>JAJPGS010000438.1:637500-1237500 GCA_028654335.1 Alnus rubra | reverse complement strand
GATTATACATTTGCTCCTGCTGTTGTTGTTGCTGCTGCTGCTGCCTGATCATCTCCTTCTGCCGCCGGAGCTCCATGACCTTGCGGTGCGAGTTCGAGTGCTGAGTCAGCACGAAGGTCGGGCTCGCAGCGGGTCGGTACTCCGGCACGAGCCGACCCGACTTGTACCGCACGCCGCACGCGTTGCACAGCGTCTTCGGCCCCTGTGGGCCCGTCCGCCACTGCGGCGTCTTCTCCGACGCGCAGTGTGCGCACCTCCGCACCACTCCATCTTCGGCGCCGGCGCTCTTGCTCTTTGACGGACTAGATCCCCCGGTCGCCGGCGTGGTGGTTATTGCTTTGGAGCGTTTGGTGCGGGCGGATCTAGTCCCGGAGAATGACGTCTCCGATCGGAAGCCAATCGCTCCGGAGAGGTCGTTGGTCGGAAAATCGGTGAACGAGTCGTCTACGAACTGCGAAAGCCACTCGAGCTCCGCCACGTCGTCGCTCTGCACACCGGAATCAGAACAATGAGAGATCAAAGAAAAAGCATAGGTACTGTTTGGTTCCCATTTACAAAATAAAAAAATAAAAAATAAAAAAGAAGAAAAAAAATAAAAATAAAAATCAAATTAATTTCTTAGCTTTTTTGGCAAGTTGGCAACGGTCAATGTAATATTAATATATCAAATAATGTCTTAAAATCTTAATAAAATCAGTAAGAAAGAAAAGTGAAGAGAAAGCGTGGTGTGGTGCATGCTTACGGGGACGAAGAGGGTGTTGGTGAAGTCGGAGGAGAAGTGGGCGCCGGCGGGGCTAGGAATGGTGGGTTGGGAGAAGATGCGGTGGGTGTTGGAGGGGTTGTCATGAGGCGGTTGAAGGTAATGGGAGTCGGAGGATGAGGCGGAGGCGGAGGCGGAGGAGGAGGAGAAGAGCTCGTCGTTGGAGAAGTCGAGAAGGTCGTCGATGGGGAAGCTGCAGTCTGCTCCACTCGACGACAGCCCGTACACATCCATTATTTCCGGTGGGTCTCTATGGCTCAGCTCTCTGGGTTTGGTTTCTGAGAGCGACAGAGAGAGAGAGAGAGAGAGGCGGGGAGGGTTTGAAGGGTAGAGATATAGGAGTGTCTGATGGGAAGGGGGGCAGGAGAACGTGCAGGGAGTGACCATGCACTGCGGTGAGAGAGAGAGAGATGGGGAGAGATTTGTTTAATTTGTTTATCTGTGCAACTGAATTCTGAAATGGATAGGTGTGGTATGGAGGGGAGTATTTTAATGGGTGAGACTGGAAAGGCCAAGTGCATGGATGCTTTCATGCAATCATGGACAAATGGCTACACACCTACACATGCATGCATTGCTTCTCTTTGCACCCATTATACCCCTCTACATTTTCATATTTCTCATCTCCATCCATTCTAAGTTTTCTTTGTGCCCCACTTTCATTGATTCTTATATACAACTCAACATATTGATTCTTATATACAACCTCAACATAGGAGGAAATCGGTGTTGACAATTTGTGTTTATGTATCGGGTTCGAGTCGTGTCGAGATATGGATATAAAAATTATATAAGCTAATTGTAATCCAATTCAGCCTCATATAATTAAACGGGTTAGATCCTCAATCCTGATACACTAATTTTGTATTAGGTTCATGTTGGATAAAAAATTGACAGCCATAAGAAAAACTATCGATGAGGATTAAGCTGCTCAAATAACATAGAAATTCGAGCATTTGAAGAGAGAGTTGCAAGATCTACCTGTTTCGTGTAGCTTAATTTGCAAAGTCCATTTGTCGCTGGCAGCCTAAGATACAAAACCCAATTGCCCCATTTTCTCTTAAATTGTATGAATTTCAGTATTATTCAAACAACCTAATAATAGACTCAAGGCAGAGAACTATTCCCATTAGAAGTAACTATTGCTATAGACAAAAAGGGAATCACAAATATGAGAGATAGGGATGGTGCATTTAAGATATGATTTCTTTAAGAGAAATGTTAGACATTTCAAATTTTTTTTTCTCAAAAGTTGGTTCCCAAATGATGTGTTACAATCCTATGATATCATAACATATTTTTCAAAATGATAGATCACATAAGAGATTGTGACACATCATTTGGGAACCAACTTTTAGAAGAAAAAAAAAATTGGGATGTCTAGTACTCTAGGGTTGGCAATATTTTACACGACCCGCGAACCCGACACGGGAAAATAGGGTTTGGGTTTATCATAATCTGGTCAACCCGATTATGACCCGGTTAAAATCGTGTTTGACGGGGGTTGACCCGCCAGACACGATTAGACCCGATTAAAAAAAGAAAAACACAGCAGCAAAAGGGCAAGTGGGCAACCCTAGCCGCACCCCGCATATTTTCTTTTCCCTTAAGTGCCTTCACCAGTTCACCTTCTTCACGCGGCACGTCTGTCGCCTATTTGCTCCAAGCCTCCAAGAGTGAAGAGACTATCCAGACTCTTTCTTCACGATTTATCTTGCAAAGGGGATCTGAGCGCGGGATCTGAGCTTCGGGATCTTGCAGTCTTGCTGTTGGAGATCATTAGCGGCAGGCACGCCATCGACGTCAACTACAGCCCACCCTCAGTGGTCGACTGGGCGGTGCCGTTGATCAAGGACAGCAAATTCGTTGAAATCTGCGGATCGGTTCTCGGATCCAACTGTACAAGCCCATTCGAACCTGCTCTACCTCATGTCCTTCGTTCGCGTGGCCTGTGGGATGAGGCGGTGCCGGTGAGTAGTGGCCAGTGAGCCAGTGAGCAGGGCAGGCGTTAACAAAGTTGCAAAATGTGTTCGTCGGGTTTGTGTCGTGTAACCTGATTCGTTATTGGGTCGTGTTCGGGTTTGTAGTTATGACCTGATTAACAATCGGGTCGGGTTCGTGTTGAACCCGATTATGTAATCGGGTTAGCCGGGTCGACACGAACTTGACCCGCTGACCCGAATTGCCAACCCTATAGTATTCCCCTTTCTTTAATAATTTTTTTTCCTTCTTTTTGCTCAGTTGTTTTTTATTTGACTCGGTTCAACATCAAGTTGGGTTCATTTTTTTTATCTTTTTCTATTTTTCTTTTTAGTATATGCAAGATTGATTTCTAATTTGGATGGCTAATGTAAATTCAAATCTTAATCGAAGTATTGAAAATAGCTATATATATATGATATTTTGTACTATCTCAACTAGAATCTATTTTCTACCTTCTGCTTATTCCATGGGTGGCTTGAGTCTTAGGTGACTTAGGCGATCGTCTAAGGCCCCCAGTTGAATAAGGCCACCCATTAATAATTATATAATAAATTTATATATATTTTTTTAAAAAAAATTAAGACTTAAAAAGCATTTTAAAGCTCTACGATGATAAAAAAAAATTAATAAAATACTCATTAATTAAGGCTCACACTTAATAATTGTACAATAAATGTTAGTTCCAAAACACATTTTAAGACTCTAATATGATAAAAATTTAATAAATAATTTCTAACTAAGGCCATCAATCATGGTAAAAGTAATTACGAATTGAAAGTCCCATTATTCACATTCAGAAAAAAAAAAAATCTATCAATTCTTGAAAAGTTCAACTTATTTACTTTTTTTAAAAGCCCAATTTTTACGTTCATAAAATTAGTCCAACGTGTATAATTTTTTCTCCAACATTTATTTGAATTGAATATTTAGAAAAATATGAAAAGTATTCAATGTGCATAAATTCTCATTGTTTGCGTTGTGCATAATAGATAAAATTACACCATCGGTGAGTTTTCAATGTCCAACAATTTTTTTTTCCGCATTATGTTCTATTACACATCAATTTTTATATAACTTATTTCCAATTTTCTCTTTATTTTTCTTTAAATCTTTTTATTTCATGTCTTTGAATCAAGTGATAAGTCATTCTATACCTAATAAGTTACTAAAAAAAATAAATTAAAATACATTTTACAAATAGAAAAAAAGTGCTCTAATTGACATATTACATAAAAAAAATATTAAAAAAATTTAATTTAATTAATATTTAAATATAAAAAATAACCTCACTTAAACTTGTCGCCTTAAGCTTTAAAATTTATGGAGCCGGCCATCGCTTATTCTATTTTAGTACGAGCTATGTTTATATTCAATACAATCCTTATTCAAGTTAACTCTCTGCCACCAATATATATATATATATATATGAATTATGAATCACATATATCACTATAGATTCTTATGAAAAAAGGGTATTGTAGGATGAAATTTGTTAAGTGAGATTTTGATTTTTGACCAAGTGTTTTTTATAATCATACCGTCTATAAAAATGACTCATCAAAATAATTACCAGTCACCTTTAATGTTGACACATTGCCGTTGGGCACATGTCCATTGATCGATCAGGCAGTCAACCATAAACATGAAACACAAAAATGCAACCAAGAAGAAAATTCTAGTAAACCAATTCTCATATTTCGACCTACAGTCTCCCAATAAGATTAGAATAGGCAATTTTTAATACGACTCGTAAATGTAATAGGAAGTCAACTTGAAATTAGCAATTTTGAATTGAAGGTTTTGTTTCAATTAAGTATGTCGAGTTATAATTGATCTATATAATCTTATACCTATACCTTAATACAACTCAGATCTTATACGTGAGGATTAATTATCACCCGTACATATGATCAGTTACATCCTTCTCCCTTAAGCTTTATAAGTAAATAAGATACCATTGAAAAACACACTCAACGTACACACCTCTATACGAGTAATTTTAGAAGTTTTTATTATGTCTTTCAAAAAATGACGTGACTTTTAAAATTACCGTTTGATCAAAATTCATTAGTGATCTATCACAAATCAAATGGTAATCTTAAAAACCACATGATTTTTGGAAAATACAAGAAGAACTAATGCTATACAAGAGGAACTTCTAGCATTAGTCTTTCAACACTTATCCACAACTTCTTAGTTTTATCCAATGCTATTGAATTAATGGGAGAGAACTCTAGTGAGAGAAACTACCCTTCCCTTTCTACAATGGTCTAGTTTCTCCGATCACATTCTTACAATGACACAAGGTGACTAATTAGTCGACCAATCAAACAAACAAACAAATTATCGATTAGATCCCATGCTCTTGTTAGTGTTAGGGTTTATATATATATATATAGTTCATTACTCTTTCTAATCATTTTTTTCATGGTAAGATTTATTTTACAGCTTTCTCAATGTATTGACTTATAGGATAAAGTTTTTCTCTAAAATTGATGAATAAAAAAATTAGTTCAATTCAGTTTATTAAACGAACATATGTTTTTAGACCATATGATTTTCATGTAAAATTGTTAATAAAATTAACAGAACATGTGATTTTTAGGTGCATTTTTAAAAATTCACATGAAAATCACGTGTTCTAAGAATATATCTTAATTTAATAGGCTACATTAAAAAATGAAATGCATCAATTTAATAGATTGGAGTAAAAAATTTCTCCAAGAAAGAAAACTTAATCCTTTACTATTCTGAAACTAAAGTTTGATTGGATTTGACTCCCCTTTCAGTTGTTTTTTTTTTTTCTCTCTCTCTTTTTTTTTTTTTGATATGTCTACACAAGAGAAGAGAGAGGGGATTCAAATTAATGACATCCGCTTCATGAAACGTGATCCCTAGCTAATTGAACTACCAATTGGAGACAACTTTTCAGTTGTTTCATTACCATAAAAATGAATAATGCCATCCCTTTAAACCAAAGTCAATAATGACATAATTGGACTGCCATTCCCTGTACTTTCTCATATAGTTATTGAAGCATATAAGGTAGAAACCAAAATCAATAAAGGCATCTACCCTTATCCATTCAACAAATATATATAGTTTGTTAATTGTTGAGAATAATTTCATTGGGACCGGCCTATCTATAGAATTATGGGCCTTCATGTCCTTACCGGCCTAAGAAAAATTAGCAGCCGTAAAACCGAGACAGCAAGACTCCTAGGTAATCCTATCCCGAGAGAGAGACACCAAGTAGTCATCCCCGTATAAGCTATTCCAGAGGATACGTGACAGTAGGTATATTGTGATTGAGTCTCGAGAAGGGTTCTCATCATTCAACCTATAAATAAACTCATACCCCATTTATAAATGACATATTTGATTATTTTATGCATTTAGCATATATTTTTTCAAAAACTAATTTAGACATCAGAGTGAGACTCTTGGAATGGTCTCTTAATTGTAATTGTTTTGCAGTATTTTTGGGGAGCATGAACAACATCGAAGAACGTGTTGTTCACATCGTACCAGAAAAATGTACCAACATTAATGTATATTGGAGTTTTTTTTTTGTTTAATATATATATATATATATATAAAAGAGTGTTTTGATATGTTATAAAGATTAAAAAAAAAAAAAAAAAAAAACTGTTTTCTAGTTTTTATTTTTTTTAAATATTTTGTATTTTAACTATTTTTTAATATTTTTATTTTGAAATGAGAAACAAAAATTTAACAAAGGGATCGCCACTAATTCTCAAGAAACTCCATTAATCCCAAATTTGGTAAATGCAACTTACTACACATGCTTTTAATTACATGCGAATTTTCCTTTGTTTTTTTCACCAAAAATGAAAGAAAGAGGGACACGTGTTCCCTAAACATATAGTGAGACCAAAAAAAAAAGTACACTTTATATACAGATGATTTTATAGTGATGTCCCGTTTGTTTCGGCGTAAAATGGTTTCCGTCGTAAAATAGTTTCGGGAAAGTCATTTTTCAGAAAAATATTTTCCGTCGAAATCATTTTTCGGTGTTTGGCGCATACGGAAAATTACAAATATTTTTTATATTTTAATTTAATCATATTAATTTAAAAAAATTAAATTTTATTCACAAAATAAAAAATATTAATATAAAAATATTTTTTAAAATTTGGCATATACAAATTCCGGAAAAAGTTGCCGGAATCTGGCCATTTTCGAAACCGGCCGTCCTGGCCAGTTTCCGGCCAGATGACGGGGGTCCGACCGTTCTGGCCGGATCCGGCCTCTCCGGCCAGTATCTCGGCCAAACGGTCGGAGATCCGGCCGTTCCGGCCAGTCTGGCCGGAATCCGGCATGATATCTCCGGAATCTGGCGACATCTGCCGGACGTCCCCGGATTCCGACTTAATTTGTCGAATTCCGGCACCGACTGGAGTCGGAATCTGACTTGTCGAAATTCGACAATAGTCAACTGCTTGAACGTAAAGGTCGACTGCGTTGTTTAAAAAAGAATCGACTGCATCTATCATCGGCGTAAATCATTTTCCAAAATTTATTTTAAGTATTTTTAGTTAAACGGAAATCATTTTCTGGTTGACCATTATTTTCGCCCCTACCAAACACCGAAAAATACCGAAACCATTTTCCAGAAATCATTTTACGCCGAAACAAACGGGGCATGAATTTCAAAATTTTATACGATTATTTTAAATCATAAATGTACCATTTCAATATATAAAATACTAAAATACAATAAAATTAAAATTATGAATTGTAACGGAAGATTTGTTTTTAGATGATTTTATAGTGAAACATTTAAAATTTCATTGATTATTTTAAATCAAATTATTTTGCATGAAAAAAAAAATCAAAATTATTTGATTAAAAATCTAAAATATGACCATCCTATTCCATTCCCGTCGAAAGCTCTAGTAAGAATTTGTAATGGAAGATACTTTATATTTTTATATAGAAGTTCTATTGAATTTATTTATTTATTTTTTATAAATATATGAAAAGGAATTACAAAAACTAAAGTCATGACAAAGCCAATGGCTTAAATAAAGGAAATACAACATACTAGTTACTGATAAACTTAAATAAAAGGATAATCATTTCCGCTAACTATTAGAATTGATGGAATATGGGGGATTGGCGGGAATGCTGTCAAATTAGACTCTGACTGCGGCCCAATGTGCTACATAATAAGTACAAAAGTTTACAGTTCTATTGACTTTTCAAGCTGACCATTCTACGTCTGCTTGAATAGAGTCAATGGTAAAATGGATAATTTTTGGAAATTCGCCAATCTTGCACAATTTGGGGCTGTTGTAGAGCTAACATGACAATTTGAGAGTCTCATTCCAGAATGAATTTTTTGACGTTGAGAGAAGAGACTAACGAAATAGCTAATTTTGCTGCTAAGGCTTCTCCCACATTGGGTAGACACCGGTCACTAATCTAAGAGTTTATTTTGATAATATGCCCGTAATGATTACGACATATTGCAGCCTGTGTCGAGTAAGCTTATGGAATGACTGTTCCAAAGTTGATTTTGAACCAAAATGGTGGAAGAGGAGTCCATTTTTTCTATTGAAATTAATTTTAAAATGTTATAATAATCTTTATTTTAAATTATAGTAATTAAATACATAAATTATTAAAATATGAATGAAAAATATATACACAAAAAGCTTAGTAGGAGCTAGCCCGTAACGGAAAGCCATTAATTAAAGAAAGAAAGAAAGAAAAAGTGACGGGGCGTAGAGAGGTCCGTTACGTTGGGCGCAGATTTTATTGCACCGACAAGTGGTTCTACTTCCAGCTAGAAATTTCAAAAAGCCGAAGGCCAAGCCGAAAAGGACGAGTTGAACAATAAAGAGGGGCACGTGTAGGAGCGTGGGGGTTTGGGTTTTGTGGGCCTGTGGCGGTGGTGGGCCCTAGCAAATTTTTTTTTGTACAAATTAAGTACCGCCGGACCGTACGGTGAGACGGTTGATTTGATTGATGGATGGATGGATCTGACGTGTTCTCTTCTTTTGTAAAGTACGACATAGAAGATAATTGCCAGCCTGGATTTCCCTCCACGTCAGAATATTATACCATCATATCTTTTATGGACCCCACATCCTAACCTTACGTCAGGAAAATAATTATTTATTTCAATTTAATATTTTGAGTTTTTAATTATAAGAAATTAGTTCTTATTCTTTCTTTGCTTGTACTTGTTATTCGCATCTATATATATAAAAAAAAAAAATTATAAGAATAAGTCTTTAATTTTGTTTAACTTTTGAATAGGTTTTTTCTGCTTTATCGTTAAAGTTAATGGTTTACTGTCTGATACGTATGTCTCATTTGACACATCAGCATTTATGTCAGTACTCAATATTAATGTCACGTCATCAAGTGTCAAGTCATCCATAATTTTTTTTTTTTTTAAAAAGACCAACTCTTCAAATGAAAACTAATGAATATGAGAACAACTCCTATAACAATTTTGGTAACATAATAATATTTTGGCTTTTATTTTTGATATTTTAGTAATAAATGTAGAGCATACATTGTTGAATAAGGAAAAAGGTTGCGAGAAACAAATAAAGGATCGCCTTTTTTCTTCTTCTTTTTTTTTTCAATTTTTTATTTTTATTTTTAATTTTAACTTTATGGTTTATGATATTCCTCCGCACAATAATGTTAGTTTTATACTTTTAGTGAATATGTTCTCAACTTATCAAACCGGCCGATTGATGGAAGCACTAATTTAATTAGTCTCCGGGTAAAGGGTTTTATTCTCTCGCAGAGAAAAAGTTGTTTTTCTCTGCCCCCCAATATATAAAGCTTTTTTCGCGTGATAGGATGAGACACGTGTCAGAAGACAAATAAAGTGACAGAAGAGTTTATTTGAAATCTGGGTACGTAAAACTTAAGAGCCTTATTCTTAAAATTAGAATTGAATGACTAAAACCAAATTATATGAAAACCTAGGAATTAAATATCATTTTTTCCATAATGTTAATAGATGGGGTCCATTCCATTACCTTTTGGGAGTGAGAATTTATGGTGCTAAATGTTCTATGATATTGATGGACTGAACAGTTACTACTAAATGCTCCAAAAACATAAAGACAAAAATCACATGCTACCTTGATGGTTAGAAATATTTGAAAAGTACTTTGTGATAGCAAATGAAACTTGATTGACTTTTAGGGTTTCATTTGCTATCCCATTCGGCTAATGATCGACTTTATGTGTTATTGATATTGTTATGATTGTGGTTGATGGAGTTTTGTTGGAAAAGGAAATATATTTTGAGTTTCTTATGTTTGAGAATTGAATATTCTGAAATACGAATTTAATTCTAATTTACTGTGCAAATTTCAAGGTTTGACTTTGTGAGATAAAATTTTAAAAAATTTGAAAAAGTTGAATAAAATATGATTTGTTTTTGAAAAAAGTAAAGAAGAATAAAGAAGAATCCTAATTCAACCTTGTTGCCAAACACACATGTATAGGGTTTGTTGATAGAGTGTAGTGTGGTACGAGGAGAAAGAAAGCAGGAAGAAATAAAGAATTTTTAGGTGTTTTCATTCGGAGAAGACGATGAAAAGTATGTTCAATCGATCGGATTAGTGACAATGTTGAAAGTGTGTCATATGTGTGAACAAAATGGTCCGTTATAGTTTCGAATGATTGAATGAGAGATGGAGAGGTTTGATCAAACATTCAAGCGTGGTTTGATTGATTGAACTTGTCAAGAAAAGCCCGGGGAGTTATACATCCTCTAAGAATTATTTGTTCGTCTCAAAATATCCTTATGTTTCTCTTTTTAAGTGCACAAGGCTTTTCGATACAAATTTATTTAAAAATAAAAATAAAAAATGTCAAGGAAGAAAAAGTACATATAAACTGTGGTTTCTATTTCATTTCCTAATATATAATCTGTCTATACTATTTGATTTATTCGATTGATTTTTCATCTATAACCAAAAAAAATCCGTTCATGTCCATTTTTTGTAGGATAAAATAATTACACTTTTATATACAAATTTTACATTCGTCTTCATTTTTTGTGGAATACAATATTATAAAATTTACAAATGGTCACAATCAAAACCAAAAATTAGCATTAAAAAAATAATCCAAAAATCTAATATTAGAGAATCTAAAAGCCACCGCAAATATGGAAGGCAACTTACAAGCGTGCGAAGAACCAAACCGACGCTCAAATTTGAGAGAGAATTTTTTTCAAACAGCTCAAGGGGGAGGTTTAGAGCCTTACTAATAAAAACATATGGGTAAAAGAATGCGGGCATTTTTGTCATTTAAAAGAAAGAGAAAAAATTCCAAGGCCAAGAGAATGTGGATTTTCCATCTCTATAGCTTGGGTATTTGGATTCCCTTCACTTAAGTACAATTAGCAATTAAATGAGGTAATATTTTAGAATTGATAAAAATCCTAAAAAGATTACTCACATCCAAACACCCCATAGATATAAGAACATATGCTAGTTTATATGAATGACAGATCTACATGCCCCCCCCCCCCAAAAAAAAATAAAAAATAATTTGTTAAAATTTTTGTTTTATGTTCTAAAAAAAATACATTAACAAACAACTAAAAACATAAAATACTCCTTAAAACACAAAACGCCCCTTATAAAAATTGTATTATTCCCTTGTTGTAGAAACATTTTTGACAAAATACATGCTTTGCTTTTACAAAAAGTCGTAGCTAACTTATTATTTAATGTTTTTTAAATATAAGGGTGGCCATAGTAGTCGTGTGGCCACCCTAAGTGGAAGAGAGGTGGCCGCATGACCATCACGATCTGGTCAAGGTGGCGGAATGCCACCCGTACAACTTTTTTGGTCTCTTTGCAATTTTTAATTTTGATTTCATTTTAAATTAAGGCTTTACATCTATTTGGATTTTTCAAAATAAGCAGTATGCTATAAAACAATATTTTATCAAATTTGGAAAACATTAGAAAACATTTGTCAAGAACATTTCACCTTTGTCACATCATAATACTTTTTCCAAAATAATAAAAAATAAATTCCCCGAATTACATTAATAAACACACCCATATTTGTGGCCTCCAAAGCTAATTTCTTATGAAATCTTTTGTCAAAGTTAGTATTTTCATATAGAGTGGCCCCCAAAGCTAATTTTTAAAATATGTTTATGTTAAGATTTTAAACAAAATAATGTCTGGTTTAACTTGAATAATCCCTTTTTTTAATCAAGTTTTTTTAATTTGGTTTAGTAAAATGTGAAGGTAGTTGTTCACAGTGGCAAATGGCATGTTCAAATAGTATCTAATATGTATTTTCTTAATGCATCGAACAAATAAAATAAAGGAAAATAAGTACTACTAAAATACCCCGAGGGAAGATTCTATGATGATCCATCCATGATTCTCCGATGGGAGAAATATATATAAAAATAGGAAGAAAAAAAAAACGCATATTTTTTTCAAATTATCACTTAATTATTAATATTCCTTAAAACTACTCATTGTATCACTATCTCATATCAAACTACCAAAACATGTCAATGTCCCCCATAAGACCAACAAAAAAACAAAAAATTACCATAATTTTTTTTAATAAGACAAAAATGTCCTTATAAATTCGGGAAAAAAAAAAAAACTAAAAACTAGGAAAAAAATTCAAAAAAAAAAATAAAAAAAATAAAGGAAAAAACGAAAAAACAAATATTTAGAAAAACAAAAATTAAAAAAAAACAAACGGAAAAAAGAAAAATGCGTTTTTATTTTTAATATTTTTGTTTTTATCTTTTGTACAACTTTTTATTATTTTATTTTTTTAAAAAAATTAATATTTTTATGAATGATATTTTTGTCATTAAAAAGGACATTGACATTTTTCGGTAATTTAAAGGTGGAGATTGACAAAATTGATAGTTTTAAAAAAATATTGACCATAAAATATTGGTTTGAGATAATTATGTCTATTTTTTTTTTTTTTTTTTTTTAAATATAGATGGAAGAGGAAATTAGTATTTTGTTAAAAAGAAATTAGGGGGGCAATGATTAGATTAGTGTGAATTAGCATGAAATTGGGTGCTTGTCTTGGAGTTTGTAGAGATGTCATTGGTGAGAAATTGCAAAGGTTTTGGCATTGGCATTGGTGGGGAAGGACCTCGAATCACGTGACATGACAGAAGGAAAAATATATATATATAAATATGGTGATCCCGAAGCCACAAGACTGCACGTGCATGCTCATGTGCTCGTTAAACGTGATGGGAGCTTATAAAAGGCCATGATTATTGACTTCCATTATTTGCGAATCTTTTATTTATTTTTTATTCTTTTGCCAAGAATAAAATCACCACTTCTTGGAAGTTGGTGTCCCAAATGACTTCACCTATTTTTTCCTTTTTTCTAATTTTTTTTTTTTTTTTAAAAAAAAATTAAATTAAATTTTTGTTGAGAGTAATATTACTCTTTCACATTAAATTTTTTACACGAATTTGTTATAAGTTGATGTGATATATTTTAAGTAATTTTTCATACGAGTCACTTAAATACAGTATATCAAGTCAGTATGAAGCTAGCATGAAAAATTTATTGGGAATATGAAAATTATAAGAGCGGAAGTTGCAAATCGTTTTTATGCTTGGATCTAGGATTGGAGATTCAACCTTTATGTTTGGATTTTGTGTCCAATTTTCAAATTGATATTTTCCAAATGCAAATCTATGGGTTTGTTTACATGAACTCAAAACCATTAGCATCCAATCTGTTTGCTATATGATGTGTTAATCTAAAAAAATTATATTTTTTTTTGTATTTTTATATTGTTTTGGGATGATAAGTTAGGTAATCTAATCTAACCTTACCCTCAAACAATAAGTAAGATTGAAAATTATTAACTTGTTTTGTTACGGAGTTTTCGTGTGTATTATAAATTATTTTCTGAAATGAATAAAGAGTGCTAAAGGGGTACTATAACTTTTGCTATGAGTTATCTTACAAAATGATGTTGCAGTTCATAATTGGTGACAGTTCTCTTGCAAACCTTTACCTTGACTAGTTTGTAGTGAAAAATCTCGATGACTTAATATTTTCTAGTCACTAACCCAAGGTTCAGGAAAATAACTTGTATACGAAACGGTGCTTAGACAAAAGTGCTCTTTCTCGGCCATTGGATCAACAAGAGTGAGTGATTCATATGGATCAAGAAAACAAATTAGGTAATATTTTAAGGAAAATTTTCAAAACGGGAACCAGAGCTATGGCCCCGCCCCGACCCCGAGTTGTAGCTTGACAAAAGCAGAAAGGAAAAAAAAAGAAAAGCAAGAAAAGGCTTCCTTCCCAAGCTGGACGGTGGGATTGATAAGGTTAGCAAGTAAAGGAAAAACCCAAAAAGAAAAAAGAAAAAAAAGAAAAAGAAAAAAGAAAATAGGTCAACATCTTTACAATAATAAATGACAAATATAATAAATGGGCCGTGTCTGTGGATGGGGCCCATGTGCCCTTCCAACATATTTTAGATAATACTGCCAATTTTCATTGCCAAAAACAAAAGGCAAATCGAAGGAGAGAGGGCCACATTTTCACATGGATTGTGTATGAGATGGGAGACAGTTCTGTCACCAGATAACACTGCATTAGATAATATTTTTTGTTTAGAAATTTCATCTTTTTTATGCTTACTATTTTACTCCAAATCATCCCAATAAAATATGATGTCCCTATGAACGAAGGATTGGGTTGGAGAAATTCTTTTTTAATTTTGTTTATTAAATTGATATGTGTTTAAAATACACGTAATTTTTATATACACTTTCAATAGAGTATGTGATTCTCACGTATATTTTGAACACATAAGTTTATTAGGCTAAATTGGAGAAAATTATATAAATATATATATGATTATCTCCATTCCATTTAAAATAGATATTATCCAAAATGACATATTCCTATTGAGACTAGGTTGGCAATTAAGTACCTTAGATTGTACAAAACTTTTTCTCGTTAATTAAATGGTCCACTATTATGTTCTAAGTTTGGTCAAAAAAAAAAAAAGAAAAAAAAAAAGAAAAAGGAGAAGAGATTTAAACATAACTTTTAGGCATCAATAACCTCCTAAAATGATAGTAACGAATATTATGTTTTGGATTAAATCTAAAGTCACATTTTTTAAGGGTGTTCATGTGCTTATGATTTTTCTAACTTAATCTCTAAGTTTTATTTGTCTATATTTGCTTTTTTGTAGGCATTTGTTTGTGTAGGTTGGATAATGATTTACAATACTTAACTGTCCGAATTACTAATAATTTGGTAGCTTTATGAAGTAGATGATTACGGGATCCACCCGCTCGAATCCTTGCTTGAGGCAGGTGGTGGCTGCCAATGACAAGTGACTCCTGCAAACCTTCTCTTTATGAGGCTACCAAATTTGGGTATCCCAAGTGTAGGGGATCCAAATCTGTGCCAAACGAGAAAAGGCTGCCATCAAGTCAATGTCGATAGAATGGACTGTTGTGGACTCCAGTTACGGAGCGTAGTAGTATATTACGATCCTAAGTATTTCACATGAGTTAAGTGCATATATAAGCTCTTGAAGATCCTTCTATTACAAGCCTCTTTTCAAGAATAAGTTCTGCCAGATACTTGTATAAAGAATTTTAAAGCATGCATCTCTTATATGCACTTAAGTCATGTGGTTCCCTGTAGGCTGTAGAGTAACAAGAATTCAAATGTCCTTATATTGCACTCCAGCTCAAACTTCGATTTCCTGATGCACATAGCAGTGATAACCTGTGTGGTATGTCACTCATAAGCTTTTTCTTTCTTACCCCACATTTTTTTTTTTTCCTTTAAATAAAAATCTATCCATTACCAATGGTCATTGTCCAAAATCACATTCCTGAGATTTTTTTTTGAGGGGAACTCTTCAAAAGTAATCTAGGATCTCAAATTCTATTTCCCATAATATTGGGAAATTCTTAGGGACCAAACATTTTTTTGATGACGAAGAATCCTTCCAAGGCAGGGCCACTTCGTGTAGCCATCCTTGTCGGGTGAAAATCGGATCCATGTAAAGCTATATTCAAATATTGTTCTCACCATAAGCAGCTGGAGTGAGCTCATGATCTAAAAACATCAACAATCACGTAAACAGTATGAAAGATTATGACATAGCAATTTTATTATGGATACAATGAAATTAGTGTGGCGAATCTGAAGTCAACAGATTTTAATTAACGAAAAGAACGCTTAGGTACATGCAATTCCTAGATTCTGTTGCACATTTGTGACCATAAATCCAAAAAGGTGTACAATCCGAGGGTCAATGTTCATTTTCAATTTCACTTTCAATTCCCTTTTCTCTTGTACACATTATAATTCAATCAACTAGGCATTGAACAAAAGCGATGCAGACATTCATTCTATGGAAATTTATATATACAGGAGGAGTGACTACTCACAGTCGATACAAAAAAACACAAAGCCTAGGGTGTCCTGGAGATGACGTCATTCACGCCGCAGCCATGGCGCTCTGTAGAGGCATCGGAGATTGCACACAACCGAACACCGAATTGCTGCCAAAATTAGTACTGCTTATTATAGCATAAACAATGAGAAAAAGTCAAAAACACTATAACATTGAATAGTTCAATGGAACTTGCAAGAGAGAGAATCTCAGGGCGTTTGGCTGCTGAGAAAATGTTATGACAATCAATTTCAACATGATATATTTCATTATATGAAATACCCGAACAAAAGCAGGAAGTCCTTCCAAAAGCATTGAAATTCTCTGTATTGTGATCTCTTAAGTTTCATGGTTCATGCAGGTTATGGAGTCATCCAATGGCAACCCGGACCCCTCCTCTTCCCCACCCAAAATATCCTCCTCCCAAAGACTGTCACTCAATTTGTTAAGAGATCATCACAATATACATGAAAGTTCATGAATTGGGAAGTATTTGGCACAAAGTCTTCCAGTTTGGACAGCAAAAATATTTCCTTTGCCACTCGATAAATCTCTTCGGATTGAGGGTGTGATCTATCAGCTACCAAAAATTCACGAAAGTCTCCCTCTATCTCTATCAAGCTACGCCCAGGAGTCTTCTTGACACCCCTCTCTCTCATCATGCTTCTGATCATCCTGACATCAGCCCATCTTCTCTCATGAGCACAAATATTTGCAAGCAATGAATAAATACCGCTGTCTTCAGGATCCAACTCTAAAAGCTTAAAGGCAGAAAGCTTTGCCATCTCCACATTCCCATGCATTCTACAAGCATTAAGAAGAGCACCCCATGCTGCTATGCTTGCTTCCATTGGCATTTTTGCTATTAATTCATAAGCTTCTTCTAGTAGCCCAACTCGACCAAATAAATCAATCATGCAAGCATAATGTTCAACCTTTGGTTCTATCCCAAAATTTCTTTCCATGCTTTCGAAATATTCTCGACCTTTAGAAACTAAACCACCATGACTGCAAGCTGACAACAGACCCACAAATGTGATTTCATCGGGCATAAATCCCAAACTGATCATCTGCTCGAAAAGGAAAAGGGCTTTCGTAGTATGTCCATGAGAAGCATATCCAGCAATCATGGAATTCCAAGAAACCAAATCTCTCTCCAACATTTCATTGAAGATCATTGCAGCCGCATCAATTCTCCCACATTTTGCATACATGTCAATAAATGCATTTGCTAGAATCAAACTAATTTGAATCCGCTTTTGATTAATATAGTAGTGGTGAATCCATTGACCCAAATCCAAAGAACCAAGTTGACTACAAGCAGAAAGCACACACACCAAAGTGTTCTCTATTGCAACCAAACCTGCCTCTACCATATCAAGAAATAATTTCAAAGCTTCCTTTGGTTGATTATTCTGAGAATAACCCGCAATCATTGCACTCCAAGAAATCACATTTCTTTCTGGCATGTCATCAAAAAACTTCCTAGCCAAATCCAGTTTGCCAAACTTTGCGTACCCATTAACCATGCTAGTCCATGAAAACACATCCCTATTTATCATGTTGTCAAAAATCTGTCTAGCAGCAACCAGGCTACCGCATTTTACATACATATCCAGCATGGCGTTTTGCAGATTCAGGCTCGAACTCAAATTCTTCTTTTGTATATATTCATGGATACTCTTCCCCATACTTAAGTCCCCTTTCAGTGAGCACGCTGAAAGAACCGCAATCATAGTAACCTCATTTGGTTCAACATCACTCAATAGCATCAAATTAAACAATTGCAAAGCCTCATCCGTACAATTATGCACCGTATACCCATCAATCATCGATGTCCAAGTAACAACATCTTTCAGAAAAGTTTGATCAAACACTTTACGGGCAAATTTCAAACACCCACGAGTAGCATAGAAATGAACCAACCCATTTCGCACTACCAAATCCGAATCAAAACCCATCTTCCAAATGCAGCAGTGAACTGATTCCCCGTCTAAAACTGTACAAAACTGCTCGCACGCCTTGAGCGCAAAAACAAAGCTCCGGCGGTCCATTTCGACGCGTTCTCTAACCATTCGACGAAAAAACAAGAACCCCATAGTGGGAATTTTAGCTTTACAGTAGCCTCTGATCATCGTGTTCCATATATAAGTATTGGGTTTTTCGATCTGACAAAAAAGCACATGGGCATAGTCAATGTCACCGGTGTCAGCTAGAGCGCAAAAGGCTAAGACCCGGCTCACAGGGAATGTGTGAGTAATGAGGGCAGTGACGGTCATGTGGGCCTGAATTTGCTTCAATTGGAGCATGTTTGCGCACGATTCCATGATTTGCAGAGTTGGGTTGGTGATGATAACGTTGGTGGTTGAGTTCCATTTGGGTTTGTTGGTGGAGGTTGAAGAGAGTGGCCTGAGAGAGTGAATCACTTGTGTACTACTAAATTGTAATTTCATTATATTTCGTCGCAGAACCGTCGAGAACAGAGGCACGGAGGTTTTGATTGATGGTTGATTTGAGGGTTGAGAGGGAGGTTCCGCCGATCAGGCGGTTGCAAGTTGAAGAAGCCATAATTTTGCTTTCTTCTCTGGTGTTTATTTGTGAAAGCAAATTTCGATGAAGTATATTTTCTCATAAACAGATTGAGGTCCCCTTAAATTTGCGATTTTAAGAAGTGTAATTTAAAAATAATAATTTTAAAATGAGAGATTTTAAAAAGTGATTTTTATAAATTCAGTTAAGCGTTTGGCAGAATAGCAGTTTGACCTTTAAAATCACGAAATAAGTTAGCCTTTTAAAATTTTACATTTAAAAAAAAACATTAATTTTCTGCGTTTTCGAATCGTAATTTTTTAAAAACGCATTTTTCAAATAGTTTATTTTCTGTGAATTAGTTTAAAATCGTAATTTTTCTTTATAAAATCGCAATACCAAACGCACCTTCAATAATTCTTTGTATTGGTTTTTTTTTGCCTTTTATGATTTTGTTTCGGTGGGAGAAGATCAAGTCCGGTCCAAATTAGTAAAATGGGCTCTATTTTTTGTAAGCAAATTGCATAGTCTAGCCCGATGAAAAAAAGTAACGCTATAAAAGCTATGTTTTTATCCTATAATTATCATAAAATGTTAACGTAACTGTTTCAATCTTGAATTTAACAAATATTGATCCAATAGTTAGTTGAGATTATCACGTCGACATTATGTGATAGTTGTGGGATAAAAATGTAATTCCTAGCATTATTTAATGAAAAATGATACATTTATAATTATTTAATAACTCTTTTACAATTTTTTGACACGAGTGATTGGAGGGTGTTAAATTTTTTTAAAGATTGGCGTGACTAATCACTTGCTTAAACATGTCAAAAGTTATAAAAAGATAATTAAATTGTTTTAAGTTTAGCATTACTCTTTTCTAGTTAACATGGAATTGAGCTGCTTGAGGAATGCTAGGTACACTAAAACTTCTGCGAAAGGAGTTTTACAAACTGACGTGGAATCTCATATGAGGCTCCATGTCAGTTTAATGGTAAAATTATTCAAAACAAATAGACAAAGCTTGAGATGATGGGTGATGGCAAGATGAATTTGCTTGAAGTTGTTCTAGGGACAGGAATTTAGCCTTAAGAGCAAGCAAGCTTCATTTAGACTTTAATGAACTGCTGCTTTGAAATCTTACCTTTTGACCCATTGAAGAGAATAAGAAGACCCTGATTCTTTCGCGTTGGAATGAATTCTTTTCAAACAAAACTAAAGTAATGACTAATGAGCATATAGAAGAAGACCCTCTCTCTCTCTCTCTCTCTCTCTCTCTCTCTCATTTTTGCTGAAGTGTAGCCGACACATTGATTAAACCAATTAACCAATTAAACAATTAATTCAAGTTTCATAGGAGCAAAAAATTCTATGCATGGATAGCAGAAAAGACCATTTCATATAGTAATACTATTTAGTAGATTGCTATATGATTGAGATGATGTGACAGTAGAAATTAACCCTTAGCTTCAATTTTTTTTTTTTTTTTTTTTTCTTTACAACTATTGATTTTTACTGTCATATCATCAAGTTTTACGATAGTCGTATACTAGTGTAAGAATGGTTTCATTTCCACCCTAATACAGCCTATTACCTTAGTTCAGAAAGCTACACCATAGCCCACCATTTTTTTTTTTTTTTATCTCTAATGTGGATATTCCCAATTTTTTATAAGATTTAACAAATGCAAGCTTAAGATAACAAACTAATTTATAAAACTAAGTTGTGCACCCATGAGCCAAAGGCACCCATGCACTTCTCCGATATGTGTCTTCCCGTGATAGGGTTGCTTGTAGTAGTCATACCAATGTTGCTTACTTACTGATTCTGGTGGAGGGATGTACTTGCTCCCTCCCCTTTTTGCGAGTCAGCTGGCATTAAATGCTTAGGATGGTTGGAGAAGTGAAGAAGGCAATTAATGCTACACATGTTCTCTCGATAGTGGGAGTGAGAGTGTCATTAGTGCGGTAATCTCCAAGATCCTATTGACTTGACAGTTTCTTTCTTCATTTTATAATTTTGAGGATCCTCTAAAAAAAAAAAAACAAAAAAAGATTTTGAAGAGGGATCCAGTATTATGTGGTTATTATCTTTATTGGATGCAACCGTTGGAATGGTCTTAAGAGTCTAACTGGGCTTGGGTTACTATCCCTTATAAGACAGGGCACTTATGCTGTCCGAGTGTATTCGCCCGTACCTTCAATATCCATTTTAGCTTGTGATGGTATGTGATAGAAAAGGGAAACTGCTGAATTCATACCCATGTTAGCTTGTGGGTACTCAAATTAAAGAGGAAGGAAACTGCGCTTATGAATTTGATATTGAATCTTTCATGGTGCTAGCAGTGATAATGCTGGTAAGTGTAGCATTATAGTAGTTGCATCAATGACTTTGTGGCATCATTTGAAAGGCTACGAACAAGAAATGTTGGGTGTTTTGGGTTGTACATGTATAAAGGTAATGAAAAGATAGGACAGGGAAGGGGAAGCACAGTGCATATAATATGAATACGGAGGCATTCCACGTACCAAACGTGACCTTAATGTAAACCTACTGTAAAAGGAAATTTGCTTACCATAACTATACATTCTCATTCTGGTTACATGCAGTTCCATAATGCATACCATAATTTATCACATTAATACACCACATTACCTTTCTAGGGCCCTATTATATGCTTCCTCTAAGTTAATAAAAACCATATGGGGATTTTTACTCATTTCTCTATTTTTATGTAGGAAAATAGTTATAAAGATCTAACGTAGAAGGGTCTTGTCCCGTTAGGGTAGAAATCTGATGGAGGAGAAAAGAGAAAAAAAAAACAGATAAATCATGTAAGAATGAATCTTACGATTTGTTTTTCCACATTTATATAGAAGAATGTCATAACTCTTCATGAAGAGTTACATCACTTCTCTATACAATATAACTCTTCATAAAGAGTTATATCACTACTCTATAACCTCCATGAAAGTTATCACCTTCCATGGAAATGATTGGGTGTGGGATGACCACACTAGGCATGGTGTGATCACCCTACATTTACAATTTCTCCATCAAGTGCCTTAAAATTGCAGATTTTAGATATGGACTTCTCTTGAGCCAACCAATAAAAGAGCATCACAATCTGTTGAAAGAATCTTTAAGGATGCTATTTCAGTAGTTTATTCAAGTTTAAGCAAACTCAAGAATTGGTTCTCAAGAATAGTTTCCCACATGTGCTCTGAGACAGAGTTGGCTCCTATTCCAACTTCCAAACAACATAAGGGAAAACGACAGAAATTGGGCGAATCTTACATCTTTTAGATTTAAGCTAGTGTTAATTTCATTTCTACAACAAACCTAGATAAAAATACTTTGCTTTGATACTTTACCAGCAGGCTACCCATAAAATTAAAAAGACCATACCATTTTTTTTTACCAAGAAATATACAGGGAAGGGAAGGGGGAGAACATCAAACCATCACATAAAAAGGGCTGGACAACCCAACAAGAAGCCCAATACAACCAAATTAGTGCTACTACAACTAAAAAGGAAGGAAAAATGCTAGTTGAATGACTCGGTCATATGAATTCTTGGCATAAACACTAAGAAAATTAGCCGCCAAAGGCAAAAAAAAACCATACAATTGAAAAGGCGAAAGATTGCCTCGGCCCAAAAAACAATTGTTTTTTGTGGTACAAACATGATACCAAAAAGTCCTTGACAACAAACCGCAACAACAATCCCTCCCCTCCTTTTTTTTTCTTTTTTTTTTAATTTAAAAAAAAAAAAAAAAAAAAGGAAAAAAGAATCCTAATCCTCTTCATTCTGACTTTCATCTTTGACAAGCTTGATCATGTCATCAATTCGAAGAATCGTTATGGCTGCTTCAGTTGCAAACTGGCCAATGTAAAATTCAGGAAACAACTTTTAAGAGGCCATTTGGAAATAATCCTAATCCTCTTCATAAGTTAGTTAGAGCATTTGTATGTTCTACAACATTTACCTGAATTATCTTCACTTTGCTCATTGCAGGCTCAATGACTCCGGCTTCTAAGTTCTTACGGACGGTTCCCTTTGAAAGGTCTAGACCCATGCTGCAATAATTTAAGAGGCCGCCAAACAGATTAATCTGGAGCGACAGATAAAATGACCAAATTTCCAAGCAAGAAATTTACTGAGTTGTGCTTTTTCGATTCTTAATAAATTCGTTTACTTATAAAAGACAAAACTGGTAAGCTGAACTAGAATGAATAGTAACCCACATTGGAAGAGAAGTAATAACCACCTGTCTGGAAATTAATTTTAGTGTGATTACTTTGAGTGAAGAAGAAAAAATTCTTTTTATTCATCCAAAAAAAGAAGATAAAATTGCAGAGGATGATGGGAGTAATGAAATCACTTGTTAGTTTAATCCGAAATGCCACCCACAGAATAGCTCCAAAATAAAATACCTAGATAAATGCTTCTTATCAGCATTGGTTTGTGCTATGGTATGGTAAGCCCGTAATTTTGCAACCAAATCGGTGGCATCCTTGGCAGCATTCACAGCAAGCACCTGAACCAAATAAATGTCATTATTGTTTCTTCAGCAGTTCCAATCAGTGGGATTGGGGGAGGGGGGTTTAAATCATGCACTCATAAATTATAGCAAGTAAACCTTTGGTATAATTAACAAAGATTCCGCAAATTCTGCAATTGCCAACTGCTCACGGGATCCTAAAGTTGTAGCAAGGCACTCCAAATACCCGGACAAGGCAGCCTCGACTGCGCCTCCACCTGCTACCACCTGTATTGCAATATGTCATGATGAAGAATATGAACAGGAAAAATGAAAAACCACATTGTTGGCAAATAAATTATTTTCATTTTCTCTTTCCTTTTTGTTAGAAAACAGTGCAAATTCTTGCAACTCCCAGATATGAAAAAAAAAAAAAAAAAAAAAAAGGGATAGGAAAGCAAAATGTCCTATTTGGTTCTGAGAAACAAATGAAGGAAATAATACATTTGAATCCATTAAAACCTGAATGGCAAGCCCCTACAAGGACAAAGCGACTGATGAAAATGAAATGACTAATTTCACCGAATAATTTGATATAATATCTTTTATGATCTCACTTGTCATAGGGCGAACTGAATCAATATTATTTCCCAGTCAACACGTGTGTATACAATTTTGCAATTGTACAAACTAGTAACTACCCTCGTGTCTATTTTTGTATCACCGGGCTAAGAAATCAAGGTCACGCCAAAGTGCAATAATTCCACATGAAATAATTACACAAAAACAAGGACAAAGTTCTTTTTTGTGTCTCCAAAATATGCTATTAGTCGGGAAATGTGTCTCTCTCTCTCTCTCTCTCGAGTCTTGTGTATATGCCTGCTCGAGCGTGCTGGGCCTAAGCTTGTCTGATCAGCAGATTCCTCTCAGATTTTCATGATATGATTTTGGTGCTGACTCCACTTCACTTTATGGTAAGTTAAAAATAAAATTCTATCCCTTCTTATGATCAAGGAAAAATGCAGTACAATAAGCATCTGGTGTATACCCAAAAGCAACTTGGGGAACAAATGCCTATGCCACTAAGATATAGGCAAATAATCAACCCAAAGCTTGAAAACAGATTCAATAAAAAGCTCACTAACAACAAAGCAGACATAATTGCTAAATGATATAACTGCTTAAAAGGTTACCTAAATTTTTAAAAGAAAAGCATATAAACATTAAGCCATTATATTATTTTAAATTTCCTACATATCCAAAATCTCCCACCAGTCATATTCCAATAACTTAGCTTATGACAATGAGCAACACTAATAAACAACATATTCAAGACTTTTAAATTATAACCAAGTATTAGCGAAAGTGCAGAAGTTTACCATATTGGATTCAAGGGTCCTTTTAATGATAGACAGAGCATCATGCAGAGCTCTCTCCATCTCATCAAGCATATAGTCATTTGCACCTCTGAGGATCAAGGAAACCTATAGAAGGTATGCAAATGAAAAAAAAAAAAGGCAACATCAGAAGGTGACTATGCATGAAAACAATGTCTAACTGATATCTCATAAAATACGATAAGAAAATGTTCATAATTTCATTATTTCTATATTAAGCTGCATTCTTTGAATGTTACTTTAGCAGGCTACCACTCGAACTTAACAGGGTTACTGTGACGTCCCACATCGCCTGGGAATGAGGATGTGCTTATATGTATAAATGCACCCTATATGACACAACGCGTTTTAAAGTCGTGATGGCAATGAACCTATCAGAACTCCGCAGTTAAGCGAGCCGCTGCGAGAGCAATCCCAGGATGGGTGACCTCCTGGAAAGTCTGATATGGGGAGCCAAAAGCGGACAGTATTGTGTTATTGGGGGTGGGTCGTTACAGTTACAGACTCATTCTCAGGTCTGATAGAACTAGGAATTCCACAAGAATTTTCAAGCAACTGGGTTGCAAAGTTGAGAAGTGTAAAATCCAAAAAGAGAATAATCAAAATAAAAGAAATCACCCACCGCACTTGTAGTTTTAGTCCCCTTTATCATAATCACATCGTCATCAGAAACACGCTCCTCAACAACTTCATCTGCATATCCAAGAAATGATGAATCAAATGATTCCTCTCCTTCCATATCAGCAAATGTTGAGACCTGCCCATCAATTGTACACGATCATAAACAAAATAATGGTTAGCCTATTTAAACTACAGTAAAATTATCATTAATATGCACGGAAATACAAAAATTTAAACATAACAATCATAAGATGGACACACTAGAATTGAAGGAGGAAAGGGCTAAATATAGATTTCAAAATTCCCTCCCCACACACTGTTTTACATGAAAAGCCACTCTGAAACCTCTCCATCAATATTCCATATGATTCATTAATTGAGCTGGGATGCTCAGGCTGAGATGAAAGGAGCTAACTTTGAGCATTTATCTAATGGGATGCTCATTCTGGGATGAAAGGAGCAACTAATAACCTTGCAGTTGAAATACAGCTTAAAAGATTAAATCATACTAGGTAGGCCGAAACCAGAATTAGCTTTTACACTTTGCTAGCAAATTGAATATATAGAATTTACGGCAAAGATAGCGAATTAAAAGTAGACATTTCATGATAAGAGAGTAATTTGCCACAACATCAGAAGTATGTCACCGAGTCAAAAATGCCTTACCAAGTAGAGGAGTACTTCAATCACATGCTATAAGTTGGTTTTCTTTTCCAGTGGATAGAATGAATTTTAAGTTCTGAAGTTCTGCTTGCTTTCTTCATTTCCAAGCAGTTACATTTTGAAATAATAAGAACAGCTTAAGCAAAACAAAATGATAGTGAATCATTAAGCTTCATAATTGTACTTCTGACGGTATAAGGTATAAGAATAGCAATGTTTTTGGGGCTAAAAATGTAAACTGTACTTGTGAGTTAGAGCTACATGTGGCATTTGAGCTAATAGAATTTCCTCATGCTTGTGATAAAGGGAAATTTTCATATTTGGACATTTATGTCGGGGTTCATCAAAGAGCTGATAAGAACCACCATATCAAACATCAGGAAGTTCTGTAAGAATTCAGATAATCCTGAAGACAGAGGGAGGATGATCACATATATAACAGATTAAATTAGAATTCAGAAGCCTTGATAGATCTTGTATGAACACCAAAGTGCTGCTTTCACAGTAATTATGATTCTGATAGCCTTGCTAGATCAGTTGGTGGTGTTGAAGGACCAATAACAAGAAGGGAAACAAATATGATATGATTTGAAAACAGCAATACAGGAGTTTTTGATATACTAGGATATGGTACAATGGGAATGCATTAATAAAATCTGCGGAACGCCATTCTTGCCAAGGTTGTATGTCTTTTTTTAGCCTATTCAAGTCCAATACATATATGTGTATATAATATACATATATTAATATTTGGTTGAAACGAATATTAAAAAGCATCAAAAGCATATCTGAAATTACAAGAAAATCTAGTGACACCAAATGCAGCCTTAAATTATCTATTTTTCCATGGACCGTGGACTACACCCTACCCTTGTCCCCAGCCCACTAAATATAGCCCATTCAACACAATTTGTATAAACAAATCCAGAACACCCAGGTAGCTCACTCTCCAATAACCACTCAAGAAAGTTCTCTGCTAGATCTCTTTACCAATCCATGCCCAGCACCAACAAGCAGTGTCCTTTGATTCCAACCCTCAATTCCCCACCATCAAAATCCTCCACCTGGTCCCCTTGCCACCACTCCCACACCCTGCCAAAAAATCAGAGTGGCTGTCGATCTCTTGACAAGTTAGCATATGCAGGGCCATCCACTACTATATTCCTCACCCAACAATGCCGTGATCCTCCACATCAACCCCTCAAAAATTGCAAACTCTTTAGCCCCAAAAGTGTCCCATGCATATCTGGCCAGTCCTGGTCATCAGACTTTAGAAAATAGTTTTTAAATTTACATGCATAGGATACGTATCAGATGTGTCCAATATGTACTGGACACAAATATACAGGGGTTTTGCAGCTCCTATATTGACAAAAGAGGCCCTCATGTGGACCAAACATATACCTTTTTTATTATAGATAGTTAAAAAGAACAAGAACTACAACTGAGTACTTTGCTCCTTTCACCACCAAAAAGGTTTTTTAAACTCTGTCGATTCAGAAAATCTAAATCACAATATTTCTGGACAAAAACTATTGCCCTTGGTACATCCATGATTGCATAACTATTAGCCAATGTCAAAAGCAAATAACAGCCTTGAAAAGTAATATCATTAACATAAGCAGGCTAGAAATTTACCAGGGTTGCACCGGTTGCCTTGGCAACATGGCGCATATCCTCCTTCCGAACACGTCTCACAGCAATGGCCCCAGCCTCAACAAAGTACTGAAAGAACAAAAAAAGTCATAATATGCCCAAATTTAAATCTGCTTGCAGGTGTGATAGTAGGTAAATAATGAACTAGGAGAAAACTAGAAAAGAATAATCAAAGATAGCTTGTCAGCCCGAGTTAACTGTAATTAAAGTTAACCCATTTCAAAAGGTGCTTCAGACCACACAATCAACAACATAGTGGCCCAAAACCAGAAGATAATTGATTCAAAACTTAGATGTCAATGTATCACCATATACACATTGACCACCCACTGTAAGTACAGCGACCAACTTAGACACTTCAATGGATCAAGAATACCTCTATCAAACAAAACAATAAAACTTTCCTTGGGTACTTAAATATTTCCTATACTATATGGATATCTCAAAGTGATACTTCCAGGTCAATCACACCATGTGCTACAAACTTCATTTTCAGTTTGGGCATAAAAGAAATAGTAATTTCAACATTTTATCCTTCCTATTTCCTAACATTGGGTGTTTCACACATCTCCAAACATTAATGCAACATTTTCTATCTAGCCCCTGTAACATAGTAATAATCACAGGACCACGACCAAAAGATAAGTGACCCTCTAAGTAATGCCAACAAAAAGATGACCCTGTAACCAGTACAGCAACCAAGTTCAGTTAGGGTGATGGCATTGGAGAGAATGCTAATCATCATGCCAGCCAATCAGTACCCACAAATGAAATGAATACTAGCCATGTCATAGATGCAAAGCAGAATCAAATATCCATAGACACTTGCCTTGAGTGCCATGTCATCTATCCCTTTTGTTGTCAAAACAACGTTAGCTCCAGCTTTCAGAAGTTTTTCAATACGTTCTTTTGTCACATCAGCTTCTCTGCACATCAACTCCACATAAGCAAAAATGCAGACAAACACTACGTAATGACTTTTTGTCTTGATAGAAGTGGTGATTAAAATTGTCACAACACAACAAGCATAAAGCATGAAAGACTCTTTGAACATACACTAATGAAAGGGAAATGCAATATTTTTAGCCTCATAAATGTATTAAACCAATGCTACATGACAAGACACAGCACGCTTATAAACAAAGGAAATAAGTATCAATATATTTTTGATAAGTAATTCAATTCCATTAAAAGCGTAGAGAGGCACAACCTTAGCACACATGGGGTTTATCTTGTAATATAGAGAAAAAGAGGAAAAGAAAAAAAAAACTCCAAAAACTCAGAAAATTATAAATGGGCAGGCTATTGAACGCTGCTATTTTTTTGATAAGTAATTGAATTCCATTAAAAGTGTAGAGAGGCGCAACCTTAGCACACATGGGGTTTGTCTTGTAATATAGAGAAAAAAAGGAAGAAAAAAAATCCAAAAACTCAGAAAAATTAGAAATGGGCAGGCTATTGAACGCTTGCTATCCATGTGTAGAGAGATTGTAACATCTTTTTCAGCTCTAACAACATGGTCTCTCGATCTTCAAAGCTTCTTGCATTCTGCTCTCTCTAAATACACTACATTAGACACAAAGAAGTCAACCGCCACACTTCCAAAGCATTATTGTTTTCCATTTGTTCTCTCCAACTCACCAACAATCCTCTCACACTTCTGGGCATAACCCAAGTAACACTAAACAAATGAAAAGACGAACTCCATAATTCTCTTGCAATCTCAGAATGAAGGAGGTGATCAATAAGATTTCCAATTTTTCTTGCACATTAAACACCAATCCACCACAATAACATTAATTTTTCTTAAGTTGTCCAAAGTCAAGATTTTCCCTAAAGCCGTTGTCCACATAAAGAACGCTACTTTAGAATGAGCCTCAACTTTCCAAATATTCTTCTACGGAAAAGGGGAACCTACTTTAAAAAAAAAAAAAAAATCGAAATATCATTAAAAGCACAAAGCGCCACCCAGGTACAAGGGAAGTATACAAGAAAAACGCTTATCTAGAAAGAGAAAAAAGAATAAGGAAATCATTAAAACTAATCACCAAATGGGCAAAGTATGCAGTTATCCAAGTATAAAGAGAATAAAATAAGGACTTGAGCTCTTCCAACGTCCTCTCTCAGTCCTCGAAATTTCCATCGTTTCTTTTCCTCCAAAGGCACCACAAAAGGCAAGAGGAAATATTTGGATTTCTTCAAATTGTAGCACTAGCAATATGCAAACTATAAGTTCTACTTCGGGGGGTTCTTCTTTTCCTTGGAGAAGTTTTTGGAAAATTAAAGCCCCTCTGAGAGTGAGTTTTTTTTTTTTTTTTTTTTTTTTCTTTTGGGTGTGGACAGCAACTCATGGGAGGATTTTGACTTCGGATAATCGGAGAAAGAGAGGAGTCATAGTGGTGGAATGGTGTTGTATGTGCAGGAGGAGCGGAGAATCTATTGATCCTCTTTTACTCCATTGCAAAGTGGCAAGAGAATTATGGAATTTGATCTTTACCTTGTTCGGAGTCCACTGGGTTATGCCTGCAAAGGTGATACAAGTGCTAGATTGTTGGCGAGCTCAAGTGGGTAGCCGCTCAGTTCTAGATGTGTGGCAGATGGCCCTGTTATGCTTAATGTGGAGCATATAGAGAGAGATGAATGCTAAATGTTTTGAGGATTGTGAGAAGACAATGGAGGAGCTTAAAAACAACCTCGTCAAATCGCTCTTTAGTTGGAATGTGGCGTATCATATCTCTCATTTTTCTAACTTTTTAGAATTTGTGATTTTTTGTTCTTCTTTTAGCATGTAAGGGAAACTTCCTGTATACGCCATGTGTACTAGAGTTGCGCCTCTCTGCGCTCTTCTATGAAATGAATTATTTATCAAAGCAGAAGTTATTAGACTCTTATTTTTACAAATTGTAAGGAAGAAAAATATTAAAAAATAAAAAAGGCAGGTCGACATTTGTGTTCTTCTCATAACCCATAGTAACACTAATCTTCACATGCCAACTAAACATAATTATATACTAAGGTGTCAATTAATTGCTTCCCCTGAAATCCATTTTCAAGACTAGATGATGTCTGAGAACTGGTAGCATGGCAAATATATATTTCAATATACTTGTAGATTCATTTTTACAAGTATTGCCAATAAAATTCCTTTATTTTTTTTTCTCCTAGCTGACTAATTTATTTGTAAATGGACTATTCTCATATTTGAAAAATATGATAAAATCTCCACTTAGATTTATAAAACAACATATGAGAATAATTTGGACTAGGTACACAAACACGCACACATGGATATATTCGAATGTATTATGTATGTGTACCATTTTGTGCCTTTACCAGGCTGCTCTAAATAGGTAATTGGATACTAAATCAATTACTGCAAAGAAACAAGCATGTGGAAAGTGAACTGTAGAATGGTATTGATTGTTTCAAAGGTGCGCAAAGCTGATTATCAATCAAGTAAATTACAACTATTAATGTAAAAGAAATACTTCTATATTATCTGCCACCTTTCACGAATTTTTTCAAGCTCCCTCGGATCAGTGATTAAGACCTGGACACCTAATTGCATCTTTGTCTTCTGAAGATTAAAGTCAAGACAGGCAATCCTCGCAGGGGCAACCCTAATCGGCATTCCTTGGGCAGCACGACCCATATTTAAAGCATACCCATTCAAAAGATAGCTATCCTTTGCACTTTTTCCATGAGCTTTCAAAATATTAATTCCCTGGAGCATGATAAGAGCAACTAGGGCATTACAACTTTCACATCCACAAATTTTAGCATATCACAAAAACCATGAAAAGCAGGTTGGGCCATATCAGGCTAATGATTCTACTAGCCAGTAGTTTTAAAAGGAACTTACAGTACATACTAATAATAAAACAGATATCAAATTTCCTCCATATATACATGCGCATATATAATCTTTCACGGATGAGATATAGAAAATACACAACCCACCTTGATTGGGTATTTGACTTCCCCCCGGGCATTTGTCATTTTAACAGCTTGTACAGCATCCACAACCTAGAAATAAAAATCAAATATATGTATCAATAGAACACAAAAGGCTTATCAAAGGCACAACAAGCACAAATGGCTTGTTAAGTATAGAAACAAGTACCAATTTCACTAACATCCAGATTATTGGAACAAAATAGCTCCATATTACTTAAACGATAAATACGCCTACCAGATTTGCAAAGAAGTCACTGTCACCAGCTATCAACTTTGAGGACATGCTTGTCTTGGCACAGTTGATTAGAGAATCTTTTCCAAGCTTTTCAACCTAGACAAATCAATGAAACAATCTTATCAAGAATATTATATATCAAATATATTACAGCTCAGAGCATTGGCATACAAAGCAAAATGAACAGGGACCATTTTCTAAGTACAAAGTGTTTGTGCTAGGTGATGGTATGAAAATTCATTCTTGGCATGGCATGTAGTATGGGGAGATGGTTTTGAAGAATTTATTTTGAGATTTGTTTTTGCCAGCTGAGGATAGGAATGCTTCTATAGGCTCATATTTGTGTATTCGAAATAACAAGGAAAAGATTGGAATTTTCACTTGGTGAGAGCCGTCCGCGGTTGAGAGTTAAGAGTGTGGATTCCCTGTTTGAGTTGTTGTATCTAACTATCCTTCAAGCAAAGACAATGACAGAATGTACTGGAGGTTGACTAGCAACGGAAGATGTGATGTAAAATCTTATTATGGTGCTTTGGGAGAGTCATCCAGCGTGATGTTCCCTTTGAAGAGTACTTGGAGGTGTCAAAACCCCTCAAAAAACTTCCATTCTTTGTTTAGGCGGCGGCATTGTAAAAGATTTTTAAGGTGGACAATCTGAGGAAGAGAGAGATCATCGTCATGTTTATATCTAGTGAAGAGTTTGTATAACATTTATTACTACATTGTACAGAAGCAATGGAGTTGTGGGCTGTAGTGTTCTCTTTCTGGGGTGCACCCATTGATGACCTAGAATGGTTATTGATGTACTCCTGGAAAGGGAAATTGGGTAGTCCTGCAAGAGGCAAAATTTGGAGTACAGTCGCTCCACACATTATGTCAATTACTTGAGAGAATGGAATATCACACTTTTAACAATGTCGAGTTCTGTTTAAATCCCCTTAAGCCTATGTTTTTTCTTAAGATCTTTTTATTGACTCGATGAATACAGTAGGCAATTTACGGTGCTATTTGTTTTCAGATTTTATTGATCCCTTAAATCTTAGATTATAACATTAGGCAATCTTCTTGTACCTATTGTACTACATATTGTTTTCTAACGAGTTCATTACTTTCACGAAGAAGAAAATAAAAATGATCTTCTAAGGACAAGTCAATCTAATGTATGATATTACAAACTTCTTCTACTACTTCTTCTTCTTTCTTTTTTCTTTTTTTTTTTTCTTTCTTTTATAAGTAATTTAAACTCATTAGAAAATCCTAGAGGGGCACAACCCTAGTAGAAAGGAAATATACAAGAGAACCCCTATTCAGGAGAAAAAGAAGAACATTTCAAAAAACCAGCAAAACTAGAAAAAGGTAAACAATTATGTGCTGCTATCTATGTGTAAAGGGGGTTCAATATAATCTTTTTCAGCTCTACCGCCAAAGTCTCTCTATCTTTAAAGCTCTATGCATTCCACTCTCTCCAAATACACCATATTAAACAAAAAGGAGTCAACCACCAAACTTCCAAAATGTTACAATGTCCTTCCTGACTAAAAGAACTTCTCTTGAATGTAATGTTTCAACCGTATGAAATACAGGTTGCTAACACTTATATTTATAGAGCATATAGGTTACAAGAGTTTGTTATAGGTAGAGCTTCTACCTATGAGTGTTTATAGAGATAGAATTACACTATGAGATATACACTAATAGAGATAGGTTTAGTTTAAACCAATTCTGATCTAAAACAGATACAACCGGTTAGAGTCCTAATCTAAGTCTAACCAGTTGGTTTATAATTTAAACTAGAGTTTATCTATATCTCTTATCTTCGGTTGAAGGTAAGAGGCCTTCAGTACTTGGACTCTTTGATAAGAGTCCATGTGCTTTAACATCCCCCCTCAAGGTCAACGGGGAAGAGTGCATGTTGAGCTTGGAGCAAAACCATTGAAACCAAGTAGAAACAATCAGTTTGGTGAGAACATCGGCTATCTGTTCTTTGCTGGGAATGAACAGAATTTGAAGTGTCTTGGCAGCCACGTGGTCTCGAACAAAGTGGAAATCTATTTCCACGTGTTTGGTTCTAGCATGAAAGACTGGATTTGCTGCCAAATAGGTTGCTCCAATGTTGTCACACCATAACTTTGGAGGAGAAGTGAGCTGGACACCAAGATCACGAAGAAGATATTGAATCCATAGTAGTTCGACAGTAGCATTCGCAACTAATTTGTACTCAGCCTCGGTACTTGACCTGGACACAGTAGGGTGCTTCTTAGAACTCCAAGAAATTAAGTTTGAACCCAAAAAGACACAATATTCGCCAGTTGACTTTCGGTCATCGGGACACCCAGCCCAATCAGCATCCGAGAAGGCTTCAAGATTGGATACATTTGATCTATTTAAGAGGAGGCCATGAGTGACCGTGTGCTTGAGATAGCGTAGTATCCTTTTGACCGCTTGCCAAAGGAGTTTGGAGGGCTTGTGCATGAACTGACACACTCGGTTTACTGCAAAAGCCAAGTCTGATCGCGTGAGAGATAAGTATTGCAAAGATCCCATGGTGCTACGATAAATCAAAGGATCTTCCATTGGATCTCCAGCAAAGGCGGATAAGGAACTTGAGGAAGACATTGGGGAAGAGATAGGCTTAGCTTCTAGCACATTAGTGTGCTTGAGCAAATCCTTGACTGCAAAGGATGTCTGAAGTTGCTGCAAAAGATCATTAATTGCTGCTGGAACAGAAGCAGTTATGATGATATCATCAACATACACTAAGATAAACATAGTTAGTGAGGCAGTCCGTAGGATAAACAGAGAGGAATCTGCCTTAGAGCTAGTAAAACCAAGGTCACACAGTTTGGTACTAAGTCTAGAAAACCATACCCTTGGTGCTTGTTTTAGGCCATATAGTGCCTTGTGTAGCTTGCATACATGCTTTGGGAGAGTAGGATGAGAGAAGCCGGGTGGTTGGGACATGTAGACTTCTTCATCTAGAAAGCATGTAAGAATGCATTTTGAATATCAATTTGCCGCATATCCCAACCTCGAGAGTAAGCCATGGACAGCACAGTCCGAATGGTTGTTGGTTTAACAACAGGGCTAAAAGTTTCTCCATAGTCTAGTCCAGCCTGTTGATGAAAACCTTTAGCTACAATGCGAGCTTTATGCCTTTCAATGGATCCATCCACCTTTCATTTCACTTTGAACACCCATTTGCATCCCACAAAATTGTTAGCTTTCTGAGGAGGAACTAAAGTCCAAATTTGATTCTGAAGAAGTGCATTAAACTCCGTCTGCATAGCTTGTCTCCATTCGGATAGTTTGACAGCATTTGTATAGCAAGTAGGTTCCTCAATATCTGAATCAGGGACAGCCAAGAGAGCATGGGGAATAGGGTATTTTAGTCTGCCATCTGTGAAGACTCGCAGTAACACAATATTATTTTGTGCACAAGTGACCATGGGGTGGATCCGAGTGGAAGCAGGACAGGGACTGGGAGACAAGGAAATTGGGGAACTAGATGCAGAGGGTGATTCTGCAGAACTGGATGGAGAACCGGATGCAGAAGATGGTGAAGGAATGTAAGTGTTGTAATCGGATTCTGCAGGTTGAGAACTGACCGAATGTGAAGGTAGTTGTAAGGAGGATGGTAATATAGTTGAAGGAGACTGCAAAGCTGGGTTGGAAACCAAAGAATGTGAAGAAAAGGGAAATGTTGATTCATGGAAAACAACAACCCGAGAGATGTACATTCGTTGGAGGATGAAAGCATTTGTAGCCTTTGTGGTTTCTGCTGTAACCTAAGAAGACACATTCTTTTGACCTAAAATCAAACTTATGTTGATTATATGGACGAAGATTGGGAAAGCATGCACAACCGAAAATTCTTAAAAAGTTGTAATCGGGGCTGTGGTGAAAAAGTTTTTGGAAAGGAGATTTGTTTTGTAAGACAGGTGTAGGAAGACGATTGATTAGATAACAGAGTTTGATAAGCCTCATCCCAAAAGGTTTTGGGAACATGGCTTTTAGCAAGGAGAGCAAGGATTGTATCAATGATATGTCTATGTTTTCTTTCGACACAACCTTATTGTTGATGGGTCTAAGGACATGAAACACGATGAATAATGCCAAGTTTGTGAAAGTAGGTGTTAAGAGAGCGATTTCCCCACCCCAATAAGAAAACATCATATTTGCATTGGATTGGAAACAACCAAGTAAATCGACTAAAAGCGTCAACAAAAGTAACATAGTACTTATTTCCATTAGATAAAACAACAGGGGAAGGACCCCATACATTGGAAAAAAGTAGTTCTAAAGGATGATTAGAAATAGAAGTAGATGCCGGGCAGGGAAGTTGATGAGCTTTAGCTTGCTGGCAGGAAACACAGGAAGCAGCCGACTTATTGGAGAAAGCTGGAAGATAGAACTTGGAAATCACTTGCTTAACAGTGCGGAGAGCAGGATAACCCAAGCGTTTGTGCCATTGATCAGCGGAAGTCCTTTCACCAACAAGGGAGTCTGGAGAGGAAGAAGAGGTGGGGGAAGGCAACAGCTGATATAGGCCGTTTGATGCAGAGTGAAATACGAATAAATTTGTCGTTTTATTTTATTTAGATTATTAGTTTTATTTGAATTTAATTATGGGATTGGCCTGAAGTTTTAAGTTATTTGTAATTCATAATGGGCTTAGCCCAAAAATGAGTCACATTAGCTTAAGTTATTTATTATTTAATAATGGGTTGAGCCATTGGCCCAAAGTTAGTCACATTAGGGTTAGTGTTAGGGTTTAGTCTATAAGCCTATTTAAGCATAATATTCTATTGTAATAGACAGTTTATGATAAATGAAAAATATTGATTAATTGAGCGTGCGCCGCCATAATGAAGAGAATCTTTTGGTAGATTTATCAATAACAACATTGATAAAGCAAATAACATGCTAAGGTTCTTGCAGAGATTTGATACTTTGGTGTTTTCATTTGTTCTTCTGGATGTTTACATTTTTAACTATTGATGGATAGAAGATTTCTGGTGGAGGCAAAAGCGTTTGTCTTCTCGGTTATTGAAGGGGCGTCAGTGCTAAGGGTGGAAGAAAAGCGGAAATTTTATTCCGGTGCGGTACTCCTTAGTAACCAGTGTATCGAATGGCTGGTTTCGACTATGGAGGTGCTGAGGGGTGGTCATGATCTGTCCGATTCTGTCAAATCTTTCAGGGAGGGGGCGAAGGTGACGATAGTTCGTATTGGAGGTAACATTTATGGCCGGTTTGTGGAAGCAGCGGTTTATGGGGTGGGTGTTCAGAGAGGGTTTCTTCGTATTCCTGAGGGGCGGGGTGGATGGGGTTGGCTCAAGTTTATTAGTGAGTTGCATAAGGCTTTAGAATTTTTTGGTTCTTCGGTAGGGTGCGGGTTCGGTGTTTCCTCGCCGGAGGAGAAGTTTAGGGGGAAGATGGTGGGGGTTTGTTTGGGAAAGGAAGCGGGGCAGTTGTCTTTCGCGGAGGCGGTTCGATCGACGCCAACCATCTCTGCTTTTGGTGGCCGGAATCTGGTCTCGCAGGAGGAGGTGGCCTGGTGCGAGGAGGAGCAGTTCCCGATTAAGGAGCGGTCTGGCGCGATTGTCCGGCAGGCGGTGGATTGTTCCGCCTGGGAGAAAAGCTTGTTGGATCCGGTGGGTAAAGACCTCTGTGGCGATGGCTCCAATGTTCGAAAAGTCAGAGAGTGCAGTATAAGGGACAGCGACGTCTCAGTCTGCAGAAAGATTCTAGAACAGGTTGGAGTTTGGCTGGATTGGGTGAGTGGGTCTAACGTGGGCTGGGGCAGGATTTCTTCTGTTGGGCTGAAAATGGGCCGGTGCAGGATCTCTTCAGCTGTGCTTAGAAGGCCACGCTGTAGGGATGGTTCTAGGAAGTTGGGCTTTAAGCCCAACCCCAAGAAGGCTAAGAGGTTGTTCCCGGATCAGGTTTGTGGTCTCGACGAAGCGAGGTTGGAAGCTGGAATATCGGGATTGGGCTCTTCGACGTCGGAAGCCGTGGACGGGTCGAATTCTACTCTTACGGTGTTCAAGTCAGGCTCGTCGTTGATGGGGGGTTCTTCTCCGGTGGAGATTCCGGCTTTCTCCGCTCATCCTGTTTTGGCCCGGAAAGATGGGTCTAGGTCGGAGAAGACGACGACTGGCATGGGTGGAGGACTGTTGGATTCTGGAGAGGTTCCAAGCGTGTGCACGGCGGTGATTGAAGATGCCTCAGTGTGTGCGGCGAAGCCCAACGTGAGATCAGAAGTGTCTGTGTGTGACTCAAACCCGTGTCTGTTTGGGGGGCTGGACTCGGGTTCTAATGGATTTGAGTTTCCCTCTTTGGGGGCGGATGCGTTGGGAGAGAGGATTCGTTTGTCTCTTCCTGTGATGGCGGACAGTGGGGCTCCCATTTACCCGTCCGAAACAAAATCGGTCATGAGGTATCAGCGGAAATCGAAGGCCAAAGCGAGTAAGTTGGATTTTTCCCTGATTGATGAGGCAGTGACAGCTTTGAATTCGCCGATGATGCAGTGTTTGGGTACTTCCCAGGATTTGGACGGGTCTGTGGTTCAGAAACTGCCGATGCCAAGTGGGGGAGTGGGTCTTCGGCGCGGGTTCCTTCTCCCGAATGTACCCTCCCCCTTGAGCGATTGCAAATCGATGACCGTTGAAAAGGGTGAGACTCCCAACTCGAATGGCTTGATCCAATCTCAGGGGTGGCCGGTAGGGTTTAGCCCATCTGGGGAGGTTGTCTTGTGGGATCAGGGAGAGAAAGGTGATTCTCCTCACCCCTTGCGCGTTATTCCTCCCGACTTACTTTTGGAGTGGGAGTCGGATGGTGCTGAGTATGAAGATTCGGCCCTGGCTTTGTTGGATGCCATTGAGGAAGATTTTCATCGGGATAGTATGGGGAAGCGGTATAAGATCAAAGGAAGGAGAGAACTGCAGAATCTGAAGAGTTCCATAAACTACGACGGTGCGAGTGTGAGTTCTAGGAGTAGAAGAGGAAAGGCTCAGGTTCTGTAGTTTGTGGGTTGTGTGTGGGGTTCGGGTGTTGTGTTTTAGGGTGTTGATTCCTGTGGGTTCTTGGGTGGGTTTATTGTGTCTTCTTTGAGGGTTTGGGTTGGGGTTCTTTGTTCTTGTAGGCTTCGGCTCTCGTGGGTTGGTTTTGGTGGGCTTCTTTCTTTCTTTTTTTGGGCTGTTTTTTTATTTCCAGCTTTGCGTTTTCTCTTGTATACTGCCGGTGTACTAAGGGGCGCCTGACGCTTTTAATAAAGTCAGTTTATTACCTATCAAAAAAAAAAAAGCGTGCGCCGCCATATTTTCTCTCTAGTTTCGGCTTTCTTCCTCATTTCTTTCTTAATTTCTGCTTCTTCTTCCTCTATTTCTATTTCTTCTTCCTCTTGAGTTCATACTTTATTTCTCTGATTAATCATCCTACATCAACGTTCTTAAGTGGAGACTGATGGGGGGTTAACCTGGTTCGGCAGTCCTTGATAACAAAAAAGGAGTGAAACTCAAAAAAGACAGAGTTGTCATGTGCAAACTGACGAACAGAGAGCAGAATTTTGCAAATAGTAGGAACATGAAGCAATTGCTTAAGAACAAAGGAACGACATGGAGAAGAGATAAGTGCAGAACCAATATTGTGGATAGACAAACCTATACTATTTCCCACACGGATCTAATTAGAACATGTGTATGCATCAGAGGTCAGGTTGAGGTTGTTCAAGTCATGAGTAAGGTGGTGAGAAGCACCTGAATCTGGGTACCAGCTATCATCAGTGGGTAGACTAGGAGAGGAGTAAAAGGCCTGCAATGGGGACTAAGCTTCATTCTAAGAAGATTGATCAAAACGTTGATAGCAGGAGATGGCATAGTGTCCTAGCTTGTTGCAAATCTGGCAGAGGGGTCGGGAGGAGCTTGCACCATGCAAGTGGAATGGCTGTGCACGGCCATGTTGGCCAAAGGAGAAGCCACGGTAGCCATGGCCATTTGGAAAACCACGGCCACGGGCAGCATTGAATATGCGATCATGCCGACCATAATGGCTAGAATTTCGGGCAGTGACATGAGCAGTGGCATTCGAGAGATCCATGTTAGCCATTTGCTGCTCGAGACGCATCTCATGGGAAAGTAGCAGGCCGTAGATGTCATCACGGGAAATGGGATTTGCCCGAGTAGTCATGGAGGTAACTAGTGGATCAAACCCCGATCCAAGTCCAGCCAGTAGGAAGGAGACGGCCTCAAAATCATTAAGGGGTTGGCCACATGCAGCAAAGGTGTCACTAAGAGTTTTCAATTTATGGAAGTAATCAGTTACGGAAGAGTTACCTTTCTTCAAGGTTGCAAGCTGAAAATGTACTTGCATGATCCGGGCATGAGCTTGGGAAGCAAACATCTTTTCCAGCGATTCCCATAGTGCACGAGAAGTGGTGTAGGTGCAGCCCACAGCATGGGAGACATAGGAGTCGAATAGCGTGGAGACCAGAACGCTGATGACAAGTTGGTCTTGTTGATACCATGAGAGGTAGTCGGGGTTGGCAATCATGGCAGGAGCTCCAAGGGTAGTTGCTGGATTCACAATCAACTGGGCAAGAGGAAGAACCATGCCATCAATGAAGTCACACACATCTTGTCCGTGAAGGTATGCAAGAAGCTGGAACTGCCAGGCCATATAGTTATCTTTGGCCAGTTTGATGGAAGGGGAGTGATTCATGTGAGGAATATTGAAAACAGAGGATTGTTGGGTGGAACTTGAATCAGCGGTGGTGACACTGGAATTGGCCATTGAGAAGAGAAAAGGAAGGAAAGAAAGAAGAGCAGACGTTTAGTCTTTTTGTAGCTCTGATACCATAAAAGAACTTCTCTTGAATGTAATGTTTCAACCGTATGAAATACAGTTTGCTAACACTTGTATTTATAGAGTATATAGGTTACAAGAGTTTGTTATAGGTAGAGCTTCTACCTATGAGTGTTTACAAAGATAGAATTACACTAAGATATACACTAATAGAGATAGGTTTAGTTTAAACCTATTCTAATCTAAAACAGATACAACCGGTTAGAGTCATGATCTAAGTCTAACCGGTTGGTTTATAATTTAAACTAGAGTTTATCTATATCTCTTATCTTCGATTGAAGGTAAGAGGCCTTCAGTACTCGGACTCTTTGATAAGTGTTCGTGTGCTTTAACACTGACCTCACCAACTCTCTCACCCTTCTAGGCATAACCCAATCAACACCAAACAAATTCAAAAGCGAGCTCCATAAATTTCTTGCTACTTCACAATGAAGAAAAAGGTTATCGATAGATTCCTTACTCTTTTTGCACATACAATACCAATCAACCACAATGACGTTTCACTTCCTTAGGTTATCTAATGTCAATATCTTTTCGAGGGTCGCCGTCCATACAAAGAACGCCACTCTCAAAGAGCCTTAACTCTCCAAATACTCTTCCAAGGAAATGGGGAATCCGTGGGTATGGTTAACACATGATAATATGACTTCACTTCAAACTTGTGCCTTTTGGAAGGGATCTTTTTTTTTTGATAAGTAATTGCAATTTATAAAAAAGCGCAGAGGGGCGCAACCCTTATACACGGGAAGTATACAAGAGAACCCCTAAAAGGGACGGACATAGAATAATTTTAAAAAGTCTACATAAGTAAACACATTCAAACTATGATGAGACGCTATCCAAATATATAACGTATTGAGCAACCGCTTCCGTAGCTCCACCACAGATGTCTCTACATCTTCAAAGAGCCGCGCATTCCGCTCCCTCCAAATACACCACAATAAGCACAGAGGAGCTAACCGCCAAGCTTCTTTAGCACGAGCACACCCTATTGCCGGCCCCCAACTATTCAACAACTCCAATACCGATCGTGACATAACCCACTCTACCCCAAATAAAGTAAGAATGTAGCTCCAAAGATCCCGTGTGATTTCGCAGTGAAGCAACAAATGATCAATAGACTCACCACTCTTCTTGCACAAACAACACCACTCAATCACTATAACATTTCTCTTACGCAAGTTATTATGCGTCAATATTTTGCCCAAAGCAACTGACCAAACGAAGAAAGCCACCATTGTTGGAGCCTTAACACGCCATATATTCTTCCAGGGAAAAGATGGGCCATCTTTCCTAATAAGCTGTTCATAGAAGGATCTCACCTCAAATAAACCTTTTTTAGAGGGATTCCACACTACCCTGTCGCCCTCTCCATGTCGAGCCGAAACGGAGTATAGTCGATCAAAGAAAGAAAGGACCATATCCATCTCTCAATCCTGGATTTGACGCGTAAAAAGAACATCCCACTGAATTACACCATTATGAACAGCCAAATTATCCACCACCCTCGCATCTTTGTTCCTCACTATACTAAAAAGAGCTGGAAGGCATTGCTTCAATGGTCTATCCCCACACCACCAATCATGCCAAAAACTAATATGTGATTCATTCCCCACTTCAAAACGAACAAAATTGAGAAACTTCTCTCACCCCCTCCTAATATGTTTCCATACACCCACTCCAAAAGAACCCGCCACCTCTTTCGAGCACCACCCACCCTTTAGGCTCTCAAATTTGGCATCAATCACCAATCGCCATAAAACCTCTCTCTCCCTACCATATCTCCACAACCACTTTCCCAGGAGTGCTCGATTGAACTGAATGAAATTGTGAGCTCCCAATCCTCCTGCATGCGAAGGAGTACAAATCTTGTTCCAATTCACTAGATGAAATTTGGCCCCGTCACCGATGCCTCCCCAAAGAAAATCATTTTGAATTTTACCAAGACGATTAGCCACCCTCACTGGAATAGGAAAGAAAGATAAGTAATACGTAGGAATATTGGAGAGCATACTATTAATAAGAGTCAACCGGGCCCCCTTCGACAAATACATTCGCTTCCATCCCGCCAACCTCCTTTCCATTTTTTCAATAACACCATTCCAAATAGAAGTGGACTTGTAAGAGGCACCCAAAGGCAAACCCAAGTAAGTCATAGGCAAAGACGCAACCTGACATCCAAGAAGATTAGCCAACCCCTCGACATCCTCTATTTCACCAATAGGAACAATTTCTGATTTTCCTAAGTTAATTCTCAAGCCAGAAGCTGCCTCAAAGCATAAGAAGATACATCTCAAATGTCGAATTTGTTCTTCTTGAGCACCACAAAAGATCAGTGTCATCAGCAAACAGAAGGTGATTCACAACTAAGGCCTCGGAATCCCTGGAGCCCACTAAAAACCCTATCAAATTACCTTGATCCAATGCGGCAATTAGCATCTGACTCAAAGCCTCCATAACCACCACAAACAACAGAGGAGAAAGAGGATCTCCTTGACGCAAACCACGAGAACTATTAAAAAAACCCGACGGGGTTCCATTTACAAGAATAGAGAATCTCACCGTAGAAATACAAAAACGTATCCAATCCCTCCATTTTTCCCCCAGACCACATCTTTGCAACAAATAAAGCAAGAAATCCCAGTTCACATGATCATATGCCTTCTCCAAATCTAGCTTGCACATGAGTCTTGGGTCCCCCGATCGAATCTGACTATCCACACATTCATTAGCAATAAGAACAGAATCCAAGATTTGTTTTTTTTTTATAAGTACAATCCAAGATTTGTCTACCGCCAATAAACGCATTTTGAGAGTTGGAGATAATCTTGCCCAAAACAGATTTAAATCTGTTCGCAAGGACCTTGAATATAATCTTGTAGATCCCTCCAATCAAACTAATAGGGCGAAAATCTTTCACCTCCATGGCAGCGGTCTTCTTTGGAATCAAAGAAATGAAAGTAGCATTAAAGCTCTTTTCGAACTTACCTCGAGAGTGAAATTCTGCGAAAACAGCCATAATATCATATTTTAAAATATCCCAACACTTTTGAAAGAATGCCATAGTGAAGCTGTCTGGACCCGGTGCCTTATCTCCGTTCAACTCCTTGATCACATCCCACACCTCCTTCTCCTCAAAATCTCTTTCTAACCAAATACTTTCATCCTCATCAATGGATATGAAAGAAAGACCATCCACCCTTGGTCGCCAAGAATAATTCTCAAAGTACAGATTGTTGTAAAACTGGACTATGTGCTCCTGAATCTCTGCAAGGTTCTTGGAAATTTCACCATTGATCTTCAAAGAATTCACTTGATTGAATTTATGATGTGAGTTTGCCACCCTGTGAAAAAATTTTGTATTCTTGTCCCCTTCCTTCAGCCACAGAGCTCTAGATTTCTGTCTCCAGTTCAATTCCTCAAAAAGAAGAGTTTTCTCTATCTCTCTAGACATATCAATCATACGAACCCTTTCATCCTCCTCTAAGCTACGACATTCTTCAATAGCATCCAGCTCTCGAATACCCTCCAATATCTAACATATATTATCCACATCTCCTTGCCTCATTCTAAGAGAATATAACATCTCAAAGAAAGAGGAGACCAACTCTACCTCCCAATCTTATACGGGTCTAGTAAAAATTATGTTCCATTGAGTGCTTCCATTTAAGAATTGCATATGATCTGCCCCCCACGCGTCTTTATAACGTGTGATACTAAACAAGTCCAAATAAGACATCTTCAATGGTTGTACCCCACACCACACATCATGCCAAAAATTGACCTTTGGCCCATCACCCACCTCATATCTAACAAATTTTGAAAAGGTTTCCCACCCACTCATATATTTCTACAATCCCACTCCAAATGGCTCTGTTACCTCCTTAGAACACCAACCTCTCTTTAAGCTATCATATTTAGTTTCTATCACCAATCTCTACAAACCCTCCCTTCCTTAGATAAATAAAGCCTTTCCCATCCAACCAACCGATATTCCATCTTTTAAATTATGCCATTCCAAGTAGATGTAACCTTGTAAGAAGCACCCAATGGCAAACCCAAGTACTTAATCGAAAATAAGAAAATTTACAACCAAGAATACAGGCCAAACCTTTTACATCTCCCACATTGCCAACGGGAACTATCTCTGATTTTGCCAAATTAATCTTCAATCCCGATACCGCTTCAAAACAATAGAAAAGACATCGCAATGATGGAGTTGTTCAGAGTTTGGCTCACAAAAATTCAAAGTGTCATATGCAAACAACAAATGGGACACTAACAACTCTTCATTATTACAAACTTCTGTCAACATAATGTCACGTGTATGTCCAAGAATTTCATGGGAGCAAAAGAATTTAGAAAGGCCTATAATTCAAAAATTCAATATGTTCATCTTAAGTTGGGACCACAATATTGCACACCGAACCCTCTCTCCCATTTTTAGTGTGAATGGTAAAATTGACAAACTTAGAATATGGTCTTTCATGGCAACTGTATGATCCATACCAAACTGCCATTCATGCCTACTATGGTTATGAACCACAATTGTCACCACCACACACAACACAAGCACAGACATTTACTTTTCAACAACTATACAAGACAAATTCATAGGAGACTTACCTTCACAGCCAATTTTTCCTCCACATATTTGCATGCCTCCCTCATAGCAAGCTGTTCACGTCAAGAACATACGCAAATATAGAGGTTAAAACCATAAGGCAACTCACCAAGTAACATAGTGTTGAACTTGATTAGTGTTAAAATGGAACAAAAAGGTGGAGAGAGAGAGAGAGAGAGAGAGTCACTCACTCTGTATCCACTGATTATAGATGTAGGGTGAATGTTATTCCTCACCAAATCATTTGCTCTCTGCAGAATTATGATTAAATGATTTATTGAGTCATCATCCATCAAACCACAAGGAAATTAATAGGTGAAGCCATGTTCAACTGAGTGGGAGTGACTGCTCCCACTGAAGTTTCATAAACTTGTGAGGATAAGTAAAATTTTTTGGTTTTCAAAGTTGCCCCACTGGAGAAGATTCCCCACTCTTTTTCATGAAAAGGTGGGATTTTTATAAAATAATTAAACAGTTACAGTGTTTGCTAAGTTTTCAAAGAGAATCCAGTAATGGAGCAAGGTTCAAAATGAAATATTTAAAATGAGGTGCAGTCCACTTAAAATACTTAAAAAGTATAGCCTGTTCCAATTTCAAACACCAAATGACATGAGGTACTCCATAAAATTAAGAATTGAACAAATTCTCATTTAACAACGTTTAATATCTTGTCTTTTCAATTTCTCACAATTTTTATATTTGCCCCAAAATGAGGTAGAAAAATCCCATATTTTATGCGTTTAAGTTTGACTCAAATTATTCAATAATTGATCCCATTTGCCAAAAAAAAAAATTTTACATGGAATGAATTCTTAATGTTCTTTTTAAATTTGCATCGATCAACTATCAGTTTAATGCTTTACTTTTCTTTGGTTATGATGATTTGATTGGTATTACTTTCGCTATATGATTCTGTCCTCATAAAATTAAGTGCTTCGTGGAGATTTACTTCCTACCCATTATTTTTTTAAAAAATTGAATAGTGCACATCAATGTTATAAAAAACAAAACAACTTTTTAAAATTTGTTATGTCGTTAAGTTGGTTTTCAATTTACTAAGTGAATAATTTGTATTACTAATGTTTTGTTAATTGCCTCTATTGGGGGAAAATTCTGGCTCCGACCCCGAGGGAATTCCACTATTACCAATATCAAATCTCAAAGGAACACACTAGCTACACTTAATCATACATGTGGCATAAATGTGATTCCTCACCATAATATCATTTGCTCTCAGCAGGGATTAGGATTAATTAAGACATCATTCATCAAAACATAAGGGAATTCCTTTACAACCCATAAGAAATTAAATGAACAGACTGCCTACACTTACCTTAAGCAACTCCGCCGCTATGATGACCACCGAAGTTGTCCCATCTCCAACTTCTCTGTCTTGAAGCTCAGCCAACTCCACAAGAACCTACATAGCACAAAAAATAAAATTGAACATGTAACAAAGTGGAAAAATCAGTGGGACAACACAAACACACACACACACACACACACACACATAACAGTAAAACAAACCAATAAGCAAGATGTGACTCTTTATCCACCTTGGCAGCAGGGTGTTCAACTTCCAACATCTTGAGTATTGTAGCTCCATCGTTAGTAATTGTCACATCACCAATATCATCAACAAGCATCTGAAACAATAAATCAATGAAGAATCAAGTTAAACCCTTACCATAGAACTATACAGATGAAAATAAAGCTTTGGTGAAAAGGTCGGTCAGCAATGCCTGACTGAATTGACATCGAAAAACAAAGTAAAATTTTTCATATGCAGTTCAGCATTTCAACTGTACAACTATAATTATGTTAAATTGTCTTCATGGATTGGTACCCCTCTCAAATAAAAAACATACAAGTAAACAAATGAACCTAAAGACAGTCCACTTCTTTCCTTTCCCAAAATGTCCTTCTCTCTTCAGTCTTCACTACCTCACATATATTTCACTCCAACACATGTGCATGTCCAACCATACTGCTCAACAAATGAACTTAAGCACATAGGAACAACATTACGCCATTGAGACAAGCAATATGCTCAGTTTGAAAAACCACTTAAGCAATACAAAGGATATTGTTTGATCATTATCCTACAACTATTACACATTTAAATTCACTACAGTCCACAGATTTACAAGTGGTGTAACTTTTTATTAGTGTTACACTACTCAATAACTTTTAATAGAACTAATATTTTGACAATCCTTCCATTAGGTTACATGTTCTCTGTACTAAACACAAACACATACCACATTTCATCTCAATCAGTTATCATTTATTATCAAATCCATAAAAACCCACCCATTTCACATATTCCTATAACATAAAAAACTAAACTTCGAACATTTAGATGAAATAGTCCTTAATCTTAGCGAGCATAGAGATTATAGGAAGATCATGTGCAACATTTAATGATGGCACTGGCAAACCTCTACAATTAGCGATTGCAAGTTGCTACAAATACCACGAACAAAGTAAAGCAAATCCTATCAGGAACAACCAACATTGCAAGTTGCAACCACAGAAACAGTATCAATACCTTGTCGAGTCCAACGGGACCTAGTGAGGATTTCACAATGTTAGCAACCGCTCCGCATGCCATCACTATTCCACCGTACCACCATCACAAACCAGACAAAAAATTCAGCATTAAATTCGCACAAAAAAATAAAATAAAAGCGAAATAAGTAAAAGCAGGTTTCTAGATTGATTGACTTTATTCCATGTGTATTCATCCAGTGGCAGAACCAGAATTTTTCTCTTGGGGGGCTGGATCGATAATTTTTTTATTTTTTTTCCAGTAAATTATTATCTTTGTCTTGGCAGAAGAATACAAATGGCCGTGTCAAAGCGCAACTTTAGGTTAAGACAGAATCATCACCATCTTTCATTGAAACAAGGAAACGAACTAACCTAAACATTCCATCACACGAGTTGTTACATAACTCCTCTCAGAACACATGAGCTTAGCAAGCCCGAAATTCGATACCTTAGACGATCAAGTAGCACGTTGCTAGAGTTTGCATAATGAATCAAATTCAAATGCAGCAGACGATTCAGAAACGAATTGATTGATGACCAAAAGAGAGATAGCGATAACATCAAATCTAGAGTTAATAATTTTGGACGAGGAAACTGTTGAACTCAATTGCTTAATTATTGTTATTCTTGTCTTTTCTTAGAGGTATAATACCTCCACTAATTCTTCGATTCCTTCTAAACAAGGAAGGAGATCCTATCGGCCTCACTCAACATCAACACCGACTGAACTTCTAGAGCTCTTTCTCGAATGAGAAAGCTTGTCTGTCTCCACCGCTAATGTTGCGGCTTGTTGAGCATTTGAAAAACTCACGCCATCGATTTCAAATGTGTATGAGAGAGAGAGAGAGAGAGAGAGAGAGAGTACCGTTTTGCGTGCGAACGTCCTCGCCGGACTGGCGCTCGCCGAGAATATCAGGGCCCATTTTGTGGCTCGCTGAGAGAGAGAGAGAGTGTGTCTAAGTTAGAGAGAATGAGAAACCCAAGGTTAGATCTATGGATGAAGAGGAATTAGAAGAAATGGAGAACTTCTCTGGGATGTTCAGAGCGGGAGGACTGAGGAGCTTGGTTTAGGCGAGTGAAGCTTCGGGAGGGGTATTACGTGAGCGCGAAAGGGTTTTTGGGAGGCCACGACGTCGTTTGATTTTCCCCTTGCGGGACTATTTTCTTAAACTTTAGGAAAAATTGCATATTGGACCCTATTATTAGCCTCAATTACAAATCATTCTCTGTCTTATCAAAATTAATTTAGAGATCTACGTGGTTGACCTAATTTACAAATCGCTCACTGAATTCAAATTCCGTTAAAATTTTTGACAGATCCCGTTATGTGCCACGTCAGCACCAATAATATGGCGACGTGTGTCACTCTTAATAAAAAATATAAAAAAATTAAAAGTATGCTACCCAATCGGCAGGCACCTCTTTGGGTGTAGCTTGGCCACCCCTAACTAATGGGGAGTATAACATATGTTGCCATATTATTGGTGCTAAGATAGCAATAAAATGGAATCTGTCAAAAATTTTAACAGAATTTGACTTCAAAAAACGATTTGTTAATTAGGCCAACTATAAAGATCTCTTAATTAATTTTGATATGACAAAAAGTAATTTGTAATTTAAATTAACCACAATAACCAATTGTGCAATTTTCCCTAAACTTTATTATGATTATTTTTAGTTTTTTTTACATGTCCACACAAGAGGGGGATGGAGAATTTGAACTAGTGTCATTTGCTTTATGAGACGTGGCCTCCAGCCGATTGAACTACCCATTGAAGACCCCTAAACTTTACTTAAGAGCTATTATGAGCCATATTTAGCTATTATAAACTTGATGTTTAAAACTTATAATGTCATGTTTCATCTGTTTTAATTTCACTCATTTTTTTTATTAAAATGTTCAAAATGTTCTATTTCAAAGATTAAAAAAAAAATTAAAAATAACTAAAAATTAAAAATAAAAAATTAGAGAAAACTTCATATATCACTCATGATATTTCATCACTTTTGTAATTATATCCTTAAATTTTTAAAAGTATCAATTTAGTGTATCCATTTTTCAATTTCATCATTTATGTTAAGATTTTTTATTAAATTTTGTTTAAAATTTTTGACACTTATCCGTTAGAATTTAACGAAAAATTTTAATAGATAAATGAAATTGAAAACAATTGAAAAATTAGTACACCAAATTAATACTTTTTAAAGTTTATAAGTATGATTACAAAAATGATGAAAGATAAAAGAGTGGAAAGTGAAGTTTTCCCTTTTATTTTTAAACGGAACATTTTAAACATTTTAAAAAATAATGAATAAAATTAAAAGAAACTAAAATAAGAAATGGATAATTGCACCGTTGGTCCCTGTGGTATGCCATAATTATTTTTTACTCCCTATGGTTTAAAAAGTCCATGGGAGGTCCCTGTGGTATGCAATAATTACGTTTTACTCCCTGGGTCGATTTTCCGTCCACTATTTTGACGGAATCTGTTGGCCCTACACGTCAACACCACGTGTCGCCAATAAGATGGCGATACGTGTCCATCTTAATAAAAAAATATAAATTTATTTAAAAATAAATAAATAAACTTATTTTTTTAAAAAGAAAAAAAAATAGAAAAAAAAAGGGGCAGGCCAGCCACCCCTTGCCCTGCCCTTTTTTATTTTTTATATTGTTTTTTTTTTCTTTTTGTTTTAAAAAAAATAAGTTTATTTTATTTTTTTAATAATTTTTTTTTATTTTTTATTAAGATGGACACGCGTCGCCATCTTATTGGCGATACGTGGTGCTGACGTGTAAGGTTAACAGATTCCGTTAAAATGATAGACGAAAAATCGAATCAGAGAGTAAAACGTAATTATTGCATACCACAATGACCTCCTATGAACTTTTTAAACCATAGGGAGTGAAGAATAATTATGACATACCACATGGACCAACGGTGCAATTATTCCAATAAGAAATACCAATATTACAAAAAATTTAAAGTTTTAAATTGTGGTTGCAAAAATCGGCTTTCATTGTAAAGTGACTATTTTTTTTTTTTTTTTTTTAACCGCCAAATTTTCAGCTCACAAAAACACCCACAAGCCTCTCGCGTACTCTCATTTCCTTCTCAGTTCTCACCATACATCCACATACCGCCATGGCCACATGCATCCTCATTCCCACCCCCCACGCTCCGAAATTCCATCACTCTCCCACCCCTAAAATCACCTGCTCGTCCCTCACGGCCCAATCCCAGTCCGCCAAGCGCCGCCTCCTCAGCCTCATCTCGGACCAGGACCGAGGCCTCAAGACCCAGAAGGACCCTGCGAGACGCGCTTCCATCGTCGAAGCCATTGACGCCATGGCCGTTCTCGGCCAGGATACAGTCACCACCAGTGGGTCCCTCTCGGCCACGTGGCGGCTGCTCTGGACCACGGAGAAGGAGCAGCTCTTCATCGTCGAGAATGCACGGTTGTTTGGTACTCAGGCCGGTGACGTCTTGCAGGTGATCGACATCGAGAAATTGACTCTGAACAATGTGATCACTTTCCCTCCCGATGGAGTTTTCTTCGTTCGCTCCGGTATCGAAATCGCTTCGCCGCAGAGAGTGAATTTTAGGTACCAAATGGTTAAATGAATAAACTCACATTTTCTATTAGTTTAAGGTTTTGATACAATTGCTTGGCTGTTAATTTAAACTGTTATTAAAATAGCTGATTCTGAGCTCGAAGTTCGAACACTGTATTAAAATAATTGTTAAATAATTAAATCGTTTATTTAAACCATAAGCTTTTAGGATAACAGGTTGATTGTTAATTTAACATGGTATTATTACAGTAGCTGATTCTGAGTCCCATTTATTAAATAATACATCTGTAAATCCTATTTGAACCATAAGTATTTCGAATTTTATTTAAAAGCTGAAACTCTATTAAACTGATCTTCATTGTATTTGTGTGCCAATTTAGCCTTATCATTGGAATTGGAAGTGGGGGGTTGGGCTTCAATTTCAACCCTACAAGCTGTTTGTTAAGATGAATTCTTTTAATACAGAGATTTGATGACTTATCTCTAAAATGATGCTTGTGTCAGATTTACAAGCGCGGTTCTACGGGGAAAAAACTGGGAGATCCCACTACCGCCGTTCGGGCAAGGTTGGTGAGTGCTCAATTTCTGATCTTGATAGGTGATTGCTAATGGTAAACTTGGAGATGTTTAATGTTCTTCATTTATAGTCTCAGAGTTGTCCCTATACAATTGGATAGTTGCTTTTGCTTTGCCTAAAGAAAAATGGAAAAGGGGTGGTTTATTGATAATTTGATGGAGAACTTCATAAAGAACCTAAGTTACTTATCAGCAAAGAAGGAACCTATTAGGGTTCATATAGCAAAACAGAAAAAGATAAAAAGGAAATCAAATTCTGATGATCATAGCCATTCAAATAAAAAAGATTCTGATGATGTCATCTTCTTGATCTTCATTAAAGCTCCCAAATCTTCATCATAGCTTCATTGTTAACCTCCACGACCTAGGTTAGATAAAGATTGTGTTTTGTACCTCACAATCATTTGATAAGAAACACTAGAGATCTTCTCTGAGGATATTAACATGGAGAGGTGGTGTTGTGTGGAAGCAAAGACGTTTGTGTTAACGGTGGTAGAAAGAGCTTCGGTGGTGAGAGTGGAAGAAAGGAGGAGGAATTTCTCAGGCCTGGTACTGCTTGGCGCTCAAAGCATTGGGTGGCTGTTTTCGACCTTGGAGAGTGTGCTGCGGTTTTCAGGGAAGGATTTTGTTAGGTCCTTCAGGGAGGGGTCCAAGGTTATCATCGTTAGGCGAGGAGGTAACGTAGCTGGAAGTTTCCTTAAAGTGGCAGCCTATGCTTTGGGTGGTCTGAGAGGGATTATTTACATTCCTGAAGGTTGTGATGGGTGGGGATGGAGTAGATTCCTAGTTGAGTTGGGTAAGGTCAGGGATTTCCTCAAAGAATCGCCTGGGCAAGGTTTGGTTCGGCTTGGACCTCTGCCAGTGAAGGAACGGATAGATGGTGATGGAGCTATCATTGGTGCTGCTACTGGTTCTAATGGCTCAGACGGTGCACCATCTTACGCGGAAGTCCTATGCACAGGCTCTTGTCGACCGGAGAAGGAAGGGTCGAAGCAGGTTCAGCCGGTGCATTCTCTGGGTAAAGACCTTCATGACCGATATGTCTCTGAGAACGTGAAGGGTGTCAGACGATTGCCTAAATTGGACGCACAGTCCCACTCTGCTGTTCGAGGCAAGTTAGAGTGTTCCTTTGGTGAAACTTTTGCAGGCTTTCAGCTGATTGGAGGGGAAGACACGTTTTCCTCTCTGTTGCTCTGGCAAAGCCAGTTGGAGAAGCTGCAGGTTGACGTGGACCGAGCCCTGAGTAGGGTTCGTGAAGGGCTCCTTTTGGTTGGGTCGGGCTTTAAGCCCAATGGTAATAGGCGGAAGAGTAAGAAGGACCGGAAGAAGAAAAATCGGAGACCTCGATGGGTTCCGAAAGCTCCTAAGCCCATTTCAAGTGATTCCACGGCCGATCTGGTTGCGCTTCCAGAAGTAGGGCCGTCATCGGCGTCGGGTTTCGGTGGTCGAGAGAAGTCTCCGGAAAACTTAGTGACTTCCGGCGGGATAGGTCATCCACCTCTGACGTCCAGTGTCCCTGTTTCGGAAAACCAGTTCGTTGCGTCTTCTTCCAGAACCGAGTGGGGATCTCGACCAGAAATCGCCGCAGTGGCTGTGAGGGAAGAAATGGGTCTGGCCGGGTTGATGGGTCCGATTACGGGAAGCACAGAGGTCGCCGGTGGTTTATGCCCCTCCATCGATATCCATGCACCGGTAAGCCTTGCCTCTCTTCCAGAATTGAGCACTGGGCCAGATATCCCAGCTCCTGGCTCTGAGGCCATAACCGCAGTGGTCAATGTCCCTGGCCCATCTCCCCACATCGTCGGAGGTCCGCTTATTCCCCCTGTAGTCCTTGCCCCGGCAAGTGCATCTCCCCAACCGGATTCTAGTGCTGGGATTGAGCTGTCCGTCTCTGTGTTGGAGGTATTACCCATAGTCCCGATAGTTCCTGCCAAAGTCCCGACGGATTCAGAAGATGTGCTGGTTGTTTGGGCTGGTCGGGGTTCTTCGGACTCTATGGTTTCCTCGGGTATTTCTTCCTCTGTTTCTATGTTGGAGACTGTCCCTTTTAACCTCTTACCCCCTCTGATTTGGGGCCCAGGAATGGATTGGAGCTAGTTTTGTTCCCGGAGGAAGAGCCGTCTCCTTTGTCTTGCTGTCCTAGTGACAAGGTTAGGGGTTTTTCTGGTAAGAAATCTTCAAAGGACTTTTTGAAGGCGATTCTGGAGTACAGCCATTCGGTGGGGATTACGTGCGATGGCCATGAAGGTCAGCTTTCAGCCGTGTTTGAGGCTATCCTTGCCGATAATGATAAGAAGGGAACGGGTTCTTGCTCGAAATTGGGCAATAAATTCTCTAGGGAACTAAACAGATTATCATGTTCTATTAATTATGACGCGCGTAGCGGAAGCACCTCTCAGAGTAGGTGCAAAGGGAGGGCGCTTGGAGGTTTTTTATGAAGCCAAAAATTCATTCGTGGAATGTCAGAGGGTTAAACGAGGGTGGTAAGCGGTTGAAAGTCAGAAACTTAATTAGGCAATGGAAGGCAGATATTATTTGCTTGCAAAAAACTAAATTGGAGTTTATTTCCAACAGTTTAGTGAGAAGCCTTTGGGGATGTCACTTTGTTGATTGGTGCTACTTAGCCTCTTGTGGGGCCTCTGGTGGTATCCTAATCTTGTGGGATAGGAGGATTGTTGAGAAGTTAGACGAGTATGTGGGTGAGTTTGTTGTTGCTTGCTCTTTCAGGAGCATTGCGATGACTTTTCTTGGGCCTTCGCTGGGGTTTACGATCCTAACTTCGACTCTTTTAGAAGCTCTCTCTGGGATGAGCTGGCTGGCCTTTCTTCTTGGTGGGAGTTGCCTTTGTGTATTGGGGGTGATTTCAATGTCACTCACTTTCCTGCTGAAAGGTCTAAGGAAGTTCGTCTTAACGCTGCTATGATGGAGTTCTCAGACTTTATTTTCGAGCAGGGCCTCTTGCAGGAGGGACTTTTACGTGGTCCAATAATCAGGAGAATCCCTCTTGGTCTCGTCTTGATAGATTTCTTGTTTCTCCAGACTGGGAGGTCAAGTTTCCAGGTTCTATACAGAAAAGGCTTCCTAGATTGTGTTCTGATCATTTTCCTATTCTTCTTGATTGTGGTGGCATTCATTGGGGTTCCAGACCGTTCAAGTTTGAGAATATGTGGTTAAAGGCTTAAGGGTTTGTGGATAGGGTCCGGCTTTGGTGGGCGTCTTATCGCTTTCAAGGCTCTCCTAGCTTCATCTTCTCTCAAAAGCTTAAGGCTTTAAAGGTTGATCTCAAGAGATGGAATGAACAGGAGTTTGGTAATGTGGAGTTTCGCAAAAAAATGCACATGGAAGAATTATGTACTCTTGATAGGTTGGAGGAACAACATGGTTTATCTCCCGAAGAAAAGGAGAGGAAATGTGGGGTCATCAGAGATCTGGAGAATTCTATTTTTCAGGAAGAGATTAGCTGGAGACAGAAGTCTAGGGTTCTTTGGCTTAAAGAGGGTGATAAATGCACTAATTTTTTTCATCAAATAGCCAACTCGAATAGGAGGTCTAACTCCATAGAGTCGCTCTCTGTCAATGGCCCTATTTCTTCCGACCACCAGGTCATCAGGGATCATGTTGTTCAATTCTATGAGTCTCTTTTTGCAGAACCTCTCCCATGGAGGCCTAGGATGGATAACCTTGCTTTCGACACTCTGGATGCAGCTGAGGCCTCTTCCTTAGAACTTCCTTTCGAGGAAATGGAGGTCTTAGAGGTGGTGAAATGCATGAATTGAGACAAGGCACCAGGTCCTGATGGGTTCTCTCTTGCGTTTTTCCAAGACTGCTGGGATGTGATCAAGACAGATCTCATGGGGGTATTTTGGGACTTTCACTCTCATAGCAAGTTTGTCAAAAGCATTAATGCCACTTTTATTGCCTTAATTCCGAAGAAGTCTGGGGCTGTGGATCTTAAGGATTTTCGTCCTATCAGTCTTGTAAGTGGTGTTTACAAGATCATTGCAAAAGTCCTTGCAAATAGACTTAAAAAGGTTGTGGAGAGGATTATCTCGTCCCCTCAAAATGCTTTTGTGAAAGGTAGGCAAATTCTTGATTCAATTCTTATAGCTAATGAGTGCTTGGATAGTCGCATTAAATCTGGTGAACCAGGGTTACTTTGCAAGCTGGATATTGAGAAGGCCTATGATCATGTCAACTGGGATTTCTTATTGTATATGTTGAGAAGATGTGGCTTTGGGGAGAGATGGTGTTCCTGGATAGCGCATTGTATTTCTACGGTGTGGTTCTCTGTTTTGGTGAATGGCACCCCAACTGGTTTTTTCAGCAGCTCTCGTGGCCTTAGACAGGGTGATCCTCTGTCACCTCTCTTGTTTGTTATTGTGATGGAGGCTCTTAGTAAGTTGTTCTCTGCTACTGTCCAAAGGGGCTTCCTATCAGGTTTTTCTGTGGGTTCTGGCAGCAGTGAAGTGATTAACATTTCTCATCTATTGTTCGCAGACGATACTTTAGTCTTTTGCATGGCTAATTCTGATCATCTTCATTATCTACGTTTGTTACTTCTGTCCTTTGAAGCTGTTTCAGGTTTAAAGATTAATTTGGCTAAGTCTGTTATGGTTCCTGTGGGTTATGTGGATAATATGGGCGATTTGGCTTGCATCTTGGGCTATGGAGTTTCTTCTCTTCCTATAAAGTACATTGGTCTTCCGTTGGGGGCCCCTTTTAAGGCTAAGTCCTGTTGGGATGAGGTAGTAGGTAAGATTGAGAGGCGGTTGGCTAGCTGGAAGCGGTTGTATCTGTCGAAGGGTGGTAGGGTTACTCTTATAAAGAGTACTCTCTCCAATCTTCCTACGTACTTCCTCTCCCTTTTCCCTATTCCCTCCAGTGTCGCTAGTCGTATAGAGAAGTTGCATCGAGATTTCTTGTGGGGTGGCATAGGCGAAGAATTCAAATATCACTTGGTTAGTTGGTCCAAGGATTGTTCTCCTATCTCTGAAGGTGGTTTGGGCATCCGGAACTTGAGGATTTTCAATAAGGCGCTCTTAGGGAAGTGGTTGTGGCGTTATGCTTATGAGAGAGAGGCTTTGTGAAAATCTGTTGTGGATGCAAAGTATGGTTCTACTGGGGCTGGTTGGTGTTCCTTAGACCCCCCTGGGTCTCACGGAGTGGGGATTTGGAAGAACATTAGGAAGGGGTGGAGCTTGTTTTGTAGCTATACCAGACTTATCTTGGGAAATGGGTCCAGGATCCGTTTTTGGGATGATGTGTGGTGTGGGGAGATGTCCCTCAAGGAAGCTTTTCCAGTTTTGTATGACATAGCTTGTGTCAAGGATGCTCTAGTGGCAAACCACTTGGTAGTGGTTAGCGGGTCCTATCAGTGGGACGTCAGATTTTTTCGAGCGGTCCACGACTGGGAGGTGGACGTCATGGCTTCCTTCTTCTCTTTACTGTACTCCTCCAGAGTTGTTCATGATGGGGGGACCGGCTCTGGTGGTCTCTTTCTCACAAAGGGTCTTTTGATGTTAGTTCTTTCTATAAGGCTCTTGCTTGCAAAGATGCTATCTTTTTTCTCTGGAGAAGCATTTGGCGGACCAAGGCTCCTTTGAAAGTGGCCTTCTTCGCTTGGACGGCAGCGCTGGGGAAAATCCTTACCTTGGACAATCTCAGAAAGAAGCGTGTCATTGTGATTGATAGATGTTGCATGTGCAAAATGAACGGGGAGACTGTGGATCACCTTCTTCTTCATTGCGAGGTTGCACGCGCTCTTTGGTATGCCATCCTTAGTCGCTTCAGTCTGTCTTGGGTGATGCCTCTTCGGGTGATAGACTTATTCGCCTGCTGGTGGACGGGTGGACGCTCTCGGAGTGCGGTCGTGTGGAAAATGGTTCCTTGTTGCCTTATGTGGTGCTTGTGGAGGGAACGCAACTATAGACAGTTTGAGGACAAAGAAAGAACCATAGAGGAGCTCATTTCCTTTTTTCTTCATTCTTTGTACTCTTGGACGGCTGTGTATCTCGTACCTCTAGTGATTAGCTATAACGATTTCCTTGTATTGTTTTCTTCTTCTTCTTAATTGCCTTTCTTGTATACCCCCTGTGTACTTGATTGCGCTTTGCGTTGTTTTGAGAGCCTTTTCTTCCCGCTCCTTTCTTTCCTGCTAGTGGTGGCGCGTGTAGGCGCGTCACACTAGTTCTTGTTTCTGATTTGTCACGCTGGGTGCGATAGAAGGGTTCGTCTCGTTGATTGGAGCTGGCTTTTGGCTGGTGGTGCTGAGGGGTTGGTTTGTGGGTTTGGTTCCATGGGGCTCTGTCCTGAGATTCTTCAGGATAGGCTTTAATGGAGCGTTGTTTCACCGTGGAAGCAAAATGCTTCTCTTTTTCGACGAAGGCAGGAGAGCCTGAGCTTCGTTTGGAAGAGAGGAGGAAGGCGTTTGGGGGGTTCATTGTTCTTGGTGTCCAGGGCTCAGAGTGGTTGATGGCCACGGTCGAGAAGGCTTTGAAGGATCCAGGTTTGGATTTCGTCAAGTATTTTCGGGAGGATACAAAAGCTCTGATGGTTCGAGGGAGTGGGAACAAGGCCGGCCGCTTCCTAGAGGTGGTAGCCTACGCTGAGGGTGGTCGGAAAGGGGCTATTTGGCTCCCTCAAGGCCGTGGTGGATGGGGTTGGTCTCGGGTGGTGGGAGAGTTGAGGAAGCTGCTTTCTTTTCTCGGTTTAAAGGATCGGTCGCCGGGTGGTGGGATGTCTTCGTCGGAGGGGAATACGAAGGGGGGGAGAGCGAAGCTCTGGATCTTCGGGGAGTCACTGATGGGTCTCCGACGGGTATTAAGAAGGGAAAGGGAACTGGTTCTCCATCGTTCGCGGAGGTGGTGCGCTCGGGAGTTACCGCCTCTGTCTTGGGTTGCAGGTCTCCAGTGTGGAAGTCGGGTTGGTGCGATTTGGAGAAGAAGCCGCTTCAAGTGGGTTGCAACGCCATGGAGAAGGTAGCGACTGGTCCCCTGGGTAAGGACCGCCATGCTGTTGAGCGTCTCAGTTGCAGAGGCTGTGTCTGTTGTTCGGCGTGCGTGTCTGGGGCAGCCGATGTTGAGGGCGACTCTTCACTGCAAAGGGACAGCGTGTCTGGAGTGTTAAGGCAGATTGTGAAGATCCTTGGGCGCCTTTCCAAGGTTTTGCGGTGGGCTTGTGGGTCTTCGCATAGATTGGGCTTGAAATCCTCGGTTCGGCCCAAAAGTAGGTTGGGTCTTGTTGCGGGCCGGATGCTTAAGAGGTGCAAGCCTGCTTTCAAAGGGTCCCGGTTTCGGGCTGGGGCTAAGGTGCCTAAGCCTTTTGAGAGGGCTGCGGATTCGGGTCGTCGAGGTCTGGTTCTGCTTTCTTCCCCACCGGAGGCGTCGAAGTCGGCGGCCATTTCCGTTGAGAGGCCTTTGGCGGCGTGTCCTGTCGTTTAGCGATCTCTCAGCCCGGAGGCTTTGGCTTCGGCGCCCTCTGTTGAGTGGCCGTCGGCGGCAGATCTTGCAGATCCCGTACAGTCGCTCTCTGCTCCGTTCTCATTTCCGGCGTCTTCTGGGCGGGTCTCTTTTTCTCCAACGCTTCCTGTTCTTGCTGCTCCGGTGTTTCCTGTGCAAGGATCCTCTTCTGTTCTGACGGAGAAGGTCTCTCAGTCCCCAGGTTCTTTGAAGGGCTCAAACCTTGCAGTGTCTAGCGAGGCTCCTCCCTTTTGGTCGGCTGTTCCAACTCCGGCTGGGATGTTAGCGAGGTCGGTTTCTTCTGGAAGCTCGTGTAGTTCAGAGCTTCCCGTCCTTGATGCTGCTGCTTCTCTCTCAGGGGCTTCTAAGTTGGGGGTGAAGATTCGTTCTTCCCCCCCTTGCTGCATATCAAACCTTTCCAGCATTATATCAGGAGGGCTAGGGAGCTTAGGGTTGGTCATTCAGTGAAGTGGAATGATGGGTTATTATCGGACTCTATGGAAGCTTCGAAGTTGTCTGCTAGCCTTGCTGTCAATAAGATATTGACGGCTGAGCCTCCTGCGATAAAGGTTGTGAAGTCTCCAGTGAAGCAGGGCATGCTCAGGAAGGGGTTTCTCAATCCTCGCCCGATTAAGTCTGGCCCCTCCGCTTTGCCTCGAGAGGTCACCGATGTCGGGGTGGTAGGTGATTTCTCCCCTCCGAGCGGGTGCATCATTCCTCTTTCTGTTGAGGAAAATGGATTATCCCAATCTAAGAATTGGCCTGTAGGTTATGATCATATCGAGGAGATTGTAGGTTGGGAGGAGGAAAATGTCTTTTGGGATGGATTACCATTAGATTGGGCATGGGATGAGGATTTTGCGTTGGCTGGAGACTTTGGGGAGGAAGCTATGACAATTCGAGATGCCATGGAAGAAGAATTTCAGCGGGACAAGATGATTGCGCGCCAAAAGTCCAAAGGAAAGAGAGAGCTCCTGAACCTGCATAGCTCCATCAATTATGGCGATGATTTTATTCCTGCCAGGCGTAGGAAAGGCAAGGCCCACGTGAAGTAGGCTTTGGCGGGTTGTGGGTTGTTTTTCCGGTGCTTTTTGGTATTGCTTTGTAGTTCGGTTTGGGCTGGCTGGGGTTTTTGGGGTGTCTATTGGGGTGTCTATGGGTGTCTCTGGGTTTTGTTGTAGTGGGTGTTTTTTTTTTTTTTTTGGGGGGGGGGGGGGGGCGTTTTAGGGTTTTGTGGGTGTTGTTAGGGTGTTTTGTCTTTTGGGCTTGTTCTTGGGCTTTAGCTTTCTAGTTAGGTGTCTCCTGTTGTATACTTCTAGTGTACGTAGGGGCGCCTTACGCTTTTAATAAAACTAATCTTACTTATCAAAAAAAATAAAACCTCTCTTACTTATCAAAAAAAATCATTTGATAACTTTGTTCCTGTGTATTATCATATTGCGTTTCTCTTATATGCCCACACCTTCAATGTGACGTTTTAAATTTGGAACTCTAGATAGGCTTTTATATCCCATCAAGCCATGATAGTTGGTGTTCTTAGAGGTTCATCCCTATCTTTTGGATTGAACATGAAAATCCCTATTTTGAAAGCAATTTCATATCGTGTGATATTCTTAGCATAATCTGGTTAGTAAGAAATTTGGCAAAACTTGTTTAGTTTGCCTGGAATAAGTTGGGGTAGCCCTCTTCAATCATCTGCATTTGTGGTTCTCTTTCCTAGGTCTCGGACTGTAGCATATTGTTCTTCTGGATAAAGGTTGAAGTTCTCTTTTCAAATTGGGCTGTGATTACAAATAGTTTGATGTATCCATCTACTATTGTTACAGGGATGGGTTTATTTTTTCTCTTCTAGACCGTGTCACTGAAAAATTGTAAGCTGCTTCTGTTGTGCTTTTACGATTCATACCCGTCTGCATCATTCAGATAACAGGCAAATGGTTTTATGAAAAGCAAAGGAACTATAGGTTGGAGTTCTTCTTGGGAAGCTTCTTGTCTTTCTAATAGCAGTCTTGCTTCTTCTTTTCTTTTCTTTTTTCTGTATGTTGTGGACTTTTGAAGTATGTGTTGCCTTTTGTTTTGTTTTCTTCACTTCTCTCTCTCTTATCATATAAGTCATATTTTTGTTGCCCTTTTCTGTCTTCATTTTCTCTCAGCAGATTGTTTGTTCCTTTAAAGATAGAAGCTGCAATAGCACTTGAATTCTTAATTTGTACCATGCTTTTTCCCCCTCTGATTTTAGGCATCTTGTCCTTTGTCTTCTTGTTTACTTGTTCTTTTTCCCTGTATGATTGTTCATCCCTAGCTCTTGAACTTTTAGTGGCTCAGGAATCCTTTTGAAACCTTGCCTGATTTGCTTTGCCACGGCTGGAAAAGAAGTCTCTATTACATCATTAGGCAGAGTTCATTCCTGAAAACTTTGAATGATTGAATGTCTGCTTTAGGTATTGTTCATTCCACTACTTTTCTAGAATCTATTGGTCTTTTAAACTTTGGATTGTAGAAGTTTTAGAAGTTGCTCTAGTATGGATCCTGTCTAGTGGAGCGTTATCCTCTTTTCAATAAAATGACTATTTACTTATTTGAAAAAAGTACAAAACATCATTTCATGTTGGTAGGCAACACCTGTTTAGGTTTCCATATATAGTCATATAGATGATCTGGTTTCAAGGTCCCATTTTCTTCTCTCTCTCTTTTTGGTTGTTCCCATTTCTCATCCTGCCAAGTTTTTTGACCACCTAATTTGCATGGTCATTTGTTTATAGCATGCTTATGTTTTGTGTTGTGCTCTATGACCTCAACCAATGTTCTTTTTAGTGTTCACTTATCTGCAAAAGAAAAAAGTTATTTTTAGTTTTTCTTTGCACTCATCTCTTTCAACGTATGCTCATATTAAATTCGAATTTGATGGTCACTCTCAGATGAGAATGTTGAGGGTTTTAGATTTTTTTTTTTATTATTATTTTTTTTTTATTTTTTTTACGTGCATATGTAGTAAACTTGTATAACTTTAAATTTGAATCTAAGGTTCCTTCATACAGAAGCTGATTCGAGATCTATTCTCTTCTCAGATCTTAATGTTTTGTAGTCTTTCATGATGATTTCTTATGCTTGTTATTATTTATTATGCACTCTCTCTCTCTCTCTCTCTCTCTCTCTCTCTCTATATATATATATATATATATATATATATATATATTTGCCTTTATGTTTTAATCGAGATTTCATTAAAAACGTAAGGCGCCCTAGCAGAATGTCGTAGGGACTTGCTTTGTTTGCTTTTCATATTGTTGTGGTATCAAGGACATATTATTTCTATAGGTTTGAGTCCGTGTACCTTGATGACGAGCTTCGAGTTGTGAAGGATATCAGGGGAGACTATTTGGTTGTTGACCGCGCTCCTTATGATTGGAAAGAATGAACGTCCGAAGTTATGGTTTATCTTATTGTTACCAATATGGGAGCAAAATGTGAGTTCACTTATTCCAGAGCCAATTTTTTAAATGAGTAACCTGAACTGGTCTTGGTTGACTTGTTTCTGTATGAATCCAGATAATCTAATTGCATGACTTTAATTTGCCCCATCTTCATTGCTGAAAGGGAGAACATTTTGTTCCATCGAAGATTACATTCTTTCCTTAATTATCATGCAAAATAAAAACTGGCTGTGATTTAAATAATAAAAAAGAAATATTTCTTCAATTATTGGGACCACCTAATTATTATTTATTTATTTATTTTTGTGTGTGTGTGCGTGTAGTCTAAACCGCCTTTTCTTCCCATTCTATTCTTCTTGAACCCAGTAAATGCTAGTAACTCCATTATATCCTGCATTAAAGGTAGTCTGACATTCCTGCTTTAAAGAGGTAAAGTGGTGTGGTCCTGGGGGTTGGGTTGATCACACAGAACAAAAATTCAAATTTAAATGAATTTAAGAAGCAAGATTGAGTTCTATGCCCTCAAATGTTTGACCACTCTTCACCCCCTCAGACTCAACATTAAGCAGAACAGGAGAACTCCCAAAGCTCTGCAGTTGTTGTGCCTTTAAATGAGTTCTGGTCATGCTTAACTTAAAACTACCATCAACAGTAATCTTCTTACCTTTAATAAAGTGAAAAGTTGATTTCTCAATGTTTAAAATGTCGGTTCCTCAACATTAAGCAGAACTACAGTTCTGCCTACTGCCTAGGGATTGAAATTTGCCTCCGTTATCGTTGTTGGTGCTCTTTTACATTGTCTTCTAATTGTTGCTTACAGTTTTCATCTAGACTTGGTGTATTTTTTCCTCTTAACTTACCATAAAAATATAATATTTTTCCTGTGGCAAAGTTTTTGTCCAATATTTGTTTTTTTTGTTGGACACGTTATTGTTTGAGCTTTAAAGGGTTTCTCCTATTATTTCTCTTTGTTTTCTTTGTTATTCTGTGTCTTCCCCACCCTTCCCCCTAATCAACTTGAACAAGTTGGTTTTGAAGGTGTGGTTTTACCTCTTCTGTGAAATTACATGTTGACCTGCCCAATCAATATCTCACTGCCATTTTTTCTAGATATTAAACTGTCTCGACTCTTGGATAAACTAAAATGCCATGTTTTATTTAGTAGTAAATAGCTGGTGTTTGCAGTTCATAATAGTATTTATCTGAGTGAGTTAATCAACCGCATATTCCCAGTTTCCCAACTTCTAAACACACCCCCTTAACTACGAAAAAATGAAAAATAATTGAAACTTCCTAACATCTGCAGGTTTGAATCTATATACCTCGATGATGACATTAGAGTAGCAAAGGATATCCGTGGAGACTATTTAGTTGTTGATCATGCTCCTTATAGTTGGAAAGAGTGAGGACGGAAGTGCAATGTCTCGGTATTTCGAAATTCTTGTGCAGCAACTTTTGGTCTAGTATAATTTTTTTGAATGTTTAACATGTTCATACTCCAGTACTATTGCCTTCCCAATTATCCGACAATCTTGTTTCAGGTCCAGATTTCTTTCTTGCTCTCATACTCTATTCTATAAATCCTCATTTCTTCCTTACTTTCAGATTCTCTTTCAGAGGGAACTTCTGACCCATGGAAATCAATTCTGCAAACTGCTTTTTGGAAAGTGTTACTCCTCCATCCACATGAGGGCTTGCATCACTATAGGTCATTAGATTCTTGCCTTTCTAGCCTTGTACTGTGTATGAAATCAAGCTGAAGTAAATATATTGTTATGATCCTGTTTATTTTTTGGATCTAAGACTGTGTTTGCTAATATAGAGTTGAGTGATGCTCCTAGTTCAAATTGAAAGCTGTTTTCTTATAAACAGGCTGTCCATGCACAGCTCATTTGTAATTTTACTAATATATGAACTATAGTGATACATATCTCATCTCAAACTCTCTCTCTCTCTCTCTCTCTCTCTCTCTCACTGGACACACACACACACATTATACATACATATGGAATAAATACACATGTTTGTATTAATATTTATATTGATGCAAGCTGGAAGAATTGGAACTTTGGCTTTTTACATGGTTCAACTCTTTGTAATGTTACACTCCTTAGTAACTTTTCGTAGGATCAATATTTTGCCGAATCCACAACAGATTCAAGCAGCCAAAAGAATAAGAAAAAGAAGATGGCCTAACAGTCATGTAAAAATATTTCATGGTGTAAGGGAGAAAAAGTGAGGAGAGATCTCCTTTTTGCTTAATTTTTGTAGGTGTAGACAAAGATGCCCCCCCCCCCCCCCCCCCCCCCAAAAAAAAAAAAAAAAAAAAAAAACCAAATAAAGGACAATTAAATACCAGGTGATGTGAGGGATGAGATTGAGAGAGAGAGGGAGGGGTTTCTTTGTTAAAGTTAGTATTAAATATGATATTTGCAATAATGAAACTGAATAAAATAAAAAAAGCTGTGAAATAGACTTTTTCCCACCTTTTATGTGTTGAGATCTTGCTGTAGTTTGATTTGTGGAAAAGGGTTGTACTCTTTTTATTATTGTTGTTATGAATGTACACCTTTATTGAACTTTGTTGGATTTTGTTTTGGATAAGATTGTTCAACACCCCAACAAGTTAACAACAGCAGGAGCAAAGCATGATGTAAGCAGAGTTTTGAGAGGGATATGGGATTAAGACAGTGATGAAAATGTGGGGCATGCTATGATTAGGCACTAAGCCAGTGGCTTGGGACATGGCATGTTGGCTGGGATTTGCTCTTCTCATTTCTGATCTTCTGGTTGTCGTTTAGCCAATTTAACTTTAAATCTCTTCTACTGTGCTCTGCTTATTTTGTTTGGTTTTTCTAAAGGTTGGAGGCTCGCCTTTCTGCACATATTTATCTGGAATTCCCTGTTTAAAGCACCCTTTGACTGAATAAACTTATGCCCTTATTTCCTTTCTAACATTTCAGGAATCAATAATTGATATAGGGGGTACTACAACTTCTACTATAAAACTCTAAACAAACTCACATAAGACTTTTCGTGCCACTTACTAAAATGTAGATTGTCACGTGTCATTCTACATGACACTTATTACGTCAGCCATTAAAATGTAAACTGTCACGTGGCAGCTTACGTAGAACCTATTTATATAAAATGTGAACTGTCATGTAATACTCCAAGCATTTTCCTTAGCATAAACCCTAAGATGTTCAAAAATTGTATGTGCCCATGTTCATAAGTGCAGCATTGTTTCTATCCCCCGCGCATAAACAAAGGCAAAATATATAATATGAAAGAATGTGGAGCTCGTTCGTTAATGTTTTTTAGAATGTACTTTTTGCTTTCTGGTTGTGATGTGACATAAATGTGAAAGTAGTTTTGAGTGTTTTATGTGTTGAATTTTTTTGTTAATGCTTTTGGTTTTTTGTTTGTTTATGCTTTTTATTTTTTGATATTTTATCTCAGTTTTTAATATATTTAAATAAAAATGAGATAATGTGTTTAATATATAGCATTTCTCTTATTAATTATACAATACAATCTTCTATATTGTGTAGTCTTCCTCTACGCAAAAGATTTAGATGAGTCCAAAAAAAAAGTGGGGCCACGTCCCTCCATCTACCCCACCCATCATACACAACCAATCGAAGGTAATTTTGATCTTTTTGGCCCATTTGGGCTACAAGATGGCCCAACTATTTCATTCACTTCGGCCAGACCAAATTTGTACATGAATCATGATCAATTTTTAAATCCTAACCCGTCATCTTTAATTAAAATGGTTTAGATTAGGTGATTTAATGTTTATAAAATCTTGATTGTTTTTCTTCTTAATTGATGTATTCTGGAAGGAGATGCATTGTAGGTAGTAAATGAGATCAACTCGGATTTCCTTTCTTGGCTCAGAATCGAGCACTACAGTGATGGATTAAGCCGACACTAAACTCTCTTCATTACTATAATGTACTTCATGTGAAAAGGAAGGCAAATTCTACTGCTCACGCTCTAGCAAAAGTAACTGTGTTTAATGTCATGGATATAATATGGGTGGAGGAAACTCTAACTTATGGCTCTGACATTGTTTTTCGAGAGTCTTTACGACCCTAATTTTGACCTTAGGGTTTCTGATATAAATATATCTCCTACACATTTCATTTTCAAATCTACTATAGATTTATAGGACCAACATTGGATCCCACAAATTCAATGGTGAATTTGAAACTTGGTTAACTATATACTAAAATTGTAATATGTACAATTTAATTGAAAATCATAATTAACTCTTTAAGAAAGAAATATGCTATTTAATACACACTACAAGAAAAATGGTCTTTAGTGACGACCCTGAGTTATCGTTACAGCCCTTAAAGTGGTTGCTATTAACTATTAGCAACGACTTGTGGGTCATTGTTAAAAAATTGGTCGCTGAAGACTATTTTTCTTGTAGTGACACTTGAGTCATTCTCTTATCCTCCCATTTTATATATCAACCACAAAATTCAAAAGATCTTAGATCAAGTTGAGATTGTAGAGAATTCTTGCACTTTAAAAATATGGGAAATTAACCCATCACTATCTCGAGTTAAAAGTAGATATCAATTCCTTTTTTCTGTTTCCAATTTCTGCAATCAGCTCCATGAGTTTCTACCAATTTTTAATTGAGATTAGTGTGTTAAATTTTTCGTTAATTTTCTTATAGAAGGCATATGAAATCTCAATCTAGTCCTCGAAATATTATTAAAAAATAAAAATGCAAAAAATTCCTTTTGTTTTTTAAACTGGATTTGAAAAAATTCCTTCAACCTATTCTATTAAACTGACATCTTAAGGACAAATATTAGTTTAATAAACCGAGTTAAATTTATTTTTTCTTGTAATCTAGTTTGGAAGAAAACTTTATCAAAAAAAAAAAGCATATGATGAAATGAAATGTATCTATTTTATAGTCATGATTGAAAGTTGATGCATTTAACGTTGTACATAATTTTTTATTAATTAAATTTTTTTTAAAAAAAACGTGTAAAAATTGAAGCGGTTGAACCAATCCTATCCTCTTCTCTTTTTTTCTTTTTAAAAAATAAAAAAATCTTATTTTTAAGGATGTAATTGAGACTTTCAGACTTGTTGTATTAAAAAATCAGAAGTCTCTCGTGGACAGAACAGGGAAAAACCTGCGAAGCAGATTACAAAAATTAAGAATCAAGGGGGAGTGAATTGATGTCGGCCCAAAACTCACCGAGAAGGATATTTGCAAGTGAAATCTAGTGAGCCCCACCATCGTGTGGTTCACATGTAAAAGGGACCCACAGATGATGACGAAATTGCATGGAAATTAACATTAGTTTAGGGTCAATTCTGATAGCGCCAGGGGGGTACGCTGGACCCCACGATCGGACCACTTTGATCACATCTGTAAGCTCCCCGGTCCCACCATTTTCCCATAAAAAAAAAAAAAAGTCTAAAAACATGGTGCCTGCCGTACGGAATAAAAACCCTTTTTCATGGCGTAGGCAAGAAACACTAAAAAAAAAAAAAAAGGCTGTACTGTTGGGCCCGTGTGGGCCACCTCATTGATGAGCAAAGGAAGGAAAAAACCAGCGAGAGTCGACTTGTGGATGAGGCCTAAAGGGCAGCTGGTACGTGGACGTGGGCCCTTAATGGGCCACGTGGGTTCCCTGGGATCCTCTGTGGGACCCCTCTTTGCTTCTAAGCCTCACAAAAAAGCTTGGCCCCAATCATAGAGCTCGCCAATTTTCTTTCAACCTGACAATGATGCAGATCCACCCCGTGGTGCTTTCAGTTTCTTGCTGAGAAGCCACGGAAATAAATGTCCCATTATGTTGTTCAGTCTAAATATACAATTTTTTTTTATTTTTGTTTGTGAAGGTAAAAATGGACATTTGATTTGGGTCCAATTTTAGGTGAAATTAAATTAATTAGGATTAGGCTACATGTCTCATGGTAGGACGCATGAGATACGTGTCCAATCTCAACATACGGGTCCAATTTTCGACTCTTGAAAAGGGTATATAAGAGGTATATATATATATATATGGTTAACCCCTAATTCAATGAAAACTATAGGCACGTTTGGACGACAATTATTTTTTAGATATTGTTTTTAGAATTCAAATTTCACTCAACTTTTTTTAATTTTGTCTCAGGTTTTTTAAACCATTCCCAAACATAATTTCAAAAAACAATATCTCTCGGTATTCGCAATTTTGAATATTTTTTAAAAAATCGCACACCCAAACATGCCCTACATTTTTATCTCATAATTTTGATGTGGCAGTTCAGACCAATTATTAGACATATCATTGTTAAATAAAAAAAAAAAAATGTTAATTGAAATTGCTACATTAACATTGTGTGATAAAAATGTATTATATAACATTTCCATTTAGGTTAATACCAAATTCATGTTATTGCAACACTCAGCATGTATTAAAGAGTCTAAAATTATAATGACATGATTATCAAATCCATGCTACTATATTTTTAATTTTAATTTTATTTAATTTTTCTAATCCAGGCTGGTTACACCTATTAATTAATTAGTTGTTTTTTTTTTTTTTTTTTTTTTTTTTTTGCATTAAAGGTTTTCCAAGTTGGCCGCTTTCTATGACTTTTTGGGGGTAGCAATTCCTTTATTAGAGGGTCACGATTCATGGGGGGAACAAGTACTTTTGGAGAGAACGACTTGGGAAGGAAGCATTATATTTAATTGTCATTTTCGTTTATATCGGTTATATATCGTTTTCTTTGAAGTGAAGACCCGCTAAAACAAAGTCTAATCTTAACTTTTTTTTTTTTTTTTCTTTTTTTCTTTTTTTTTTCTTTTTTTTTTTTTTATAAATTCAGTTTTCTAACTTCAAAATAATAGAAGCAAAAGCAAATTAAATAAGTGTAAGGTGCGTTTGAGATTGCGATTTCGTAAGTAAAAAGTGTGATTTTAAATCAAATTACAAAAAATGAATCGTTGAATAATTGCAAGGCTAATATGTGATTTTAAAGGTCAGACTGCGATTTTGTCATACGCTTAACTGCGTTTTTAAAAATTAATTTTTTAAAATCACACTTTCTAAAATTGTAAACCAAACGAATTCTTAATAGGAGGAAAAAGGAAAGAGAATGAAGATACATCATGGACACTTAGATTTGGTTTACATGACCATTAACAAATTAATGAAGGAAAAGAAACGAATAATTTTTACAAGTAAAAAAGGTGACATACGAAGATAACATTAGAATTTGACAAGGTGAATCTTTTGATTTCTTAATTATGGATATCTACTTTTTAATTTTAATTATTAGTGGTGGTGTCTTTTCACTTTGATGTGTTTTTGTGTCTATGTCTATATTATATAGTTTATAGGAGTAGTGTCATGAACATGAGTGTTAGTTTAAATCGATAAGAATGAATGCAGTTAATCGTTTAATCTTTTAACATTTGTTCACACATGTAATTTAGCTCAATAATAAATAAGTTAGAATATTTAATTGTAATAAGAGGTGAATGACGGAAATAAAGTTTAACTTTTGTTTTAATACCATATTAAATTAACATTTATCTTAAAAGTTTAAACCGATAAAAAATGATGTATTTAATCATTTAGTTTATATTATAACAATAATAACAAGTAACATGTAAACAAAAACAATGAAATTTCCTGATTTTTTTTTTTAGTAAGAATAATTTATGTAGCGTCCGCCTCCATGTCTTATAAGAGAAAGTGAAATAAACTTCTAGAGTATGAGCTTCACCCGTTTTACAATTCCATATCTTAAGCACCGTATTTAAAGTAATGATGCACCTATAATTCTTTTACAACTTGTTAACACGTATCAGAATGCAATCGTATCCGAGTTAGCTGCTAATTTTTATTTGTTTCCTTTTATTTTAGCCCTTCCATGAAAAACCATTAATGCATGATGGAAGAATAAAGTAAATTAAAACTCTCCTTAGGACTTGGGCATGGTGTATATTGGCAGGCTGGACTTCCACTGATTCTGTTCCATCAAAGAATCTAAAAGGAGTCAATTAATTTGTGCCAATGACTATGACAAGTCGGCGCCATTGAATTTGATTGTCAAATATATAATTGTGGCATTTAACATTCATCACATCATAGAATATGACACTTTTATTTCAACCCAAATGGTATTTGTGGGTTGTTGAGGGATGTGGAGGTCGTCCATCCATGTAAAATAAAGGAGAAAGTTATCCCCAGTCAAAAAAGTTACTATGCTAGCATCAGACTTTAGAATAGACAATTCGTTTTAATCAAGGAAATTATTATTATTATTATTATTTCTACTTTTTCTTACAACTTCTGGAAAAGTTACGGTGTGAATTGCATATTTTTCGATATACTTCGATGCTTGAATTAGATTATGAAAGAAAAGTATGCTCAATGCATAAAATAATCAGTCTGTTGTTTATACCTGGAGTATAGGCCTATTTATAGGAAAAGAGGTGGAATCAAATTTGAATTAGATTTCTACTCTCACATAACCTAGGAGTGCTTGGACTTTGATTTTGTATGAAAGTCTTATCCTAATTCAACTGAGAGTTAGATTGTTGACCAGATTCTTTAAGGAGTCCTTATTTGATCCAGATTGGAACTACTATTCCAATTCAACTTGGAGTATGATTATTCTCGATACAATTGATGATAGATTAGGGTATACATAAACTAGTTTTTGAAGTATGACGATGTAAATGAAAAGGTGATGGTAATTTCAAGAGCCAAAATATTATTTTTTTCCTAATATAAATTATGCAACCATTTTAGGTCAAGATTTAAGTAAAAAGCACGCAACAAGCATATTAAACTTGAGTATATACTTGTAAGTGTGTAAAAAGATTTGAGTATTACATTGAAAGAATATTAAAATTGCTAGTAGTTAATATAGCAATAGTTGGACCGAAACCTATAGGGTTAAACTTTTCTAAAAGACGGTTTATTCATGGAATGATACGTCTTTTTATTCATTTGGAACAAATAATACTCATACTTTTATAATTGTGAGTGGTTAATATAATATAACTGGGCCTATAATTTTCCTAACATGTCATTCTGGTTAATTAAAAACTCTTCAAATATATGATAAAGATAGCATATTAGGTTTTTATCCTATAACAATCAATCCTAGAAGGTAAATATCTTATAAGAAATATAAATCTAATATGTTATCTTTATCATATATTCTAACAAAAATCATCATGATGGAGACACTTGTACTCAACTTTTGAGTAGAGTAATATCTCAATATATTAGATTATATGTTAGAACAAGTGGCTCATTTTCTTTTGGACATAAACAGTAATACAAGAGTATTAGTACAATGATCAGTTGGCGGTACGGTACAGCCTGTATAGGGTATTTTAAAGTTTTTCATATCTCTCCGTACAGTAAGGTTTTGTTATAAATATGTTATATTGTTATCACAAATCAGTAATGAGCTCATGTGCACGTAGACACATTGTCGAACCACGTAAATTTATATTTCAATTTTTTATAGTCTTAAAAAAAAAAAAAATTCTCTAAAATATCAATCTCTTGGACAACTCCTACCACTAATTTTCTTTTCTATTTTCGACTTTTTGTTTTTTGTTTTTTTCCGTAGAGTTTTCCTAGTACTCGTGGTGGCTAATTAAAAATTATCATGGGATGAGACACTTGTGGTCAGTATTTAATTAGCACAATTTAGAAACATGTTACTGTGATTAAACATTTTTTAATTAAATTTTAAAAAAGTTATTTTTTTTCTGGCAGGACAAAAGATGAGATTAGCATTAGATATTTTAATCCCCCAGCTGATGAAACGTGGGAGAGAGAATCTGTGTAGGCAGCCTCAACGCTGTCAACTGCCGAAAGTTCAATCTGGGAAGCTTGAAAATGCCGCAATTAAGTCTCAATTACGACTTTGTTTTTGTTTTCTTCTTATTTTTTTATTCATTCGTATCAATTTTTTTTAAGAATTAGTTAAATTAATTAAGCATTTTTTTTTTAGTTGGATTTATTATTAATATTAATAAACCTAGTTCATTCTTCTCCTTTAAATTATTTACGAAAATATAAAGTAAAAAGGAGTTGACGTCCTACCAACATTAGATATTAGGATAATAGATTTGACAGAGAGAAAATAAAGAGAAATGCTTCTTAGCAATATGAATCATGCTTGCTTTTTGTTATACTTTGGTGTTTTATTTATGCTTTTTCCTATTTTTTATGTTTATGTTGATGTTGTTATTACCCAACAGGTGTTATGGTAGGATTGAAGATTATTTTGAGGGTCATGCCCTACTGCGTTCCTGGCACTGGGCTCGGGTTAATTTCAAATGCTAAATAAAATGCGATATAACCCCTCTTCCCTTTTACCTTAAAAAGCAACTATTTATTTAGGATATAAATTTCCTACAAACCCACTTCTAATATTGACATATGTCCATTGCATGTGCTCCTCATATGTATTTTTTTTTTTAATAAGATTAAAAGACACATGTCGCTTTTAGAGATTGATTTATATGAGTTTCTTACAAATCAATTTGTAAAAAATTTATGTCCATTTATAATCGCATATGAGATTTATGTACCTAAATCTGGGGTTGCACTTTCTATTTTATAAGGCTTGATAGAATTCATAGACTATTATTTTTAAAGGGACTTGTAACATATAACTCTTTTATAATTTTTAATATATGTTAGCTTGTGATTAAAAAGCATTAAATGCTCACAACTTTTGGCTCCAATAATTATATGATGACAAGTGTTATAAATTGTATGTGGAGCATTACTTTAGGTCAAGTTGAGGCATAGGTCGACAAATAAGGATGCCAATTCATATTCACATGCTAGGTTTGAGTCGTGTTGAGGCATAAGTACAAGACTATATATGTCAACCATAAGATCCATAACTTAACCCTTTTAATTAAACGGGTGAGACCTCTTAACTCAAATTTGCTAATTTCATGTTAGGTTTGTGTCAGGTTTGTAAGTCGTGTCCAAAATTAATAGTCATAAGTTTCACATGTTAGATTCGAGTAATGTCAAGACATGTATATATCACATATAAGATTCAGTTTGTGTCGAGACGTGTATATATATATCACTATATATGTCAACCAAACTTGATCTATTTAATTAAACATAATCAAATTCTTCATAGTAATGCTATTAGTAGGACTCTAGTCCTGGCCTTCTTGTGTCCTCTAAAATGTCATGTGGTTTTTAAAATCACTATTAAATTTGAAATGATCATTATTGAATTTTGATCCTATTACGAATGATAGTTTGTGATAAATGTTGATTTGTATCCCGTAAATAAAGGGATTTAAATGATTTGGTTATCGTAGTTTAAAGATTTGTTTGTATTTAAAATAATTCAAATTACTTGTCAAGCTCTATAATAGAGTATTGTATTCAAATCAAATATGAAAGAAAGAAATAGCTAGGGGTGAGCATTGGGGGGGGCCTGTGGGTTCACAAATTCACACTCGTGGCCCGCTAAAAATTACTGGTATCCGTACAATGTGGGGGTGGTACGGGGCGGATTGTGTGGGTATCCCCGATTCAGGCCAAAACATGACAAAAATCAAACTAAAGCCAGATTCAATACCTAAAAAGTTAACAAAGATTCAATACTCATATTCAATACCTAGATTCAAGCCATATTCATAAAGAAATGATAGCAACAAAGGCCAGAGAATGAGAGAAACACCAACTACGTATGGACGAGGATGCAATCGGGGAGCCACAACTAAAGGTCTTGAAGCCGATCTTCCCCGTCTTGAAACCGCATGTTCATGACGTTCCCACAGGCCACAGGACCCGCGGAGCTAGTGAAAAATCAAAGATGGGAACGATCAAGGGTCCAGGAGGCAGTTGGACTGCCATAGTGCCATCGACAGAAAAGAGGAGAAAAATTGAAGATCGGCACTAGGGTTAAGTGTGTGGAAGTCTCTGAAAGATTGGAAGTGTAAGAAAAGAGAGAAAAAAAAAATGAGGGGGGTGGTGTGGCGCTAGGCTTGTTTCCTTTTTTTTTTTTTTTTTTTTTTTTTTTTTTTTTTTTAATGTTGTGGTGCGGGTTTTTGGTATTTTTCAAATGTCCCACCCAGTGAGGGGAAATGAAAATGCGCCCCTGAACAACATGAAGAACGCGGTTTGTATCAAAAAGAGGGGCAGGGCAGGTTCAACGGGTTAGGGCAGGTTGATCGAGTCTTGCTCACCCCTAGAAATAGCTTATAGGCCATGTCTTTAACGTGTGGATGAAAAATAAATTCAATAGTAATTTTAAAATTTACATTAAATTTGTGAGGATCCATACAAAAATAATTCTAATCATTCTCATAAAATTACTCGATCTTTTAATTCTATTCCGTTAATTTTGCGATGAATTCGTCGGACGTGGAATCCCATAATCTGAAATTGTGGTCGGATCTTTGCTGCCCCAGTATTGATCCACGGTTCTAGGGGCCAGGAAAAGAATGTGAGTTTTGTGGTGGGAATTGGGAAATGTCTTTCCTTTGGGAAACATTTGCGTGTGGTTAACGTACGTACTGCCATGCCCTTTGGATTTTATTGTATATACCTTTTTCCAACCCACTCGCCCTCCCTCTCTTTAAGGTTTGTGCTCACCAATCTCTTTATGCCTTTGTCTGGCTAACCTCAAATTTTCACCTAGTTGATGTCACCCTTTCTTGTCCCTAATAAAAACACTGGTGTTTTTAACCCTCCAAGATTAATGCTATATACTTTCTTTAGCCCTCCAAAAGATTATACTTTTGAGTTTGGCTTTTCTCGGACAACAATAAACATTGAAGATTGTAAGATTTGGGAAAGAACTCTGATTATTTTTTTAGCCGATACAAACCAAACTCTTACATTTCACTCATTAACATTGTGAAATATAAATATAGTATATAGCATTAATCTTGCTGCATATCTCTTGGGGCGGGATAGAATGGGGTGTAAACAAAAGAAAAAAGAGAAAAAGAAAAAGAAAAAGGGGGATAATTCACACTAACTTTATTGTGGATGTGAGATTGAAGAGTGTCCACTTTAACCATCTACAAAATAATACAAGTTGCATTTGAGGATAGCAGCGCAAAAAATCAGCTTTTTTGCGTCGTTTTTGTTAGCATCGTTTTAACAAATCGACACTAACTTGAGTTGTTTTGAAAACGACTCCACTTGGAAGGGTTAATAAACTCAACCACTATTTCAAGATCATGTTATTTTTATAAATATCATTCCATTTCTATACTATTAATTTTGAGTAACCAAATACACACTTTCAAAGAATGTAAGAATTTTGTGAATATAATGTTTATGACAATAAAAACATGCATTTCTGTTTCCAAATGCAATGATAATCAAATATATTCAATTAGTCACATATATTTACACATAGCATACAGCAATTTCATACCTGTACAACCAAGTAGATAGCTAGAATTAAAGAATTTTGTGGCATTTTCTGTCTCACCAGTAGACTATTAATTAATATTTCTCACATTATTATATTAGACATATAGTCTCCCATTAGAAAAATCTTTTGGCTCCATTGTTGATTATTCCCCACAAGGGGTGTTAGATGAGCCTAGCTACTCGTGAATTTGGTTCGACTTAGCTCACTTAAATTCGATTCAGTCTCGGTTTGAAAAATAAATGAGTCGTTCATGAATACAATAATCCGCTCGTATATTAAATGAGACATACTTGTATAAATTCAGCTCGACTCGGACGGAGCTCTTAACTCGGTTTGTATAAGTTCGACTCGACTCCTTGGGCTCAAATCGTTAGGTCGCTTGTGTGTCTATGTATATATATAGTAATCATATTTATTAATATATATGTATAAATATAAGATTATATAATTATAGTGTATAAATATTAACTGAGTAAACATAATATATGTAATACTACAAACACTCCATTTAAAATGTAAAATATAGATCAAAGTTAAAATTGTATTGAATTTTATTATATATGTTTTTTAAAATAAAAATTATTATAAGACTCCAATCGAGCTTGAGCTCAATTGGAGGCTCTTAACAAGCCCAATTCGAATACCCATCCGAAACTCGACTCAAGCCCTTATTCTATGTATTCGAGCCGAATCCGGCAACCTCAAGTTCGGCTCGAATACAACTCTATTTCCCACCATTATTTATCAATTAATTAACATAAATTAAGTTGGATTGATGTGACAATCTTACAGTAGTTCCCATTGGAGGAAGTAATTAACCAATCTTTATTTTGTCATAATTGATGTGGATAGGTGATACTTTTACCAAAATCTTACAAATATCTTAATGCTTACATTAACTAGGTTGCTAATAAAATAAGAGATATCCGGATTTACGATGATGTGTTTTTGAGTCATGACAACTACAATTTAAACGTTTTTTGAGAATCAGAACAAATTTGAGATGTGGACATATCAATGGATCCATGTAGCTTTCCCAAACTTCCTCTTTTTCTATCACTTTCTTTTGCTAGCTTTATCCTTTTATTATTATTATTATTTTTTGCTTTCTTTCTCCCCTCAACCACACCCAACCTAATGTCTTTGTAAGATTTTTTAAATAAAGATTTTATTGACATGACTTAAACGATTATGATAATCCATAAGGTAGATTTTGATAATAAAACAATTAAAAACCTAACATATTTTATTGAGATAAATCCTAGAGAATCAAATCATATCTATCTACCTGATCTCCAAGTAATGGAGATCGATATAATGCATATGAGGATGTCCTGTTATTAGGGTGTTCGAATTTTATAGAAATTCGGTCGGTCTAAGAGAAAACGTTGCGGGTGTTGAAAAACTGTCACTAAAATTGATCAGCCTAGAGGATCAAATGTATCTAGCACGCCCAACTTTGTTGCTAAAATTGAAAAGCTTTGCTGCAATTGTAATGTGTTGAGAAATTTGATCATGCATACTTGTGGATCAAAAGAAAAGTAACAGAAGATGAAACGAAAAGCAAAAAGTTCTTATTATTCGAACCTAGCTAATTCTCTAACATAAAGAAGCTAAGATCGATGAAACTTACGGAGAAAGATAGATAAAGATAGTCTCAACTTCAGAGACTTAGCTCTTGAAAAGAAATAGAAGGATGAAAAGGGGGGGAGGGGGAGGAGATTTAAGATTTTTTCTTTTTTGCTTTTTGAAGTGAGGGAGATTTAAGATATTGATCGAAGAGGGGTTGATTGTGAAACATGACTCTTGTAGAGAAAGGGTAAAAGAAACAAAACTACTACTACTTTAATATATATATATATGAAAGAAAGAAAAAAATTTGAAAAAAGAAGGTGCTACTAGGGTACTTTAACTTTTACTATAAATTTTCTTACAAATTAACGACACTGAATTGTCAACTATACATTCTTAATTGTTTTATTAATTATGTTTCAAAGCGTCCAGGAGAATGGGTCGGTAATCCGGGTTGCGGATGGTTTCGCCCAAACCGTCTGGAATTGGTTATGGATGATTTGAGCCCAAATAATCAAATATTATAAAAATTAAAACGGAAAAAAAATACACACAAATTAAAGTTCATAATATGCAAATCATCAACCTAATTACAAACTTAAAAGGAAAAAAAAATTGCAAAAAAGTGAGGAAAAAATTAAAAATAACCTTTACACCGGGTGTCGGCCAGTGTATGTCGGGGGTGTAGCTCTCGGGCTAGTTGGGACGTATTGGGGCATCGCCGGAGAAGGTGAGGAAGGGTTGGCCAGGATCGATCTGACGACAGAGAGAGGGGTCGGGCGGAGTACGAGCTAGAGAGAGAGCCATACGGAGTACTGAGCTAGAGAGAGAGAGAGAGAGAGAGAGAGAGAGTACGTTTGAAGTTTCTGGATATATCCACGATCTTAGCTAATTTTAGAACTAGGTTATAGACAGTTTTAAAAAAAAACCGTTCGGAATTAGAAAATTCTAGACGGTTTGTTAAAACCATCTATTTATTTATAGACGGTTTGAAAAAAAATTGTCTGAAATTTTATAATTCCGGACGGTTTTATTCAAACCGTTTGTATTTTTAAGGACGATTCTAGTAAACTGTCCATATTTATTTTTTTACTGACGGTTTAAAAAAAAACGTCCATAAAAGTTTTTTTCTAGACGGTTTCTAAAACCGTCCATAATTCCAATTTTTTTGGTAGCGTTTGTAAAAAAATTGTAATAAAAATTATAGTACCTCAAATATATATTTTTTTTTATAAAAAAAAAAAAAGAAATAAAAAATGGGCCAGGATAATTTGGGATTGGGAGGCCCTAGAAATATGAAAGTAACAACGAGCTGAGAGAAAATGAAACGATTTGCAAGTGAATTGAAGGATATAGGTTATATATATATATATAGACTTAGAAATCTAGAAAACCGCTTAGGGTTTGACCACTATATGTATGCTGATTTAGGAAATTTTCTTTAAGATTAAGGAGAAGATGTTATGGCAACTATATAAAATTTTTTGTGCTCATAAGTATGACTGTTAAAAATTTTATAGATAGAATGATTTAAGGGAACCAAAGTCAACTATGATTAGCTAGAAGCAATGATAGCTAAGGATTTGGCTTAGATTATGTAAAAAAAAACTATAGCATATATAGGTGCTAGTGGTTAAGGATGTTTTTGTTAAATTTAAAAATCTTTCGAGTCTTTTCCCTAACCTCGGAAAAAGCAATGATTATTTACTTGTGAAGTTGACCAAAACATTAGAGAGCTTCTTAGGGCATCTTGGGTTTCAATTTGGGGTTTCTTCTTATCATATACATTAGTTATGTACAAATGCCGCATGTGGTATGTTTATATATATAACAATAACATTCAATTGATGTAAAGACACATTATAAAATTGAAGCTCTCGTATGTTTTATAAGTTATCGGTTCATGGTGTCAAAATAAAAAGAAAAAATTTATACTCGAAAGTTTTCTACTGTGATAATTTTAGTAAGAAGTAGCGTCACATGAAAAATGACATATTTTCTACTTACGTCTTGTATTAAAAGACAAGGTATACATGATACCGGCTTGTACTTTATCTGGACGAGGAAGATCTGGACATGGATAACGAGGAGAGATGTAACACTCAGAAATAGTTCAAAAAACGAACAATAGAAGAATATTGAGAAATAATAATAAAATAATGTTTTGTGGCTAAAAAGTCAAGCGTTAAGAATCGGGATCGAAAAGGACTTCAAAATAATCCGGAATCAAATCGTCTCGCACAGGGTGTCCCGTTTGACCAAAGGCTTGCAACACATAGCAGCTGATGATGAGGGAAGTGGTCGAACCACCCCTCTGGCTGTTCAGGGGTGGTTCGCTCACCTCTCCAAATGACAATGAGAGTGGCCTAAACTACCCACAAATAGGCATAAGTGGTTCGGCCACCCCCTTCAACAATATTTGGGGGTGACCAAATTACACCAAAATAGCCAAAAAATAAAAAATAAATTGGTAGGTGTCCAAACTACCCCTAGCCATTTGAAGGTGATATAAGCCACTCCCATGACCATTTTAAGAGTGGCCAAACTACTCCCCATTTTAATCAAATAGAGTTGGCCACTCGAGAGTTACTTGGCCACCCCTTCTATTGGGCTTGAGAGTAGCCGAATCATCTAATGACCATTAGATTGATGCTGATTAGCCAACTATAGTTTCGCTGCCTTCTTGTTGTTGTACTTGGAGATAGCTAATTGCTTGTATATACTTTGTGTGGTATTTTATTTTTTTAAAAAAAATAAAAAATAAAACCGAAATCTTTTATTTCTTTTGAAAAAAAATTCACATTTTCTTTCTTTTTCTTTTTCTTTTGTGGAAGCAATCATAGCTCCAATTCTTTGAGACAGATATATATATATATATAGAATTGTTCATGACTTAGACCTTCTTTTTGTTGATATCATTAGCAAGAATGATAACATAATAATGATTCTCAGATCATCCACCCTTTGAATGATTACCATTACAATGACAAAGTAACTAAATCATTAGGAAAGTAATATCTTAACGGAATGAAGTAATCATAACGGAGTTAGTTAGTTAGCAATCTTAGCCAAATTAGTTTACACTTTAATTAATTAGCCGTTAATTAATAATCAAACCCCAGTTCCCAGCCCCCACAAATTAAGCAAACGGCCAGTAGCTTTGCCAACCCATGCCACCTACGCCTCCATCGGCTTCAATCTCCATTGCTACGATCACTATCAACTATCTGCCCCACTATTATCCCACGTGCTTTTAATTCACCACCCATCTGCATGCATGAAACGTTGCTGTCAATCTTCCCTAAGAAAAAAACACATGAAAGAAAATGCCATTTCATACGTCTGGATTTAGTTCATTGTGCCGACACACTTACCAAAAATAAGGAAGTGTCATCATCTTAAATTCATTTAGAGTATATTAAGAAATTGGAGATAACTTCATTTAAGAGTACCGAACTCTTATCTTTTATTTGAAAGAAGATATTTGAACTTCAAACTGTCTCAATTTAGGGTATTAATTTTTCGGAAAGTCTCAATTAGGAGTCATTCATTAAGATATTCCGTTAAATCCTATCAAAATTTTCAAAATATCTGTGCATTTTTTTTTTTTAAAAAAAAATTATAAATATTTTCAAAGATTCAGGCATGGGTATTTTTGTAAATTCCGTTAAATTCTAACAAACACTTAAATCCTAGCAATTTTTTTTTCCTAAGAAAAAAACGAGGGATATTTTGAAAGTTTTAATAGGATTTAACGGAAAATCCTAACGGATGACCCCTAATTGAGACTTTCCAAAAAATGAATACCTAAATTGAGACAGTTTGAAATTCAGGTATCTGCTTTAAAAAATAATGAAAGTTCGGTACCCTTAACTGAAATTCTTCATAAAAAATTTGATTTCAGAGATTTATTATAATTTATTGTAAGATTTGATAGTAATTAGATTGGATGTTAATCAAATCAACATTTGATTTGATTATCATACTTATCTAACCTAATACTCATGTAAATAGAAGTTTCGTGTATTGTAAAAACATTAAGGCCTCGTTTGGTTCGGGGATTAAACCCATGGAAAGGAATAGTTAATATTTTAATACTCCCACTCACGTGTGGATTCAAACTCTCCCTCAACAATGGAAGCCCGGCACGTGAAATATTTAACTGAAATTGAAGTGAATGATGAACTCAAAATTTAAACTCATAATCTTTGCTCTAATACTATGTTAAATCAATTGTAGATTAATTTTATTATAGTTGTTTAACTTTACAAATAATAGAGGGGTTAACAAGCTTCTAAAGTGAAGATATATACGCCTTCTCTTAATTTCATAAATAATTAATCTCGAGCATTTTCAAGACAAACCATAAATATTCATAAAGCAGCCATCAAGTCTAAACTACAAAATATGTCATTTACTTGTTCGGATTGTTCCACAGACGGAGTCATAAATTTTTATTGGAAAGGGGCAAAGCAAGAATAAGAAATATATTAAAATAGAGTGGCCAATGTATAAATTAATAAAAAAAAATATTAAGATGTAAAATTTTTAACTCTTTTACGTTATTCATGTAGGCTATTGCTCATTCCTTTTTTTATTATTTATTTAATGAAAGATTTGAATTGTTGCTCATGATTTTGACCAAAATTTATAAATTTAGCTATTTACATACTATAGTAAATAAATTTTCAAAAGAGGGGGAGGATCATGGCCAATACCGGCCATCCCCTCCCTCCGACTCTAGCTAGTTCCTTGATATGCTGCTGGTTCAAGTCTAACATCCTCCGTGAAAGTTAACTAGTTTTGGCAAACATAATTTGAAGATTATAATTGCTATACTGATATTCGAAAAGGGTTTTTATGCGACATCATTATTTCTATTTATGACACCCAAACCCATATTTCATCTTTGTTTTTTTAGGACCGTAAATTTTTTCATGATTCGCAAACTTGATACGAACCCAATATGTAATTTTCGGGCTAAAGTTGAGGATTTAACCCTGTTTCATTAAATATGTCAGGTTAAGGTTCACCTATATAGTCTTATATCCATGTCTCAACACGACCCGGACCCGACATGCGATTTTGATACAATCCATGAACTTTACACAAAATTAGCATGTTAGATTAAGAGGTCTAACCAATTTAATTAAATAAGTTTAGTTCTAATTGACTAATATAGTCTTATATTCATCATCCCTATTAAAAAACCAAATTGATTGATATATTCATGGATGTGGAAGTTAAGTTGCGGCTTCCAAACATGGTGGCCCATTGTTGCATAACCAATGTTCGGACCCCATTCCACTTCCACACCTACCACCAGGAGAACCGCTTCTTCAATAGCTTGACCGGTGAGCTCTCAATGCGTCTTGCATGTCCATATCTCTAACAACCACCCACATTGCGTCATGAATCTCAAGGCCAAACTTATGCTCATGGACGTTGTGAACCGTGTGGAGGAGGACAAGAAGGAACTTGAGCTGTCAAATTGGGTGCGAGTGCATGACGGAGTCAAGGAGGCGGAATTATGTGGATTCGAGGGTTTTGGGGTTCTAGGGTTTGTGGGGTTGGGAGGTGGTGGGAATGTGAGGCGAATGTACATGTGAAAGAGATAAAATTGAAGGTGGTGTCGGTGGTGATAGAAGCATTGGATACGGAGAACGAGTAAAGCTTGAGGACGTTGACGTTTTGGGAAGGAGAGCTAGAGTCTATGGTGGTCAATGGCGGCGATAGTGCTAATGGCGACGATGACTATGGTGATCTGGGTTGAGCGTGGAGGAAGAAGAAGGGTGTGAATCATGAAGGAGCATGAGAGTTAATGTGGCTGGATTAAAATTTTCTATATTATTTTGAACCATAATATTTCATTTAGTTTTTACATGGCAAAATCTATGCCAAAAATGGGAGAAATGGGAGCTAACTCAAGTATAGGTTAGCCAGTCCCGTCACTATAACATGACCATAATACTTACTATCCATGCATGCCATCTAGTTAGGGAATATTCATTTTTAAATTAAGAAATAATAATGTAATTAAAGATCTATTATTTATACCCATGCTTTTTTTTGTCCCTCTATAATGGTATGACTTTTAAAATCACCATTTGATTAGAATTCAATAATGATCAATCACAAGTCCAATGGTAATTTTAAAAGCCACATCATTATTAGAGGGATATGAATATGACGTGTAGAATTACTCTATAAAAGGCTCTACCTAAATCTTTTTCTTTTTCCTTTGGGGCACATTATAACCGTTCTTTAGATTAAGGGTCTATCGATGAGATTGAGATTTTAGCAAGGACATTACAACAAATATGATGATTTAAAGTGGTAAAATGTAATTTATTCAAACCCAAATTATGACAACGCAAGCTAAAGACAAAAATGGGATTGGCTTATCTATGGAATTGATATAAATTGATTTCTTTTGGACCAAGTATAGAGACATATAGGGGACCATATCTTGAATTTATAATTTTAAAATAATTAAAATAACATTTTATTAGAGTTGACTAGCATTGTTTCCCTAACGTGTCTATTAAATTAATCCCCCCCACTTTTATTAATCACTTCAATACACTTTTAAGCAGTGGTTTTGACAAAGAAAACAAATGTAAACAATTCTTATAAAATTGCAATTTATTTCCAAAAGAACAAATAGGAAGGAAGATTTCGCTTTGAGTGGAGGACCAAGAAGATCGCCTTTTTACCCATGTAAACTCTTTAAAACATTTTTTTTATATTAAAAAATAAATAAATAAATAAAAAATTGAGGTCGGCCCCTTATAGTGCTTATCAGCTCCATCATGTTCAATATATAACGTTGCACACCATGCTTGCGTAGCCCAAATAAATCTCGACCGCCTGATAAAGCATCAATTTTCATGATGCAAAAAATGTCCGAAACTCAAAAGTGTTAAGTTTTACATTGATTTTTTATTATGTTAGACTAAACCTTATAATTTAACTAGTCATCTTACTTTCTCTGAATCATTATATAATTCATCTCTCAATCCTATCAATTTTACCTTAATAGTTGGAGGAATAAAATCCTCATGTTAGAAATTCAATCTATGTCCCTAATAACACTATCAGTAATTTTGATACGACTTATTACATTAACCATATGATCATAGGGGATCATATGAATCAATTTCCTAATAGTGTGTTGTTTTTTTTCCTTGATGGTAGAAGAAAAATCAGTCATCACTATTCAGTTTTTGAATGAAGGGGTTCATAATCTAACCTATAAATAAACAATATATGTACAATATATGTACTCCATAGTAGGCATAAACTTCTCTAAAATTTCTTTTTTCAGAATCTCTAATTTTTGCTAACAATATTTCATCAGATTCGTTTGAGCAAAGTATGGCAGGAGGTTCGTTTGAACAAAGTATGGCTAGAGGTATTTATATAATCAAATCATTCCGCTGCTTATTTATGTTATTAAATTAGCATTTGATTTATATTATACTACCACCTTGTTGTTTCTTATGAAGTAAAGGTGATTTATTTTAAGGTTAATTAGCAATTTTTATTTATTTATTATATCTATTGATGTGTTTGGTATATTACAATATTTAAAATTTTAAATGACGTAAGAACATATGTTATACGATAACACTAGATAAATTTTATAAACTCGTAATTATTATTTTAAATTTAATTGAGTATTTATTATTATAATAGATTTAAAATATTTTATATATAATAGATGCCGAGATGATTAAAAATGAATCATTTAATCAAAAAAAATGATAATGATTAATATTTTGAGAATTTTACTATAAAAAATATTCTAAAGAATTAAGAAGGATAGTAATGTAAGTTATAAACGGTGGAGATCATTGATCCGCTGCATATGCATGTAGAGCTGAGAAGCACTGCGGCGTATTCGTGAGGCTTCCTTCTGGTCTTTTTTTTTTTTTTTAATTAATTAATCGATTCCTTGTGGTCTTAAACGTAGCGTTGTAGACTTTTTGTCCAAAGCCTACTGAGAGAATAGTGTACTTTGTGGTTGTAAAACATTCCTAGATTATCTATTGGAAGTAATTTAATGACAACTATATCCCCTCTCATATGACGAGTCACGACAAGACTACAACAACAGATACGAAGTTGACCGTTTGTTTCCTTTTTAAGACTTTTTCACTTTACCTTTTAACCTTTTTATAAACCCCTAAAAGTCCTAAACCCACTCTCTCTAACTGACGCGTGTATTTACTCTCCCTAACTCTAATGCAAAATTCCTATTACCAATTCTTGATTTATTTATTTTTTAATATTAATAGGTTGAAATTGTTAGGTTAGCATTATAAAATAATTATAAAATAAAATATAGTTTCTATTATTACTCGCTTATAAAACCTTAGGAGGCACAGGTTCAACTAGTTAAAATAAGTAAAATGCTTCCAACATTAAGGTTTTTATTAAATTTTTTTTTAAAAAAAAAAAAATCAATGTGACAATTTATAATTGATGAAATAATCAGATTGTATAAATTACGAATCAACCATAATATTATTTTAATTAAATTGACAATTCAAATTTTTTGTTTAATCATTTCATCAATTATGTACTACTACGTCAATTTATAAGAGAACTTGTAATAAAAACTATAATACTCTAACAACCCACTTTTTTTTTTTTTTTTGAAAGGAATTAACTCAAATTTATATTTCAAAAATTATGGGCTAGCGGTTGCTCTGCAAGTACAGTTGACGCAATACAATGAGGGTAAGACTCAATCCAAACCTAATGCAGCGCCTTAGATATATAGCCAGTTTTGCAAGCTTATGCGCAGCGCCATTCTCATTTCTCTTTAAAAAATTGACAGGCCATGACGGAAACGTTATTAGGAGAGTTTGGGCATATACAGTTATACTCCTATACCTTCATAACGATTCACCTCCGTTTTTCAGGGTAAGAACTATCTCCCTAACGTCTCCTTCCAACAGAATAGATTAGATCCCGAGATCCTCACATACTTTGAATATATTGGTATGGTCTAACAACACACTTAAAATAAAAGCCATTGTAAGTTATCCAATATGTTTGGTTAAAAAGAAAAAAAAAGTTATCCAATATGTTGGTATGGTCTAAAATTCTTAGAATATTCATAGAAATTAACAAAGTAATAATTACCGATCAAATATTTACTATTTAATATTAAAACAGTGGTTGAGTTTGAAGAAATTTACTGCAGTAAGAATTGTAAGAAATTCTGATCCGACTTATATTAAGTTCTATAAACTTATTATTGTAGTAAAAATTAGTGTGTAAATAGGCCTACAAATCTAGAAAAACCAAAACCTAATGACCATATAAGTTATTTGTCTTCAATCTCCTTTATGGAGGTGAAGCATTTTAGAGTTTCTTCTTCTTTTAATTTGTTCATTCTAAAAGTCTTTCTGGTCAATTTTATTATATTTTTTATTATTATTATCATATTTTTTTTCTTCTTTTAATTTGTTAATTCTAAAAGTCTTTCTGGTCAATTTTATTATATTTTTTTTCTTCTAATCAAGACAAAGGAGAGGGAAGGTGGGAACAGAATTACAAAGTCTTTGTGGTCAACTTATGTGTAGGGGATTTATTAATTGCCACCCTTTATGTCATCTTTTACATCTGCGTTTTATTAAAAAAAAAATCATTGACTAAATTGTTTCTCTAATCAATTCTTTGTAGAAAAAAAAAATCTCATTAACTTAGTCTATTCATAAGCTGTAAAATTAAATAACTTATTAATTAACATTAATTTCATCATAATTATCTATTTTTTTAAAATAAATTTTTATTTTATTATATCTAATAATATACATGAGGTCAAGTCGGTATACATAATTTCTGTGTTACCGCAATATATCCACCGTTAAATTGAATGTGAAGGATAAAATAGATTCGATCCTAGGGAGGGTGCGTGGTACATGGTGAATTGGTGAGACCAGGGGATCAGATCACTACATGGGAAAGGCAGGACAAGAAAAAGGGCAAAAGATGGAAAGTACAGGCGAGAAATGAAATTAAGAGTGCCGAGCCCAGGACACAACTGTCATTTTATCCACATCAATGTTAAGGTTCTCTCTCTATGTGCCTACCCTAACTGAAAACGACTGCAAGCAACCTGTGGTCTACCTGTGTGTGTATATATATATATATATATATATATATATATATTATAAACATATATATAAATAATAAGAGAAATGTTATTTGGGTAGATTTAGTTTTGTCATTTAAAAAAGTTGTGATTTTAAAATTAGTGAATTGAAAAATTAATTTTTATAAACGCAGTTAAGCGTTTGGAAAAGTTACAGTTTGACCTTTAAAATCGCATGTTAGTCTTTAAAATTATGCATTTTTAAAAAAACACAAAATTGCATGTGATTTGAAAAAGTAGTTTTTTGTATTTTCAAATAGCAATTTTTTAAAAATGTAATTTCGGAACTATTCATTTTCTATCATTTAGTTGAAAATCGTATTTTTTGTCTTTGAAATTGCAGTACCAAACGCACCCTTAATAAATTGTGTTACATCTGGAATGATATTATAGTGAAAATATCTCTGTCTTTTTATTTACAAGTCTTTATTGATCTAAAGACCAATTTTCATTGACATGTCATCTTAATTTGTATTTTTAATGTACTAAATAGCATTAAACAAATAATAAATAAATAAAATATTTAATTATATATATATATATATATAGAATTAGACACCGACTCGAAACCATTTAATCCTCTTTATAAGTCTCTCTCTCTCTCTCTCTCTCTCTTTCTCTGTGCCTCTCTTTCTCTTTTGTAGTTATCTCTCTCTTGTTGGGTTTCTCTTTCACATTCTCTCTGTCTCAGCAATTCAAGCTTCGAGCAGATGGTGGATCTCCAGACTGTCTGCTGCATGTGTGGCGACGTGGGCTTCCCCGACAAGCTCTTCCGCTGCAACAAATGTCGGAACCGCTTCCAACACTCGTATGTTTATGGCTTTAACCCATCATCATCATCATCACCATCATAATCATTCATAGGCTTATATGCCATCATGTTTTTATATATGTGATGCATCTTCTATATATATCCCTATCTCTCCCATCATCATCATCACCATCATCTTCTATAGGCACCCACCTCAGCCAACCACCATATAATTATCATCTTTCATGATATGGCATGTTACATAGCTATACGCCTATACCAATACCATCATCAGCATCATAATGACTCCATGAGCATGTTTATCATGATATTAACAGGCTGAGTCCTGCTATTATATGATCTCTATCAAACCCATGTGTCTTTTCTCGCAGAAAATCACGTAAATTTTGGTTTTATTTTGTGTGAATGTTCTGTCTTAATTATCGTAATTCTGGCCGATCTTTTCCGCGACATGTTTCTAATTATAGTTTACGAGTGGATTAATTATGGTTATTCTTTTGTTGATTTCACAGGTATTGTAGTAACTACTACAGCGAACAAGCGGAGCCGATTGAACTGTGCGATTGGTGCCAAAGCGAGGAGAGGAACACAAGGCAAGGCAGCTCTTCAAAGAAATCCGCGGCTGTAAACGACGTCGGAGTCACGAGCCGGTCGGAGTACTCAGGCGACAAAATCAAGCAGCATGATCGGGAAGAGAGCGCCGAGAAGGGAAAGAGTCCGACGCCTTCCCCGCGGACGGCGACCCGCAGGTACAAGCTTCTCAAGGATGTAATGTGTTGATCATGATCATCAATTCAAAAAAAAAAAAAAAAAAAAACAGTAAAAGCAAAGACTTTTGGGTCAAAAATCCTTGTGTTCATAGTAGCAAATGTTAATTATATAAGTCGTCGTTTCTGAGTGTTGTTTTTGAGATTATGAAGGAGTTTTGTTTGTGCTATGGGTTTCAGTAATTAAGTTGTTAATAAAATAATATATGTAATTAACTTTCTTAATCGGATCCATCGATCTCAAGCATTTCTAGCTGTTTATTAATTCTAAATTTGTTTGTATAACTAATTATAGGGGTGATTGCAGGTGCATGATCCATGTATGAAGTAGGTTTCGTGCATCAAATGGTTAACTGATCAGCCCATTAAAACATGTTTACACGCAAGCTATTAATACCATAAAAACTCGATTGAAAAACTGTTTGATAGGTACATTAAGATAGAAAAATCTTGTTTAGTAGACTGTAATATAACTGGAGCGACGTTTTACAAGCTAAGCGTAATCAAGTTAAAACTTAATTTTTATTGTCACGTTATCTCAATTCAACTACGGTCAGGAAAAGAAAGACTATCGAAATTGACGGGTACATGGTTTGATTAACGGATCATACGGAAGATTTGTGGAGTGTTGGTATCTGTCCCAACAGACAGGGTTCTAGGGGGAGTTGCACCTTTTTGATGTATGCTATGTTGAGTCTCTCTTAAGGAGAATTGAATGCATTGGAGTGCCTTTCGGCCAAAGAATTCATAGTACCTGAAGCCTGATAACTTTTACAGATTCATTGAAGGGCCTTTAATTGCTAGGCCCTCTATTATTGTCAAATGGGTGGGGAAAAAAGGGTAAATCACACGGATATAGACGAGCGCACAAAGACAAGAAGAAACAAAATAAGTCTTTAATATTTAGGGGATACGAAAATTACTTTTACCAATATTTAATTGCTTTGAAGATATTTTAATCCAATAGTAAAGAAATTAAAAATTAAAAATATTGGGAAGTGTAAGTGCTTTAAACGAGAGAGAGAGAGAGAGAGAGACAGTTAATTAAGTGGGTGTTGTTGCTTGCAGCTAGGCCATTCATTTTGGTCATGAATTTGCGATATTTTTCTCTCTTGTTACGTGCATGTACTGTGTTGACCCATACTTGGTGAAATATCTCACGGAAGTACACAAGGTGACAAGGCTTCTCTACTGTGGCTGTTTGGCCATTTATGAGAAACCAACAAAGCCCTTCTCAGAAATGAAGAACAAGAAGGCAGTGTGTTCAAAAAAAAACAAAGCCCTTCTTCTCGTCGGGTCTATAATAAGGCCATCACCTCAATCTACCCAGATCTTTTTTTTTCTTATGCAATATTTTTATTTTTATTTTTAATTAATTATACCATATTTTTATCTCATAACTATATATTTTACGTTGATGGATGTTGATGCATGTGACAATTCTAACTTCTAACCATATGTTGTATTTTTCAGTTTTTAGTGATGACTAATCCAATCAACATCACGTGGTCAGTACGTATTATAAGATAAACATGTAGCTTTTAGAATTACTCTTTCCTTAATATGCGATATTCTTTCCCAATATCTCTCACGTAGTACTACACGTGATAATTGTGGGATCGATAAAAATGTAGATTTTAACGTTATTTTTTCTTCAATATGCTCTCCCTCTCTCTCCCTCTCTCCCTCTCTCTCTCTCTCTCCATATATAAGCTTGTCCATCTGGCCTTCATGTGACCTAATTTGAAGATGAAGGAAACTGGCTTTAAAAAACACATGATGACCTGGCCAATAGCAGTTTCCTTCATCTGGCACAACTTTCCTTTCTTTCTAAACTACCATCAAGATGAGTCACATGGTTTGTTTGCTTTGGTTTCATATATGTACCCTCCACCTTTCATTGTCCAATTTACAAGCAACCTCCCATTACAGGATCTAATAAAGATCAACACATGCAATAACATTATTAATTATCACGTGTTTACCTTAATTAATTCCCCTTAATTCATCTTATTTTCATCATCTCTAAAGTTCTCTCTATATAAAGTTAATGCTCTAGAACTCTGATATTGGGTGATATAAAGATCCTATTTAACAATAGCATAAATCTTGATGGAAGTTTATTATATACTTCTTTTACTAATATAAAATTTCCTTGTGTTTCGATCTCCACTAAAAGAAGTTCTTCGATTGCTTACATAAGGCTACTCTTTCCTCTCTCTCTCTCTCTCTCTCTCTCTCTCTATATATATATATATATATGGCTTGTTAAATCACAAATTATTTTAAAAATTTAAATTGGTAGTAAAATTGTTGATTTAATAATACAATTAATATTCTAACGCTTCTTCTTAATATGTGAAACACAACCCACACAATATTTAATTTAAATAAGAGATGAATGACAGAGACGTACAAGATTTGAATCAGCGCATTTGATGAGCGACTGGTCCGGTCATTAGCGAGCTCGAGCTAAAGTTATATATATATATATATATATATTAAAGCTGTTACGGTGGTGAAGACATGCATGGGGAGTATATATAGACCGTTTGAATTTTCACGTAATAACAGGCATCATTGGAAGCAATAATGGAGTCGAGCTAGCTAGAATTTTTAATTTCAGCTTTGAAAAACTTTCATGAAGTTTCCACTTTAATTGATGTACCCTTCTTCTTCATCTTCATTGCCACCATTGTTTATTGTTCTTGGAACTTTTTAATTGGTCCAGATGTCTTCTATACATGCTTTCCAGATAAAATAGAAAGAAGTTCCTTTACTTATGCTTTAATTAAGCAATTGAATTAATTTTTCCTCGAATTTGCTACTTTTTGTTTTTAATAGAAATTAGTCTAAGCAAAGTCCATCAATTTCGAGTACTTCCAGGCAGACATGATTGGATGTGAGGTTCTGTGTCGCAAATTAACGATTAACTACCATATATAATACATCTTGAGGACTAGCTGCTGTGGGACACGTGGACTTTCATTTGCTGTGACACTTGGATGCCATTAGCATTGAAAACGTCAAACTCATAGCACTCGCAATCTAATTGAAACATGATGTCACTGATGATGGGGAAAGAAGATCACGACCATTATTTAATTGAAACATGTTTCTTACTTTTTACTTTTTACTTGGATTTCTAAAAGAAGATTATATATATTATACAGACTATTATCATATTCAAACTAGCTTTGTTGGTTTTACATGGATTTTAAAATTATTACATGCATTATGTATGACTGGGAAAGACGACGATGGTGGTGATTACAATAATTACTTTAGAAATTTGTGATAAAATATATAAAATGTAAGAAAGAGTGGAAGTAGACAAGAATTAGGACCACATCTTGGTACATTGAACTGAATGAATTGAAATTGTATGAGCTGCATGTATTTATAGAGGAATTAAGGTTCGATGAACAAGCTGGTAGTAATTGATTATATACCTAGCTATATAAAAAAATAAATCAAGGCTTAAGATGGAAAATAGTCGAACATGGAAAATATTTAAATATGAAAAATATTCTAACATTCTTCCTCCCCTCAAACTCAACGTTGAATTTAGAAAGAAAAATAATTGATTTTTTTTTTTTTTTTTAACTGAACGAGATATGGTGTGACAAGCATCAAAAGTTGAGCATGTGCTCGTTGTTTAGAACCGTTAATGAAGCAGATAATGATCATGTGGGGTAGGAGTAAAAAACTTGATAAAGTTGATCGTGAGTTTAGGTGGAATCTGCTAGCTAGTGGCCGTAAACCAATGTACATAGTGGTGAAGATCGACGATGTATGATGGCCGGCTGGCCATGGTAGGGGAGAGGATAGCCGGAGGACAACGCGAATTAGGATGACCGGAAGATGGAGATTGACTATCAGAGAACCGTAGCCGAAACAATGGTGATAACCGCCGAAGGTAGTAACAATAGGAAGCTAAGGTTGTTGGAGGCGAAGGATGAAGTGGCTGGCGATGATGGATGGAGAAAAGCAACCGAAGGAATGCCCGATAAACAGAATTACTCACTCACTCCTTTCTTCATTTGTTATATATTTATATCTTATTATATTGGATATTACCTGATGAAGTCTTTGAACTATCTCATTCACATTGTCATCATATTCCTGTATTCCTAACACAGTTAGTAGCCCTGTGGTGGCTGCTATTAAGATTTGATAGCGACCACAAGGATGCTAGATACATAGACTGACATTGCAAAAATCGTCACGTAAATCGTTGCACAAATCTGATGTAGGTCTCCCAATAGTTGCCATGTAGATTTGGCGACCATTTAGACAGAGAGAAAAGCTTGGTGCACAACAATTATGTAAAACCACTCATCTGAGCGAAAAAATGAGTGGGTGGATCCCACTCATGTGAATAGGTTGTGCACAAGTTGTACACAACCTGTTGTGCAAAGATCAACCCCCTTAAACAGAAAGTGGCCACATCTAAAGCTACCGCAAATTTATCTAGTAGCCTCATATGCTGGCTCTACCAGATATGTGGGTTGAGGTGACTATCACTTAATTTATGTATATATAACAAGGGCTACTCTACACCTAAAAAATGAGATTTGTTTTCAAAATATTTGTATAAAAAGATGTATGAAGTTTTTTTACAATGTTTTTTGTGTTTATTTTTTGTAAAAATGTTCCAGTAGTCCCTAAGGTATAGAATGTTATCAAATCACTCCTAGGGTTCAAAAGTTCTTGATTTAGTTCCTAAGGTTAGAATTATTAGAGCATGTCCAACGTACAGACACTTTAAACAGCCCATAATAGTTATATTTAGATATTATGGGTCATTTTTCTATTCCATGCCAATAGAGTCTTCAAAATGAAAAATTTGCTGATGAAAGTTCACGGTAGCACCTCTCTCTCTCGATGAGGTTTGGCCATCAAAACACAACCACTACACCAATTGGCCACAACCAATCCAAAATCTTCCGCTGAGAAACCGCCATATTCGGCCATTCCCCCACCACAAGCAAATACCAATAAAACCAACCTATCGTCACAGCCAAACCCAACATTCAATCACAATCACGTTGTTCGGCCCACCGACGTCCTCTCTCTATCAATGATCTCTCTCAGTTTCTTTTCTCTGTCTCACTCTCTCGATCGTCTCTCTCTCTCACTCTCATGATCTCTCCCTCTCCCTCTCTCTCTCTCTCTCCAACGGTGCGGCTGAACGGCTGGGCCTTTGGGTCGTGGATGGTGGTGGAACTGTGGAAGACTACTTTGATGGGGCCATGGGGGGCTGGTAGCTACAATGAGAGAGAGAGAGAGAGAGAGAAATAAAAGAACAAAAATATTTAAATAAAATAGAAAGTAAAAATAGATAATCTATTAGAGAAAAGCAGTAGTTAAAGTAAAAATTTATACTTTTTCGATAGTTATTTTGGCTACCATTGCTGAGACATGCTCTTATCATATGGATCATTATGTTCACTTTCCGATTAATTTTTAATCGTGTTACCATGTCATACTCAATCAGAAGATTGCATGTGTCCCATTTAATAAAAAAAATATAAAAGAAAAACATAAAAATGAAAAAGAAAAAAAATTGTAAATAAAAACAAATAAACAAAGATTTTTTTTTCTTTGAAAAAAAAAATTAAATAAAAACAAGTTTTGGGTGTGGTTTGAGCTACCTCATTTGCAATACCCCGGCTCGTGATTACCTAATAAGAGAATTTTTGAGAAATTAATTACGGATTAAATCTTGAAGCCATGGCCTACAATGATGTTAGGATTTACTAATGGGCTTAGCAAAATGGAATGTTGAATTTAATTTGTTAAATAGGACGAAATGGGCTTAGAGATTAATTTAATTGGCCCTGTTTAAAATGTTTAACTTTTTAGCCCATGAGGCCGAGAAATCAAAAGTAGCTGAGAATGGCAGTTTAGTAAATATTTGAAGTTTGCATGGGCATTATCATAATCTGCTAAGCTTTAGAAAAAAAAAAAAAAAAATTGGTGGAGGTAGCTAGCACTACAAAAAAAACCAAGATATTCGCCGCATGACTACAGTAAATGTTACTGTAGCCACGTGGCTAGATGTAGAAAAGACGAAATAGCATTTTGGCCACATGTATTTAGTACATGTAGCAACATTGCCGCGTGTAATAAATTAACGTGACCATATCACAATGTGTAATTATGAGATGCAATCATGTGGCCGTGTGTCTGAAATCCACGTGGATTAGGGTGTGCTATCACCCACAGCACACTTATCTACTTGTAAACAGAGCCGATGATGAAAAATAAATATTATTATTATTACTATTTTGTTTCACAAATTTAATGATTAATTTTTTTTTTTTAAAAAAAGAATTATACGGAAATGGACAGCTAATATACAAAAGGTTTTAAAAAAGTATTTCTCAACTTCAAAAAAAAATAATGATATAAATCATTTATATAGATACACGGATAGTAATTTTTGCTAACCGCATTCACATACATATATATATATATATATATATATATATATATATATATATATATATATATGCGGATAGCAGATGTTAGCAGTTAATTTCCGCCTGCATGTTCACTCCTACTTGACGAACCAGTGGAGCATATAGCCTATTTGACACTTTTCAAAACAAATCACAAAACACTTTTCACAAAATATTTCTAAAAATTAAAACATAAAACACTTCTCAAAAAATAATTACCAAAAACTTTTGGCAACTCCATGGTGGCCGCAGGGAATGTTTACTGGCCTTGTGGTGACTGCTGTGAACTTCTAGGAAGCAATAACTAGGAACGTCTAGTAGCCACCGTCCGAGGCCAAGAACTTCCAACTATCCCATGCATGCTGGCCACCATGAACTTTCGGCAGCCCTCATAGTAGTAGTCATGATCTTCTGGCAACTTCACGGTGATCACAGTGATCTTCTGGCAGCTTCACAATGATTGCTAGAAATGTCCAACAATCCTATGGTGGCTGCTGCATGTGAATGTTTTATTGCCATGCGATGCCCCGCCATATTCTTCTTGTGGTCACTAGCTAGAAACATTTGGTAACCTCGCAATGGCCGCTATGAACGTCTAGCGGCCTCGCTGTGGCCACCATGAATGGCCAACAACTCGGTAGTGGCTGTCTTGAACTTCTAGCGACCCCACGACGATAGCCGTAAACTTCTAGTGGCCCTGTAATGACCGCTTTGCTGGCATGAACATCTGGCAACCACTGTCTGCTAGCTTCCAATAACTTTTTGCGGCCTCACGGCGGCAGCCATGTACTTCTGGCAGCTACCACCATGGAGTGTAAAACTGTAATTTTTTAATATTTTTCTTTTATTTTGGAAGAATACTCTTCAATTTTTTTTTTCAAAAAAAATTTACGAAACGAGTTTTTGTTTGTGGATCCCCCATACAATATTTTTTTCAAATGTGGCCCCCTACCAATTCAATTTTCAACTTTTACATTTTTCAAAACTTAAAACCGAAAACTGTTCTCAAAACTTTATCAAATGGAATAGTCTTTTAATTTTAATTTTAATTTTTAAGTATTTTATGTATTATGTTTTATCTTCTGAGAAGTAGGTTTGAAAATTTTATCAAACACACTCTTTTTGCAAGAGTAATGCAATATACCACACAAACATAGAACTTGGGATATCAATTTTATTACATATTTATGAAATAATATTTTTGTAGTACGTGACAAAACACCCTTTTGACAATAGTAACGTATACTACACAAAACTATCATGGCAAGTCTAATAGCTCTCTCTCTCTCTATATATATATATATATAAAATTGAATAAGGAAAAGACCGAATTACAAATGATGATCTTTCCCACTACTGATCCGAAAGGAAAAGAGAATGAGATATCTTATAAGTGAAAAATGGGTGGAAACGGGTTAAATAAGTGATCTGATACTCTCAAGAGGCCGCACAATACGGTTACAAAAGCAAAATGAATACAAATCGAGGCAAACTCATCTGAACCTTTACTTGAAATTTTGAAAACATCAACGATCGCTGGAATTGGAAGAAAGCTGAACCCAAAGATACACTGTCATAATCAAATGCATTAATTGAAGAATAGAGAAATACTAACACAAATTTCGGTTACTAAAATCTCTACCAGAATATTTTGTATACGTATTGATGGTAGGAAGGTAAGTTTTAAGATCCCTTAAAAATTAATTAAAATGCTGTCATTTCACAGTCTCTCTATCACTGTTTAAGGTCGATGCCATTAGTGTTTTATGGCCCCATTCATGATTTGTTTTTGAAATCTCACGTAATTTAAAAGGTCATATACAGCATCACTCAATTTATTATTATTATTATTATTATTATATAACTGAATAAACTGTCCTGTGTAATTATGACTTTTAATATTTCTAATTATTTGTATATTTTATAGATCGAGAAGTTGCTTCACAAATAAGTTATCATCAAGCACCAAATCACTTAGTCAGCTGCATGTCATATGTCATGTAGTTTTTCATTTGAAAAATGTTTGGAATATATAGGACATGTTTGGGTAGCATTTTGTTTTTATTTTTATTTTTTAAAAATATATTTAAGTAGGTCTTTTAAATTCAAATTATACTCAATTAGTTTATCTAACTTTTTCAATTTTATTTTAGGTTTTTTAAACTATTCAAACATAATTTTAAAAAATAATTTTTTTTGTTATTTAAATTTTAAATTTAGTTAAAAACGTCTGAATTTTTTCTTTTTATTTTTCAAAAAATAAAAAATAAACGAGTTTTAAAAAGAGAGGGAATTGTACAGTTTGAGTTGGGTGCACAACCAACCCAGTAGGTGTGCTAATAATTATAGCATCTCTCTCATTTGATGTGACGTGCCATTCACTCCATAATTGTAACTGGTTTCTGATATAGAGATATTTACGCGATGAATTTTGGATTAAGATGACAACAATTTCAATTAATTAAGGATGTAATTCTGATCACTCAGATCTGAGTGATCATGGATTCCCATTGTTTAAGAAACTTATAATTAATTATTTTAGTCAAGGAATGAGAAAGATTGTGCATACGCTCAGAGTTTTTAGACAATTTAAAGTATAAGACTCACCTGTTTGGACATCTCAAAAATATCCCGTATCTATCGGGTTCCATTGAACCTTTGAACTCAAGAGAGAAAATTTCATGGCTTCTAGAAATGAAAGCCAAAGATCGGTCTTAATTATGTATTATGTACTAATGTCACACAATTAATAAAAGAATTCTCATTAATTAACCATTTATCAACCAAACGAGAATTAAAGAAACTTTATAAAGCTATTGGTTAATTAAAGGGAAGTCATTAAGCTCCCCATGGTTTTTGGCTTTTAGCCTCTGTGACTGTTGGTGTCCTATCTGAAGGGTCTCATGATTATCACTCCTCCTGTACCCTAGAAGGCTAGACCACAGGATCGTCCCTCCACAACCCATTAAAAAAAAAAAAAAATCAACAGTATTAATCATGCAAAATTACATGCACAAACAGAGAATCAAAACCAGAGGCATGGTCGCCCACTCAGATGTACTAATTCTGTGATCAACGGCCTGATTTGAGGAAATATCAGACTCTAACAAATTCCCAGACCTAAAATTAGGGTTTGATCCGTACAGAGCTTGCACTCCCTCTATATCATCCACCGTCAAATCCACCTTCTTATCCCTAGGCTTCAAACTAGGGTACATAACGGCTTCCTTAACGGAACTGTGTGCCAAACCTAGCAAATGCCCGATCTCGTGGGTCGCCACCGATTCCAAATCCACGGCCACCGGCGATTTCTCGGTACCAAAATCAACGGCCCACGTCTCCGCCGCATCGAGGTGGAACCTCCCGCTCTCGGGCGAAAATGAGTGGGCCAGCACTCCGAGAACCCCGTCGAACGCCTCTCCGTCGCCGTGATCGCCACTGTAAAACCCTATTTTGATATCTGCGAAGCCATAGTCGTCTGTCTCGGTGAAACTCACCGGAATAACCGATGCCCACCTGGCAAATGAACGCTTGAATACGACCCTTATGTCCGATAAGCTCAAGGAATTGATAAAATTCACCGGCGAGAATGCGTAAGTGAGATTCATCGGCATTCGGCGAGCCCAGCGAGGTTTTCCCGGGAAATATTCGTAGTGTTTCGTTCCATGCAACGTATCGGGTGCATCTAGTGTGTCGGGCACGCCGCATCTCGGCGTGGTAACTTGAGAAACCGTAGCGAAATCGAGCTTACCGGTGGTGGGGAGGCCGAGTTTCGCTTGGTAGAGTGTAACAGCCGATTCGAACCGGTCGTCGAATGTATCGGTTAAGAGAGTACTGTCGTTTTGCAATGGGAGATACCCGAAACGATGGAAGTGTTTCTTGAATTCCGATATGCCGGTCACTTCGCTGCCTCTTGCCGCGTTGAGAAACCTTTTGACAGCACTTACCGGATTATCATTCAACGTGAATACCGGTGTTTTTCTGGCGAGAATGCATGGCGGTGAGCCGAGAAGGAAGATGAAGAAGAAGAGAACGAGAAACATTGTAGCTTTGAGTTTATAAACTTTTCTTTTCTTTTTACTTTTTTGGATTGGAAAAGGCATTTATATGATAGAGATGAATAATGGGAATTTGAGAAGAATCTGGCAGATGGGGGTTAGATTCCGGCGGACTCAAGTAGGCATCATGCATGGTGGGTGAATCACTGATTTTTACGCCTTTGTTTGGTCGCTGAAGTTTCTTCTGCAGTCTCCATAGATCAGTAAACCTTCACGTTTACTAAAAGTGAAACAGTCCCCCTCAACCTTCAACCTTTTATAATTTATTTATTATTATCTTGTCATTTTCATTTTCATTTTTCTTTTCTCTTTTTCCATTTTTTTTTTTAAATTGAGTAATTAGAGGAGAAATGACATTAATATAGCTGAATATGATAGGATGGTTTATAAATGGAACTAACAAAGGTACCACATCCAAGCAATTACTGATTTATAGAGGTGTAGTGCTTATAAACTCATCTATCTCCCGCTCCTCGATCAGCCGATGAGGGCCAAACCTTTTTATTTTTAATTAGAATTGAATAAGAGCGAAGAAATGACACTAGAGCTAAATAGGAGAAAATGATTCATTTTCATTTTTTCGCCTTACCATATGATATTGTCATTTTATCTAGGAAAATACTTTTGGTACCATGTAGCTTCTATTACAATTTTCTTATAAACTGATGCGACAGTTTATGTGGTATTGTCAAATAATCACAATTAAATTTAATTATTTAATAGTTGTTGTGATAAGTGTCATTTGAACTTACAAATTGACATGACAGTTCATGTGATACTACTGCATGCATTAGCCACAATTAAATTTAATTGTTCAATGATTAACATAATAATTGCCACGTGAATTGCCATATTAATTATTTTGTAGAGAGTTTTTCTAATTAAAAAAAAAAAAAAAAAAATTGTAAAGAACTTATTAAAAAAGAAAAAAGATGCAGTACAGTAACGGTTATCATTTTGTTAGGTAAGATTTAGACGCATGTAATCGAAGTCAATTTTAGCTTACTTTTTTCGCATATTTGAAGTTCATGCACGCTGTCATGATCATGTTTAGTTATAACTTGTACTAAAAAGAAGATTGGACTTAAGCGCTAATATTAAGGATTGGGTGGCTAGCTTTATAGCCACGTGAATAGGCTAAATTTTGAGAGATATATATATATATATTCATGACCTTATTAATTCATTAAAATGTACTAATAGGCTAAATTTTGAGAGATATATATATATATATATATATATATATATATATATATATATATATATTCATGACCTTATTAATTCATTAAAATGTACTATTGATTAAAGGGTGTACAAACGGACGGTTATTAATTTTTAGCTGTATAACCTCGTATTCATTTTTATAGGTGTATTGAAAAAAATGGCTAATCACCTATAGCTAGAGTGAGATGGTTAGCGGTTTTAGGCAAAGACGGTTAATAATATACAAATCGACGTAGTTTTGGTGAATTTAATAAAAGATTTTAGTTTTGAGTTTAATGAAATAGATCTTTATTCATTCAAATAATAATATTATTATTGAGCTTTGTTACATTTTAAACCCTTCTAATTATTTATAAAAGTCCAAAATCATCTAAAATAAGTCATAAAAAAAGGCTCAAAGAATGCTAAAAACATAAAAAAGAGGTTAATTTCTAAAAAGCGGTGTGGTCATGAGTTTCAGTAACCACTAGTAAGCGGTTATTTTAAAACTGCTTACCATCTAAAGTATTGCAGTTGGCGATTAGAAACAACATTAATCCTTGAAATCTCATATTATTATTATTAATTAAAGACAAATGATTATGATTTTTTGGTGAGGCTATTTCTACAATCTTTTTATTTTGTTTATAGCCAAAAAAAAAAAAAAAAAAAAAAAAAAAAAAAGTAGGAAATTTACAAAGTCACCCTCACCTTACACCGGGCCCATCACAATATTGATTCGACTGAAGAAGGTTGAAGAGGCGGTTACGTGGATTGCTTACAATTGTTGCAATTAGTCGTTACACCCGTACAATCGCTTTACTTGCCCAACGCGTCACCGGGGCCAAACTCTGCTACTGCAACAGCTGACGTGTCGGTCTAGGCACTACACGAAATTTGGTCTTTACCGGCGACATGATAACGGTGGCGTCAACGTGCTCATTAGCGGCGACAAATTGTCATGAATTTAACCTCAAACAAAATTTCTAAAAGAGAAGAGAAAAAATACGAAATTGCCATTGTAGTTGATCTAATTTATAAATCACTTTGTATAGTATTAAAAAAATTTCAAGGGTCTTTGTGGTATGGAAAAATGACAATTTACTCTATAGAGTCAATTTATGTCCACAACTTAACAAAATCTGATTGGTTGCCACGCCAAACCTAATTTAAATGTTATACATGTCCCTCTTTAATAAAAAAAATATATTTTTAAATATATTAATTAAATATAAAACTAAAAAATATATTTTTTTAAAAAAAGATCAAAAAAATAAAAGAGTGACTGCATGCCACCTCCGGGTGACTCGCAGGCCACCCTAGAGTGGCAGGGACAACCTGAACAGTCACCCCCAAATCTCGGGTGGAGATGATGTTATTTTAAAAGACACTAAAATCACAACGAAATGAGAAAAATGGCTATCTTCAGGCGAGAGACAAACCACGGTACAAGAGTTCCTATCTGATTACGTAATAAGGGGTAAAATTGTTCAAAAAATTAAAATAATAATTTTATCCCTTATTTTATAATTAACCGGCTCATCTTCATTTCACTTGAAATAAAAATGATCTTATAATATTCATATTTCCATATTATGGAAGACCATGCACGTCATATTAGTTTGTAAGAAGGAAAAATATTCTTGCACAATCTAAGACGTAAACATGGAGTGTGACTCATGTGAATGGAACGCTCACCCCATATGTCTTTCTTGTAGGAATAAAAGAGTGATAGGAGGTGATGTATGCGGTAGGCACACCACTCACGTTTTTCATGGTACCTAGTAATCCACGTAGGCCATAGCCAATTTCAGCCACGATGGCATCTAAGAAATAATTGTTTATTAGTGTTTCCTACTTTCTTGGGGTGAAATGTGGAAAGAGGCCTGCTTCATGTAGCTTTTACTGGCTCCGGTTTGGGTTAACCGTCCCAAAACTTTAGGCCCATCAAGGGCCTCTATTGTCGGCCCAAATATTGTGACCATTATTATTGACGTGTTAAGGTGGCTCGGTTTTCCTTCAAGCAAGCCCAAAATAAATAAATAAAAATAAAAATAAAAAGGGAAAAGGAAAAAGATTAAAGAAGTCCAAATAGTAATGTTGGAAAAAATCTTAGTGCTGTTCCATTTAAAAAAAAAAAAAAAAAGAGATTAAAGAAGTCCAAAGGGGTGAGTTAAATCAACTAATCTTTAATGGACAACAACGAAGGTAAAAATAATAGTAATAATAATAAAGAAATTCAAGAAAGTGAGCTAAAAAGTCACTCGTCTTTAATTCGCAACACCATATATTTGATTTGTACGGAGAAAGCGCTTTGTACGAGTTAAAAGTTCATCTGACATAGGGTGGGTACACGAAGTAGTCTGCCTTAAGGCGGTTTCTCGTCATTAAAACAAAATGCACCATATACAAAGAGACGAAGAGATTTGTTGTTATTCCCTCTATCTCTATGACTTTCCGTAAAAAATAATAATAATAAAGAAAGTCAAAGATGCAAGCTAAATATACTCATCTTTAATTGGAAACATCGTACGCGAGACGAGCCAGCTAGTTATAAAATATGGGGCAAAATTGTCTAAAAAATTGAAATAACAATTTTGCCTCTTATTTTATAGCTAACTGAGAGGTTTAGAGTTGATTTTTCTATTGAATTTTTCATCTTTCTCTCTCATTCTCCCTCTAAAATTGCAGGGCTCTTGTTTGCTTACTCTTTTTATTTTTTTATTTTTTTATTTGTTATTTTTAATTTTTAATTTTTTAATTCTAAAAGTCAAAACATTGACAAACAACTTTTTTTTTTCTTTTTTCTTTTTAAATAAAAAAAAAAAAAAATCCTCTTAAGAAGGGTCTTCATTAAATTCTTTTATACTTTCTTGGCTTTCTTTTGCTTTGAATCCTCTAGCTCACGATTCAAGTCCTTCCACTTTCACAATAAGCAGTGTCATAATCAAAGAGCAAGAAAGAGTGTCAAAATCAGACAGTAAAAGTACTCCACAACTCCAAATTAAGAACCGTGTCAGCGGTGGACCAATCATTAATGAGTATATCAGGTAAATGGGCCTTGGGTCTAGATAGTTTAGTGGGCATCGGCATTATAATTAGGTCTACCATATTATAGTTGGTATGACTCATATTAATAATAGGAAAGGTCTATATATAAAGGACCAAACAAATTGTATCGGCATCGAAGATTGTATCCAGTTTTAGACTGTAATGAAAGGGGAATACCTCGAAACACTCGTGGATATTGAGACAAGAGTTACAAGATGATAAATTAGATTTACTGTTGTTAATATAAAAGTAGAAGAGATTTGTAACGTTCATACTATAATAGAGGCCAGACACCTCGAATGTCTATTTTCGGTGTTAATTTCTTGTTCTCAGTAAAGATTTAGCTCTTCCATTTCCATTTTATTCTTCATTTCTTCCTAAAATCAGATAAAATACTTGTTACGTACACAACCAAACACAATCATATATATATATATATATATAAACGAAACAGCAGTAAATCCTGCCCATCTGATCAGACGGTCCCCCAAGAGAGATCAATGAAATTAAGATGATCCTGTGCTGCCTGCTGGCTGCATGCCAAGTTTTAAGGAAATGGTTAAAAGCTTGTAAATATATATATATCATTCATGGTATGTACGGACGTTACGAATCATGAAATGGTGAAATTATTGAGGCAGGCAGTATCTCCTATGTTGGGTGGCAGCAACTAGCAAGGAGATCGAGGTTAGAAGATAGATAGGCCCCATGGATGTGTGAGGGCTCAAATCTTACTCATTTCAGACGGACCCCACGTTCCTTAATGAGTTGGTGGAGAAAGGCCCCCATCTTGACTCAGCTTGATGGAACACCTGGTGGGTGTTTTCTTTTTGAGTAGAGAAAGAGTATATTGATATCCATCACATGTTTTTGTTTTAAAAAAAAATATATCTCATGTCCTCAATGGGTAGCTTAATCGATTGGAGGCCACGCTTCATGAAGCGGATGTCACTAGTTCGAATCCCCCCTCCCCCCTCTTGTGTGGACATGTCAAAAAAAAAAAATATATCTCACAATTTTGATGTGATAGTCTTAACTGTTGGAACTGTTACATTAAGACTGTTGTGTCAGGAAGCCTTGATAAAAACTAAATACAATAAGCTGAAAATTTGGCCTTGTTTAAAGGCTTCTTGGTACTAAGGCTAAGAAAAGAGCTGCTAAGAACGGCAGTTTTTTAAGCAGTCTATAAGTAAGCCTACTTGGGTTGACACTTGCAGCAGAAACAAGAGATCTTAGACGCCACGGTGTTGCACTGAGATCAACTGAGTTAAAGCCACTAGAGAGGATCGGAGCTTCACTTTGATATCCGACAGGAGAGGTGTCTGTCAAATGACGCACAATGGACATCGATTCATGCGATCTTTATGGCAAAAAGAGAGGCATTTGCAATGGAAGGATTTGAAAGTGACAGAAGAGAACAAAATAACCACTGATCAGCAGCTCTACACTACAAAAATTTCAAGAATTCTGGAAAGAAAAGGCCATTCTTTTGTAGTGCTAGAAATCAGTTTTTGTTATAAGAAGCCAATGATTGTATTGAAGAAATTGGTTTTTTGAGAATGAATTTGAAGATTAGCAAAATTTTGAGTTTCCTTTACTATTTCTTAGCTTGTTATAAGTGTTAGAATTGAAGACACAATTCTTTTTTTTATTTTTTATTTTTTATTTTAAAAAAAAAACCTTTAAAGAGGTGGCTAAACCACCCCCACAGGCTGTGGAGTGTGGGGATGGTTTAACCACTCTTTTTTAGTTTTTTTGTTGTTTTAATTTTTTTAATAATTTTCAGAAGCAATTTGGGTAGTTCAAATAAACAAATTCACATGCGCATTACATGTTGTATTTTTTTCCTCCTTCATCTCTTTTTGTGGATTGAGGTCTCATATAATTCATTGGAATTTGAGGGGTTTACAATTTAGTAGACCCAAAAATAAATTGCTTGAATTAAGCCAAGTAAGCTTTCAAAGAAAAAATAAATAAATAAGTAAAGGGTTGAGTGGCTAGACCACCCCCTGAGGTGGTAAGCCATTCCTCAAGGGAGTGTCCGACCATTATTTTACGCTTTAAGGGGGTGGCCGACCACACCAAGATGATGATTAAGTTGGTTGGCCACTCATTCAAATGAAAAGAGGGCGGTCGACCAACCCTTTTAACTATCGAGGGGGGTCGCACCACCCACCCTCTCCCTCGAGCCATTGCCAGTGGTTGCACCACCTCCTGAATCCCTGGAGGTGATCAGACCACACCATTGTGGTGGCTGACTACCACCTTCAAAGGGAGGTGGAGTTGCCAACCCACCCCAACAACACCTTTGGGGTGGTTGACCATCCGGTCCATCCCCTCGAAGGGTGAAAGGGTGGTCGGCCACCCACTTCTGGGTGGTAAGCCTACCCTAGCAAAACCCTTAAGTCAGGGGCGGTCCTACATGGAGGCTAGGGGGGGCCCTGGCCCCCCCAAGCCCCAAAATTTTCCCCTAAAAAAAAAAAATTTCCCAAAAAAAAAAAAAAAAAAATTAAAATTTTACCCCTTAATTTTTTAAATTTTTTAGTTTTGCCCCCTCTATTTTTTTTCTTTTCAATTTGGCCCCTCCATTTTTACCAGCCTAGGTCCGCCACTGCCTTAAGTGGTCAACTACCCCTTGAGAGTTAGGAAGTGGTTGACCACTATTTTTTTTTTCATTATTTTGTTACTTACGTTGCTAAATCCAAACCGTTAATTCAAAATGAATGATTTGGATCTTTAAAGTTATAGGCCCTTAAAATCCAAAATAATTTTGCAATCGTTTTTAAATATGGGTTTCTATTTTTAAAAATGAAAAACACCTTTTAGAAACTATTACGCAAACAAGTTTTCAAATTTGGCCACCATAAAAAATTATTTTTCATAAAGTGTTTTTGAAAAAAATAAATTCAAAACATATAAGGGGAAATATTTCTTGATTATTTTCATGAAAACATGTTTGATAACTAGTCTAAAACCAGTAATAATAATAATAATAATAATAATAATAATAATAAAAAAAAAAAAAAAAAAAAAGAACCAATGTCACATATGTGTCTAGCATCAACCGCGTGACCACACTAGAACAGTCTCACGACGACCACTGCGTGATTGCTGGATCTTTTTTGGTGGACATCGCATTGCTACCAGACCTACTTGGCGAGGACCTATCTGGTGGCCACTATCGCCATGGGACTGTTCTGGTGGCCACTGCTTGGTGCTAGACCCTACTCAAGCAGCCACGGCGTGGCTGCCTCACCTATTATAGCGATCACATCAATTCTGGTGGCCATGCGATGGCCGTCACTCTTGTTTTAGCGACCGCCACATGGCGGCTACACTTAATTTGACAACTATTGCCTAGTCGTTTCACTGATTTTGGCAACTATCACATGACAGCTAGACCTATATGGTGGCTAGTGCATAGTGGTTGTAACTATTTTACACTTATAGTGGCCGCGCTTGGCTGTCGGATGGTGGGTGCCACTCGTGGAGGCAAGCTTCTAATAATTTTTTTCTTTTTCTTTTATGGTTTAAGAAATACTTTTCAAACAAGTTTGAGACATGATTCAACACTATGTGGCCCACATTTTACAAAACAATTGTCAAACCATTCCAAATTTAACAAAATACACTTTTCAAAATTGCCCCAAACAATATGCAATCCTCTTTTTGTCCCTTCAACTTAATTTGATTAGACTTTTGTTTCATAAAGTAGATGAAGATTCTTACATTTTCTCATTTAATTCCTTAATCTTCTTTCATATTGTTTCAAACCATGACACCCTAAAAAAAAAAAGCTTGGTCCAAGCTAGAGCTCGAGAAAATTGGGAACTTTCCACTAATAGCGTAAGTACTTTTAAACCTCGAGTTTTAGGCTATAATGCAACGAAGCCTAACTTCTTTCTTTCAAGTCATAAGTGTCTTTTCTCTGTTTCAAGTCATAGTGGCAAGGCAAAGATCAGGAACTAGTACATTCTAGTAAATACACTAGTAAAGAAAGAGTTTGATATTTGCACCACTATTACTATCTTAACTTATCCTTCGTGTGTTTGGGCTTAAAAAATATTTTATATATTTTTTGATATTTGGTGTAATTAAAAATAATGAAAAACGAAAATTATTTTCAATTTGACTGTAAAAACCTATTTTCATTTTAGAAAACTTTACGGTTTTAAAAACAGTAAATCGTTTTCCGCATATAAACTCTTCATTCGTATACACACGTTTGTGGGAATTCGCTACCACCAGGCATTGAAATTTGTTGGTAGTCCGAATCTACCGCCAAAATCCTCAAATTTTGGTATCTAATTACCGAAATCTGGCGGCACTAGCTAGATTCCGACGATGGTCGCCGAAATTTAACAATTTGTGTCGAAATCTATCCATTTGTGTAGGATTTCGACCACCTTATCTGGAATCTGGCCATATTAGGCACGGAATCTGGTGAAAGTGGACGAAATCTCATAACCAATTGTTTTTCACCGTTAGTGATTTTTTCGTAAGAGCCAAATGCCAGACAATATTTTCAGGAAAATCATTTTTTCTGAAAAATGATTTCGTTGAAAATATTTTTCGATTGAAAACATTTTATGTCGAAACAAACAGAACATTAATTTCATTTGTGCAAAAACTAAAGAGAAGTGCTTCAGTTATCAAATCTTCTTCTCAAAAGTTGGTTCTCGAGTGATGTGTGAGTCATTACTTTAAAAAAAAAAAATTGGTAAGTGTATCATTTTCCAAAACGAAAAAAATAAAAAAATAAAATGATAATCTATACTTTTGTAGATATGATCGGTGGATGAAATGAGACATTTTTTTTCTTCCTTATAAATAAAAGGTAAAGGGCAAAATAAGCATTGCATTTTTGTATAAAATTTATATTTACAATAGACATAATTTTATCAAGAGTGGGGATAGACTTCAGTGAAAATTGAGGGTTAATGTAAAAAGTTAATATGAAGCCTTTTTAATCTTAAAATAAAAATATTATAAATTTAATTTAAAAATCATTCTTGAATCATTTATTTATTTATATTTAAGATTTGTAAATAGTTGATTCCAAATAAATAATATGACTAATCCATTTGATATTTCTTGGGACTTGGTTGATCGGAAATAGGATTGTATTTATTTTAATTTTGAAAATTTTTTGTCTATAAAAGCCATTGTTACGAGTCTTGTCAATAATATGCTATAAGCATTGCAAGTATTTGAAAAATAATCTATTTATTTATATAGCTTAATATTTCGTTTGGAGTATTTATTTCATTTTTTTTTTCTAAGCCCTCATAACATGGCAAATGGCATCCTCTCACTTTATTTTTCTAAGACCTCTCAATTTTTTTATTTTTATTTATTTTTTTATTTTTTAAGTTAGTTTAAAAGACCTTATATTGGGCCTTCATAAAATTGAAATCTTAGGTGGGGGCCTCACTCGCGTAGGTTGCATTATCTTCTATCAAGCCACTACCTTAACTCACTCTTTTTATCTGTTTCGATTTGTGATTTTAAAAAGTGTAATTTAAAAGTTATAATTTCAAATTGTGATTTGAAAAAATAATTTTTAAAAGCACATTTAAGCATTTGACAAAATCACAGTTTGGTATTTAAAATCGTAGATTTTTGTATTTTTAAAAACGCAATTTTCAAACAATTCATTTTCTTTGATTTGGTTTAAAATTACATTTTTTATCTACGAAATTACAATCCTAAACGCACTCGTAATTGAAAAGAAGGTATCAAAATATCGTAGATATCATTGTATCTTCCAAGGTTCCACCATTTTGATATTTTCCCTCAGTTAATTACGGGTTGGTTTTACCTAGCTACCCTGGTTTTTTTTTTTTTTTTTTTTTTTTTTTTTTTTTTTCTATGGCAACCATTTTAACTCAACCATGATAATATATATGCATTTCTGAATTTCATTTGTAAGAGATTGAGTTTGAATTTAAAATATCTCTTCCATGGAATTCACTTATGTACGTACCAGATATACTCTTGGACAACCCATATTACTCATCATCCTTAAAGCTTATGTGCCATGGTGTTTCAACCAAAATACTAATTCACATGCACCAAATGTTATGGAGAACCACGCCACAGAAACTTTGAAATGATTGAGGGGATAATGGGTATAAGGACTCAGTAACCTATGATTCAGATAGGATTGAGATGATGAAGCTCAATCACGATTCTTGACCAGACTACCAAAGCCAACGCGAGGAATCATAGCAAAGCACAAACAACAAGACTCAATCGAGGGAATGGAAGCTAGATTGCTTGTCAGCATAGTGGTTGCGTGGGGAACGTCGAGATTGTGGTATGGAGAATGACCACTCCACGATTTCATCTCAACCGATCCATGATTTCAAGCATAACTAGAATTTGGCTACATCCATAACTTGCCAGCGAGTGTAGAATCTGGCATAGCATTTGACTACAGACATAACTTGCCAAAAAGAGAAGAATTTGACACGACATTTGGTTGAGTTCGTATCCTACCAGTGTACACTCCCACATAAGAAGAGTATGCACGACCATTCCAAGTACGATCGCATACCCAATCTCATACACAACCTCAATTAGCTCTTTTTCTTAGAGTGACGCACTCTAATTTCTTTGACAACTTAAGCAATAAAAGGTTTCCTTGCCGACAAATTCCGACAGGCTTCCAAATTGTTTCCACCCATTTTATCGGTGCTTGTTAGTCTGTATTTGTCTCCGTACGATGAATTGCATTATTAATTCATCATGCAATCAACTGCATCATCAATTCGTAATGTACTACTTACAATTATACCCAGTTGATGACCCAAATTCCCAATATCACAACAATGCAAAAAATGGTCCCTCTAAAATCATCCATAAAGTTGAACAAAACCTGAAAATGGTCCCCTCCTCTCCACACTGCTTCTATCTCTTTTGCAATCTTCTTTGTGTTTCATTAAAAGAAACAACGTTTTCTTATTCTTCCCATGTCTCTCAGTCACCGGCCGACCCTGTTCGAGTACGGGCAGGAGAATTTGGAATCAAACTTTGTTGATGTACACGTGGCAAACACCCACTATGCCAGTGGAAAGTGGAGGTTTTCTTCCTTCCCATATCTCTCTCTCTCTCTGTCTCTCTCTCTCTCCCTGCTTTTCAGGAACATGTTTGTTGGGAGAAATCCTTTTTAATTTTTTTCTGCAAAATTATTAATTATTTATCAAAAGGTTCCTGACCATGTTCCACCAGATACTCCATTTCCCCAGCAATAAAGTGGACCATAATGACCGTACACGTGGATACCGATTTTTAATGTCATTTATTCAATTGGGTCCCACTTCTTTGGATACCCAGATGATCAGTGTCTTTTTAGCTACACATATTTATGACAAACCGAGATGTTCAGGACTTTTTTTTTTTTTTTTTTTTTTTTTTTTTTTTTTTTTTTTTTTTTTATGAGTAAGAGAATTTTATTAAAAAACGCATAGCGCAATCAAGTATACAGAGAGTATACAAGAGAGACAATTAAGGAGAAGAAGAAAACAATACAAGGAAATCGTTATAACTAATCCCTAGAGGTGCGAGATACGCAGCCGTCCAGGAGTACAAAGAATGAATAAAAAATGAAATGAGTTCCTCTATGGTTCTTTCTTTGTCCTCAAACTGTCTATCGTTGCGTTCCGTCCACAAGCACCACATAAGACAACAAGGAACCATTTTCCACACGACCGCGCTTCGGGAGCGTCTCCCCGGCCACCAACAGGCAAATAAGTCTATCACCCGAAAAGGCATCGCCCAAGACAGACCGAAGCGACTGAGGATGACATACCAAAGAGCGCGTGCAACCTCGCAATGAAGAAGAAGGTGATCCACAGTCTCCCCGGTCATTTTACACATGCAACATCTATCATGTTCAGGACTTCGAAAACATGATTGGCTTTGTCTAAAATGTTTAAATAAGAATAAATAAATTTTTAAGGAAAAAAATATAAATGAATTTAGTGAAGTGAATAGCTGGAATGGAGTGTGGAAAAAATGGTAGATAAAATTAAAATAGAAAATAAGAATTTTTTTTTAATTAAAATAAAAAATAACTTCACAAAATGATTTCAAACTATACGCCAGTTTGAGATAAATGTATTGAACTGTCAAACGTCTCAAACTAGTATATCTAAGTTTCCAAACGTCTTACTTAAGAGTATTCCGTTAAAATTTGCTGTTAAATTCTGTCAAAATTCTTAAAAAAATTTATAATTTTTTTTAAAAAAATAAATATAAGGATATTTTGAGAATTTTTTTTCTTATAAAAAAGATAGGCATTTTGAGAATTATGACAGGATTTAACAACAAATCTTCACGAAATACTATTAAATGAGACGTTTAAAAACATGAATACACTAGTTTAAAATATTTAATTATTTAATATTCTTATCTTCAAGATAGCGTATAATTCAGTACCTTTTATAAAGTTATTAATTAAAAATAATAATAATAATAATAAATCGGCCAAAAGGCAAACGTGAACGCTCTCGTACAGTCACATGCCAATTCCTTGCGTAACGTGACACTTGTCCACCTTATTATTACGCTAAGAGAATAATTGAGCCCTTAATTTTAGAAATAAAAAATAAAAGGCACTAATATGTCCTTTTCTCCGTACGTCAGAAAGAAACAGGTTATTAAGAATAAGTTAAACTACCATTTATTTTTAAATTTTAAATAAATTTAATTATTAATTTAATATTTTTCTTACATAAAGAACCAAACAACACATGAACTGTTTTTATTAAAAAGTTAGGAATAAACCGTTCAGCTAAGTGTGGAACTCAAGAGTTTGTTTCTAATAACATCTTATTTAATGATAATAATTTAATATTATTGTATTTAAATTATATAAATAATACCATGTGATAAATATGTTAACACTTTATTTAAGAAATTTAAATAATATGACATAATTTACATTAACCATAAAACAACTAATTTGAATTTCTTGTCCCGGCCTTTTGCATTGTACCGGCAAATCACAGGAATATAAGTGTTTTGCGTCATTCTCTTACATGTTTTTTGTACTTTTTTTGTAAATCTATTATTGAATTTGTGAAAATTACGTACATGTAGTCCCGTAAATTCAACGATAGATTTACACGTTTCTCATACAGAGGTTGACAAGATGAGTGAGCTAGAAGTTTCTCTTATGTACCTCTAATAATAATGTGACTTTTAAAATCATAATTAGATTGTGATTAATTACTATAAATTTTGATTAAATAGTAATTTTAAAAATTATCTCATTATTTAAAAGACGTAAAAAAAAAAACTTCTAAAATTACTTACAAAAATAATATATATATATATATATATATATAAGAAAATAAAACTAAACTATTTTCCTATAGAAAAGGGTTTAATTTTTTGGGGTCATATTCTGAGCATTGAAAAAAGAAGGGAAGGACTGGTCACAATCAGGCAATCTGATCAATCTTTCCTGTATTTGGTGGAATCCATATACGACAGGTGTTTGGCCTGCCCTAATTTAACACTGCATCAAGCACTTTACAGTCTGTGTGGCATACTTTTTTCTTTTCTTTTCTTTTTTCTTTTTTCTTTTTAGATTTGAATCAAAGATCACTACGCATTTTCTAATCCAAAAGAAAAGCTTTTCTTTCCATAAAAGAAGTAACTTTTTTTAAAAAAAAAAAATTGAAGTGTAAAGAACTATTCTACTGTTAATATTTTATTTTGTTACATATATAGGATTATATTATTTAAAATTTTAAATAATGTGATAAAATATATATTAAACTATGAAATGAATCTTCTTTCAAGTGAATAGAATCTAATCCACATGGGATGCTAGTTTATCAACAAAAAGTATGTATTTGATCTTTGGTAGTTTTAATTAAAGAACTAAACACTTATTTTAAAAAATGTAATTCTAACATGTGGTTTTTATAAACATTAATTTAAGAGTAATGTTAATCTTTACACTTATTTTACACCGGCAAATTACGTGTTTTAAGTGATTTTTTTTTTTTTTTTAATGACTGAAATAAAAAATTACTTTTAAAACACTCACGTCATTTGTGTCAAATAAATGTGATAAATGAATGTAACAAGTAGCATAACCCAATGAAAATAAATCCAATGATAAAAGACTTGGGAGTGGAATTGGAAGTTGAAACCGATAATCTTCCCTTGATGAGATGTTATATATATTATGGTTAAACACTTATTGGTACATATAGTTTAAAAACTTTATTTTTTATCCGCTGTGTTTCATTTGTATCACAAATGGTACATGTGGTACTTCATTTAGTTTTTCCATCCAAAAATTAATTGTTGGACCCGTGTCAACTCTTGAGAGTAGACACGTGTCATTATATAAAAAAAAAATTAAAGAAATAAAAAATAAAAAAGTTTAAAAGTTAAAATTGAAAAATTGAAAACAATAAAACTTTAAAAAAAAAAGAGAGGGATGACTCATGGCCACCCCAAGGGCCTAAGAGAAAATAAATAAATAAATAAAATAAAAATTTGGGTGTTTGGCCCTTGGGAGTGGCTGAACCACCCTGAAGGGCCACGAGGGTGGTTCGGCCACCTCAAGGACCAAATGGCCAAACACTCCAAATATATATATATATATTTTCTTTTTTTCTATATATATTTTTTCTTTTTTTCTTTTCTTTTTCTTTTTCTTAGGCCATTGGCCCCAAATCGGTCATGGGTGGGCTGAGCCACCCCTCTTTCCTGTTTCTTTTTTAAATTTTTTTTAATACCTTTTTTTTATAAGTTTTATTATTTCCAATTTTTTATTAATTTTTAAAGCGTTTTTTTTAAATTTTTTTTTTTACATAATGGTATGTGTCTACTTTCAAGAATTGACACGTGTCAAACCGTTAGTTTTTTTATGAAAAAACTAACGGAGATACCAATTTCGCCTTTTCGCAAACCATAAGTACTATCTGTGATACAAATGAAAGTAGAAAAAGCAAAAAATAAAGTTTACAAACTACATGTACCAATAAAGTATTTAACCTTATATATTAAAACAATCTACCTATCCTAGGAACTTTAAGAGTTTATATTTTTGGTGTGGAAATGAACTAGGAGTTTCTAGACTCTCCAAAAAGGTTTTCAGGGAATACCAATTGTAGTATCACTAACTTTTTATCGAGGTCTAATACATAAAATTGTCTATATGCTGAGTTTGTACTTCGATGTCAAAATTATTTTTTGAAGAAAATTTGTTTTAGTTTGAGATATTTTTGGAGAAAATATTTCACTTTGCATTGTACTTGGTTCAGGACCTTAAAAATAAAAATCCGAAAAATATATTTTCCTTAACTTATTGGTATAGAAAATATTTGCCTACTACAACTCAAAATTATTAAAAAGACACCAAATATTGCTGCCAAGAATTCACAAAAAAAAAAAAAAAAAAAAAAACAAATCCCCCACAAAACCCACAAATGGAGAGGCTAGGGATAATTGTGATGAGAAAAGGACGAGTGTTATTCTTTTGAAAAAAATGACTTATTAGGAGACTGCAACGCCAAGGGATAGGGCCAATCATTGTTAGAGAATATATTCTCCATATATTGGGGGATTTGATTTGAGATAATGACAATATATTTCTCAAACTAAATCTCCCAATATACGAAGAGTATATTCTCTAACAATCACAAGAGCGGGAGAGTTACAATAGATTACAGGGAAGATGACACACGACACTCATAATAGGGTTGCACTTGAAAAAAGGGGCGGCTAGGTTTCTTTGTAGCGGTGATGGTCACCGTATGAGAGGAAGGTTAGGACGGGGTAGGAGGGATGGTGGCAAAGAGGCATTGGAGAGTGGCCCTAGAGGGAAGGAGAACTGGGTTCCTTTATAAGGGTGAGTGGTGCTACAGTTTGAGGAATAGGTGGTGTGGGAGAGGGGGAGACAAGTTCCGAAAAATAGCTTACTTACAAACTCACATTCTTACACATTAAACCCTTAAATAGTATAGACTAATTCTACTATTAAGACACGCTTATCACATCTATTTCACATTAGTACCAAACGTGACCAGAAAAATAGCAAAAAATATTTTTTTGAAAACGTTTCATACCACAAGGAACTCAATAATGAACCTTAATAATGGAAATCGACAAAGTACAACTCACATTCTTACACATTAAACCCTTAAATAGTATATACTAATTCTACTATTAATTAAGACACTTTTATCATCTCTATTTCACAACGTGACATATTTTAAATAATTTTTATATAAGTCACTTAAAATACAATAACTCAATTGATGTGAAATTAAATATATGCGGTTGCTAATATTAAAATGTTAATTAAAAAACATGTTTAATAAATGTCGTATGTATAACCTTGTTTTTATTATTATTTGTCATTGATATCTATATGTTAATTAATTAATATATTTTTTCTTCTTCTGAAGATTAAACATATAGTTTATATAAGACTTTTTTTTTTTTTTTTTTTTTTTGAAGAGAGTTTATATAAGACTTGGATATAATAGAGATCCACTAGCTGTCGTTTCATCTTGTCGGTCAATGTACCCGAAAAGATTTGACTTCCACCAGTTTTCACAACATTTTGTTAAATGTTACCATTCCATTCAGGTCCTTTGTCCTTTCATTCACGACCAGCCGTTCTGGTACTTTCCTACCTTGTTTTGGTAGCAACCCTTTTTCCTCTTTTCATCCTTCGTTTTGCCCTTCTTCATCCCTCCATTTACTAATATTGTGAAAAAAAAAAAAAAAACAAAACAAAAATCACCTCTCATTCTTCGATCTTCTTTTTTCTTGCGTTAATTAACATGTTTAACGATTACAAATAAAGAAAAATCATAACTATTAATGTTAGAATATTAATTAAATTAACTTTTTCACGATCGGTCATTTAACATGATAACCTAACTAAATTTTAAGTTCAGGATTTTTTTTTGTCATTTATTTTATATTTTAATTAAATGTTTCGTATATTAATAAATTATTTGAGTAATACATAAATAAAATATTAGAATATTAATTAAATAATTAAATATATTTTTTTTTCTATCAATTTTAAATTTTTGGTATTTAAGAGTTATAAATTTATAGGAGAAATGCTATTTAAGAGACTGCTATACGATTGAAATAATGTGACAATAAAAATTAATAATTAAATTTACTTTTTTACAAATTTTTATTAATAAAAGCTAATTTTTACAATTGATTTATCTCAATTATATATAAGAATCTGCTAAATAAAATTACTGGTCTCTTAAACTTGCTCAAAACACATAAATAAATTAATAATAGCCACAATAAAGTTAAAAATTCTGAACTAGACAGGGGATTCTATATGGATTTTGCATATATTTGAGGAATATGAGAGTCACGGCCCAATAGAACGCGTCGGCGACACCCGCCCAAATCTTGCATGATAAACCGTACGTGTGACGTCTAAACGGGAGGTTTGTACGCGAGTTTACGTGGGAAATGCATGCGAATTAGCGACAACGGGAGAGTGCGGCACACGGCCTTACGAACTGCGCGTGGGCGTTCCGCGGCCATCGCGTCCATGATTGAAAAAGAGAAAAAGAAAAGAGAGGGAGAGAGAGAGCAGAGAAGTCTCTCAGCCCACTGATATCTAAACTGGGTCTCTGACCCTCTCGAGTCTTATCACTCCCTGAAAGAAGGCCGGGTCCCACCTTCACTCTCTCTGCACGTGCCATTACCTGCATCTCTCACGTGCCGCTGCTTCTATCTATTAGTTGCCCTCTCATCTCTGCCGCATTGCAGCTTTTTCTCTCAAGGGTTTTAACCCCATTGGAGTGGAACAAAGAAACCAGACCCTTCTCTGCCCACTGATCTTCTCTCTTTCTGTCTCAACAATCTCTCTTCTTTCTTCTTCTTCTTCTGGAAAAAAAAAAAAACCATCCAATATTCTTACACACAGAGAGTCAGAGAGAAATGGAGATTGGCGGGAACATGTTTGGTCAGAGCAACGTTAACAGGGGGCAGAACAGTAATAATCCAAATATTGGCTGGGATATCAGCTGGGAGCTCAGTACTTCGAGGCTGGATTGGGGAAATAATAGTGGCAACACGCTGTACTCAGGCGCAGCCACCGCCGCAGCCGCGGCGGGGAGTTCAAGCGCGACGCGTGAAGAGGGGAGTGCGGCCCACGCGCCGTTTTTCTTTCACCACGGCGATAGTATCGGTCTACACGGCCACCAGCAATTGCACTACCAGCAGGACCAGCAAGCCACTCTCTACGGCGCCGGAGATGGGTCCCAGCGCCACCCGGACCCACACCTGGTGTGCTTGAATCTGGGCAAGAGGCACTACTTCGAGGACGCTGCCCATCTGGGTGATCGCCACGTGGCCAGGTCGTCATCTGTAGGCAAGAGAGGCAAACCCTACACCACCACCACCACCACCACCACCAGTACTGATCATAGAGGTAGTACTGGTGGTGGTGGGCCTTCCTCCTCTTCCTCGTCCTTGCCGGCGACGGTGCCGAGATGCCAGGTGGAGGGTTGCCACGTGCCGCTTCTAAACGCCAAGGATTATCACCGGAGGCACAAGGTCTGTGAAATGCACTCAAAGGCTCCCCGGGTCGTCGTTCTAGGGTTAGAACAGCGCTTCTGTCAGCAGTGTAGCAGGTAATACCTCCCAGAGCAATTCTTCTTGCACGTGTCAATTTTTATTTTTTTATTCTTTTAAAAAGTCTAGTGGACACACTCCACGAGGTGTGCAAGAAGTACTCTCTACCTCCCAACCCGAGCGAAAAGAAAATTAAAGCCTCACCCACTATTTGATAGGACTTATACAGAAAATCAGTCATTAATTTATTTTTTTACGATTATTTTAATTAATTCCACTAAATAGCTATTCAATATCTTCCCTACATTTGCCTTTAATTTGAAGTAGTTTAGTTGAAAATGGGGACTGTTTGAGGGTGTACGTGTTCTGTAAACGATGATGAGCGCAGGTTTCATGCGGTGTCAGAATTCGACGACTCGAAGAGGAGCTGCAGGAGGAGATTAGCGGGGCACAACGAGCGAAGAAGGAAGAGCGCTCATGATTCTGCTAACAGGAACACTTCTCAAGGTATAATAATAATAATATAGAACTGTTTTAGTCAATTTTGTCCCCCTTTTTATTAATTCTTAATTTGAAGTTTCTTTTGATAGGATTGTACTTTGTTGTAATCATTCGTCTGTAGCTAAATTTGCGTTTCGATAGGATTGGAAATTTGGAATGAGTTCTTTTAGAAAGGATGTACCTTTGCCTATATTATAATTAGACTTTGTCTAGGGCAAAGTCTTGTTTGTCTTGGGGGTGAATCCCAAGGAAAAAGCATCTTGGTTCAGACTGATCACAGTTCTTATTCTGAGGCGCAATTTGTCTATTTAAGGCACAACAATATTCATGCATCAAGTTTTCTTACAAAAGAGAAGTTGCTGAAATGAATCCCTTTTTTATAATCTTAATTGCTTCATGTAGAAATTTAGTTATAAATCTTGCCCATCTAATTTCTGAACATGAATCTTCATCATTGTATGTGATTTTTTTGTTTTGTGGTTTTATTTGTTTATTCACTAGTAGTTCAAACTTGCATATTTTCAAGCGAGAAATGCTATTTAGTAGACTGTTATACGATTGGCATACAACTGGGATGGCGTGACAGTAAAAGTCAATCATTGATTATTTTTTTTACAAGCCCCTTCTGATCCAAATGTTGATTTTTACTAACACATCATTCTGGTTGCATGACAGTCTATCAAATACCATGCTCTTTTCAAGCCCAACAATAGTATCTCAATGTTCTAGCTTGTTAACTATATGGGAACTAAGTGTGGTAGTACTATATATGGACGCAAGCCAATATAGTTTATTCAATTGTGCTAGATTGTTCCTCATGTTGTTGACATACTTATTTGCCATACTTTTAATTCTAAACATCATAGGACTGTAACAGATTCTTGTTCTTCATTTTAGCAATTCGGCAAGTGAGATTACAGTATGACAAGAAAATTAAAATGATACGACTTCTTTCATTTATTACAAATTGTACTTGTATCTAGTCTTTATTTTTAGTGGGTATAAAATATTTTGGTTCAGTAGGGTTAGTAGATTTCAAACAAAGGAAATCTCCTAAGATGTTCCAGTGTGGTTACAAATAGGAGTCTTTGATTGTAAGTTAATAAAATATTGAGAGAAGTTTATTTTCAAACCATGTTTGAAGGAAGTCCGGTCAGGTTCTCTCTTAGAACCTAAATTACCCCGTTACGGACTTGATATTCAGGTTCGTTACATAATCATATGTCTTAGTTAGGAGTAGTTTTAGGTTTACTGGTTGGGGCACTTTGTTGGGTCGTGGTCCTATTTTTCGTATTTGGAAGCAGGTTCCTTTATGTGTTTTGTGGGGCTTGTGGTGTGAGAGAAATTCTAGGCTTTTTGAGGATGTGGAGGTTTCGGTTGGGGCTCTTTGTAGAAATGTGCTTAATATGTTATATCTTTGGGTGTCGGCGCATAGCCCGGGTAATATGTTGTTCGCTGACTTTTTACTTTCTTGTTCTTTTATTTTCTCTGTATAGGGGCACTTTTGTATACTTCCTGTGTACTAGGGTTGCACCCCTCTGCGCTTGTTAATGAATTCTTACTTATCAAAAAAAAGATCAGGTATGGCTGAAAAAAAAACTTAGTTTGGTCTAAAATTTTTTCGTAAGTAAACTGAATCATACAAATGTAGTAATCACTAGTATTCCTCAGAAAAAAAAAAGAAAAAAAAAAGAAGAAAGAAAAAAAGAAGAAGATGGTACCCACTATATACCCAAATTAATCTTCCTTCAAGTTGATGAAAATGAATCCATTATAATATGATAGGATTGACTTTATATATAATTAAGTTAACAGTGACAATGTTTTAGCTAGGGGTTAAAAGAGTATTGATAATGAGCCATTATATTGACTTTTAAATTCTTTTTTGACACATAGGATACACATCTGAATAAAAATGGGAGGTGAGCCACTCCCATTGTATGTATATTTGTCATGTGCTTAACTATAATGTTAGTATTCATAGTGCTAGCTTGTTGTACAATAAATTAATATTGCATGCTACTCATCAGGCCTATTTCTTTTGTATAATTAGTTTCCCTAATATTAGTGAGTCACGTAGGATATTTAATTGAGATGGTAAATGACAGAAACAAGGTTCGAACTTAAGACCTGCTTTGATACAATGGTAAATCACTACTTATCGCAAAAGCTTGCTTATAGGAAAATGGTTTATTGAATCAATTAATATTTGTCATGTACATGTGCCTAAGTACTCTAATGTTGGTATTCATAGTGCTTGCTGTACAATAAATTATTATTGCATGCTATTGATAAGACCTATTTCTTTCGTATAATTAGTTTCCCTTAATTAGTGAGTCACGTGAAATATTTAATTCATGAAATGATAAATGATGGAGACAAGGTTCGAACTTAGAACATGCTCTCATACATGGTAAATCACTACTTATCCCAAAAGCATAAGCTTATAGAAAAATAGTTAATTTAATCATTTAATTTATATTCTAACAAACAAGATTGGATAGTAATTGGGACTCATTGAGATACAGTTTCCTTACAAGCCTAGCTCCCTTTCTTTTTCTTTTCTTTCTTTTATTTTTCTCAGCTTACGTACAAGCTCTCCATTCAGTGCTTCCGGGAGTCTTAATAACTGAAGCATTTTCCTATATGCATGGAAACCTGTTATTTGTTCAACTCCATAATGTGACAATAACTCTCCTTTTTTTCATCATGGAAACCTGTTCTGCATGGCATTTGTTTTGAAATATCAAATAAATTTATAGATTTAAGTGGATGATTCACTGTGATTTCACTATGTTTCTAAATGTTTTTTTTTGGAGATTTGGATAGTTCTGAGAAAGTTCTCAACCTCAGAGTTGTACTTGTATTTTCCATATATATCCAGAAGGAAGTATATGGTTTAAGATTAAACACATCTATAAACACATCGAGACATGGAATGAACCTACTGAACTAAACTTACAGAGAAAGAAACTGTGCCTCATGGGCTTTTTTTTATTTGAGTAGAACTCTGCTGCATTTTGTAAATTCATTACGTAGAAAACTTGGAGAAAGGAAAGTAGTTAGCATTATTGATACAATAGGTATATTTCCTTTTAGAGTACAAGACATCGTAAACGTGAATATTCAACGAGTGCTGTTAGGGGTACTACAACTTTTACTACAAACTAATGTGACTGTCCACACCATTTTACCAAGTATGGACTGCCACCAGTTTGTATGAGAATTGTAGTGAAAACTACAGTATCTCAAATATTTTTCGTTCCTTATTCATATATTTCCTTTTAGAGTACAAGACATTTTAAAAGTGAATATGCAATGAGTGTTGCTAGGGATACTACAACTTTTACTACAAACTGACCTAACAGTCCACCCCATTTCACCAAGTATGTAGTGCCACACCAGTTTGTATGAAAATTGTAGCGAAAACTGCTGTATCTCAAATATTTTTCGTTCCTCATACATATATTCCCTCTTAAAATCATATACCCTTAGCACAAACTTGTTATAAGATAATATACTTCATTGTTTCAAAATACAAAATTGCATTTGTGCCAAACATAGATCATACCTACATAAATTTGAGGGAAAAGATATGATTAATATTCCATTGAATATCTCAAATTTTTTAAAATTATAGGAGAGTTATATCCATGGCTTTCGTTTCTATTACTAAGCAGTCCTAAAGTGAAATTGTCTCATGTATACATGGGAAGACTTGTAGAAAGTAATTCCAGAGAATGTGTTTGAAATAGGCAATGGAAAATGATGTCATGCATGCAATGGTTACGAGTTACATACATGAATAATGTAACCGTTACTAAGTCTCTTGCATGTCCACTTCTGAATCATGCAATGGTCTACAAGTCATGCTAAGTCTTGCAATTAGGGGTGGTAGTTCGTGTGAAATTCTTTATTGCGTGTTGGGTTCGAGGTATGGGTATCAGACTATATAAATCAACCATAAATTGACATATTTAATTAAACGGGTCAAACTCTTCAATCTTAGCCCTTAATTGTGTATTGAATTTGTATTGGGTTCGTGAGTAATGTCAAAAATTGTTTGCTATTATGTCGCGTATTTGGTTCGGGTCGTATCGAAGCATGAGTATAAGACTATATAGGTCAATTATAATTTGACTCATTTAATTAAATGGGTCAGACTACTCAACCATAATATTCTAATTTCGTGTTGAGTTATTGTCAGATTCACGGGTCATATAAAAAATTGCTAATCCTACTTGCAATGGTCTACAAGTCATGATAAATCTCTTGCATGTGCACTTCTGAACTACTTTTATGCATCATATTTTTGCAATGGTTATGAGTTACTTACATGAACATGAATCATGTAAATTTGTTTATAGGTGGGGGATTTCCATACTTATCATCACCGACAGGACGTGCTCTCTCTCTTCTGTCATCCAAGACCGATTCCTGGGTTTCTCCTGCTGATATCTCCTCAAGATCCAGTGCAGCACTTCGTGAACTGATAGCAGAACACCGGGCAACCATCATGGCCGGGCCGTTCATTTTCGATCGGGACCGGTATTTGTCAAATCACCATTCATTCGAAAAGGTTAAGCTTATAAAAATAAAACGATATATTTAATAATTTAATCAATATTTTAATAGGTATACAGAAAACCACGGAATGGAGGATCTAGGCAGCACCCAACGGAGGTCTAACTCCGTCATGCCGAACCAGCACCAAATGTTTCCCGAGCAACATAGTTGGAATCGGTACCATGAAAGTGACACACAATTGACACTAGATCTCATGCAGGCTTCTAGCTCGGCATTTGGATTACTGTCTGTGAGGGGAAAGAGTAAGGAAGAGGAAGAAGAGTGTTCTGATCTATGGAACTCCTTTCATGGAGCCCATGAAATCTGATTTTTTGTTTTTTTAGCTGTATCTTTCAGTGTGAGGACATATAGAGATTTGTAGGATGATAGTTTTTTTAAGCTGTATAATTCATGTGATCATTTTTTATTTTTGTTGCTTCATAAGTTTCATGATCTTATCAGTCAGTAAGGATATTGTGTATAGAATAATATCATTTATAATCCATTTGGAAGAAAATCTCTTATTGCTGAAACCCCATCTATATAAGTACGCAGCCAGAAGTACTATAAGAACATGTAGACAAGATGTGTTTGAATATTCATGTGATTGATTGTATCTGACGAATTAACACCATAAAGCTCATTCATCTGGTTATGATCTTGTCAACTCCGGTTTCATTTCCTCCTCATGGAAAATGTGATCAAGGGATGGTTGCAACTTTTGAGACTCGGGCCTCGTTTGGTTTGTGGATTCGTGGAATAAATCCCGGAATGGAATGACGACTATTTTTATGGAATAATCATTCTTTTATTTGGTATGGTCTAATATTCCTTAGAAATTTAGAATACTTACTCATTGAAATCACTATTTCTTTACAAAAATAAATACCTGTTCTTTTAAAAAAAAATTATAGGAATAGTTATTCCTAAAGGCATGGACTCCATTTTTCAAAATAATAAAAAATAAACCTCATATTATTTTTTCTCAAGTAGAAACCTACGTCAATACTATGGCTGGTTGGCCACAAACTAGTTTCATGTTTTATTTCTTCTTTTTTAATTTGAGTTTTTTTAAATATGTATAAAAAAAATAATGTGGGTTTTTTTTTTTTTAGTAATTTAGATTCGATTCCAATTAAAGTATGTGTTATCATCAAACTAAAGAGTAGGAATAACAATTTCATTCTACTCTTTTTTATTCTCAATAATAACTATTCACTTTCCCAATAGAATATTTATTCCGCAAACTAAACGAGGCATAAATATTTGTACTGTTTTACTTCATTCTACGAGACAAAGTTCGAACTCGATTTAAACGTTCGTTTTAGTACTATGTTCGGTCATCATTTATTTCAAAAAGCTTAAATAGATAATAAAAAAAAAATAGTTAATTTAACCATTATAATTAACATTCTAATACTATTTCTTCCAAAAGTCGGAGAAAAGTATTTTAGGTGACAAATGAACCCGTCCTTTGGAGATTTAGATTCCACTAGATTGGTGATAAGGACTTTTGGGTACAAAAAATTATGCATTCTTTATGGTTTCTTCCTATGAACTTTGCCATGAATTTTTACATACTATACTTTTTACTTGGATATTGGGACAGAACCCTGCAATCCTACATCACTAGATGTTGCTTTACTTTTGTGCAACACCTTCTAAAAGCAAATCCATGTGATGTCGTAGGCATAAAACTTAACTATAGTGCCTGTACTTTTTTTACCACCCTAGTTAATTTAACCCTGTAGGAGTACTTTCTCACCAGAAAGTAGAACATGTTGGTAAATTTTATCAAATGTTGTTTGATCCCAAAAACATGCTATTTAGCACAAATAGCACGTTTGGGTCATTCCTTTTTCTTTCTTTTTTTTTTTACTTTGAAACTTAACCATTAAATCTGTAAGACCTACTTAAAACTCCTAGAGTCTCAATGAATAATTTAGGATATATAGGAAAATACAAGAAAGCATTTTCTCTTGATTTTATCCCGGTTGAAAGACTGCAGCAAAAATGGAATAGTACTCGAAGCAAAAGCAATAACCCTTGAAAAAATAAAAAAGAAGTGCTATACATTAATTCTTCAATGGTCCTTCTCTTATTTTCACAATTTTTAATTTTTTAAATCACCATTGAATCTATGGAGCCCATGTGGATCTCACGCATAGACCCCATATATCCAATAATGATTTTGAAAAATTAGAAAATAAGAGGACCATGAGAGAAAATGAATCATTTCTAAAAAGATAAAAATAAAAAAAGGGTTATGAATAATATATATATATAAACAAGAAACAGAACCACATAAATATTCATGAGGAAGGGAATTAAGTAGTCAAACCAGGAAGGTAGTTTGTTTTTCTCAATTTTTTTTTAAAAATAAAATAAAAGGTAAGGTATTACAAATCCATAAAACGCCCTGTATGTTTGGTAACCACCCTCTCCTCCGCTCCCCTCCCTTCTCTTTATTTTCACTTTTTATATCACATCAATCATTTTTTTTTTATTACTATTCAAATAAAAAAAACACATTACAAAACAAAATATTTTTATTTCTATTTTATACCGCATCAATCGCTTTTACTGCTGTTAAAAAGAATTCACTTCAACAATAATCTTAGTCTATCTTTGCATGTGAAGTCAACATACAATGAAGTGCAGCCATGTGAAAAGGCTCCTCAAAGTTACAAAGAAATGGTAAAGACAAAGCAAAGTTCTCATTATTATTTCAAAGTTTCTGCCTGACAGGTTTCTTTCGCTGACTCACCCTGATCTGTGCATGCCTTAAAAATGAGAAGGAGTCCTTTTAACAAATTTGGTGGAAGATTCCACGTCTGCCTTTATGATTGCTATAGACTTAGCTGTCCTGCTGTTTCTTAGGTCTGAAGGCCAAGCAAATTGTGAATGCTGTTTTTTCCATGGGTGCTACACTCCACACATGCATGATGGATGCATGCTCCTAAATTTGTATCCCTTCTCTCTCTCTCTCTCTCTCTCTCTTCATTTCCAAAAAAAAAATTTAAAAAAATATTAACAAAAACTTTTACCACAAAACATTTAAGCTTTTTTGTGTGGGGTCACCTCATATAAGTTTATACCATTTTTGCTATAGGTATAAAAAGCCATCTAAAACCAATAAAACTCCCAAGGGAGCTCGAAAACTTCTACAGGGGTGGCCGAACCCACCATCCTCAAGTGGCGAAGAGTCCTTTTTCCTCTCTGTCACCTTTGTTTTTTATTTTTTTTATAAGGTGTCAAACTTATGTGACATGGAAATATTTTATAGGCTTTTATGAGATGAACGTTAGTCAGGTGTGAATGGGTATCTCTCATGTTCGGATTAAATAAATTTATTTTAGGATATTTGGCTACCCTTATCTTAGATTTAGTCTGCTCGAAGCAGATATACATGCTCTTTAACAATTTTTGTACATGGGTTAGTGGAAGATGAAAGTCATAGATATCACTTTATTGTAAGAATTTTGTTTATATCTACGACTATTTAATCTCATAGCATGTGGCTATGATTTTTGCTGATTTTAATGCTTTGTGATGTAAGAGCTTTATGCTCATGATCTTTGATCAATAAAATATTCAAATATTTCAATTCGTTTAACAAAAAGAGAGAGAGAGAGAACTATATTCTTTAATGGAAGGGATATAATAAAGAAATTGTGCTTAAGGGATATAACATAGCCTTTATAAAAATTTGCATCATTTCTTAAGAGATGAATTTGTGAATGTATTTAGGATAAAGTTTCATTCAAACTAAGCTGGAAGAATTATCTCAAATCCAATTTCTTATATTCGCATGCATCCAAAATGCCTTTGTCCATGTCAGCATAATATACAAGTTTGGTATTGTGTAGGAATCAAATCCCTAACTGATTTTGCTTTTTTTTTTTTAATAAAATATGGTTCTTGACCATTATAATATAAGGCTAATCATTATCTGTAATCCATGTTTGTTAGTAATTCAACTACACGATAGAACATATCTACAACCACAACTGTTTAAATGATTTGAGTATAAATACATGGAAAAAGTTTTCTATTAAACTGGGTCGAGAGAAAGGGATTTGATTCCTACACAATACCACCACAACAACTGCACAACACTCACTCACATGGGAGTGGGCCCCACACACTGGGCCCCACCCCCATGTGAGGGGGTGTTGTGGTGTTGTTGTAAATCTATCATTTTTCAATCAGTTATTATGGTTTCACCCATTTGCAATTAGCTTCTTTGAAGGTATAAAAATTTGGTTGAAAACTCATGTTAAGCAAAAAACACAAATATGTCCTTAACTACATCCAAATTTCATTCAAAATTTTAACAAAAATTGTCAAAGTACCACGTCAACACCAATCATATCGCACTTGCGATAAGTCACCTACAATAATAATAAAAAATAAAAAAAATAACGGGGTTGAGTATAGCGATGATTGGGATGACATGGGCAATATCGACTGCGATGCTCTTGATGATCTGCAAGTCGATTTTCCTTATCTTTTTTAGGGCATCGTTTGGATAAGTTTTTGATTAGCAGAGAAAACTCTAAAAATGAATGGGATGAGATTACTCAAGAATTAACCGAGCATGAATCTTTTAATACTACATATGTTGAGGTAATTTTATTATCTCTTCTTGTATTTTTGTTTTGGGATTCTGAAATTATTTTCAAATGACAAGATATTGACAAATGTCTGCCATGAAACACAAAAAATAAGGAGATTTAAGTAGATTGAAAATAGAGAAAAACAAGTTGGTGTAACTCTATAAAAAAAAAAAAAAAAAAAGAAGAAGAAGAAGTCACCATTTGACCGACCATTTTCATTTTTCAGAAAAATCAAATTAAAAGCATTTATATTTTTTATATCACATCGAACACTTCTTTTCTTTTTTATTTAATTTAATTTAATTTTTTTTTAATTTATATCAATTTAATAACTTATTACTATTATTTAAACAAACATTTCACTATAAATTAAATCTTTTACCAAACATGCCCGCATTTCTTTAACACAACAAAATTTGTCCTTTCTTATGACCTCTTGAAAAGACCTCATGGACTTACTCTTAATCCAATCATGGGATGGGACTCTCTAACAATATTGTTGTCCCTCCCCCTCTCTCTTTTTGTACAATTTTTAATTTAATTTATTCTATTTATTTTCTCACAATTTTCCTACAACTATGGGCCTTTATATCTTTGTTCAGTCGTCAATATGTTACCTTAAGATACCTTTTGGCCTTGTCTTCTTCCAAAAATAATTTTATTGTACTTTCTATGGTATCAATAATTGTGCCTTTTTCATATTCCAGTTATTCAGGTGAAACTTCGTACATGCAGCTTCACAACTAATCCCTCTAATTATTATTATTTTTTTCCATGAAACCAATAATTTACTTGAAGAGTTAAATGCTTTTGAGACAGCACCAAATAATCCATTTTGAATTAATTTTTTTAAAATTATATGGGAGAAGGAATTGTAGACTTCCCCCTTTTACACATTTTGATAAATATTTGTGTCATTACTTAACATTGCTTAAAGGTAGCAATTAACATATATTTTTGTCCATAAATTATAATATAATCATATATACCATGTTACATTACACAATTTATTATTATTATTATTATTATTATTATTATTTTCTTAACAAAATCTGCATTCCAATTAATCTTTATAAAACCAAAGGATAGGGGCATCCACCTAGGAGGAGGGATAGTAGCTAGTCACAATTTCATCCTGAGGAGTATGTTGCTGTCCCTCTTCAGAGTTGCACATTCTGAAATATGCAAGAGAGTTATCTGCCTCCTTGAAGACATTAGAGGGGTGAGTGAATACTCCCTCAAAAACCAGCCTATTCCTCCTCAGCCATATTCGTCTGGAAATTACTACCATAAGGTCCAAGTTCTCCTGGACCGTCCTTCTGGTTTAGCGGTTTTAAAACATGTAGTTTGAAAAAATAGTCATCTTAAAACGCACTTAATCGTTTAATAAAATTGCGGATCGGCCTTTAAAATTGTGCATTTTTAAAAACCATTCTTAATTTGTTGGCCTGCTACGTGAAAGTCATCATTTTTTTTAAACGCATTACCGACCATTATATTTTCTACAATTTTGTTTTAAAAATGCATGTTTCACCGGCAAAATCACAAAACCGAACACACTTTAATACTTGGACAGAGTTGACCTTCTAACCTATATCCCCACATTAGAGTGTTAGCCAACATTAACATTGTAAATATATGTTCCTTAACATTGATAAAAATAAACATTTTAAAATGCAATTTTTGAAAATGCACTTAATCGTATGATAAAATTACAGTTCTACTTTTAAAATTATCCATTCTTCAAAACAAGCCATTTACTTGTTGCATAAAAACATTAATTTTTTCACGTTTCTAACTTGTCAATTTTTTTTTTTAATAACATATTTCTGAACATGATCGGGGTGTTTGTTACCCCATTCCCTCCTTTATTTTCTTTTTTTTTTTTTCTAAAAAACAATCAACTTCAAAACATTCTAATATTTTTTACTTTTTATATCACATCAATAATTTTTTTATTAATATTTAAATAAAAAAATCTACTACAATACAATTTTTTTCTTTACTTTTTCATACAAATTCTTTCTTTATATTACATCAATAATTTTTTTACTACTACTTAAAAAAAAAAAAAAAAAAAAAACTCTAACAATTTTTACAAAACATATCCGAAATTTTCTAGCAAAATGGCCAAACCGAACACACTTTAGTACTTGGACAGAGTTGACCTTCTAAAACATCGTTAATATCTGGTCCTTTTTGGCATTTATTTATATATATATATATATATATATATATATATTGTTTGTGTGAATTTCATGTCGGTTAAAATGGGTCCCCCGCGTGGGGGCAGAGAGCGCTGTGTTTTCCTGTTTCACGTGCACAGCACGTGAACCTGCGGCACCAAATCATTCCTGAATCAGCTGGAGGCCCCCACATGTGAAGAAGCTACTGACAGACCTAAAGAAACCCTCCACGTGCAGGGGTTGAAAAGTATGCAAGATGAACAAAGCCAAAAGAGAGTTTACTACAATGGCATTCAAGAGGAGGGCCCAAATGCCCTCACAAACTGTACGGCGCCAATAAAGTTGGACTTAGATTGCATGCACTGTTGGGGGTGTTGTAGGGGATAAATAATTTCTTTTTTCTTTTACCAAAAAAAATTAAAAAAAAGAAAGAAAACAAAATAAGAATTGGATGATTAGGTGTGGTTGGTCAAACTCCAACACCGGTTAACCACCCTCTGGTTAAGGAGGTGGTTAAATCACCTACAAGGATGACTAAACAATGACTTGATCGTTTAATCGGTGACCCCTAAGGCCCTGAACCATGCACCTCACATTTTTTTTTTCATTATACATTGTTGGTATGATTTAGACTGTTATTGCACTTGTAGGTAGGAGTGGGCATGGGGCGGGACAGATTTCTGCCCTTTTTGCCCTCGACCTGCACCCATGCGGGTTGAGAATTCCCAACCCATAAACTGCGTGTTACAGAGTGGAATCGTGCCAGGGCGGGTACATTCGGGTCGGATAATGCGGGGTGGGGGGTGCGGGTTGTGCGGGGCGGGGAAGGGCGGATTCAAACCAAAGCCAATAAAATCACAAACAAATCACTGATTTCTTGTTTCCTTGATTTTCTCAGGAGCCAAACAAATCATAGAGAAATTATAGTAACAGAGAAATGCCAACATATGGACGAGGACGCAATCCCAGAGCCACAATCGAAGGTCTTGAAGTGAGCGTCGACAAATCCGTCATGCTTGTCGCCCTCTGTATCCAATTCACGAGGCCTATCAAGCTTTTGCTCTCCATGTTCACCATTCCGCAAACCCTAGAAGAACCAGAAGAAGAAGAAGTGGAGGAGTGGGAAAGACGGGGATGGTCTGATATGGAAGAAGAAGATGAGGAAAATTAATAATATTCTAGAGTACGGAATACTCATAATAGAGGCTGCGCAACGTTTTACTTTTTACGTTTTTTTTCTTTAGGGAAATCAGCGTTAAAGGAATAGCTTGAAGCTTCTAGTTAAAAATAAAATTAAAAAAAAAAAAAAAAAAAAGAAGAAGAAAGAATAGCAAAATGCAATGTATTCATCCAGGCTACATAGTGATTTATCAAACTTCAAACCAAACGTAAAATGCACCGTTTGGAGTTAGTAGTGACTAAAAGTTGTAAATCACTTGGAAAAAAACTTCAATGCTCATCTGCCACGTGGCTTCTAGAGTCTTCCAACCTCCCACCTTTTACAATTATACCCTTCAGGCCTTTAATAATCAACGAAACTATTCTTTTCCTTTTCCCTGAAATTTAGGCTTCGTCTCTTCTTTTCCTTTTGTCTTCTTTTCGCAAATCTCATTATTTCAGCCGCTGTCTCAACAATCAACATATCTCAACTGCCGTCTTCCTCTAGTTTTGCTCAAAGAATCCAAAGCGTGAGTAGTAACGAAGATGAAGAAATGATGACTCATTTCATTTGAAGTGAGGCGTGTAACTTGTGAGGGACAGCCGGACAGGGGGGTTAGGGTTTTTTATTTTTAGGTGTTTTAGGTTTATGCGGTGTGATGCAGGGCAGGGATCCGGTGTTGAAAAAAATCCTAAACCCGTTCCCCGCCCCGCCCTGCACAGTTTGGCAAAAATCCAAACCATGCCTGCAAATATCAATGTGAAAACCGGTAGTAGCGGGGCGGGGCGGTGTGGTTCATGCGAGTCAGTGCAGTTTTGCACGGTTTTGCCCACCCCTACCCATAGGTATTGCATGGGATTTGAATCCGCCAAAGTTGGTCTTCGAGTAATGAGGGGAAAATGAACCTTAATGAGTGTTTGGGATTGAAAATTAAAGAGACTTCTAATTTAACGTGCGTGTGTGCAATGTGTAACAAAATATCAAAATGCGAAATTTAAAAGAGACATATTTTGTCAACGAAGTGAAAATTCAATTAAGAGAAAAATCACTTCGGAGCAGTCAAACCCAAGATATCCACTATTCAGAAGACAAAGCTAGTTACAAAGCAGTAATACTCACATACCCTTATGCAGTAGTCGTACCTTGAACTCTGACGCATAACCCAATGCGAACGCCTCTCAACCAAGTCACCTACTTGAAGGGTCTTCAATGGAATCATTTATCTTAGGGCTCCTCCCTAAGATAAATTTCACACGAACATAGCAACAGCACTCCGACAACGGCTTGAGAACAACTGGATCAGTACAACAACTCTTAAAATATACTTTCTAAGCACTATGAAATTTTAGATACTATATAATCAATCGAATAAATATATCAAATCCAAAGAGAAAAGTAAGGATTTTATTTTAGGAAAGGGATTAAAGAAAATAACATTCAAGATACAAGTACAAAAATTAATAACCCCCTCTCTTAAAAAAATAAATAAATAAGTTAATAAAATAGAGGATTTTTTTTTTTATATTTTTTGTATCATTTTGGCAACGCAACCTAGAGGTAAGGCGGGGAACTACAAATCCTTTTTCTTCAATTCAAATCTGGGTGTTGCCAGATCAACAAAAAAAATCGAAATACCTTATTCGAAAGAGGGAGGATCAATAGTATAGTAGAGGCAGGCAAATTAACACAACGGAAGATTCAGGATCCGGAAAATGGCCGACAAAGCTGGAAACCCGACAAACTTTAACAAGGCAAAAAGGATAAAAAAAAAAAATGAGATGCATTCAAAAGGGTATTGGAGCAACGTTAATAAAGATAGGAAAAAGAGGATCGAAGAAATGTAAAGTAAGAAGCGTCAAAGAATTGGCCAGTACAGATGAGAAAGCATCCTACAAATACCTCCTTTTAATGGCTTGCCAGCCGGTAAAATTTAAAACTGTACCACTATCGAACCAACTTCGGCCACAAAATTGATGAGTGGCCAAGACGACGCATGCGCTTGTTGGGACTAGTGTCCAAAACTCCAATTGCATTGATGTTGCTTTTTTGTAATTGTATAATATTGAACATTGGACATATATATTATTGCTTTACATGTACATATATGTTTGAATATTTTCATATGATATACATGTAAGGTCCCTAAGTTACATTGTATTTGACTAAAGTGTGAGTAATGGGATTATCATATAGAAGATCATAGTCATAGGTCATTATAATTTATAAAGATTTTTCGTAGTCATAAATGGAACTGATAAATCTATATAGACTATAACATGTCAACCTTAACAATCTATCTTTATTTGGAGAAGCAGGAAGGGCTTCGAGCTGATATGTTAGTATAAGTGCAAGATAATGTCATATGTCAAACGAACTACTTGAGTCATCATTCTTTTAACACTATGATTAAAAATGAAGTACGTGAACGTCGACTTATGACAGTTACTCTAAATCTCGAGAAGTTGTGAACTCATATGTAAAGTATAAGTCACTTTGATGTATGAGAATGTGATCAAATCACTGGTCAATACTTATGTGTGTTGGGTGATTGCATGTAGCATTGTGGGGATATATTCTTCAAGAAGAGATCCAAATCCTTTGTCATGGAACAAAACGATAATTAATATTTCCCTTGAAATAGATTTAAAGGGAATGATTATCCTAAAATTCGGACCTGAGTGTTTCAATGGTATTTATTGAAAATTTTGTACAAGGTGAGATGAAGTTTCACAAGATACAAAAATGATATCAAGTAATTAAATCAGGAGTATCAAGAAAAATAGGTAGTGAACTAAGTAACGGTGTATTGACTTTGGTTCGACTACAAAATGATTTCATGGAGGAGTAATATGTAATAAATAAGTATGTTGCGAGAATTGATTCATTAATTTGAAAATACATATTAGAGTGCATTCACATTTTTTTGGTGGAATCAATTGTGATTAAATAGGGTTGTATGATAATGTCACAGACCTATTTGAAGCTAATTGTATTTTTTCCTTTAGGTCCCTCTTTGACCTAATGTAAATTAACCGTATGTTATGTGTCTTGGTTATGTATTTATCTATTTTGATTGTTTTATTTGATAAAAAATATGGGCCAAAGGAATTTAATTCCTATGTGGCTCATTACAGAGAGATGATCGGGCTTAGGAATTAATTTCATATGGGCTTAAGCAATTAAAAAGCTATGGGCTTAGGAATTAATTTTCTATGGGCTTAAGCATTTAAGAGCTATGGGCTCTTTAAATCAATTTCAAAACGCTTAAGTAAAGATAAATGAGCATTGGGTCTAAAGGATAAAACCTAAGCATGACCTGAAGGATAAAACTCAAGCCCATGCTGAAAAATTGTTGGGGTAGGGTTAAAACCCTAATCTTAGATGCATGGGCTGATAATAATCACCCCATTGTCGTATCGTGCATAGTCAGTGGGAGTGTTTCACTTTGCTTGGCCGTGTACCCTATATATAAGTTGTGAGTCCACACTCACGGTCATATTCAGTCATCAAAGAGAATATCTGGAGGTTGAATCAAGAACACGAAGAACACGTTCTTCACCATTCAACATGAAAGGAGCAAATCAACCAAAATCAATTGGACCTAGTAGCCTAGCAGAAGCCAATTTCGATTGTAACTACCCTGAGTACATGTTAGTTTATTTAATCTAGCATTGTTTATCATGAAGAAATTTTTTATAAGATCGGTATTCCGCTGCTCATACTTTGATTAGTGCATGATCTCTAATAGCGCAGTACCAAGTGCATTAATTGTGCCCTTGCAGTTTTTGAATGGCAAGTAATCACCACGACCATTGAATTTGTAATGCCCCCATATTATTTAACAATAAATAATCCAATGTGTTACCGCTAACTCCTCAATTATCATATAATTATAGTGGAAACACATGCCTCATTTGAAATTTCACTTGTAATACACCAACACAATTAAATACAAGAGCATATAATAAAACAAAACATTCATAAACAGGAAATCATACTTGTTGTCATAGGTCATTCATAAGTACTTGGTATCTGTTTTTGGGTTTGCGATTTCAAAATGTGCGGTTTGAAAACGTGATTTTTAGAAATGGAGTTAAGTGTTTGGAAAAATGGCAGTTTAGCCTTTACAATTGTGTGTTATCAAAAAAGCATCGCTTGCAATTTGGAAAAACATTTTTTTTTTTCTGTGTTTTCAAATTACAATTTTTTAGAAATGTAATTCCAAACGATTCATTTTCTGTGATTTGGTTTAAAATCTCATTAAACCGCATAATCTAAAGATAGTAAAGACATAATATATAGAGCTATATAATAGGTAACAAGCTCCTCATTCCGACCGGAAGTAATCCTTACTAGATCATCAAACGTTGCCCTTTCGTTCTGATCCCTTTTCACCATTGTCTAAAATCGATGTAACGGGTATGGCATATTACATATTTCTTTCACAAAAGTTTCTCAATATTTAACAATGATGGCTATGTTATACAATTAGAGATTTATTTTGCATTTTAAGCATGCATGTAAATCACGGTGTAAGGATCGCACAATTATCCATCGTAAAATTCATGTCATCATGCTTGGAAGAAAATTCATGAACATTCATGTCATTATAAAAATATGCATATTTCATATCAAGATAATCATGCTTAAAAATTACGGTTTTAGAGTTCACGTTAATTATTTCAAAACGAAAACGACTGTGCTATTAATTAATTTCAAAACGATGAATGAATATGATAGAAACCACGAAACAGTACTACAATAACTGATCATGCAAAATTTTCTTGTTTGTACTTGAGTTTTGTTTTCTTGAGAACCAAACAAAGCCTACGGATGCTTCCTTTGAGGCAAAAAACGATAAACAAAACCATTAAGTAAGAAAGTGAAAATTAGATGGCCCACGATATTAAGTTTCCTCGAAGGTGCATGGAAGCTTCCAAATCAAGAAAAGGAAGCTTATATATATATATATTAGTCAGTAGCATACGTGATTTTTTCATGTGAACTTGACGGACAGCGATCAATATATATATAAAATTAATATAAGAACAAAACAAAACATCAAATTTCAGCATCATCATCAGCTTTATAATTGTCGATTGAGTATAACTTCATCTTAATTAGAATGTTATATGCATGTCTTGTTTCAGTCAGAATCATCCGATTTAGTCTCAAAATTTTCTTATTAATTAGCATATACAAGGGAATGATCGACTACCTTATTTCTTCTTGTCGTAGTCGTCATCATGATCATCATGAACGCATGCTAAAGTAATAAGTCTTGTTTTGTTTTTAGATAAATAAGAACAGCCTAAAAAAGGCGAGCTAAATTATATTTTGTAAGCAAATTAAAGAATTTAATAAATAAAAAAAAAATTGAGGTTTTCTCCTTTGTACGAATTAAATTCGGGCAAGAAATGAGAGAGAAGACCCTAGGTTTTGAGGTGCTGGGGCAGGTTTCCAGACATCCTAGATGTGGGGCTTACTTGTTAGAATACCTTGAGACTCGGGTTCCGATCCTTCTTTTATTTCATGTTCGAATTTTTTAAATTTGGACAAATTTTCAAAAAATTCTAATTCTGTTAATTTTCATTGTCGTAACATCTCAGTTATATAACAGTCGTATAGACGCAGTTTACTAAATATTATTATTCTTGAGTATTTGTTTTTGTTTTAATGAAATTCTTATTCAATCATTTTTTTTTTTAAAAAAAAAAAAGATTTGATTCCTACACAACACCACCACAACAAGTGCACAACACCCCCTCACATGGGGGTGGGTCCCACACACTGGACCCCACTCCATGTGAGGGGGTGTTATACACTTGTTGTGGTGTTGTTGTAAATCTATCATTTTTCAAAAAAAAAACACCTCTGGTGAAAACGACACGAACAGTAAAACGTAGTCGTCGTTTGAGTGCTGATTAGAAGTTGGATGATCAACCCATGAAGCTGACTAGTCGTTTGCATGGACCCATCACTACCCATGCAGTTACAAAGCAAGAAGTTGCACATGGTTGAGATACAGTCCCACACCAAGCTTGTGCATTTCTCTCTTGCTGTTATTTTCGTACTTTCTGACACCCAAAGTTAATACTTCCTTTTGGCCATGACAGCTTATATCTTTACTCAAATTAAAATGTCTCTTTTATATATGGGATTTGATTCATGCACTACACCATCACAATAAGTGCACAACAACTTCTCACATGAAGGTGGTCTAGTGTGGGACCCACTCTCATGTGAGGGGTTGTTGTACAGTTTTTGTATTGGTGTTGTAAATCTAACATTTTCCTTTATATATATAAAGTGTGTAGGTAATTAGTTTTATCTGGTCCTCTTTTATTTAAATGCGGAAATGTTTGTTAATATGTTTTGTTTTTTATTTGAATAAGTGTTATGATCGATGTATCGCAAGAGTAAAAATAGTTTTTGTGTTTTAATTTGAAGAGTATTTTGCTTTTTTTGAGTTGTTTGTTAATGTTTTTAAGTTAAGAGTAAGGGAGTGATTGTTGTACACAAGTGTACAACAATCATACAACACTCTTTCACAAGGTGGCCATACATGTGGACTACCCTTGTGAGGGTGTTGTATGATTGTTGTACACTTGGTGTACATATCATTATTTAAGAGTAATGCTTTTAAGTAGACTGTTATACGGCTTTTACATAACTAGGATCACATGGCAGTTAAAATCAGTCATTTACATAATTATTATTTTTATAAGTGTTGATCAAATGACTGATTTTCATTGCAACATTAAGTTGTATGGTAGTTATATAACAGTATACTAATTAGCATTACTCTTAACTTAATAACAGAAGTGAAATGCTCAATACTACTTCCAAATTCACATCCGTTCTACTGGGCTGGTGGGCACAATCATATCATTTATCGAGTGTGTAGCATCTTGTAATATGGGCTGATGAGCACTGTTATATATATTAATCTAGTAACGTACACCCAGATCCCACATCTGTTCTACTGGGCTGATGGACACTGTTATATCAAGTATGTAGCATTGCTCGTAATATGGGCTGGTGAGCTCTGCTATATCGACCTAATAACACATCCACACATCTACCTTACAGGGCTGATGGGCACTGTCCTATAAAGTATGCAGCATTGCTCGTAATATGGGCCGATGAGCACTGTTTTATATATCAACCCAGTAACACCCAAATCCAACATCCGTTCTGCTGGGCTAATGGGCGTTGTCATATCAAAGTATGTAGGATTGCTAGCAACATGGGTTGACGAATACTGCTATATCAACCCAGTAAAATAAGAATCTGATATATAATATTGCTAGTAACAGAAAACAAAGTTGTTAATCATAAAGGCGTTGTTTCCACGTGTACATTATCCATGCATAAAGGCGCTGTTTGTTTGGAAATAACGCCTCCAAACAACGCCTTGGCCAGAGCAGAGTAATGCTCTGATTGTTTTTCCTACTTTTTTACATTTTTCAATAATAATCAACATCAAAATATTCTCACTTTTTATATCACATTAATAATTTTTTATTACTATTCAAATAAAAAAAAATTTACTACAATACAAAACTTTTTCACTTTTCTATACAAATTATTTTTATTTTATATCATATCATCACTTTGTTCTAATTATAAAATTAAAAACTAACCACTGTTATGTACCAGCATTTACCAAACATAGCCTAAAGGTGTTTATCAGTCTAGTACTTTCTGCATTTTCTATGTCAAGTACATTTTATGAAATTGCGTTACATATCTCACTATTCACTAAGACAAGAACACCTCGTCTTCATATTGAAAAACAACTTAGAATGTCAATCATCCCTTATCTTTTCTCTCATTTAAAGTACAAATCACAGTTTTTTTTTTTTTTTTTAAAAAAAAAAAAAAAGCAAGAGAAATATTGATAGTTGCAGCAATCCATGCAGCATCTGCAAAGCAGATACTTTTGATCAAGGTAGACCCCCGCCTCCCCCTCCGATGGGCCCCTTTGAAAAATCTTTTCCTTTTTTTCAACTCACAAAATAATACCCACACTGATCCCAATAATTTGTGTTGGTGTGAGAGAGAGAGAGAGAGAGATTAGATTTATGGGCCATCTCACTGATTTCGCTATGTAAGTTTACTTAGTACAGTCTCCATGTAGGAGACAGCTTGATGACGGCGTGAGCATCATTTTCCCCCCTCAATATTCCAAGAAAATTTCACTGCTTTTTCCGGGAAAATTCCAGAACCAGACAAAAGTGAATTATGCAATACCCAAAACGAAAGTAAACCTGCACACCCTTGCCTGTCACAACTTTACCTGCAACCAAACAGACGCTAATGTGGCCGGGAAAATTCCACTCTGTGGGCCAGTGGCCCAGTCTTCCCGGCCGGACAAATCAAAACATAAAAACAACTTGGGAATCTTTTGATCTTTTTTCAGGGAAAATATATTAGATGCTCCATTTTCATGTTACAAACAGCAATTTTAGACTAAGCATAGGGAAAATAGAAGTAACCCAGAAAGAAAAATTCAGCTATGTTATTGCTCAATATTAATTCGTCCTCCATTTCTACAACGTACAGCACGTAAATTGCAGTTTGAGAAAAGTTAACCACTTGGGAAAAAGAGTGAACTTGACGATGCCGAAGAAGCCGTGCCGTGATAAGGTCGCTGCCTAAAGCAGTCCAATGACATTCGCGGTGGCGACACCGCCACGGTCACCGAAGACGTTGAGTGAGCTCCGGAGTCCGGCGGAGACCCTGTAAAAATATCCCAGAAAACTAACCAATCAATAAACCCCACAGCTCAAATTCCACTTGGTTGATAATTCTTGCTAGTAATTAAGAGAAACAATACAACTTACTTTCAGAGGAGGAATTGCGGGCATTGTCAGGCTGGGATTTCAGGTGTTCTTGGTTTTGTTGGTGGGTCTTTCGCCGGCGACGATTGTGGTCGGCCAATCTCTTCCGGCAGCTACGTTTTCCGTTATCGAACTCCGAGAGAAGATGGAATCTGTGACAATTGTTTAGCGAATAACGCGTTGATTAGAAACTATTAATTACAAATGCAGTCTGCATTAACTGTTTGGTAAATTATTAGCGTACGTGAAGGAAATTAGTGCGGTTAAAAAAAAAATAAAAAAATAAAAAAATCATGGATGTGAAATTTCCGGACGCAAATGCCCTCGGAATCCCCACATGTACGGCAGCGCCAATCATTGGATCAAAAGCACATCTTCCAGGGGCATTTACGTCTTCGGGAGTTGGAAGCTGCAACCATCTTTGGGACTGAGCTGACAGATAAAATGATTGTTCTAGTTGTACATTTCCCTTCCAGTGGGGACTGGAAATATGAACCCGTTCCGGGGTATTTCCGTCATTCCGCACCAGAATAAAGCTTTCTTAATTAAGCTTCTTAATTGCCCGACCCCGATTTAACAAGCAGAGTAATGCTAAGAAGCAAGGCAAATTAGGCAATAGGAAGAGATTTGCCGGACGCAAATGCCCCCGGGATCGGAGGGCAATCCACGGGGGCGTTTTCGTCGTTCGGAAAAAAAGACCGTGTGAAAGAGAGTGAAAGAGAGAGAGAGTGCATGGGATGGTGTGGAGGGGGAAGGGGGAGGGCGAATCCGTCAAGTTGACACTTGACACAACCTGCTGCACTGCTGGCAGAATCGCTGAGTCAAACCGGCGGCGATGACGGTGGAGGCCTTGGAGTGGAACTCGCAGACCTTGTGGCGCCGGTGGTAGTGCTTGGCGTGGGTGAGGTCGGCGTTGCACCCCTCGGCCTGACACCTGGGGGAGTTCGCTGACCCTTGCTCGGCCGGCCTGGACCTCCGATAGAGCCGGTTAACGAACTCGTCCTCGGCCGACGAGAAGTAAGTCCGGCCTCCCAGGTTAAGCCCGAGTCTGGACACAAAGTCCACGGGCCGAGACACGGTCTCTTCGCTCTTCGGGACCAGCAGGTACCCGCCTCCGCTTCCGGCGCCGCCGCTAACGGGGTGGTCGAGGGAGAGCAGTTGGGTGGGAAGGTAGGACGTCGCGGTGGGTGGTGGGAAGGCGCGTGGGTCGAAGAACGAGTGGTGGAGCTGGGAATGGGTTTGTTGCTGTGGGTTAACGTTGAAGTGAGAGAAAGCGGCGGTCGTAGGATGAGGATTGAAGCCGCCGTTGTTGAAGGTTTGGGTGTAGGGGTTGAAGATTTGGCGGGCCTGGTCCTGGTCCGGGTCCGGGGCGGTTTCTTCCTCCCCCGAGAGCATCATCGTGCCCGGGTTCCCCCATTCGTAGTCCAGCATTTCGCTTTCCCCGGCGAGTAACAGCGTCGTCTCTGAGAGCTAGACAGACAGTAAATAGCGTCAGCTTTTAGAAGAGATGATTAGCCAAAGAGAAAGAAAGAAAAAATCTCTTCAATTCACCTCTCTGAACCTACAATGGCGTGCACATCAAGTTTCTTTGTCCAAGTACACCAGCTGTTTGTTGAAAAGGCTTTCTCTTTCTCTTTCTCTTTCTGGTTCTCGATCTCTAGCTATAGCTTTAGGGGGGGTGGGAGGGGCTCAGTTATGAGGCGGCTTGTTCAGAGAGGGGAGTGGTGTGATTGGTGGTATTGTACTGTGGGTTTTGCGTGTGGGCACAGTGACCGATTTACCCCAGCGATGGCTACGTAATTGCGCGGAAAGCCACTGCACTGAAATTCAGTAAATAAGAGTCCAACTAGTTAGGAAGGAGACTAGTTTTCTTTTGAAGCATATGTACGTACGTGTGTATGTGTGTTTGCGTGTGGTTACTCGATCGGGGGATGTAGTAGTAATATGCCACGTGGTGCGCTATTAATGCTTGGACCCCACTATCTGTTTTGCCTTTGTCTAATTCGATAGTTTGGGCAGAGGAAAAGGGATGGATAATCTCTACGGCTTTTGTGACTTCCTTTTTCGCTCTAAAGGAAAACAACACCCCCCCCCCCCCCCCCTCTCACTTCTCTTAACGTTTTCTCCGAAAGGGACTCCACTTTCACATATTTCAAACTATTCCCCTGTTCCTTTCTTCTCTTCTTGGTTCTTTTGTTTGTTCCATAATTCTATTTAGTATATTTGTTGGGGTGCTAGCTAGCCGGTCTCATTCTGATGTTTAAGTTAATTCTTTGAATAATTTGTATGAATACCTCGATAACAATAATTTCAGCTAGTAAAATACATGATGTTAGGTTTGTATATATAGTAAACCGCTATATGCGGCCCTTTACTTGACTTTTGCTCTGAGTACAGAGGATCGGAATTTTTTTTTTTCTCAATCCCTTTTTTCTATTTCTCTCTTCCACTATTCTTTTTTCCCTCTAAATCCCTTTGTCCTGCATCAACTAGTTAAAAATATTTTTAACTTGCTTTCTCATTAGCCATGAACCTTGTTTTCTCACTATGCTCCTGTAATAGTCTTGTCATTCTTTGTTGGTCAATCATGAAATCATGCTAAGAATTAGAATATAGTGATTTAATAATTTATAATATTTATGAAACATTTCATTTCATATAATTAATTAACTCGTAGTAAAAAGCAATTGGTAATCCTCCAACGTTAGTTTAGGTGCCGGTCAAGAAAACACGCCCTTAATTTTAGCTAAAATTGAGTAACGTGGTATCTTTTAAGTGACTTTTATTTATTTATTTATTTATTGAGGTAGTTGATATGAGAAGTCACTTAAAACATGTCAAATATATCAGTGTGATAAATGGATATGAAAAATAACATTACTTTATGCATCAAACTTAAGCTTGTAAAGAAAATAACATATTAATACCGATGCATATAAACAGTTCAATTGATTAAATGTTTTGTCATCATAAAAGAAGTTTGTGATTGAAATTCCACATATAATATATTAATATCATGAGAAAATGATAAAGTAATAAGAGAGAAGCAAATTTTATTATGTAACCTATAAAATCCCAGAATTCTCATGGAGGAAAAAAAAAAGTGTACTAGTTTAACTCGTTGATCAGGATTCTTTCTATGGTCTACATGTAGTTTTACAAATTTAATAATCTATATATTATCATCTCATTTAAACATATATTTAAATTACATTGTTGTTACCGTGCACAACGATGACGAATAATAAAAAATCAAAAAAGACAAAGCAAGAGAAAAACAAGACAAAATTTATGTAGTTCAATAATTTGCCTACGTTTACAGGAGTGATTATATTCAATAATCAAATTTAGAGGTATAACATAACATATTTATAACAAAATCTTAATATACGGGCTGATATGAAAAATTTCAACCGACCACTTTATTAATACGCTCGTATTACTTTTTATACTTAAAAAAATATGGGCCATTTATTAATAAGGTTATTGTTATTATTATTATTTTTAGCAGTAAAAGTAAGGGAATTAACGTGCAAGTGAAAAGTGTGCAAATCGTTTTAATCACTGTCCAAACAGTCCCATCACTCATCAGGCAGGGCATCACAATTAGTGGGGAGTAGAGATTGAGGAACAATTTAACTTGTCATGTCAGTGGGTATGAATTTCGTGCTCAATCTTAATTCAGGAAAATGTTAGATTTACAACACCAATATAATAATTGCACAACAACCCCTCACATGAAGGTGAGTCCTACACACTGGGGTCCACTCTCATATGAGAGGTTGTTGTGTACTTGTTGTGATGTTGTAGTGCAAGAATCAAATCCCTTTAATGCACGGTGCATGTGAGCTTTTTGTTCAGGTCAATGATGTTTGACAAATTCTCTTCTCCATCTTAATCAATTTACTTGAAAATCTTCACAAAAATATATCATCATATCTAGCTTCTCTTTTTATTACAAAAAGATGTGTGAAACAAATCTATGAAACTATTCTCCTGCTGACTGAGTTAGAGCACTAGCAGCAGATTCCCAACCATTTTCCCTATATTTAGGGAACAAAACTACTTTTTGCTTCCCTATAAAAAAATACCCCACAATAGATTCCCTTACATTTCCCTATATCAATTAAATATTATTTTTTTACTCTTATTTTATTCTTTTTCTGTCTTTCCTACTTTTTCTCTCTTCCATATATCAATTAATTATGCTTCTTTTATATTAAAATAATACATAGGGAATGAATAGTAGACATGTATACATTGGGAATCACTATTCATTCCCAACCCCATCATCTAAATATAGGGTATCTGCTGTGGGAGGTTTTTTGATGTTTTTCATGAAATTTTCCTTAAATATAGGGAAGGGAACCAATATAGGGTAACTGTTACTAGTACTCTTATATGTGCATGCAATAAAGGGAATGTGCTCATATTTTTACCCTTGTGGGCTCAATCCTTCATCTAAGCAAGCAGTATTAAACCAAGGTGATGCAGATGATCGCACGGTTAATTTCAAATAATGTATACTTAAAAGAAAGATAAAGAATGGGATTATAAACTTGTCGGTAAGTAATATTTATAATGATTAAGTTAACAAGAGGTTTGGAGAAAAGTGTCACGTAAGGATAATGAAATATGGTATGTGTATCTGTAGTGGTTGCTTTCTTTTTCTTATGCAGAGAGTATTTTCTATTGTATAGCCATCATCTAGGTGTAATTTCATTGGTCGCCTTCTTATCTCATTCCACAAGGAATAAGATTCAGAAATTTTTACTCCTCAAAAAGAGAAAATTATGCAACGGAAACATAAAATATTATATCAACATTAATAATTACAGTCAAATCATCTATTAAGAGTCATCACATAATTGAAATTACACTAAACCTTAATATATGGTTGAGCCTCAAATGTTAAGCCTACAACATCACCTAAAATTACTAATTATCATGAGTGGCCTTTAATATCTTACAATCAGTTCTCAAACATTAACTTGATTGATATCATTACGTCAAAAGATCGCATTAGCCTCAAGGTCCATCTAAAAGTAGTCCAACTATAAAACAATACATGCATGTTTCATATGTGAAAAATATATAAGCGTAAGTCTACGACTCATGAGTAACAATACACATGGCGTGCAAGTTATTATGGAGTTAACTCAATGTTTTAGCAAAAGATTGTAAATCGATCATAAGCAGTAATATAAATGAAGTCATCTATTGAATAAACAACATGGTTTACTCTCTCTCTCTCTCTCTATATATATATATAATACTTGATATATTAAGTGAGTATGTTATATGTTAAACAGCATGGTTTACCCGAGATATTAAGGGGTTGGCTCTGTCCCGAGAGACTAATAGTACAATACCGGTTCCTCGAATATTGCCGCATGCCATCTTATACTAGCAGTCTGATCGACTCTGACCGCAGGTGGCCCACGCTACGGGTCCCTTGCTGTCCTAAGGGATCGATAGTACAATACAGGTACCCCGGATATTGCCACAGCGTCTAGTACTAGTAGTTTGACTGAATCTGACCTCGGGTAGCCCATACTACTAGCAAATCTATAATGATGACTACATCCATACATAGTGCGCCGGTCACAAAGAACCATTAAGCCAAACATAAAAATAAATCTATTTAACCACATGATTAACCTGTATAATAATAAGACCATGGTCAATATCCTGCATACCAAATATGCCCTTAAGGTTTATTGTACAACAACATTGTTTGATATTTGAATATGATCATTAGCATCTGATTCAACATCATCTAATCCAATAATTGGCAATGCCCGTTAAAATTAATAAAATTCTAATCATGATTAATCATGTCACATTAAAGATTAAACTAACTAACCATATTATACATTAAGAATAATATATTAACAAAAATTTTTTTTTAAAAAAAAAATTATTAATTTTGCATCTTCAAAATGAGAAGAATGATTTTTGAATGAATTTTTTTCTTTAATATTTTACATTTAATACAAAATTTTATTATATCATTAAAAGTGTGTCGTTTTAACTTTTTCCCTCAAACCTAAATTCCCTGCCAATGTCAAAGGATTCCGTTTGGTCAAACCCCTTCCACCTATTTTAATTTACTTGACAAAGATAATCTTCTACTTAATTGTGCCATCGAAGTGGGTGGTCTTTCAACATGCACCAACACCTTACACTCATAAATCAAATTCTCATTCCTCAAAAATGTTCGAAAATGTTCAGAAGTTGTTTGAACACAGGGCATGTTTGTTAATATGTTGTGGGGTTTGTTTTGTTTTTAGTTTCAAAAAACTTTTTGATATGATATGAAGGTAAAAATTATTTTTATATTTTGAAAAATATTTTATGTTATTAGTTGTTTATTAATAGAGTAATGTTAGAAATAACAATTTTTTTTTTCTTTTTTTCATAATACTGACATAGCAGTTCCAATTAATAATTGGATAAGATTTTGTTAAAAAAAAAATTAAAGTTGGTTGAGACTGTCACATCAGCATTAATGTATATAGTTGTGAGATAAAAATGGGTTTTTAGCATTTCTCTTATTATTATATGAGTAATGCTAGAAACTACATTTTTTTTATCTTACAACTATTCCGAGAAGCTGATGTGACAGTCTACACCAACTCTTGATTTTTTTTTTTTGAACAATGACTGATCTAAGGGTTGGTTGAGATTGCCACATCAGCATTGTGAGATAAAAATGTGATTTTTAGCATTACTCTTAAGGTCTGTTTGGGTTTACGATTTCAAAAGGCGAGATTTGAAAACGTGATTTTAAAAAATATAGTTAAACGTTTGATAAAATCGCAGTTTAACATTTAAAATTGCGCGTTTTAAAAAAAGTATCGCATTGCCTGCGATTTGAAAAATTGGACTTTTTATATTTTCAAAACGTAATTCCAAACGATTCATTTTTTGCAATGACAATACGTATTTTTCATACCGTCTTGAAAACAAAACATAAAACCCTAATGACCAATAAATGGCTCTTATTGGCATCAAATTTTCCCTCTCCTTTTCCATTTCTCTCAAAAAGTCAAACTCATTTCTTCAATTTAACAAACACATTCTTTTTTTTCTTTTTCTTTTTTTATTTGAATAAGGAAGAGGTTAAAGTGGTGGATCTTTCATGTTCTTGATTTTGATGGAAGAAAGAATATAAAAGATCCGGTACAAATGCTACCAAACACAAATGGGTAACGGCTATTTAACTAAAACATGTGCACGTAAATTGCCAAACACATTCGACATCTTATTCATTTTCCTTATTAAAGTTGACTCTCATAAGTAAAAAAATTAAAGATGCTTTTTTTTTTTTTTTACCAGGGTAGAAAGTTGGTGGGTTGCTCAGCTTTGAGCACAAAGCCACAAACCCTACCTGAGATCTGAAACAGCAGAATTGTTGTAACAGTACAAAAAATGATGATGCATGTAAATCATCCTTACAACCTGCATTATTGCAAGAACAGTAAATGCCGGACACGGCGGGGTCCTGTTCTGCCGTCAACTGGGGTCCAAGACAAGTTATCCTCGGCCAAAAAGGCTACTTCAATTATTTCATTCATCCAACCTTCCAATTAGACCCACACACTCCAACCCTTCTTCAATTCCCATTCATATTTGCCATCAAAATTGAACTTCTCATCCACACACTTCTCCAAGTTTCAATTCTTTCTCTCTTTCTTGTCTTCGTCGAGTACGTAATTCTATTTTTCACGTTCACTCGTTAACGTGACATATTTTAAGTAATTTTTTTTTAATGTCAATTAGTTACTTAAAAGACATTTAAAACACGTTACATAAATTGATATGAAGAATAGGGTTACTTGATCTTTATCTTTCAACCGAGTTTTCTTTGTGCAATAAAAAGCTTTTCACTTCAATTTATCAAACTTGCATTTATTTTTAGATCATTTGATTTTCCCATGCATTTTTAATAGGATTTACAATACATGTAATATATGTTCTTAAAACGTGCGATCCTTTATATGTGCTCTAAAGATAAATGTAATGCAAGAGTCAATCATGTATTTTCACGCCCCCTCGAGGCTCCAAAAAATAGACAAATTCCCTTTCTTTTGTCGAGCATGCATGAAGGAGTCAGATGCTTCGGCGATTCGATATATTAGAGATCGTCAGATATTCATACTTCGATTACACGGAGTCATACCCACTTTAAAAGAAAACTTTGCCCTTTTTATAAACAATTTCTTGATAACTTGTAAACGTCCAAAAAGGCATGACTAGCTTGTATCTTGTTTCAGTATTTTTTTTAAAAAAAAATTATATCTTTTTGAAATGTGTTATAATAAATATGTATTCTTATTTAATTTTCCCATTAAGAGGTGAATTCTCATTAAGGACTCACCTATGATACATTAAGAATTCATTTGGGTTTGCAATTTTAAAATGTATAATTTAAAATTTTGCTATTTGAAAAATATAATTTTTAAAAACGTAATTAAGTGTTTAGCCTTTAAAATTATGCGTTTTTAAAAAAAACACAATTTTGCCTGCGATTTGAAAATATATATTTAATGTGTTTTCACATTGCAATATTTCAAAAACACAATTCTAAAGCGCAATGCCAAACACACCCTAATTAAAGAACATTTTTAAGAATAATCTCACTTATTTCTTTTCTTTAACATTCACGTCATTTGAAAATAAGTGTTTACTGAATCCTATCCGTTTAACATTCCTGGGCGCCCTTGACTCCTTGAGCAAGAAAGGGGTGAAAAAGTGAAGGAAAGATGGGCATATTGTGCAAATAAAGTAAACTGGGAGGTCATGTATAAAATAAAACCAGAAAAAGACAGGAAAAGCGAGGATCGTATCTACAACGTACGATGTGTCATGTGTCATCCGGTGTCGCAAGCCCATCCAACCACCGTCCACACTGGCGGATGCCAATTCACTGCCTCTCTACTACTCGCGCAAGTTTTCCAAGCAGGATTTATTTGTAAATAAATTTATTTACATTAAAGGAGAATTATTAAAGTATTAAAATTTTGTCCTTTTATTTATTACAAATTGACGTGTTAGTTGATATTTTTATGAAAATTAGGGATTGTTTGGTAAAGGAAATAAAATCCTCCCTCCTCCCTCCTCTTCTTCATTTTTTTTCAAAAACATTTAATTTCAAAACATTCTAATTTTATATCACATCAATCATTTTTTATTACTATTTAAATAAAAAAAAATCATTACAATACATAATTTTTTCACTTTTCTATACAAATTCTTTTTACTTTATATCATATCTGCTATCACTTCCAACTCACACCTCTTTACCAAACAAGGCCTTAGTGTCACAAAAATGGTAGTGGAATACTCTAGTGGCTTACACGTGATAAATGTTACGTAAACTGTCATGTCAGTTTGTAAACGTGATAAACTTTATATAGACTGTTACGTGACAGTTTACATTTTCATGACTGATATGATATATGTAACATCTCAGTTTTATATTGGGGATAGATAAATAGTTCACATAAAGTGCTCATAGGTGTTAAGTCTCATATTGCTCAGTTACTAGGTGAAACTGAATTTTATAAGAGATTTTAAAAAATCTCTAAATTGACTAGTCCCTTTAGAGTAATAACATAAATGTGGCTAATATTTTTCTTTGAGTCGTAACAATATACATAAAGTGAAGTGACCCATCAGTTTATAAGGGAACTATAGTAAAAGCTACTACCCCTAACAGCATTCTATGTTACAATCACATACAAAATAGGAGATTAAGTATAATTTTACAAATAGTATTCAAAGATTTACAGCTTTCAAATAATTATTAACTAGAAGAGGAAGTATGAAATTTGAAAATAAAAATAAAAATTACTTATATTAAGGAAATCTATGTAAGAGTTTCCTAATGATGAAAAATCACTTATTGAAAGTTTTCTACAAGATGTTGAGTAAATTTGAAGCTCATATGGCAGTAATTTTTTTTAAAGTGTTAAATTATTACTTATCTCAAATGTTTGTACTTATACGAAAGAGTAGATTTAATTATTTAATCTATACTTTAACACTCACCCTCATATAGGGGTTCAAACTCTTCTTTAATAAGTGAAGCCTAACACGTAAAATATTTAATTGAACTAAAAGATAAACTGTAAAGTTAGGGTTTGAATTAAAGACCTTTGACTTTGATACCATGTTAAACTATTTTTTAACCCAAAAATTTAAACTAATAAGAAAAGATGAATTTAATCATTCAATATATGTTCTTAAATTATCCCTTACGTGTGTGTGTTAAAATTCTCTCTTAATAAGTGAAACTCAATACGTGAAATATTGAATTGAAATAAGGATTGAATGACGGAGAAATGGTTTGGATTCAGAATCTCTGTTCTGATTCCAAAACTTATCTTAAAAGCTTAAATTTATTAAAAAAAATAAAAAATAATTAATATTTTAATTAATATTTTATGATTTAGGACACGTGTGAATTGCAGGAGGCGAGTATGGTGTTTTGTTTACTAGGGGGTGTTTGGAACGAATTGGGGATGACTGTCAGAGAAAGTCAAGCATACAGTCTGGTGGCATTTGGTGGGTAAGGTTGACGTACCGTACGAAATATCAAGAACTTGGTCAGAGAGTTCAATTTTAATTAAAAAATAATTCATTTCAATTATTAATAAAATATCTCTGGGTGAGAGATTGAGTGGACTCAACTTGAAAATTAAAGAAACTTCCAAGTCCGGCCTCTCAACTTTACAGATTCAATTATCGACTAGAGGGCCCATTTTTTTTTTTTTTTAAAAAAAAAATATAATAATTTTTATCGGAACCGAAACTCTATTTATGACACTTAAAATAGTCTATTTGGTTATGATATAAGCTGTTATATTCACATCCCGTATGACATAATCAATTTTTCACGATCGTAGCTGTCTCAGCTCCAGTTTGATGTCATTCATAATATGATTATAACTGCTTTAATTTGTGTATGTTGCTTTAATCACATTGACAATATGCAGAGCATCTCCGCTGGAGGGCCCATTATAGGTTTATCCCAAAGTCAGTTTTTTTTTTTTAATTGCTATTTATTTATAATTACTTCTAGCTTCTGGATGACAACTTGTGTGAGAAATTGTGTTGACATTTTTTGTTGATGGTTTTAGAAAGTTTTTTTTTTTTAAAAAATAATTTTAATGTAATATAAAGTTGAGAAGTGTTTTTACTTGGGTAAAAATTTAAGAAAATATTTTACGTGGAGTTTACTTAGAAATATTTGTTGGGAAACTTTTTGGAAAGTGTTTTAGGTTTCAAAGAAGTAAATATTAATCATACTTATTTTAAGAAAACACAAACAAATGTAAAGCTGACTTTTTGTTAATTTATAAACGACTACCCTCAACAAATAAGAGGGATGTCCATGCAGCCACTCCAGCCACTCATGTCTTGTTGCGGTGGTTATACTGCTACCTTTGATAGGACAGAGGTAGTCGTGTGGCCAACTTACTTGATTCAGGTGGCCGCCTAGTTGGTAGCTCTGACATGTCAGGACAGTCGCGAGACCACCCCTCTTTTCAGTCATAGGTGGCTGTGCAATCGCCTCTCTCTCCTTTTTTTTAATCTTTCTAAAAAAAAAAAAAAAAAAAAAAAAGTCTACCACTATACTTGAAAAATTAGGCACTTATGTTCTCAAAATATTATTATAAGGTGTAAAAAGCTTTCTAAAAAGTGATTGGTGTTTTATTTTTTGTTTTATTTTTGAAAAGTGAATTTTTTTTTACTTTAAAGAATTTAATTTAATTTTTTTTTTGATACTGTTACCAAAGGTAGTGTAAGATTTCAATGATTTGTCTCAATGATGAAGAAACTTTAGGTTGTGTCCTATTTTCATAGGTCGAGCAAAATCATAACGAACTTTTCACATGTTACTGACAAATATCTTTACGTCAAAAAAAAGATTTCAACATGTATGCTTTGTCGGCTACAATTACGGGTCTTATCAATTCATCCACCAGAAATAAATTTTTGTACATCTCTTTATATTTTTCTTACATTATTTTTTTAAAAAAATTATATTATTTATAAAACTCACAAGGATCCACGTGTAAATATTTAATGATTAATTTAAAAAGATAATGTATAAAAAAATATATAAGAGATGTGCACATAACATGTCTCATTCATTGAAGTCTTAGTCTGCATTTGGAGTTGCATTGTAAATGGTCGGAAGCTCTTCTAGGCGCTTCTTTCAGATATGTTAGTAGAGAGTTTTGAGAGAAGAAAAGAGAAAATAATTGATTAATGTGATACAAAAAGTTAAAAAAGTTTTGAATTTTTTGTAATAGAAAAGTAAAAAATATTTTGGTAACAAAAAAAAAAAAAAAAAAGGAGGAAAATTTCACTTATAACTCATTATCTTTAATCACATTTACAATGAAGTACTCAAACTTTAAAAAGTGTTAATTTAGGGTATCTATATTTTAATTTTTAATTTTTTAATTTTCAATTTCAACCGTCCGTTAAAATTTTCTTTTCAATCCTATTAAATTTTTCAAAATATCCCTCAATTTTTTTCTTTTAAGAAAAAAGAAAAAAGTTGCAAGGATTTAGGTGTGATCAGAATTTAGCAGAATTTGCAAAAATACTCATACCTGAATAATTGAAAATTTTAGGCAGAACTTCACTTAAGGGTACCGAACTATCGGCCCATTTGACTTAAGGATACTAAACTTCAAAACGTCTCAAGGTAGGGTATACAATTTTTCAAACGTCTCAATTACAAGTACTTAGTTAGGATTTACCCTTAAATCTTGCTAAAATTTCAAAAATATCATTGTGTTCAATTTTTTAAAAAAATTATAAATTTTTTCAAAGATTCATGTATGGGTATTTTTGTAAATTTCGTTAAATTCGGACTAACACCTAAATCCTGCTAGCAATTTTTTTCTTTTTTATTTTACAAAAAAAAGAGAGGATATTTTGAGAATTTTAACAGGATTTAACAGCAAATCCTAACAGAGTACCTGTAATTGAGACGTTGAAAACTTGGATAACCTAGTTTGAGACGTTTTGAAATTTAGTACACTTAAGTCAAATAGGCCGATAAGTCGGTACCCTTAACTGAAGTTCTCCCAAAATTTTATAAATTTTGTTTTTGTTTTAAAAAAAGATTATTTTAGAAATTTTGATAGAATTTAACGAAAAATTCTAATTGACATTTTTTAAAGTTTGAGTAGTTAAATACAAAAGTAATTAAAGATAGAGATTATAATTGAAGTTTTTTTTCTAAAAAAAAAAATTAACGTGCATTTTTAGGAGAAATGAGAGAAATCTTTGGCCAAACATAGCCGAACCTTTTCCATGCGTGTTTGACAAGAAATCGAAAGGGCTTTCAGGTGAAGGTCCAAGCCCTCAAGCAATATGGTGAAGACTCAAATTAAAGAACACAACAAACAATATCCCATTGCTGCTCTTCTTGTGACTTGCTGTTGTTGGGGGAAAGTTTTGTTTGTGGAAACTGGAAAGGCATGGTAAATAATAATAATAATAATAATAATAATAATTTTAGGCAAGAAACCAAAAAATAAGAAAGAAGAAAAATCAAACCTAAGATCCCGGGACTGTTCCCAAAATCCACAGCAAGACATTAAGTAGCACGTGTCGTCATTTTAAGGAGCATTCAATACCTCGTTTGTATTATGCCCAACAGAAAGACGACATTTGGTAAGAGGTTCACTCGGCCAAAGGGTCAATGACCAAACCACACCCCTAATCGTAGTAAAACTCCAATAGTGGGAGGACATCTGGGTGCGACTTATGCATAGGAGAGATAACCCATGAACGTAAGGAAGACGGGCTATTAAGATCCGGCTGTCATGCTGTCATAAAATAAAAATAACAGCTTGTTTGCTGTTGTGTTAAAGACGAAAATGCCCCCGGCACATGAAAAAAATAAAACTAAAATGAACATAGAAAATCACACTTTTCTCGTTTCTCGGCTAGATTTGTTTGATCCCGGCAGGTTGGCCAGAACTGGCCGTTCCCCGACCAGGACAGCTGGATTTCGGCCGGTTGGCTGGGTTTGGCTATTCTCGGACAAATCCGCTGAATCCCGATTGGGAACGGCTAGAACGACCGGATTTCGACGGATTTGTCCAGGGAACGGGGTCGCCGGGTTGGCCGGATCGTTGGGTTGGCCGGATTCGGTTGCTTCCGGTTGGTGTTCAACCCGAGATGGTGAAGGGGCTAGTGAAGGGCATTATCGGAAGGGGCATCATGTGGGAGGAAAAACATTAATGATTTCAGAATTTACTCCACTCCGAATGGTCCACTCTCTGTGTGACACATCACATCAGCATACATGTTAAAAAAATAACATGTAAGCCGAATTCATATGGATATACTTATATTTTTTATCCTCATTCTCATACACGCCTATCTATTATCAAGAAAGACCGCTAAGTTAAGCACTAAAAGTATCTTCCGCTTGTACACCCTGCAAACATAAGTTGAGCTCGGACCGGTTTCATTCTCCTCTCATTTCAATTAATTAAAAAGTATTAAGAAGAAAAAAAATGACATCTATTAATGGGATAATTTAAATCCAAACAGACTCCAAGCAGCCCAGCAACTCTGATGCAAGACGGAAGGGGATTAAAAAGCACTTCCGTGATGTCCTCTTTCGTCATTTGGTTACTCTGTCAGTCCTAAAGCACTTTTAGAGTTCCAAACACGTAAACAGCTCTTTGACAATAACTCTTCTTGCGAAAGCTACATATGCTATACTGATCATAATTTTACGGACAAAAAGACAAAGGCTCTACTATTTGCAGCACAATATCAAACTGGATCTAGATGTTTGGCAGAGGAAATTGGATCCCAAAGAGCCAGTTCACTTATAACTCTCCGAGTTTTATCTCTTTTGAAGAAGGGAGCTTAAATTTTAAAACGTCTCAATTTAGGGTATTCATTTTTTAGAAAGTTTCAATTTCGGTCCTCTGTTAAAATTTTCCGTTAAATCCTGTCAAAATTTTCAAAATACTTGTCTGTTTATTTTTTATAAAAAAAAAAATTCAAAGATTCAGGCATGGGTATTTTTGTAAATTTCGTTAAATTCTAACCAACACCTAAATCCTATTATTTTCTTTTTCTTTTTCTTTTCCTAAAAAAAAGAGGGGTATTTTGAAAATTTTGACAGGATTTAGAGGAAAATTCTATTGGAGGACTGAGATTGACACTTTCTAAAAAATGAATACCTTAAATTGAGATGTATTGAAGTTTAGGTATATTCTTTTAAAAAATGGTAAAAAATATCTATAAATTTTTTTAAAGAACTGAAACGGGAAACGATCCGATTCCTTGGCGGAGAGCTTCCAATCTGACCGTCGATCGGAAGTAAATTGGGCCTCAAACACCTGGCTCAAACTCTAAAAGAACCCCGGCCTTTGAAGAACCCTGGCCTTTGAAAGTTGATAGCTTCCAGTTCCACAACCCATATCTACCACAAATAAATACCACCACCCACCTAACCTGAGACCTCTCCTCCCCCAACAAACTTTACACGGTACAAGGAATTTTCTCTGAATTGATTGAAATCTCTATACAGTACACCTTTTTTTCCTGAGCAAAATGAATAATGGGGGGGGGAGGGATTTAATTGCACTTTACCTGTTGGGGACCAATCATAAGGCCTATAATGTTGGGAATTCACAGGCATTCTCTCAACACGATTAAATCGAGTATGGAATCGGATGCAACTTGTTAAGTATGAGATGAAATTGAATAGATTGTGATTTTGTGGTCGAGTCACGGAGGGAACGACCTATAGGCTGGATTAAAATGTATTGGTACTATAGCTGATATAATATTAAGCCATTGAGTATTGATAAATGAGTGAAGTCGCCAAAAGAGAAATGATTACCATTAGGTCAGTGTCGATAGAATAAGCCATCATAGATGTCGTTTGCGAAGTGTGGTGGTTTGTTACGATTCTAAGTGTCCCACGTGGCTTAAGTACAATCTTAACCATATATAAATATAAGCGCTTGGGTACTCTCTTTTTGCAAGCTAGTTTCAAGGACGAGTTCTACTCAAGATTTGTATCAAGATGTTACCTTAGCAACTGACCATAAAACGTGCCTACGTGTGCGCGCCTACATTTGACATGCAATGAAGAAAGTGATTTTGTGGACTTTTTTCTTTATATTTAAGTTCTTTATGTGTAAGAGAAATGCTACACACACTCTGACTTTTACACTTTGACATGACAGTATTGAAAATCATCGTTGGATTCAAAATTGAACAGTGATTCATCCAAAATCTAATGCTAACTTTCATTCCCACGTCAAAGAATATGCACTGTTTAAGAGTAAGAATGTGTTTAGAGCATTTCTTTACGTGTCAACCTATATTTTCAGAACATGAATGAAAGTTCCCATCCTTGTGCATGTACCTACAAAGTAATTTATGTTTCTTTGTCTTATCCTAAGAAGGTTTGGACCACAATCAAGTGCAGCTAACTTGTGAGAAAAGTTTGCCACCCACTAACTTAAGAGATAAGTTCCCCCACCCCACCCCCCCAACCCTTTAATTTGCTTCCCATCCTAGTGCTTGTTGGAGTTGCACCATCAAGAAAGGGTATTGTCTTCCTAGTTGGTGCCAGTTTGTCTGTCTTCCTTCCCTAATTCAATCTCTTCCAAAACACCTTTTTTGTGACTTCAATTATCCTTCTCATTCAGTCCTTTTCTTGGCTCTCTATATATAGTATACAATAACAAATACATGCGTCTACTAGTTTCTTCCACTCTTTACCAACACAAAAAAAAAAAAAAAAAAAAAAAAAAAAAGAAAAAAGAAAAAAGAAAAAAGAAATAGAGGAGCAATTTCTTCTATCCTCTAAAATTTGCCTCATGGATTAGGCCGGCCTTGTTTGGCTGTGCTACACTAATGATCTTTGAAAAATGCTAGGCCGACAACTCTTGTTGGCCCGTCTCTCAACCTTTACTGTGATATGGGGCTTGTTTGGCAAATACATGTACAGAATAGAACAGAACAGAATAGTGGGTTGTTAATTTTGAAATTAGTAAAAAGTGATGATGAGATATAAAAGTTTTAAAAAATGTATAAAAAAGTGAAAAAGTTTTGGATTGTAGTGAATAAAAAATTATTGATGTGATATAAAAAGTGAAAAAGTAGGAATGTTTTGATGTTGATTGGTATTAAAAAATATGAAAAAATAAAAAAATAATTATATGTACAGTACCCCCACTATTCGGTATTGTATTGTCCCTTAACAAACAACCCCATGATTAGTGCATAATTATAACCAGTCATCCTTGATGGCATTTAAGACGCTAGTTGAGAACTTTGATGAAAAAAAAAAAAAGAAAAAAGAAAAAAGGAAAGATAAAGAACTTCACTTAACAGTTTAACCCCACGAACTTCCATCACATTTGTAATTATTCCCTTAAACTTAAAAAATTCTCAATTTAATATATCTATCTTTCAATTTTATTTTTTTATATTTTTTTCAATTTCACCGCTCCTTAAAATTTTAATGTAAGGGTGCCAAAATTTTCAAAATACCCCTTTATTTTTGGAAAAAAAAAATTGCAAAAATTTAGGCGTTGGTCAGAATTTAATTGAACTTGCAAAAATACTTATGCTTGAATCTTTGAATATATATATATATATATAAAACAAGGGTATTATGAAAATTTTGACAATATTTAACAAAAAATTCTAACAAATGGGTGAAATTAAAAAAGAAAAAAAAGAAAAAGATTGAAAGATGGATACACTAAATTGAAAATTTTTTAAGTTCATATGGGTAATTGCAAATGTGATGGAAGTTCATGGGAGTTAAGTGAAGTTTCCCCTTAAACAAAAATAAAGGACAATTTTCTTCACATTGGATTAAAAAGAAAAAATGACAAAGTTAAAAATTGATGTGAGCATCACATGATGTAAGGACAAATTAATGCCAGTTTAATAGATTAGATTGGAGGAAATTTATAACAAGGTAGCATGAATTCCTAACAGTCTTGTATCATTTTAAACTGATAGAAGATGAAGCAATTTATTTATTTTTTTAAGTAAGATGAAGCAATTTAATTCTATCACCTCTTGAAGTCTGAATTTAATTCTTACTTGTTCAATGCATATCAATTATTAATAGCAATAAAAACTAAAAGTGAAAGAGGGTAAAACAAAGAGAAAACAAAGAGGAGAAATAGAAAGGGAAGTTTCCCAGCAGCCTAGACAGACTAGGTCGAAACCTTTGCTTTAAGGAGGCACAAGAGGCAAGAACCAACGAGGATAATAGATGTCAACTTTTTGTCTAGTCCCACGAAACTTCCACACTTGTATGAAAAAAGTATAAAAAAACATGGTCCCTCAACCTTGCACCAAACTTTTCTAACACTTCCCCTTGAGTAGGGAGGAAGAAAAGCATAACAAAATGAAAAAAGAGGCAAGTCAAAAGCTAATATGTAAGTGAGACCCTAGAAGCATACATCACATTTAAGTATAGGAGGTAAAAAATAACACTTTAGGCTCGAAAGGGCCCGGTATGTTAACCTTAAGGCCTCAGAGGCGCAAAAGGATACCTATTTGAGAATCCAGAACACTTGTAAATCATACTACCATGCATGCCGGGAGAAAAATATTTTACGGAAGCCTAAGGTCAAAATATGCTAAAAATTTTCGTGACGTAATTTAAATAGTCGGTGGTTTTCTATATGTGCCATAAAGCACTTACTAAAGTCATAATAAAGAAATATGTGATTGCAAATATCCTCCTTATACGGAGCCGGCCACCTCAATTCCTGGAAAAAGATAGCAAAATAAATAAATAAAGAGTGAGGAAAAAGCTCAGCAAGCAATATTATTAGTTTGAAAATCTTTGAAGAAACTTCACTTACATCATTTGAAGTATAACCGGTTTTGCAATTATAACCTCGAAGTTTAAAAATTTGCAATGTCAATATCCCATGTTTCAGTCCCTTTTAATTTTTTTATTATTTTTTTTTTGTTAAAATGCCCCTTGGACCGGCTCACTGCTGCGTTGTGTCACCAAAATTTCCACCTTATTTTTTGAAATTTCCCTTGGTTTTGTTTGAAGAAAAAAATGGGGAGCAGTTTGGGCATTTTAACACAAAGGGATAAAATTAAAATGTGCAGAAACATGGTATACCGACCAACATTGCAAATTATTAAACTTCAAGGTTATGATTGCAAAACCGCTTATACTTCAAGTGGTGTAAGTGAAGTTTTCCCAAAATCTTTTAAGCAATTTGGACAAATATTGTGAGAAAGCCTATATGGGATCTACCCAACCAATTAGGTGAACGGACAACTCTATTTATTTAGGTAGGTCGATCTCATATGGAATCTCTTACATTATATGCCCACATTAATTTAGGCAGGTAATTACTGTGAATCCCAATCTGTGTATGTGATGTGCTGATCTATGGGAACCATGTGTTCTCAATAAAAGTGTAACCGCAAAGTAGGACTCAAAAAGAAGTATAACCTCACAAAACAAAGATTAAGATGGATCAAACATATAACAACATCTAACTTTGCCATCATAACTCGTCTATGGAATGTTCATATGGGGAGTCAAATGCTGCAATGGGAAACCCCATGAGCAGAAAATGTAGCAACACTAGTCTATACATAATTTTACACCATGAGATAGAATACAACTTCCTCAATCATAACTTACTGTGGTTTGTCTGATAGGCTTACGAGGGATTTGAGTACACCTGGGCTGATCTTGTCAGCAAGGGCACCTTTTTCTGAAATCAAAAGGGCCTTCTCCTTCACATTGCTCTGTAGTTGCTTGGCATCAAACTCAAGTCGTGCTTGATCTGCATTACAAGGATAAAACCTGTTAAGGAAAATAAATGGTCGGTTTATATTATTTTCTCCCACACTGATATTATATACCACATTTTTATCTCACAATGTTGACGTGGTAATCCTAACCAACCCTTTGATTTTTTGGTTGATTGGAACTGTCATGTTGACATTGTGGGATAAAAATGTGATTTCTAGCATTACTCTTATTATTTATAAGTGGAATACGAGTCAAAATAGAGATTAATATAACAAATCTAAACAAACTGAACTACTACCAAACCTAGATAAGGATAAATACCACTAACTTACATAAAGATAAACTCAACTAGATAAATGATAAGGATAAAATCCTCTTAACACCTCCCCTCAAGTTGGAGATTATAATATAATACCAACTTGGAACAAATAAATGTAGCACATCCATTACGAAGGGCTTTTAGGGAGTAACAAAATCTACTTGCTGCAAAAAATTGTCAGGGACAAAATCAACAAACTGAACAGGCTGTAGAACTGCCTGAATTGACCAAGAAACAAACTGAATTGGTAAAAAAAAAACAGCTGAACTGACTGAAAAACCAACGAACTGATAAAAAAAACAACTGAATCAGCCAAAAACAAATGGAATTGGCTCAAAAACCAACTGAACCAGCTAAAGATAAACAGAATTGCCCAAAAAACCAACTGAACCAGCTGAAACTCAACGAAACATGGCAGAGAACTTGAACAATCCGAACCAACAATTGAACTGGCTGAAACTCCAGTAAACTTGACCAAAAACAATCAAAACAGGCCGAAATACAACTAATCTAGTAAAAAAGGCAACTGTATTGGATCACAAGACTTATATTAGGTCTCTATGTTAAGAGATAGAGATACGGTTGATAGGTGAGATAGAAGTTGTTTTGATGTAAATCACTTCTAGAGATTATCTAGATGTTTAGATACTATATACATCAAGGTACTGCTATACAATTAAGTATGCAGATTATCAACAAAAAAAAAACCAACCGTATCTCGCTCTAGTACTGAATCTGAATATTAAGCCATTGCAAATGCATCAGCCGAGCTGGCCGAAACTCACGATACTCAGCCGAAAACCTCTGTGAAAGACTGGACTCACACTAGATCCATTGGAAAGTCAAGAATCCAGTCACCACATACAACTACACAGCTACAAATGACTGATGCCCAACTACACGAATGAGTTCGACGATGGCAAATGCTGCTGTCAACCTCCAACCACTAATCCCACAACACAACACAGGGGAAGAAAGAAAACATAGAACAAAAACACAAAAATAGGGGGCTAGACAATAAGAAAATTGTTAAACTCTAGCTTCGACTTGATACCATGTTAAGAAACATAAATGGTGGGTTTATATTATTTTCGCCCACACTAATGTTTATTATTTATTAGAGAAATACATATCAAAATAACGACAAATATAACAAATCCAAAAAACACCGAACTAGTACCAAACCTAGATAAAAATAAATACCACTAACCTACATATGGATAGAACTCAACTAGATAAATGATAAGGATAAAATTTGTATCTTTGGAGGAGATTAAGTCATTATTCTTCAAAACTTTGCATCTTTATACAGTTACTTTTGTTTCTCCTTTGACGATTAGTTATGAGTAATACTACACATCATCCCCTTGTCCTCCTTTTGTCATCCCAAAATTGACGTGGCTCTTAAAATCACCATTGGATCAAAATTCAAAAGTGATATATCAAAAATTCAATGGTGATTTTAAGAGCCACATCAATTTTGGGATGACAAAAGGAGGACAAGGGGATGATGTGTAGCATTACTCATTAGTTATTATGATTCTTTGTTCTTTTTGCTAATTCTAGTTAGGTATTTTCTCTTGTATACTTCCGGTGTACCTGAGGGTGTCTTACACTTTGAATAATATGTTTCGATTACTAATAAAAAAAAAAGGGGGATAAAATCTACCAACAAAACCAAATAAGTGACTATTAATAATTAAAAGTGAAGAAGATAATATTAGATAAAATGAAGAAACATTTTACTTGACAGTAGTGACTATCAAGTTCAAACTAGTATCTGCAACATCAATTTTTAGCTTAGAGTGCCTTGAAAATTCCAAGTAGAATGTTTTCGCTTGGTGTTTGTGCATTCAATTAGTGCATTGGCGGTGACTATAATGTAATCAAATAATGCAAGCACTTAAATAAACCAGTAAATAGAAACTAATTTGATTGCTTATGAAGATTTCAAATGAAGAAGAATAAGAACAAGGAGAATAAATTCTTTCAACAACTCTTGAAGTGGCTGTCCTTTATTCCTTTTCATGGTCCAGCCTCTTGAATGATCAAACTGCAGCAAACCGGAATGATTTTTAATCTGCCCAATACGTATGTGAATGTAACTAAATGTTGAGGAAGAAGCCTTCCATGTGCAATTTCACAACATTGTGCCATTACCTAGATTCCACTCCTTTCAAGTCTCTCTCTTTTCCTACTACAGAATGATGCTAGTATTATTTTTTTATAAGTAAATATCATTAAAAATACAAAGCGCAACCCAAGTACACAGAAAGTATACATGAGAATCAGAATGATGCTAGTATTGTACCCATAATACCGATACTTCCTAAAAATAACCCATGATACCTACCCGATGCTTCCTATAGCTATCAAATGCTTGATTCATCAAAAAATTTACCTATCAAATGTTTGAAAAAGATATAATTTTGTAAAAAATAACTTCTTCTTCTTTTTTTTCTTATTATTATTATTTTTTTTTTATTTTTTTTTTTATATATATGTATGCAAAGAAAATTATATATATATAAAAGAGGGTAGGACACCCCTAAGCATACGGGAAGTATATAAAGGAAACCAAACACGAGCAACCAAAAAAAAAACAGAGAAAACCCACAAAACCATACAAACAGCCGAGAAACCAAGACCCAAATCCCAAACCCTAAACCTGCCAAAAACACCCTAGACTACATTACAGCCGGTGAATGGTTACTGAAGAATGAAGCCGAGGGAGAAGCTCCCACTAAAACAACCTGCTGACAACGACCCATACTTGATCATCGGACCTGCAAAACCCCAAAAAATAAAAGAGAAAAGAGTAGCGGCCATCAACGACACGATTGTAGCTTCGGCGTCTACAGGGTCCTCTAAACTAGTCGGAGCAAACAACCCACCACCTTTGGCGACCACAAAGAAAAACGGATTAGCAACTAGAAAGCCACCCACAACTTCCAACGAAGGAAAAAGAATATCAGTGGCAGAAGACATCTCCAAGAAAGTCCCCAGGACAGAAACCTCCAATGGAACGAAAGAAGAATGTTCTAAATACGCCGGAATAGTAACAACTGAGAAGCCCAAAGCTTTCGGCTCCGGAGAAGAACCCTTGATGTCTGTTGAAGACGAAGACACACCCTGACCCGAATGTTCAGAACCCAAACCCACTGAGAATGCGTCGGATCCATAATCCGGGACAAAACCAATCTTTTTGGCCTTCTTGATGTTGGGCATAAAGCCCATCCTCCTGGATCCAGCCCGTAAACAGACCCCTCTAAGCACATAAATAACACGCTTATACACCCAGCCCAAACCCATACAACCTAGTTTTCATTTCAATCCAAAAGAAGAGGTCCTGCCCAAGTTTGTTGAACACCCGCACACCCAATCCAGTCAGTCACCAAAGATCTCGAGAAGCTTCCCAAAGATCCCATCCTCTTCTTGCCCCGAAGTGTCACATTCACACTCGACGTCACCCTTTATAACCTTACTCTTCGAGCGCGCCTTCTTGCACCCTCTGCAACTTCGATCCCTGGAGCCATCAGCATGACGGTCTATACCCAAAGGACCAGAAAGAGTCATCTCCAAGGCGAAACAATCCACCACCTGCTGGACCGTCACCTGCTCCAAGCCCAATGGAAGAATCTTCTCCATGTCGCACCAATCCACCTCCGTCGACTAGACCAGAGGCCGGCCACCTAAGGCAGGGATGGTTGACGGCGAGCACACCACCTCCACAAAAGACAAAGGGCCCATTGCCTTTCCCAGAATTTCCCCACCAGAGTGCCACCAGAAGACGGATCCTCCACCGTGGCTTCAAGAGAAGCCAGAGCTTTACTCAGCTCCCCAGAAACACAGCTCCAACCTCGCCCATCCCAGCCTTTAGGAAACAGGGTCATCCCTCTCCGACCGCCCACAGCGTAAACTGCCACCTCCAAAAACCGGCCGAACCTATTCCCACATCTTCGAATGATTGTCACCTTCGAAACCTCCCTATAGGATTTAACGAAATCCTCAGAAACAATATTACGCAACACCTCTTTCACCATAGAAACCAACCAAGCAACGCATCGCGAGCCCAATATAGGAAACCCAGAAAATCCTTTATTCTTTTCCACCACCCTAAGCTCATCTGACCCATTCACCATCTAGAAGAGGAAAGATTTAGCCTCCACAAAGAAACGGCTCTCAATCCCCAACCTCACACTGCAACCCCCGAAGGGGAATGCGACAGCTACGCCACCACGTGACGACTCACATTGCCGCTAGCTACGGTGTCACAAGCTACCTAGAGAACAACTAATGACACAACCAGGCCAAACCAGAAAAAGAGTGTTGCTTGAGAGAGAGAGAGAGAGAGAGATTCAATATTTCCAAGACTTGGGTTCAATTAACTCATATTTGATACTTCTTCAATACTTATGGGCACTTATTGACACACCTCGAACTTAAAGAACTTTTCTTCAAAGTACAGTTGTGGAGATAGGCATAAGGGTCTTTGAGATAAATAATGCCTTTTTAAGGAAATTACATCAGTCTGCTTCACGTATAAAGCTAAAAAATGGAGCCCCTAAATAAACGAAATAAGCCAAGAAGATGGTATTCAACCTCCTAGGGGTAATGGAGTACTACCACTACCAGAGTTTATCTTTTATCTTTTTCTTTTTCTTTTTCTTTTTTCTAAGAAAGGTTTTATTAAAAAAGTGTAAGACGCTCCTAAATACACAGAAACAACCAAAATAGCCCACAAAAAGAAACCTAATAAACCTAATAAACCCGCAAGGACCTAAAGCCCACAACATAATGGAATTTTTAGATAAATATTAAATATTAGAATGACATAAAATTTCATTTGGATATCAGCTTTTTAAATAAGAAAGATCAAGAACATGATCTTGTCATCCAACTATTATCAATCTAGTATTGCATGCAAGATCATATGGCATGCATGTAGGGAGACCCACAATGCTTTTGCTAACACAAATTGCAAACCATCCTAAAGGAATTAAAAACTGCTACAAAGGACAACGATACAGAAGCCTTGACAACAATTACAATGATTGAAATCAGGGCATGAAGTCCAACATATCTAGCCAATAATAAAATCAAATAGTCAGGGATGTTCAACACTAGAATAGATAAATAGATAAATCATCTACAAGTTCCTTTACTTGTAATTAGTCTTAGTGATCATTACACAGGCTAATGTTCACAACATCTATTTCTTGAAAGGGTCTTCCACATTCCAAGGCATAGGTGTTGAGCAATTTAAAACAATCAATCAGTCAATTGGGTCTATCATTGCATCAAAATAGGTTTTATTCTATATTTACAAATATCTCTACCACATCAAATTATCAAACCCTTTTTCTATTGCATTTCACACACAAATTTTTAGATGAGATCATTTAAAGGACAACAATCCAAAATTTAATGTGTATATGACTTGGAGGAGTTGTAATAGGGCTATTGTTCAAATTGAGTTGTATAGCATAGAAAGAAGCTTACCTTACATAAAGTAGTATGTAAGAACAGGACTACCCATTAAGTTTTCAAATGTATACGTCCATAGAACATATTTACATGTTTATATACATATACGAATAAATAAATAACTACAAATTGATAATTACATTCACCCATCAGGGTGCAGCTTATTGGTCAAAGGGCGTGCTTGGGATGAGTTGTAGACTCAAACATCCTAAGTTCGATTCCCCATTAAGAGCTCCCCTAGATTAACTGATACATGGTTCTAGTGGGTGGTGTCGTGTATCCGGAGTTTACTCCCCAGGGGTGGGTCCAAAGGGCCCTGCTTTGATGAGGTTCCATGTCATAAAAAAAAATACATTCATCACAAAGGGGCATAAATACTGGAAAGAACAACAGCTCCATTTCTGATGCATGATAAATTTGTATTTCCTCAACAAATCAAGGCACTCCCAAGTATTCCTTACTAAATCATCTCATTTGATAGGTAAAAAAGATTATGTTGCTCATATTTTATCATATTAAAAAACTAATTTAAACACCCAGCTGCGTTAAATATAATGACCAGAGAAAAACCTGTCTCCAAGATCGTGTGAGCAGCATGAAACGGAATCCTAGCAAACACATCAGTCCCCGGGAACATCATCCATGTGCGCTCGTTGAAGTCATGGTTGCCACATGTGGCACATACATCCTTCACCAATGGCCGATGTTCAGGCCCCCCAATTTCCTTCATAATTGATTCAAACGGAGACTGAACACTAGTCTTTGTTGTTCGAGCCTTCTTCCTCAGTGCTGTAAGTGCTTCCCTGGTCCCATTTCTCACTCTATCATTTTCAACCAGCTACAATTTCATCGTAGAAATCAGTAACCCTCCATATGCTCACAAAGAAACCTTATGTATATATTTGTGTGTGTTTCTGTCTGTGTATATATGTGTACACACGCATATAGGTTGAGTTCAAGTGCACACCTAATTTAACTCTTTCCTGTGTTACACCACTCAATAAATTTCAATCCAGATTAATATTGCCACTCTATCATTCTATCACATGTCTCCATATGCTTACCATGCATGCTAAATTTTACGCCAATCCAATCTCTCTCTCTCTCTCTCTCTCTCTCTCTCTCTCTATATATATATATATATATATATATATGGACTCAAGATGCTCCAACCACAGGACTGGTGATGAAGAGAAGTTATTCGGTATGTCCAACAACTCAAGGCTACCAATCACTCACATCGGCAATAAAGTGAGTGTCCCATGTTTTGGTCCTCATGAAGTACAATTGCAGAATGTCTATCATGTGCCTGGTATGAAGAAGAATTCATTTTTAGTGTTTGATTGTCTTGATATTTGGTTAGTATGACCGAAATATGAAGGTGATATAACCCAATGGTGGGTACTGGGTTGGGCATTATATTGATCATATAAAAAATTAATAAGTGGTATAGCATTATAAAAGAGATACAGGACCTTAAACTTAACTGAATATATACTTTCATACATGCAGCTATGTGTATATACATTTTTCACTTAACAATTCAACCAAGCCAAATAATTGGATCAGAAAAATTTTGTTCCTCAAGTGCCACATTACAAAAAATCTTATGGGCCTGTTTGTTATCATTATTTACTTTCTGTTTCCTTTTTTCCTACCATTTGATCTACTTCGTGTTTGAGTGGCACATTTCTTAAGCATTTCCACTTCACTTTTTAGTTCTAAAACTAACATACATACATTAAAGAGCGAATACAAATGGATATTAAAACCCAAATTTCGATTTTTGTTTCTCTTTTCCCGCTCTTGCTTAGCAACCAAGACATAAAGCTCAAAACAGAAATTTGTGGGTCTCAACAAATTTACCTGATGCCGGGCTAATAGAAGATGCTCCGCATCAGTTTCAAGCTCAATTAGGCTCTCCTGGAATTGCTTCATGGTCTCATCCATCTACAATCAACAGAACAAAAAAGATTAATGCTTTTTTATGCAATTAGCCAAACAAGCATCAAACAACGAGGAGTCAGAGAGAGAATATTCAGTTAGGGCATTCATACTTGGCTTGGCATTCTTTACTTCTTTTTTTTGCTACCCACTTTTTCAAAATACCTACATCTATTTTAGCTATCCACTTTCACCACTCCATTTGTACAATTAGTATAGCATGTTAGAGCATTCCCATTTGATTATGTATATTTCAATCTAAAATAGCTAACCAAAATCCACTTTATCTAGTTTAGCTAATGGGTTTTAAAAAGCACAATACATCCGATTATCTATTCTTAACTCTATATTTATTTTTTATTACTTTTTTCATTAACGTATTTTTTGGCTGTCTTTTTTTTTTTCTTTTTTTTTTTCAAACGGTCATCTTTGAATCTCTCAACCCCAGATTCAGAGGAAAGAGCAAACTATTTTCCAACTAAACAAACAAATAAAACCCAACAACAAAACCCATTCGGCATTCGACCTTCCCACAAAAAATCCTCCAAAAATACAAACACAGCAACTCTCCAATCGACCAATCCAAAGTCCAAACAAGAATTTCCTACTGAGCTCATCTTTCAAAATCAATAACCCAAACAAACTATGAAATCAACCTCAAAATCGTAATGAACAAAACAACTTAATTCAACACTTTACCTATTCGGTTTTTCCTACAGGACAAACCCAGAAATTCTAAATTCCCATTCGGTTCCTCTACAGAAAATTCTTCACAAAAATCAACCCAAAAACACAATATCCATTCGGCCATCAATCAGGAAAAAAAAAAAAATTCAATACCTATTTTGTTCTACCGAAAACTTCTTCACAAAACAACCCAGAAATTTTGCAATAGATTTCACACCTATTCGGTTTTTCTACAAAGAAAAATCCTCCATAATTTTCAAGACCCATTCAGTTTCTCCTCTCAAAAATCAAACCCATACACTGAAATCAAAGCCTAAGAATTTTACTTACCCAAAAATGAATTTCTTCTTGTTTGGGTACCGAGAAAACGCCGGAAATCCCAACTCCCTGACTTCACCAGCCCAGGCGCCGTCGTCTGCCCCAAACGGTGGATAACCCACCGCACGTCTCTCTCAAGCTCTCTGATTCTCTCTCTTGGCTGGGTCTCACTCTCAAGCTATCTCTCTCAGTCTCTCTCTGATCTCTCTCTCTCAGTGTTCGAACGAAAAGGAAAGAAAAGAATGAGAAAGAAGAAGAAGAAGAAAAAGGGGGGTGGGGGCGTGCGTGTGATACAAAAAAAAAATACCCAGAAAATAATCACTTAAAAGAGACAGAGAGAGACGCAGAGTCGAGAGAAAGAAGTGGGAGAGAAGATGAGGGAAAGGAAATAAAAAATAAAAAATCAGAACTTTCCGTCTATTTCGCCTTTTTTGTCCGTGGGATGAAAAATCTATTTTAGACTTAAGATACATAATTCAATGAAGTCTGTTTTTTCTTTTTCTTTTTGTTTAGCTAAACTAGGTAAAAGAATGAAATAGATAATCCACTGTGAGTGTTCTTACGGCTGAACATTAATGGCATGATTAACTTTGTTTAAGCATCTGAATTAAGGATAAAATTTCGAATAAAATTAAGCTGGCATAGTTGTCTGTAGATAAAATTGGACACAGAGAACGGGACAGAGGCAAGAACGGTTTGAGAGGTGGGTTGTAGTCTACCGACTATTAACGCCATCAAAGCTGTGCCCTCTGCTATTTCATACAATGCAGTGGCTTTATGGAGGGGTAGGCAATTCTGTAGTAGCTATCAGAGGTAAGCAAAAATGGAGGGAACTTGGGCCAAAAGTCTTTGGTATCACCACACCAGGAACTTACACAAAAATTAGTGTTCTATCATTAGGGGTTTGTGTTTTATCTCTGAATAGTATAACAAGAGAAATCAAACTCCGATAGAATAAAACAAATAAACCGTTTCCATTTCCTACACTTTCTCATCAACCAAACAGAACCAAAATGCAAAACAGAAACTACAAAAAAGAACAGAAAACGAAACAACATGGATTCTTAACCACTAATTCTAGATGGGTTTCAACATCTTTTGGTTCGGAGAGCTTTCTCAATTCCATCTTCCCAAAAATTTAGGGTCTCAGAGAAAGAATGTCACAGAGAGAGTGAGAGGGGGGCTGTTACCTAGATTTATCGGGCCGCCAACGCCGATACCAAAGCCAGTGAATACTCGATGCACTTTCAAAGTATACGGCTTATCTATTCGGATTCCCTGAAACTGGTTTGCCTTTCTCTCATTCGTCACCACCGGTGGTGAGGTGCTCGCCGGCCATCTTTGTGCAGAGAGGGAGAGTACAAAGAGAGTTTTCAGAAGAGAGGAGGGAAAGATAAATAAAAATTTAGAGAGAGAACTCACAATTTTTTTTTATTTTAATTTATTTTGTACCGTAGAGTGTACAGTGATCACCAAATTTGTTGTATGCATCAAGTAATTAAGGATTTGTTTGGGTATGTGATTTTTTTTTATTGAATTTTTTTTTATTATATTCAAAATTAAATACGGAGAAAATTTGTTTTTTAAAATTATATTTAGATAGTTTAGAGAACTTGAGACAAAATTGAAAAAGATTAGATAAATCTCGAGTAGAATTTGGATTTCAAAAATCAATTCAAATGTGCTTTCCAATAATAATAAAATATAAAATGAGTTATCCAAACATGTCCTAAGTTTCTTAAAAAATTAAAATTAAAATTAAAAAATGTCTAGCTGATTTTTAACTAAATGTTAATATGGCTAATCAATTTAGCTTTTGACTATCCTAGTGTAAATGCTCTTTAAGTCAGAGCCGGAACCAAAATGGTGTCCGGCGAAAGAATAGGGGGCGTTGGCAATCGGTGGAGGACGATGGCTTTTGATGGTCTTGAATTGGGATTAGGGATTTCATCAACGAATCGAAGATAATAAGAGAAAATCTGGTGTTTTTCGAATTTATCATGTTTGGTATTTGATGAGTGCCAAATATTGTGTATTTGGACCCCTTGATTTGTACTAGTTAGACCTTTAGCCTTGTTATTTTCTAATGTTTTGGTTAGTTTTTGTGTTTTCTGTTTCTGTAGGACAATAAGAGAGGAATGACAAATTTCATAAGAAGATAACTGGAAATTCGGAGACCTGACAAGTCGATCGATCGAACTTAAAATTCGATCGATCGAATATTTGCCCGAAGTCGATCGATCGAAATTTCCCAGAAACTGCTTTTGCAGAGCGCGCCAGAACGCCCAATCAGAAGCCAAAAAGCAGTCATCCCTCTGATTTCCGCTGCAGAACACGCTGGTTTCGTGTTTGGGGTTGTCTCTAGCTGCAGAGGAGGGTAGAAGAGTCATTTATTGCCATGACTTTCTTCTATAAAAGCCATAGCCATCCCCTTGTTAGGAGAGTAGTAGAGAGAGTAGGAGAGGAGAGAATAGACCAGAAATTCTGTAGTTAGGTTTAATTTCGTGCTTCTTGTAGTGTAATTCAGTAGTTCATTTTCATATACTTTCTCTTTGTAAAGCTTTTCTTTCATTTCCATGGTTGTTCATCTTTTGCTTGTGGTGTTCTTAGTCATGGAAGGCTAGTAACCTCAACTAGGGTTGAGGATGAAACCTTTCCATTGATGACACTCACAATCTTGCTGTACCACTTACACATTTAATGATATATCATGTTAGTTGTTCAAGTTCCATTCATTTAAAGCTTTATCTTTTGCAATGAATGTGGTTAGTAGTAGATAGATGACATTTTATGTGTTTCAACCGACCAATACATTGTTTTATCGGTTTGAATGATGATATCCATTGTGATTGAATGATACATTGGATGTTTTGATTTCAATCGGTACTCTTTGTGATTTGTCAATGTGTTGGATTCATTTAATGGTTCTTGGGTTTATGGTTTATCAACTTGAATAACACCCTAAGCTTAATGTTCTTTGGGTGTTCAAGTGGAAACCAAGAGTGTGAGTTGTAGGATTTGGTTTGGTGGATTCCTTAACCTTAGTTCCTTTTAATTTACATATATATCTCTTTCCATTAGTCTTTTGTTCTTCAATCATTTCTCAAACTTTTGGAACTAGGTTAAAATGAGGTTGATTAAGCAAGACACCAATATTTGACCATTTCCCTGTGGATACGATCTCGCACTTGCACATACACTATATTACAAACGATTCGTGCGCTTGCGAGTATTAAAATTTGCACAACAGTATTTCAAACTGATGTGTCATTCTCTTTAGCACGAGAGCCAAGATGTTCTGCCATTCAATTAGGTCTTTTAAGTACTTGGACTCTTTCCCATTCTTGTTGCACAAAATGCATTTTTAAGAGTATTCTTAGTAGCATCGCTAAAATATCACCAAAGTTATTTTGATGAGTCAATTTGATGAAAATACTAAAAAATATTCCCAGCAGCATCACCACTTTAACCAAAAAGTTTTGGTGAGTGAACTCACCAATTTTAATGAGTAATATTCACTTACCAACTCTCTTACCAATTTTGTTTCTCATTTCTCTCTCACATGATCAGCACACCTTTTTCTTTTTTTCTTTTCTCCCATTTTCTTCTCCTATCTCTCATCTCTCTCACACGATGATGTCTTTATTTCATGGACATGAAAATTTATTTGTTCCTGACATAAACTTTATGGTTCTTTCATTTATATATATATATATATATATATATATATATATATATATATTTTAATTTGGTTATCGTTGAGAAGCAAATGAAAACTTCTATGAATTTATTAACAATGATCTAATCTCAAGATGAAGGTATATGGTAGTTAGTTTGTTGTATAAAAAGATTAAATAGAGAAAGAATAAAAAAATATGAAGAAAAAAAAATTATTTAAATGGAATAGTGATAATGAATAGTTAAAATGGTGAAGCTGTTGGGAGAATTTTAAAAAAGTAACTCACCAGAATAGAGAAAACTGTTTTTTAGCTATTTTGGTGAATAAAATTTGATGAAGCTACTAGAAATGCTATAAGAGCATTCTTAGTTAACTAGTCAAAGTTTAAACAAATTTTAGCTAGAAAATTCACTTTTATTATTTTAGCTAACTATTTTTCAAAAGTTCTAAATACCAAACTCTCTAAATATTATCTGCTTTAAATAAATACTATTTTTTAGTTTGGGGTAATTACCTTTTCCCCTCATGAACTACCGGCCAATGTCATTTTGCCCCCACGAACTACCACTTCGACCAAAAGAGAGCATCAAACTACCATTTTTACACACTTTGCCCCCTTCTGTCAGTCTAATTCATGCAAAGACGTAAATGCCCTAACTCAATTTTAAAAATGACTTAAATACCCTCATTTAAAAAATTAAAAAAAAAAAAAAAACTAAAGAAAAAGGGGTGGCGGTAGGAGGTGGCTGCCGCCACCCCTGAGGTGGCCGGGTGGCCTGCGAGCCACCCCCAGAGGTGGCTCCGGCCACCTCTGGGGTGGCTCGCGGCCCCCCCAGGTTCTGGGGAGGCCGTGCGGCCACCCCTTAGGCCGGGGTGGGCCGCGAGCCACCCCTTAGGCCGGGGTGGGCCGCGAGCCACCCCAGAGGTGGCCGGAGCCACCTTTGGGGGTGGCTCGCAGGCCACCCGGCCACCACAGGGGTGGCGGCAGCCACCCCTTTTCCTTCAGGTTTTTGAGTTTTTTTTTTTTTTTTTTTTTTTAAATATATTAAATTTAATATTTTTTATTAATTACTGTAGAGGGTATTTTGGTCTTTAAGTCAAAATTAACGGTAAAAAATGGCATATTCCATCCAAAATTAACGGAATTCTTGACGGAAGGGGGCAAAGTGTATAAAAATGGTAGTTTGATGCTCTCTTTTGGTCGAAGTGGTAGTTCGTGGGGGCAAAATGACATTGACTGGTAGTTCATGGGGGGAAAAGGTAATTACCCCTTTTAGTTTTAAAGTAACCCTTTCTTGCCAGCGAAAATTCCCCTGCAACATTACCAGAATAAATGAAAGCATTCATTTAGTTGTACAAAAGAAGCTTACAATATTAAACATACAAATTAAGCACTCAGTTACGGACCTCCGTAGACGGTGGATAATTTGGATGGGGAAGTGCGTGGGATAATAGGGTATTCGAGGTACCCTGAGCCTCCTAAGGTTAGGGTTATTCGAGAAACCCTAGAAACTCCTAAACAACTACAAGAGTTGAATAATAATTTTTCGCTTGATTATTCATTCGTCAATACCCTATTTATAGGGTTACAAAGCTGGAATTACGGAACGATAATTAAATAAATATTACAAACCCTAAATAATAAATATTAATTCTAAAGGGAGACAAATCCCTTATTTTCCTATTAGAGATATTGCTTTATGAGCAATACTCCTTATTTACCTAATAATAATAATAATCTACGACTCTTACCTTATTTAAAAACCTAACCTAATTATTCTCTTAGAGAGAGACATAAATATACTTCCTATAATACCATTATCATATACTCGAGGTACGTAACACACTCATTCAGTTTCTTAATTTTACAAAAGAAACATACAAAACCAACATGTTAAGGTCGAGCAGAAGCAACATATAAATATAAGAATCAAGAATTGGCTAATAAAGAATTCCCCTTTTCTTTGTACTGAATATCATCAAAATATGCATTTTCCTTAGCAAAGAACAACAACAGACAACATTAAAACCCAGAGGCATGACACCTTTATAAAGCTCATACATATTTCTTAAGTTATAGCATCGTGAATACATAGAGTTTTGAAAGGAGAATCCAGATGCCAGGTTGCTAGCCACATGTCATTTGAAGAAAAAAAATTCCAATGACATACATTATCTTGATCTACATTTCTGATTATATCTTCAATACCTTCTTGATCAATAACACTCATGTTATGTTTTGCACAAGCTTGTTGGAGCTCATCAATTGTAATATAACCGTATTCATCCTTGTCAAAGTATTGAAATGCTGCAATAAGAACTTCCATACGTTCTAGTTTGTTCAGAGGAATATTGTTGCAGCAATATACTATCCTCTATAAATTCTCCCATACACATTAACATACATCAATTACAACAATACACTAACATCTATAACAAGCAAAACAAAAACACATCAATAAGCTATTACCATAATCCACCAAAAAACGTGCTGCATCAAAAACTTCTGCAGAAACCAAAAAAAATAGCAACCACATCTACTGTATCAGCACTCAATCCTGTGGAAATGACCAAGAAAAGAAAAAAATAAAACAGAGAACAAAACAAACAGCAATCGGCCATTACAAGGCCAAAACACCCTAATCCATAAGGCCATTACAATTGGCAAGCAACAACTACAACTTTGAGGAAATCACTTCAAGATGAAAGAGTTTGAGAATTCTCTGCTTGGTTAAAATCCAAGGGCAGAGTAATTGTTCTATTTATAGAGAGTGAATATACAAGAGTACATACAAGCTCGGTGAACCAACAACAGAGACAATAACAGGACACAATATTCTAGACATAAGTCAAAGTACCAAGTTCCTATGCTTCTGATCATAATACAAACAAAGAACAAGATCCAAGACTGATCACACATGAATCTATGCTGAGTTGTAGGAGTATTCAGCAGAAAACATGGAGACCATAAAATCAGGAGTAGGGTTGACTGTGTCAGCTACTAGGGTCTTCTGCAGAATGGTGTGAGGTAGCTTGGTAGCTGCTGCTGTGGTCTTTTGCAAAGTAGCTATAGGATTGCTGCTGATTAAGAGGAAAATTAGTAAATGAAGAGTGCAGCTTAGTGATGAGTGCCAAATATTGTGTATTTGGACCCCTTGAATTGCACTAGTTAGACCTTTAGCCTTGTTATTTTCTAATGTTTTGGTTAGTTTTTGTGTTTTCTGTTTCTGTAGGACAATAAGAGAGGAATGACAAATTTCATAAGAAGATAGCTGGAAATTCGGAGACCCTGACAAGTCGATCGATCGAACTTAAAATTCGATCGATCGAATATTTTCCCGAAGTCGATCGATCGAAATTTCCCAGAAACTGCTTTTGCAGAGCGCGCCAGAACGCCCAATCAGAAGCCAAAAAGCAGTCCTCCCTCTGATTTCCGCTGCAGAACACGCTGGTTTCGTGTTTGGGGTTGTCTCTAGCTGCAGAGGAAGGGTAGAAGAGTCATTTCTTGCCATGGCTTCCTTCTATAAAAGCCATGGCCATCCCCTTGTTATAGACTAGTAGAGAGAGTGGTAAAGAGAGTAGGATAGAGCAGAAACTCTGTAGTTAGTTTTAATTTCGTGCTTATTGTAGTGTAATTCAGTAGTTTATTTTCAGAATACTTTCTCTTTGTAGAGTTTTTCTTTCATTTCCATGGTTGTTCATCATTTTATTGTGGTGTTTTTAGTCATGGAAGGCTAGTAACCTCAACTAGGGTTGAGGATGAAACCTTTCCATTGATGACACTCACAACCTTGCTGTACCACTTGCACATTTAATGATATATCATTTTAGTTGTTCAAGTTCCATTCATTTAATGCTTCATCTTTTGCAATGAATGTGGTTAGTGGTGGTTAGAGGACATTTTATGTGTTTCAACCGACCAATACATTGTTTTATCGGTTCAGATGATGATATCCATTGTGATTGAATGATACATTGGATGTTTTGATTTCAATCGGTACTCTTTGTGATTTGTCAATGTGTTGGATTCATTTAATGGTTCTTGGGTTTATGGTTAAGAAACTTGAATAACACCCTAAGCTTAATGTTCTTTGGGTGTTCAAGTGGAAACCAAGAGTGTGAGTTGTAGTATTTGGTTTGGTGGATTCCTTAACCTTAGTTCCTTTTAATTTACATATTCCATAACATCTCTTTAATTTAGTCTTTTGTTCTTGAATCAATTCTCAAACCTTTGGAACTAGGTTAAAATGAGGTTTGATTAAGCAAGGTACCAATATTTGACCATTTCCCTGTGGGATCGACCTCGCACTTGCATAACACTATATTGCAAAATGATTCGTGCACTTGCAAGTACTATTTAAAACACATCACTTAGGTTGACTAGAATTGTCATTTTCTGGTTGAATGTGAACCAGATTGCTAGTAGGAGTGCTTTGCTGTTCTTGATCTTGAATTTCCTTAACACCCCCCCGCAAACTAAGGGGTGGCACAACCCTTAGTTTGTCCCTAAGATAGCAGAATCGATTGGCAGTGTGGCCTTTGGTGAAAAGGTCAGCAATTTGCTCAAGAGTAGACAAGTAGTGAAGTTGGAGGTCACGGTTTGCTACTTTCTCTCGAATAAAATGGAAGTCTACCTCTATGTGTTTGGTACTCGCATGAAAAACGGGATTGGAGGCAAGAGCAAGAGCTCCTGAATTGTCACACCAAAGAGTAGGAGGTGAGTTGAAGGAAATTTGGAGTTCCTGGAGAAGCATTCTAAGCCAAAATAATTCAGCAGCTGTGAGGGAGAGAGATCTATATTCGGCTTCTGTACTTGAGCGAGAGACAACATGTTGTTTCTTTGCTGACCAAGAGATCAAATTAGGACCTAGAAAAATTCCATAACCAGTAGTTGAACGCCGGTCATCTGGGTTCCCTGCCCAGTCCGAATCACAATAGGCAGTAAGTGCAATAGAACCTTTGCAATAATGAAGACCAAACTCAAGAGAACCCTTGAGATATCTGAGCACTCTTTTTGCAGCTGTCAAATGAACCGAAGTGGGAGAGTGCATATGTTGACAGAGCTGGTTAACAGAGTAAGCAATGTCTGGCCTAGTAAGAGTGACATATTGAAGTGCACCAACTATGTGTTTATATTCAGCAGGATCAGCTAGAAGTTCACCATCAAATCTGGACATTTTTGAGCCAGCAATGCAGGGAGCTCTATAAGGTTTGGACTCAAGCATATGAGTGCGTTTAAGGAGATCCAGGACATACTTGGTTTGTCTTAGATGTAAACCATTGCAGTCCCTAGTAGCTTGAATTCCTAGAAAGTACCCGAGAGGGCCAAGATCCTTCATAGCAAAATCAGCCTTTAACTTAGCAATAAAGCAGTTCATGACTCCTGTGACGTCCCACATCGCCTGGGAATGAGGATGTGCTTATATGTATAAATGCACCCTATATGACACAACGCGTTTTAAAGCCGTGATGGCAATGAACCTATCAGAACTCCGCAGTTAAGCGAGCCGCTGCAAGAGCAATCCCAGGATGGGTGACCTCCTGGGAAGTCTGGTATGGGGAGCCAAAAGCGGACAGTATTGTGTCATTGGGGGTGGATCGTTATAAATGGTATCAGAGCCATTGCCCAGCCTGAGATGGTGGGAGCGTGCACAAGCCCAAGAGGGTTGCCGGCGGGCACTCGCTGGGATGCCAAGAATGGGGTGATCCCATGAGGGTCGCCAGCGAGGACGCTGGGTCCCAAAGGGGGGTGATTGTGACGTCCCACATCGCCTGGGAATGAGGATGTGCTTATATGTATAAATGCACCCTTTATGACACAACGCGTTTTAAAGTCGTGATGGCAATGAACCTATCAGAACTCTGCAGTTAAGCGAGCTGCTGCGAGAGCAATCCCAGGATGGGTGACCTCCTGGGAAGTCTGGTATGGGGAGCCAAAAGTGGACAGTATTGTGTCATTGGGGGTGGATCGTTACAACTCCTTCATGATTACCTGTAAGGATGATATCATCGACATATACAAGGAGGAACACATGCACTGAATCAAGATGATAAGTGAATAATGAATGGTCTACTTGTGAACCACAAAACCCGAGATTCAGTAAAGCTTGTGAGAGGCGAGTAAACCAGGCCCTTGGTGCTTGTTTTAATCCATAAATGGATTTGTGGAGTCGACAAACATGATTAGGATACTCAAGATCTGAAAAACCTTGCGGCTGTTCCATATACACTTCTTCTTCCAAGACTCCATGAAGAAAAGCATTTGAAACATCTAGCTATTTTATTTTTCAGTCAAATTGTACAGCTAAAGCAAGGATCAATCGAATGGTGGAAGGTTTGATGACTGGACTAAAGGTCTCATAGTAGTCAACACCACTTAATTGATCAAAGCCTTTAGCTACTAACCTAGCTTTAAATCTGTCCACACTTCCATCTGGCTTTTGTTTGATCTTGAAAACCCATTTGTTCCTAACTACATTATGGTGAGGTGGCCTGGGACACAAGGTCCAAGTCTGGTTTGAGATGAGAGCATTGTACTCAAGAATCATTGCTTGAGTCCAGTCCGGGTGAGAAGCAGCCTGCTTGTAGGTGGAAGGTTCTTGAGCCAGAATAGAGGTTTGAAGGGCTGAGATAGGATATTTGATGGTGTTGAAGAGTTTGAAGCTAGGGTATTGTTTTGGTTTTAAAGTACCTGTTTGTGACCTAGTGATCATTCGGGTAGTAGATTGAGGAGGTGATGAAGGAGTTGGTAATGATGATGTTTCCTGAGATTGAGACATATGGACTGGAGCGGGAATAGAGTGGTATGCAGTGTCTGTTGGATGAGTGGTGAGAGAATCAATGGTTGGGTTTTCTGAGGTGGAATGCTGTGGTGAAAGAGAGTTTGGAAGTTGAGTGATTGGGTGAGCATCAGGATCTGAGTGCATGGGATTAGCTTCAATATTTTCAGGTGTTGATTCTGTAGAGTGATTTTGTTGTGGTGCTGGAACAGTGAGTGGTGTGGCTCTATTGAATTGTGTCAAGTCATCACTGGAAAGAGAAGTGGGAGGAGAACAAGATAAATTAAATTGTTCAAGTTGAGAAATAGGGAGAACAACCAAGGACTCACCTGAGGAAGCATTGACCTTGCAGGAACCTTGTGAGATGGACTTGCTTTTTGCTGGAAAATTTGTTTCATTAAAAATAACACTTCGAGAGAGGTAGACTTTTTTGGTGGTAGGATCAAGACATCGGTATCCCTTTTGATTTCCTCCATAACCAATGAAAATGAAAGGTTTGCTCCTAAATGTTAGTTTGTGATTTGCATATGGTCTTAGAAGAGGATAGCATAGACATCCAAAATTTCTAAGAGTGGTGTAATCGGGTGCACACTTCATTAGCTTGGAGTAGGGTGAATCTTGGTGTAGAATAGGTGAGGGCAACCGATTAATGAGAAAAATGGCAGTTAGGAATGAATCAACCCAATATTTTGGTGAGAGTCCAGATTGGGCTAAAAGAGTTAAACTGACTTCTAGCACATGTCTATGCTTTCTTTCTGCAACTCCATTTTGTTGGGAGGTGTAAGGGCAAGTTACTCTATGCAGGATTCCATTTTGGGAGAGAAAATGTTTGAATTGATGGGATGTGTATTCTCCCCCATTGTCCGATTGAAATTTTTTGATTTTAGTGGAAAACAAGTTCTCAACAAGAAGTTTGAATTTGACAAAGCAACCATAAACTTCACTTTTACTTGAAAGAGGATATAGCCAAGTGAATCGGCTATAATCATCAACAAAAATAACATAGTATCTACATCCACTTAGAGAGGGAATGGGAGATGTCCACACATCCGAGTGGATGAGCTCTAGAGGGCCTAAAGTACACCTAGTAGAATTGCCAAAAGGAAGTTGCTTTGATTTGCCAAGTTGACAAGCTTCACATACTCTAGACTTGTCAAATGAACCAATGTAAGGTAAATTCTGGTTCTTCAAAAGATGTTGGACGACAAAAGATGAGGGATGTCCGAGTCTTTGATGCCACACCAAGTTAGTAGTCTTCACCCCTACATAGGCTGCAAAGCCTTTCCACTTATTTAGAGATTTTTGATGAAGAGGAATGGGGTAGAGTCCATTCTCACTGGGTCCCTGGAGCAGCACCCTTCCCGTTAGGTTGTCATTCACAGTAAAGTTTGAACCGGTTAAGGCAAACCAACAATTGTTATCAATGCAAAATTTATTAATGGAGAGAAGATTGGCTGAAGCATTGGGACAATGTAAGATGTCTTTGAGTACGAGATGATGATGAAGAGGGAAGGATGACTGAACAATTGAAGAGCCAAATTTTTTGATATTCAAACCTGTTCCATTACCTACTCCCACCATATCTGGTCCTTCATAGGGTTGTGGCTCATGTATATTGGCTGCATCAGGAGTAATATGAGCATTGGCACCTGAATCTGCTAACCACTTTTCAGCTCCAAATTCTTCATTGAGTTGAGCCACCATAGCTGCCAATTGATCGGGTGGATGTCTTCCTTGGTAGGAGTAGTCCATTCGGTGATAACAGTCAAGAGCACTATGGTTATTCTTTCCACAGATCTGGCAAGCAGGGCGAGCTGCAGCTGGATTTTGATTGGCTTTTGTATCACCTTGATTCAGCATAGGTGCTGGTGGCACCAGGGGAGCTTGTTGGTTTGGTGCAAAACGGTTTCTGCCAGGGAAGCCAGTATTGTTTCTGGGAGGAAATGACTGATAGGCAGGATTGTTTCTTGGTGCAAACTGAGAATTTCGTGAGTTGGGTCTTGGAGGGTACTTGGTCTTTCTGAAGGAAGAGTTGGGGTGAATGAGATTGGATTGGCCTGGTTTGTTGGTATAGAAAGAAAAGGTTCCAGGTTCGGTTGTAAGAGTTTGTTGCTGTTGACTGTCCAGCAACATTTCATGATTCAGCAGTTCGGATTGGAAATCAGTAAAGTTCATTTCCCGATCCTGTGTAGTGAACGAATGAACTGTGACAAAAGTGTTAAAGAGGGGATTCAGACCACTTATCACATAGGAGATGAGATCATCATCTTCAACCGGTTTGCCTGCTGCAGAGAGTTGATCTGCCCACTGTTTTGCCATATTCAAGTACTCGGTGCAAGTCTTACTTCCTTGTTGCAGATTCTGTAGTTGTCTCTTCAAGTGTGAGATGCGTGACTTGGATTGAGATGCATACTTAGCAGCAAGTGATGTCCAGGCTTGGTGAGATGTGTTGACTCCATACATGGAGGAAACCAGTGTTGGAGCCAAGGAGCTGATGATCCAGCTTAATAGAAGCTGGTCCTTCTTCTGCCATGCAACATAGGCAGGGTTTGTAGTTTGGACATTGTTTTCATTGATGATAAACTGACGAGGACACTGGTCAGTTCCATCAACTAGCCCTTGAAGTTCATTACCACGAAGAATGGGCTGGAATTGTGACACTCAAGCTAGGTAGTTGGGGCCTTCCAGCTTGAAGAGTTGAGATAGGTTTGGCATGGTTAGGAAAGGTGAGGTGTTTTCGGTGCAGGGATTGGTTGCAGCAACAGAGTTGTTTGGATTGGGGTTGGTGTTGTGTTGAGAGGATGATGCAGTGTTGGTGGTGGATGAGTTGGGGTTGGCCATTGGTTGAACGTTGGTTCTTGATTGCTCTGATACCATCAAAGAGTTTGAGAATTCTCTGCTTGGTTAAAATCCAAGGGTAGAGTAATTGTTCTATTTATAGAGAGTGAATATACAAGAGTACATACAAGCTCGGTGAACCAACAACAGAGACAATAACAGGACACAATATTCTAGACATAAGTCAAAGTACCAAGTTCCTATGCTTCTGATCATAATACAAACAAAGAACAAGATCTAAGACTGATCACACATGAATCTATGCTGAGTTGTAGGAGTATTCAGCAGAAAACATGGAGACCATAAAATCAGGAGTAGGGTTGACTGTGTCAGCTACTAGGGTCTTCTGCAGAATGGTGTGAGGTAGCTTGGTAGCTGCTGTTGTGGTCTTTTGCAAAGTAGCTATAGGATTGCTACTGATTAAGAGGAAAATTAGTAAAGAAAGAGTGCAGCTTAGGTTGACTAGAATTGTCATTTTCTGGTTGAATGTGAACCAGATTGCTAGTAGGAGTGCTTTGCTGTTCTTGATCTTGAATTTCCTTAACACAAGATTCCAAAATTTTCACAACAAACACAAAGCATAAAATGAACCAAAAACCAAACATCAAAAGCAAGAACAACAACAGCCAATACATCTCCACAATCGGCTACCATTCAATCGACCAAAACACCCTCAATTTTGGGCAAACCTAAATACAAAACAGAGACAACACAAAATACTCAAGAAAAAGAACCGAATACTTCAGATCTACAGATCCGGAAATCAAGCATTGTTTCAACCCAAAATCAGCCTCCCATTTCATCGGCCAAACCCCATACCCATCCTCCAACCGATTGCGAAAACAACCCAAATTCAAATCGTAATCAAAACTCATCTACCCATTATCTCTCTCACTCGGTCTTGTTTGGTGAAGGAAGGAAATGAGGAGGGGATGGGCTACGAAGAAGAAGGGGAAAACAAGGGGGGTGAATCTCTGCTCGTGACCTAACTAGAGAATAGAGGAAAAAAGAAAAAAAAAGAAAAAAGGAAGAAGAAGCAAAACGAGAGAGAAGATAAGGTTACCTTTAATCGATTGAGAGAGAGAGTGGCGGAGAAGACAATTTCCTTGGAGGCAAGTAGACTCGCTCAGGAGGTCGAGAACGTGGAAGGCTGAATAAACAAATGGAAAATATGGAGAGACAAGAGAAATTTGGCTCGCAGACTAGACGAGTAAATTTGACGATCACTAAATTTACTGTAGCATTGAGGTAGGGGCGGAACTAGGGGGCAACAGGGCCATGACCCCCTCAATTTAAAAAAAAAAAAAAAAAAAGGTTTACTGGCCTCTACCAACAATTTTTTTTTAGCCCTTGACTCCTGCCCATAAGAGCTTCTGGCTCTGTCTCTGCACTGAGGAGCTTGTTACATAAGCGATTTTGATAAAACTCAACTGAATTTGGTGATTTCTTTTACTTTGGGGAGCTTATTACAAATGTTCTAAAAGTGTGATATAATGAGTTTATTAATTGATATTTATTCAAAATGCGTGTGATTTATATATATAAAAGCTACATGTATTTTAGATATGTTAGTTTAATATACTAAATTTGAAAAAAAATAAAAAATCTCACACAGTTCAGAGTAAAACTTTATCCACTGGTGACCTGGTTTTTTTTTTTTTTTTTTAATAGTTTTTATTTATATCGATTCTTTATAATTCATTATAATGCAAATTAAGATAATTCTCTTTATATTATTATATAAGGGTTTTAACAAATATTTTTCTTGAACTTTAACATGGGTGTTACTTTGAACATAAGAGTTTTAATTTGAATAATAGACTCCTAAACACAAGATTTGTAATAAAAATAATAATCTTTTCCTTAGAATATAGTTTTAATTTGAATGGGGGAGTGATTCTTGCAGATGTTGTGTATTGGGAGTTTTTCTATCATTTAAACTCCTATATATATAAATCTCTCGTATGTTAGTGTTTTTTTTTTTTTTTTTTTTTGTCTCTAAAAATAAAATATATTTTTACTTCTCATGGCATCTTTCAAATTAATAATTATTAATTCTATATTTGGGATTATAGATTTCATCATAGTTCATATTATGTATTAAAATCTAGCAGCAAAGAACTTTAAAATGATTGTTCCGACCAGGGGCGGAGCCACACTATGGCTTGGGGGGGCTTGGGCCCCCCCAAGCCAAAGGGCTCCCCCCAAAAAAAAAAAAAAAATCTAAAAAAAAAAAGAAAAAATATAATTTTTACCCCTATTCTTTAACAAATTTGTAGTTTTGGCCCCCCCAAATTATTTTTTTTCAATTTGGCCCCCCCAAAGCCTAAAACCTGGCTCCGCCCCTGGTTCCGACAATGAACTTTGTGATTGTAAAACTGGTTATAACAAAGGCTTTGGCTGCTTTGCAAGTACTGGAATTTAGTCATGATTTGGGGCTACAACGAATCCTTTGGAAGGTTGATGCGACCTAAATTGTAAAGGCTGTGAAGGCTAACAAGCTGAATGATACTTAAGGTGTGTTAAATACGTTGCAAAGTTGGTAGGCTAGTTATGCCAAAAGAGAAGCTAATTTGTTTGTGCATGAACTAGCTAAAGTAGTTGTCAAATAGGTTATAGATAAGGTTTGGATCGAAGAAATTTGCCCCGATATGTGACGTTATTGTACTAGAGCAACACTCTCTTTTTATAAACGGCACTGATCCCTGCACAAAATTGTGCACAACCACTCACATTGGTGGGATTCATGTGAGTGAGTGGGTCCCACCATGTGAATTCGTGCACAACCTGTTGTGCAGAGAGCTTTTTCTTTTTATAAAAAAAACGAGTGAAGTAAGAAAGTTATTTTTTATTTTTTAAAAAGAAATGAATGAAAACATATGAAGAGAAGGTAGGAAGGTGCTAATTAAGGGTGGGCAAATTATCCGCCTACCGAACCGAACCGCCATCGACCACCTACTGACTTAACCAACTAATTTCGGTTCGGTAGTCGGTATAAAATTTTATTCCGAAAGTCGGGTCTGAAGCCGAACCGAACTGAACCGCCTTTTAAGCGGTAACCAAACCGAACCGAACCACATTCTATTCCGACCGATTGACCGAATCGACATAAAACGAAACGACGTTGTTTTAGTAAGAACGAAATGTATGATCTTTTTTTTTTTTTTTTTTTTTTCCTTTTCCTTTAAAAAAATCAAAACGACGTCGTTTCATTACCCATTTTAACCGAATGTTAACCGATTTAACCGGCTTAACCGATCGCCTATTAACTGCTTTACCGACTAAACCGACCGTCTATTAACCGCTTAATCGAAATAAATTCACCAACTACATTCCGACAAAAGTTGGTTAACTGACCGAATTAATCGACTTAACCGCTTACTGAACCGACACCCACCCCTTCTGCTTCATAAAATCATCTCAACTTTTGCCATGAAATTAATAAGATAAAAATAAGAACGACAGATCTTGTATTGCCGTTTCAAAGCTTAAAAGGGTAGAATGGTAATTGGAACTCGCTCCTTATTTTTCATGGATTTATTGAATCAAACTCCTCCATTATTCTCCAAGGGAAGATCATGGGTTCATTGTCGGTCAGTCGAGGCATGAAGTGGCCAACGATTTCTCGTCGATGAGTTCTTTTGCTGTTGCATCCATCTTCGCCCTTGAGAACTCGTCGATTTTCAGCCCTGCCATTGGATAAACAAGTTCAAATGCTGCATGCCTTAAGACTTGGCTCCTTTGCTAAATGCTTTTTAGAAGTAATAAAATTATTCTCAATTTAAAAAATAAAATTTTAGTTTTTTTTTAGTTTTATTTTTATTTTTATTTTTTTTAGTATTTTAGTATTTTTAATTTTTTTTTAAAAAGTTTTTAATTGAAAAATGACACATGACACATGTATTATAGGCATATTTTGATAAATTGGGCTTATTTTGAAAACTTTTTGGTAGTTTGGGAGGCTAGAATCTAAGCGTTGGTAGTTCGATGGGTTATCCATAAAACGGCTGGCAAAAAGACTTAGAGGGCTAAATTGTGATTTTTCCTAAGGGCATTTTTCGAGAGTTTGTGTCATGTTAAGTCACGTGCACGGCATGTGGTGTGTTTTCCATCCAAAATGATGGGAAGACCTAACAGAGTGGTCATTTTCAAATGAGTTGATAGTTTGGGGAGCTAGACTCCAAAGTCCAAACCTTGATAGTTCGGAAGACTATCTGTAGAATGACTGATAGTTTAGAAGGCTAAATTGTAATTCCTCCCCCTCTCTCTCTCTCTCTCTCTATATATATATATATATAACATCTACAATATTTTGAAGAGACAGAGAACAGAGAACTTACCCTGGACGATTGACCATTGTCCTTTCTCACATGTAACAGGAAAAGAATAGATAAGGCCAGGCTGGATGCCATAAGACCCATCTGAATAGACTCCCATGGAAACCCATGTTCCCTAAATGATAAAGCCAAAGGAAGAAGGAAAATAAGGAAATATTACAAAAATTATTGCAAAATACAGAAGCATTAATAGAATCTGCAAGATAGAAATGCTATTTTAGATGAAGAAAAAAGAACCTTTGGAGTCCCAAGAACCCAATCACGTATATGATCACAAGCAGCACTTGCAGCAGACAATGCACTCGATAGTTTCCGAGCTTTGATAATGGCTGCCCCACGCTGCTGCACAGTGGTGATGAACTCGGCATTTAACCTATCAAGAACAGAAACAATGGAGATTTGTTAGTGAAGCCAAGTAAATAGCAGGAAATGGGGTGTTAGAATATAAATTAAATGATTAAATTAATCACTTTTTATCTGCTTAGGCTTTTGAGATAAGTAGTGATTTAATTTACATGTCAACAACATTATGCATTTGACTCAGAAACAGACTATCTCCAAGTAATCCAAACATATCAAACCAGTAAACATGTTGGAAATTTTGAGGTACCAATGATCATCAGCAACATGTTCTCTGACAGGTTTCTCTTTACCACTAGTGGTGACAGTTGCATGGTTGACGTCTGGATATTGAGTTGATGAGTGATTGCCCCAGATGATTACGTTCTTGACATCACTAACATGAACATTTAGCCTCTCAGAGATTTGGCCTAATGCTCTGTTATGATCAAGTCGTGTAAGACAAGTGATGTTCTTCTCTGGGATTGAAGGGGCAAACTCTTTCAAAATCAGTGCATTGGTGTTTGCTGGGTTGGCAACAACTAGCACCTGTATAGTAGAAGCAATTAAAATGCATCAATTTAGATGCCAGACAGACAAGGCTTAATTAATATTATAACACTCCGCCTCACGTGTGGGCTCAAACTCCTTCTCAATAAGTGAGACCCAACACGTGGAATATTGAATTGAAATGGGGGTGAATGACGGGAACAAGGTTCGAACTTGAGACTTTTTTTATACAAAAAAAAAAAAGGGGACAAATTTTAGAAAAACAGAATCTGATGAAATAGTTTTAAGATGGCAATGGACTCTAGATGAGGTTGCTTAATGGAATTGCTAACTTAAGCACAAAGTAAGGAATAACTTGTATACTAAGAAAGGGGTACAGGCATTGAGAATGGACAGAAAGCATGTTAGAAGGCATACTGAAAAAGAATTAGAACTGCAATAAAACTAGTGGAACCATGCCAAGGATTAAGGATAAGAAGTCACAGTGAGACAAGGAATGGATTGGGACATAATATTACTTGTTCATAATAACAGAACAGGGACCTAAACAGAAAAGACACGACTTGATGAATTCTGTCAACTTTTCTAACGGCAGTGACTTATTTGCTTATATTTTTTGCTTACCCCAAAGAGTGATTAATCACTAGGAGCTATTAGTCAAAACTTCAAACCACATAGAAAAATGCATTTATCCTATAATCTTAATGTCTCCACAGATATCATTAGTTATACTTTATCTATCTTTCCCAGACCTCAAATATGATATCTTTTGCCAATGCTTCATGGATTTCATCTTAAATTCACTAATTCCTAGCATGTTCTTGGGAGGGCAACTCCTGATATGAAGGCCTCCTCTTTTAGAAGTTAATAAAGATAATCACTTTAATCAACATATATTATTCATTTGACTACAAATTAAATTGGATGCAGCCATATATACTTTAAAAAAAAAATATGAACATATAGGGATTAACTAATAAAAGTAGATTTCCAAACAGTTTTAGAGAGCTAGTGATATATGCCCAAAATTGATTTTCATGCAGGAAATGTGGTGTCTCACCTTGCAATCTTCAGCAGCATGCTTCTCTAAGGCTGAAGCTTGGGCCTTGTAAATTGACACATTTTTAGACATTACATCCTTCCTTTCCATACCTTCCTTCCTAGGGAATCCGCCGACCATAACAGCAACATTGACACCTTTACAAGCTGCAACAACATCTGTGGTAGCAATCACACCTGTCGAACAGCATTCATGACAGGATTTAAGAAACCTCATGGGAAGCAATAATTCTATCTACATAGAACTGGAACTCAAGTTAGGAGGCATGCCTTTCAGAAGAGGAAAGGCGGCATCAACCAATTCCATTTTCACCCCATTCAAGGCTTCTGCCGCAGGTTCAATATCAAGCAAGTGCAGAATCACAGGCTGATCAGGGCCTAACATGATGCCCCTTGCAATCATTGGAACAATTGCATAGCCTATTTGCCCTGTTGAACAAAAACATAATTTTTAGCTACATATATTACTGAGTTCTTGCCATGTCTAGAAAAATGGAAATCACCAACTTATATAATTGCTTGCTCCTTGACTTGTTACAATAATCATATGGAGATAGACCAATTTGTTAAATCGCCACTTATGGGTTGAATTAATCATTTAAATTATAGAAAACTTCACTTAACCTGTTTGAACTTCTATCACATTTGCAATTACCTCTTAAAAACTTCAAAAACTCTCAATTTAGTGTATTTATCTTTCAATTTTTTTTCAATTTCATCCATCCGTTAGGATTTAACGGAAAATTCTAACGGAGGGGTGTCAAAATTCCCAAAATACTCATCCTTCTTTTTAGGAGAAAAAAAAAAGAAAAAAGAAAATTGCAACGATTTAAGTGTTAGTTAGGATTTAACGGACTTTGCAAAAATACTCCCCTAAATCTTTGAATTTTTATTTTTTATTTATATATATATATATATATATATATATATATATATATATATATTAAAAAAAAAGGTATTTTGGGAATTTTCATATGATTTAACAGAAAATCTTAACGGTTGAGTGAAATTGAAAAAAAAAATTAAACGATGGATACACTAACTTGGGAGTTTTTGAAGTTTAAGAAAGTAACTACAAAAGCGATGGCAATTTAAGGGGTTAAGTGAAGTTTTCCCTTTAAATTATATATTCTAATATTCCCCCTCACACGTAGACTCAAACTCTCCCTCAATAAGTGACGCCTAACATGTAGAATTTTTAACTGAAATATGGGGTAAATTGTGGAGTCAGGGTTTGAATTCATGACATCTGGCTTTGATACCATGTTAAATCACCATTTATCCAAAAAGCTTAAGCCGATAGAAAATGATTGATTTAATCATTTAAATTATATATTCTAACACAATTCACTCATTTTTCATTCTTTCCAACCACACATAATCTACGAAAGGGCATTTAGATTGATCTTCAAAGAAAAAGACAGATGCCAGCAGCTGTGTGAGGAATCATACATATCACAAAACATAATTGCAGAAAGTTGTGAATCAAATACAAACATGATTTCAAATGAATTTTGAGGACAAAATTGAAGAAAAAGAATTCCATACTTCCTGTAGTTAGATTTTGACTACAAAAAAACATCCAGAAAACTTGGACAATTATGCTACTTTGTTAATAGATATAACAATAAATCCAAAAAATTTAACCAATAAGTACATTAATTGGTATGAGTTAAGGATTCCAAAAAGAGAGAGAAAAAAAAATCAAATAAAAGAAAAATAAACCAAAAGAATAATGGATTGAGCATGCATGCCTGCAGCTCCAGTGACCAGTACTCTTACTGGATCCTTCTCTATGTTTAGGAAGCTCCACATGTGTCTAATAAGCTTCCAAAAGAAAGCTATAGAAAACAACACAACAAGGCACTTCTGAAGCAATTCAGAATGCACCATTTTCTCAAAATCATTTAGATCCATAACAGTTCCTGGTAGATTTCTACAGAAAATAATCCTATTTCGTGACATATATATGTACGTATGATACATTATCATATGATATACTATCAATGAAAACAAAGAATCTTAAAAGGCATGCACCTGCAAAACAAGGCATTCACATTCCAAAACAATTTCCACAAGAGATGTAGAAGTATAATAGATCCCCCCTATCCAAAGAAAGGAACCTTTCATTGTGTTTGCTTTCTATTAAATCTCACCATTCATCCCCGAATTTTAAGCTTTTGGGAGAAATGACGATTTAACATGCTATTAGAGCAGAGGTCTTGAGTTCAAACTTGTCTACGTTCTTCAACTCCAATTTTGCGAGTTTGAGTCCAAACACGAGGGAGAGTATTATAATATAAATTAAATTCCTATCTGCTTAAATGTGCATTTGACATTGTGATTTTGTAAACAAAAATATCGATTTTAAACCAAACCATAGAAAATAAATCGTTTGGAATTGCGATTTGAAAACGCATAAAATTTGTTTTTTCAAATCTCAGGCAATGTAGTACTTTTTCAAAACGCACAATTTTAAAGGCTAAACTCCGATTTTGCTAAACATTTAACTGTACTTTTAAAAATCAAGTTTTCAAATTGCATATTTTAAAATCGCACTTTTTGAAATTGTAAATCTAAACGGACTTAAGCTACTTTCAAAGAAAATTAAAGGGAAAAAAAAAATAAAAAAAGATTTATATTTTGAGACTTTCACCGGAAGAAAAAAAGATTTATAAAAATAACGTTTTCATATTTTAAAATTGTTATTTATAAATCACACTTTTTGAAATCGTAAACATAAAGCGACTTACGATATCACTTTCAAAGAAAATTGAAGGAAAAAAAAATGATTTATATTTTGAGACTTCCATCGAATGAAAAGCCCACTTCGAACCACCTCAATCAAGCTGAATGACTGTGCTAGAATTAGTTGAAAGGAGGTTAATCTTGTTTTCTGGATAATAATGTTCATTATAAAGAGCAAAGATCTGATCAGATTGAAAATTATAAAATTCTGTCATTTTCCCATGCAGCGACCAAAAGGGCAAACAATATTGAAAATAAAGTAATGCAATGAGAAAAGAACGGTACCCGCCGCGCCAGTGACTAGAACTGTAACTGGGTTTTTCGCCATTGTTGCAGAGAGTGGTTCTTCTAGAGGAAGAGATAGAGAGAGAGAGAGAGAGAGAGAGTTGTTGAAATGTATATATATAGTGGTGTAATAAAGAGAGAGAAAATCCGGACGATGAAGCAGGATCGAAGTGTAACGGCAATCGAGGATAGAGATAAGAGTGACGATGATGATGACGATGATGATGAGACTACAACCTTTTCAGTTTGTCACCATGGAAAAGTTCGTTTGTTACTCAGAACCTTCCACGTTAACTCTTTTTTTTTTTTTTTTTAATTATTATTAAAGCAACCCAAACACAATCTTTATCTTAGGCTTAGCTTCTTTAATGCTGTGACTGCTGTCGTTCAAAAATTAACAAATGACATTTGTTGTTATTGCTAAAAATTATTCATATTCAAGCTGCTATTTATTTTATTTTTTTTATTTTTAATTTAGTTAATAGTATTTTTAATGTTTTTGGAACCGATGACATATTCAACGGTAGTACAAGGATAAGAGGGGGCAAATGCCCATTAATTATGGCCTTGGCGTGAATAAAAAAATTGAATCTAAAGAGATATGAAGATATGAGTCGGAATTCTCAGTATGGTGCACTTGTTAGTTTTATTCATATGTTCTCTTATGCCACCAATGTGATTGAAGGTATTTTATATATAGAAGAGGGCTTATACTCTAAATAGAGAGCATAAGCAAATATTCTAATTCATTCGGTTCATATTTTTTAATTTGCTTTCAATTTTCATTTGATGAAAAATGTTTTGGAATTACATATGAGTTATCTCAAACATTATAATGAAAATGTCAAGATATAGTGAATACAATAAATTAAAGTTGGTTAAACTTTCAAAACAGGGTTTACAAGCTATGAGAGATGAATGGTGAAACTCTTTTTTTGAAGAAGTTAATGTATTTTGTGTCAAAAACAATATTTTTGTTCCCAATATAGATGATTTATACCAACCGCGGTCACGACGAAAAACTTTAAGCATGAAAACTTCATATCATTATTGTAATGCCTCCAAATTATAATTCTAATAGAAACATATTGGGACGCTACTAACTACATTAATCCTTAATTGCGCAGAAAATTAGCATAATATGTAATCATTATACAAAAGCCTGAATAGCAAACAATTTAGAACTTTTACCCTTACTCTAATACAAATACACCAAAGCTCTAGTTAACCATGGAATGGTATGACCAATACATAACTTGTATAATCAATGACAGCTACATAAAGTAATGCGAACTTACATTTCATTTTTACCCACAAACTTACATATAATAATGATAATTATCGTGGTATGATTAGTGTAGCTATCTTGCTATTTGGTATGTGAAAATTCTTCTATTTTATGCTCTCCAATGAGAGTACAATATTCCATTGTGTTTCCATTTCATCCAAATGCAAAAGGGTGACGTGTTGTAGAATCATTACAAGTTAATTTTCCTCGGGGCGTTACAATAAGCCCATGATTATTATTTGTACATGGAAGTCATGTTATACGATGCAATTAACCGTTGTCTTTTACATGCATGCAATTATAAAAACTTACAGGATACATCATACCTTTTTCAATATCCCATTTTCACAAATGGAGTTCATAATTGTATAAAATCTTTCATTTAAGTAAAAAGCATGCATGTTTGATATATAAAATAAGAATGCCAAAAGAAAGTGCTAATAGTATCCATATGAGTTTCACTTACCTCGATCGTAATGATTTCCTTTGTAAACATCCTTAAAATCCTCAACAATGTCTTCTACGAAAAACCCTAATGTTATAAGGTTTTATCAGACAAAACACCTACCTTAAACCTCAAAAATTGACAAAACAACATGCTAGACCAAGGGGTAATTGATCGCCCCTCAGTGGTGATCCCCGCTCAGCCATATCACTCCCCAACCCCCTTAAAAAAAACCCTCTCAACCCCGGTGAGGCCTCTAGAGGCCCTAGGACTTTAAAAAGATCATCCTAAACCATTATCTAAGACCTCAAACCCCAAAAACAAACATTTGTACATTGATTACGAAAGGGTTCACAACTCAATAAACAAACACAAAGAAATAATAAACCCCAACAACATATTTGTAATTTTAATACCCTGTTTAGACACGTGGGATACACTTTTTAATCATTGGTTTAAGCTCTTAAGAATAATATTATTTTAAAACTACGCAAATGCCAATTAATTTAATATATATATAGACACACACACACACGTTACCAAAATATTCTACCTCCTACTTGGTAAGCAATTAAACAAATTTTGAAGTGTTAATGACTCGTGTCGAAAACTTGTTAAAAATAATTGTATTTGAGGTTTTATAAAAAAATGATCAAATAGTACAATGTTGCACAAGAACGATTGATCGTTGCTTCCGAATTATGAAACGGTACAACGTGGCACAAAACAATCAATTGGTGCACTAAACGATCGATCTGTTATAGTCAGCATGCTTTTGGACATAACTTTTCAACACAAAACTTGTGGGAAGGACCTTATTTAAGGGCATAGGTGTAACACCCACCCCTAACGACATAATATTGCCTGCTTTTGACTTCCTCGAACCAGACTTCTCAGGAGATCACCCATTATATTTCTACTCTAATATAAGCACGAGTAATTGCGGAGTTCTGATAGGTCTATCACGGCTTTAAAATGTGTTGTGTCAAGAAGGATGCGAATATACATAAAAGCACATCCTCATTCCCATACCCAGGCGGTGTGGGAAGTCACAATCACCCCATCTTGGGATTCAACATCCCCATTGGTGACCCTCATGGGATCACCCCATTCTTGGCGTCCTAGCGAGTGCCTGCTCATGACCCTCATAGGCTTCTACATGCTCCCCCATCTTAGGCTGAGCAATGGCTCTAATACAATTTATAACGACCCACCCCGAACAACACAATATTGTCCGCTTTTAGCTCTCTTGAATCAAACTTCACAGGAGGTCACCCATCATGGTACTACTTTCAAATAAGTACGCTTAACTGTGGAGTTCTGATAGGTTCATAGCCATCACGGTTTTAAAACGCATTGTCTCAATAAGGGTACAAATATACATATAAGTACATTCTCATTTCTATACCCAGGTGATGTGGGACAACATATACCAACTGTGGTCATGACGAAAACTTGTTGCTCAATTTAATCACCCAAAAATTGTTGTTGTCAAGTTTCAAAAACTTGTTGTGCAAATTTTAATATACTCGCAAGTGCACGAATTGTTTGCAATATAGTGTTATGCAAGTGTGAGGTCGATCCCACAGGGAATTGTGTTGCGAAAATTAATCTCTATTCAAACTAATCCTATTTTAATTTAATTCCAAATTTAGGGGTTTTTGATGAAAGAAAACATAAACAAAATTAATGAAAATAAAGGGGTCTAGGGTTTTGGAATCCACGCTCACCAAATCACAACAACCTAATCTCATGCTCATCACACATATTTCGAATTCTTTCAAACCAATCTTAGGTATGTTCTACTTTTGCTTCAAAAATAGTTTAAATCATTCAATGAATCCATTCTTCCACAAATCACAAAAGATATCTAGTTTCAACTAAATCATCAAATGTATCCATAGAATGAGACACAATAAATATCCAACATACATGAAAACCCAAGCCATCAATTTAATGAAACTATATCAAATCATCACTTGTATCCGGAAATCACAAGAGATATCCAAAAATAATCTCAAAAACCGAAATAGAACAATGAGAAATCAAAACCATGAACTCAAATAGCATACACAAGCATTGAAACTCTATTTCTCTTCAATGGTGAGGTTTCATCCTCAACCCAAGACGAAATTTTAGTTATACATAACTAAAGAAAACGTAAATGAACAAGAAGAATCAATAAAAACATAAATAAACTTACAAAGGAAGGTGGTTCTATGTGAAAATACCCAAGAACCCTAAGCTAGGTCAAAATCGGCCCTTTGGGGCGCCCAGACGATCTCTGCCGTGGCTCCTCTTATTGAGAAAATGAGAAAAAGACGTATTTATAGAGTTAGCTAGGGTTTCTGTCCCGCAAAAATTCGATCGATTGATTTTAAAATCGATCGATCTACTTTTTCAGCACTTTCGAAAATCCAACTTTTCTATGTATTTTTGCCTTGAAAATTGTCATTTTTCTCTTATTGCCCTACAAAACGCAAAAACACTAAAACTAACCAAAACATTAGAAAGTAACAAAGCTAAAGGTTTAACTAATATAAATTAAGGGGTCCAAATATACACTTTTTGGCACTCATCAGGTGTGGTTATAATGCACTGAACTAGAGCACGTGAGTTGTTATTCTATAAACTACTACCAATTCAATAACTTGAACTCAAGATTGCTTATAGCATTGATTCTAAATCCCGAAAGGAATGTAAACTCAAATGTGAAGTGTAAGTCACTTTGATACATTTAGGAGTAAGATCATTCATTGTCAAAATATCATTGTGTTGGGTGATTAAATGTAGCGATGTGAGAACCCTACTCTTCAAGATAGAATCCATAATCATTGTGAGAATTGATTATTCTAAGTCTCAATGTTGATCATTTTAGTAAAGACTTACTAAAATTAATTGTACTCAATGAAATATGATTTCAATAGTATGAGAATAATTGGTAGCCGACTAACCGGCTACGTGAATTTTAAATTTATAAGTTTACCACTCGCAATAGTACGTATCGATTGTACTATAGTAAGGGTGATTGAACCACAGAGATTATGGGTTGTTTTGCGTAATAGGATATCTAAATAGTGTATTTAACTTAACTTAAGAGTAAAAAGAAAAGTAAAGGTTGTAGAATTGAAGCTACAACAAGTAAAGTAAAGGAAAGCGGAAAATGAAAGCAAACTTAAAAGAAACTTAAGGTATTGATCTCATCTAATCCTCAACCAATGATATGCCTAAAGTCCATATGGATCTTCCTAACATGTATAATATGAGCGCGTAATGGGCGTCAATCATTACAACGATCTCGACATGAAAATACTTTAGTTAAGACGTAATCATAAAGCACTTATTTTCACATTAAACAACTCCACGTAAAGATTTAAACTACAATTGAAAAACGTTTACTCTACCAAAGGTGTGGAGTGATTAATGCTCCCTACCTTACTACTCTATAACACATCCTAATAAGCATACACAATATATGAAAACTTTAATTAGGCCAAAATGATAAGGTATCTAGTTTCACACCGATCGCATCACGTAAAAGTTACACTATAATTGAAAAACGGTTTAAACTACCAAAGGTGTGAAACGACCGGTATTCCCTAGTATACCTTATAAGGTGACTCTAATAGGTAAACATAAATTATGTCAAATTAGAACCATTGCAAAAGACATCGTTCTTGTTTCCAAGAACGTTGGTTTTACTCAAGAAATCTAAGAAAACTCATAGACAAGTTTAACTCTTTTTCATGAATAATTAGATTGGAATCTTGAAAACAAAACATTTTAGCATGGGTTTTGAGATCCTCTAGCCTTTAACAATCATCAAACATCTCAAGAAAATCCTAAGAACCTCAAGAACACTTCATGGTTTTTGGATAGGATTTTGATCAAACCCTAAGAACTAATTTAGCTAGACATAATTGAATCTAATCTAAGCATGAAATCTATGAAAAACAGTAAAGAAACAATAAGAAAATGAACTAAAACAATAGATTAAAACTTAAGAAATTCGGATTACAAGGAAAGAAAATAAACCTAAGCTAGAACATGAAATTTAAAGGAAAACAACAAAGGAAACAAGCTCTCTGGATTTCGGTCCAGAGAGTAGCATCAAAGTAAACTAGAAATACAAGAAATTAAGTTGATACACCTGAGAAAATCTGAAACTCCTAAAATATGCATGTCTAAACCTAAATCCCTAATCTTATATATATGGAGAATTAGATTTACAAAAGACCATCAAGAGTTAATTCTATCCGCACAAACAGAGCTAGTCGGCGTCCATTTATGTCCACAAAATCCAACTTATGATTTGAATTACATAAAGAATTCAAAAGATTTGGAAATATCTGATTTTCTGGAAGACGGAGAAATCGATCGATCAATTATAAAGTCGATCGATCGCAGTCTGGCTTGTCCTGCTTCGATCGATCGAGTTTCGCTCGATCGACTTTTCTTCGACTGATGAACTTCGATCTATCGATTATAGAGTTGATCGATCGAATTGCCTTGGTAAATTCTTTAACTAACATGAACAATCTCGCACTTTGGAAATGAATAAAATACCCTTGAAGTATTTTCAAGTCTAATTCAAGTGTTTTGAATTAGATTTCAACTAAGACCTGAAAATAAGACATAAAACAAAACTACAACAAAACGATATATATACAATACGAACTAGGTATAACAAATGTAAATTAAGGAGTCTTGAATCGAATAATTCAAGACTTATCAATAATCAAGAGATTAAATTGGGGATTAAAAGATTAAGAGATAATGAAATAAAGTGACAATAGATTTCTCTTTGACTTAATTTCACTATTGATAGTTCATGGAGGGGTCAAACGCAATTATAAGAAGTCAATGGACCTCTTGATTAAATCAAAATAAATACTAGAGAAAAATTACAACTTTTTAGTGGAATAAGTAATAACTAATGGTAACCTAGAAGAAGTCATAAGATGATAAGTTTCCTAGGTCTATTGGAGCTAGTCATTTATTTTCCCTCTAGGTTCCTGCTCAAGCTAATTATTGGGCTTGTCAAAATTTCATAGGAGTGCTACTCCATATAGTCGCCGAACACCAATTCCTTGTGGTGGCCAAATTCCTAGTGTCCTAAGGACTTGTTCTCCAAGTTTAGGACTCTAGGTTAAGAGGTATATATAAGGCGGTGTTATGCAGTATAGCCCACACAATTAGAATTGATGAGAAGATCAAAAGATTTATAAGAGAAACCCTAGCCCTAGCCATGCATCACAAAGAGAAAACCCTAGCCGCCTATCACCAAGCTATGTGATCATATATACCTTCTTCTCTTTCATGTATTGAAAAATTTGGTGCTATGTTTACATGAAGCTCGCTCCTTGGGAATCTTCTATTGTTTTTGATGTGATTATTTCACATACATGTTCCCAACAATTAGTTAGGCTTGTATCTAATTTGCAGTTCTTAATGAAAATGGGTAAGAGAATTGCAACCTACTTGAAATGTGTGGTGGATCGGGCTTTCTCAAAGCAGCCTTAGTGTGTCTGGCATAAATTTTTGAAAGGAGAAAGGGGATGAATGGATTGATATGATATGAAGGTGGGTTGATGTGATATAAATGTGAAATGAGTTCTGAATTTTGTGAGAGAAAGGTGAGAAAGTTATTTGTTAATGTGAAGAAAGAAGTTCGACTTTTTTGAATAGAAAAGAGAAAGGAAAAATGAGTGGATTATCAAACATGCATTTCCCTTGATCTTGTTATTCCTAGAACCTAGCATAAAACCTAATTAGAGTATCGTGGGTGTCGGAAAGTTTACTTGAAGTATTGGTATCTGATATACTCGAACACAACAAACCCATGACCAAAGCCATTGCAATTTAGCCAAATCAGCATCTCTACCCTTCAAAAGGAAAAATGAAAATAAAATATTTTGGGGTGGTTCGGTCTTAGAGGCCTACGTCCACTATTGCAAATTGCTCTAAGAGCTATATTTTGCTCTTATTTAACTTGATGATTTATAATGGATCCGGCTTCTGTGCTGTACTTTAAAAGTACAGCACAGGTGCTGTAATTTGATGGATGGCTAGGATTGACTCAGGCTTTCACTAAAACAAACGATGACGTTTTAAACCAAGGAAAAAATGAAACCCAACTGGCCATTTCCTTGCTGTTTGACGCCGTTAAGGAGGGGTGGGTCTTCTGTTCTCTCACCTCACGTCTCTCCCCTGTTGTTCTTCTCTCTCACAATTTGCCTCTCCCTTTCTTGTCACTCTCTCTCTCTCTCTCTCTCTCTCTCTGTCAAATTTTCTTCCTATGCGATACTGGGATCTGCGGTTCACGTCTCTCCCCCTTTGCAACGACCGATTAGAAGAAGAAATTTGAGGTATTTGTCTCTCTTCCTTTCGTCTCTCTCTCACGAATTTGCCTCTCCCTTTCTCGTCACTCTCTCTCTCTCTCTCTCTCTCTCTCTCTCTCTCTCTCTCTCTCAATTTTTCTTCCTATGAGATACTGGGTTTTGAAATGGATTGAGATTAAATTGATGATTTGTGGTTTTTGTTATACCCATTAGTTAGTTTAACTGAAATTTGGCAAATCCTAGAAATTGAAATTGATTGGTTGAAGTTTGACGAGATTCTGGGTTGAAGGAAGCTTGATTGTAATTTCTGATTGGGTTATTAAAGTAGCCGATTGTGGTAAATTCTTGGTTTATTTTGTTGGTTCTCTGTTGGTTCGGCTTAGGATGCCAAATGGCCAGTTGGTCTGCTATTGCCGAATGGAAGAAGAGGGAATTTTGGAGTTTTGGTTTTGTTTTTGTTTTTTTAGTTTGGCTGATTGGAATGCTATTCTTACTGTTCGAGAAAATGAAAGTAGCAGCAGAATGCGCTTTTGGTTTCTATAAAATGGAAGTATTGCCTCAACTGAGGCAAATGGTTGTGCAAAAGTCAATTATGTTTACCTCAATTCAGTGGGGTTCAAATTTTTGGTTACTTTTTTGTTTTATGTTTTCTATTATTATCAACTAAATTAAATTAAGGTGATGAACATCAAATTGATATAGATATTTTCTATCTTATGGGTGGTTGTGTTTTTTCCTGATGGTTGGAAATTTGGCTCTTGGTAGTGAGCATCCCATAGTTGACCGACACTAAGGATATTGCTGCAACAGTTGAACAGGTTCTTTTACTTCTGCTTGAGCAAGTCTTCTACATGTAAACTGGTCTGCTTAATGTAACTGTTCTTGCAAATGTAAACTGGTCCTGCAAAGTCTTCTATCATCCAAGACTTCTACAGTTAATTGGAAGAAATAATAGAACGTATTGTCCTGCAAACTCTGAGATTTGTAGAACTACATTCTGTTATTTATTCCAATTAACTTTTTATTTACTATCATAATTTAAACAAACTAAATAGAAGTCAAATAGGTTGAAGTGATAAAAGAGTTCTGATTTTATTCTTTGTTGCATGATAGTTTCTTGTGTTTTGTGTACAAAGTTGCAAAGCACAAAACTAACTGAGTTTGTTTGAATCATGGAAGAAGCAAGCCCTCCAAGACATTGAGGAGTCCAACTAAAACAGGTCTGATGTTTGTAACAGTTGCAGCAGACAATTTGCTCATTTCTTCACATTCACAAATATTGTTTCAACACAACAAATATGGGAAAACCAAAGCCTGCTTCCCAATGAGTAGAATCTGGCACCTCACCAGTACCAGCATTGATGAATTTAAAAAATGTGGCATCAAACACTGCTAAAGATGCAACTATTGCTGAAGATGCAGCTATTTGAAGGATTGTAGCCCATGAGAATGTGCAGCTATTAGAATGCTAGTAGCCCATGAGAATGTATTGTTAGCAGCTCTGATTTTTATAAATGTAGTGTTTCTCTCAAAAGTGCAGTTGCACTTTATTCCATTGTAAAATTATGTTAGATTAATGAAAATTTCTTATTTGAATGATATCAACTTGGTTGTGTTGAATTTGAAATGTCTATAGAAAATCATTGTAATTTCTATTATAGAGCAATAATTGTTGCAGTTCTACATGATAGAATTGGAATCAATTAACACTACACATTCTTGTAATTACATAAAGAAATTGAGATACACCAAAAGCTCTATGCATTAAGCATTGAGTTGGAATGTAATTACATAGAACAAAAGCTATACGCATTGACTTCAAAGCATAATATAATGAATATACGTATACAAAAAAAGTGTAGGAGGTACAAGCAATCCATTTTGGCAATCCAACAAAATTTTCTTGATAGAAAGAATCTAAACAACACCGACTAATGATTAGGGAAGAAATCCCAAATTGTCGCGTCATGGATGTTCAATCTTGTAAGGAGACTATATCTACTCTCGGTATCCTGCAATTTTCCAAATGAAAGACAAATTACAATAATCATTAACACTTGCATTATATATGCCTTAAATAAATTTTTAGTAAAATGGTACCTGATGTACGGATGAAGGGTAAAGACTACAAGGGTCATTAGCATTTACAGAATGAGGTATGTATAAATCCTATGTCATATATTACCGATTAATAATTGTATACAATATTTTAAAACAAAATCAATTGAAACGTCTATTCTCACTGTGGAGCCACGCTGCGTCAAATGTCTTCTGTATACATATACTAATCACTTTAAGAACAGCATTCCCAATCAGCCAAACCATAAAAACATAACCAAAACCCCCCCTTCTTCCATTCACTGATTCTCTCTCCAATGAATAAAGCAAGAAAACAAATAAATCCTTTCTACAAACTAATTCTTCCACATAATACACTATTTCAAAAAGTAATATTTCTTTTGATTTTAGAAACAAGAAAAACTTCTAAAATGGTAATAAAAAAAACAAAAAAACAAAACTAACCTGTTGGATGACCGGGGACTGAGTTTTATTCCAAGATTCCTCTCAATTCTTTGAGTTTCCTTATTGTAATTACCGGGGACTGAGTGCTAGCTATTGTTGTTGTGATCGTGTTTTGGCTTCGACCCATTACCCCTGTCACCCCGCCATGCCATTAGGTCTCTCACCCAATCAAAACGCCTAATGGAAGACCCGTAGGGTCATTCCTGTCGCTTTCACGACCACCCGGCCAACGAGGTTGCCCTTGTTAGATCCTACACCTGCACGTGTTTACGTGTGAAATTCTTTCGCGCGAGCACCCTACGACATGCAACAGGTTTTGATTTTCTCATCTTGACTTGCAACAGGTTTTGATGGCACGCACTCTACTGACTCTAGTGAGGTCCGTGAGGAAGTGCCAGTGACAAGCAGAGGAGGCGGGAGCTTCAGCCTCCCGTGTCCGACAGACATATAGGACGAGGCGGCCACCTCAACCTCACATGGGTTAAATCTAATCTTAACTACATGCATATAAGCTCTTGGGCACCATTCTCTTGCATGCCGGTTTTTAAGGGTGAGTTTTACCCAAAGTTTTTATCCCATACTCTTTGCAAATGTGGCAAAAACCCCATTTAGGATTCTAGTCACTGGCGCGGCTCATTGCATTAGTTTATTTTCAATATTTTCTGCCTTTTTGGCCAATGAGAAAACGTGGGAAAATGACAGAATCAGTGATTTTCAATTTGAGATCTTTATTCTTCATTGTGAATATTATTATCCAGAAACCAAAAACCTCCTCTCAACTAAGTTTAGAACTATCATTCAGCATGGTTGAGGTGGTTCGAAGTGGGTTCTGCGTTCAATGGAAGTTTCAAAATTTAAATCTATTTTGTTTTTTTCTTTCCTTTTGATTCTCCGAAAGCAAACTGAAGGATAGATTCTTTTCGTTGGATTGGGGGGGAGCTATTATACCTCTGCATCTCTCCTTGAGTTTGTTTTGGTATCTGAATGCCTTGTTTTGCAGGTGTCCTTTAAAACTATTTGTTTTTGTTGATAGTATATATATCATCTGTTAATGAATCATACATATATGTCACAAGATAGGATAATTTCCCGTAGAAATCTACCAGGAAGTGTTATTGATCTGTTTGTTCTTGAGAAAAAGGAGTAGCTTGCGTTGTTTCAGAAGGGTCTCGTTGTTTTGTTTTCCATTTCTTTCTTTTGGAAGCTTATTAGATACATGTCGAAGCTTATTAGATACATGTCGAGCTTCCTAAAGGGAGAGAAAGAGAAGGATCCAGTAAGAGTACTGGTCACTGGTGCTGCAGGCAAGCACAATCCGATTTCCTTTTGGTTTATTTTTTTAATTTTTTTTTTCTTTGTCCTTGCTGGAAATATTTGATTGTTTTATTGTCCCCAATTTGAAATTCGAATGGCATTTCTTATATCTCCAATTTCATTAGCTGAATTGAAATTTTCAGTTGTATGATTTCTTAATTTCAGCTGAGTTTCTGAACCATTCACCTGAATTCTTATTCAGATTAATAAACAATAAAACTTTAGCTTCTCCAAATTCACGTAAACATGCTTAATCTAAATTTGGCTGTACGTGTGGACTATTAATCTTCCAATATTTTTTTATTTTTTTTTTAACCTTTTTGGCATCTTTAGCTCATACCAATATATTTGTTGATTTCTCATTCTTGGAACTAGAAGTCCAATTGGCATTAATTTCTGGTCGGTTAAACTTATTGGATTTGTTGTTGTATCTGTAAACATGGTAGTGTAATGGTCCAAGTTTTCTGGCTTTTTGTCACAATTGTTGTCAAAATCTAACAACAGTAAATACAGAATTCTTTTTCTTCAATCTCATCACCAAATTCATTTGAAATCATGTTTGTATCTGATTCACAACTTAATGCAATAATGTTCTGTGATATGATTCCTCACACAGCTACTGTGATCTCTCTTTTTCTTTGAAGATGAGTTTAAATGTCCTTAATTTCTGTAGATTATCCAAAGTAGTCCTGAAAATCGTAGACTTTTTGTTGTTTTTATCATCAATATTATCTTATACGCTGTATTATTCCAACCATTTGGGCATTTGTACTGGTGAGAAGTATAGTTTAAAGAATTAAAATTGAATAAAAAGCTTGATATATATCCATATGATTGTTGTTAGAAGTCAAGAAGCAAGCAAATTTGGTTGTTGATATATAAGTCTGGCGATTTCCTTTTTTTCAAGAATGAATAAAAATTATTATTTTGTATTTTTGTTCAACAGGGAAAGAAGGCTATGCTATTTTACCAATGATTGCAAGGGGCAACATGTTAGGCCCTGATCAGCCCATGATTCTGCACTTGCTTGATATTGAAGATACGGCTGAAGCCTTGAAGGGGGTGAAAATGGAATTGATTGATGCTGCCTTTCCTCTTCTGAAAGGTTTGCCTCTTAACCATACGATGTACCTTTGGACTACGGCTTATGTGTATCCTTTGTCACTTAGCTTTGATGTCTTTCTTGCTCGCTTTTCTCTCTTGCCTTTTGGATTCTTACTTATCAAAAAAAACTTGAGAGCCAATTCAATGTAGATAGAATATTTTCTCCCATGAGGTTTCTAAAATCTTGTCTTGAATATGGTTCAACAGGTGTAGTTGCTACTGCAGATGTTGTCAAAGCTTGTAAAGGCGTCAATGTCGCTGTTTTGATTGGTGGATGCCCACTGGTGGCCAGCATGGAATTGAAGGATCTGATATCTGAAAATGTGCCAATTTTCAAGGCTCAAGCTTCAGCCTTAGAGCAGCATGCTGCTGCGGATTGCAAGGTCAGACACCCAATACATTGCCTGCATGAAATAAATTCTGTATTTAATTCTTTGGGGCATATATTATGAGCTCAAGTAAGGTGTTGCACATATATCTGATATTGGCTTCTGAAATAATGATGAGGTAATGGCCCTCTTCAATTGGCGAGGTCATGCAAGGATTTCAAGGACACCCAAGCTTCTAATTTAAATTTCTGTATTTGTTTGTGTGTCTGTGAGAGTGTCCGTGTGTGTGCACGCGTTTGCGTGCTCGAGTTTTAGTTATAAGATTTTTCGTGTCCCCTATAACTCCCTGACACTTTTGTGGAAATTTATTTTTATTAGTTGACCTCAATACATTTTATAGTTTTATGTACATATGGCTGCATCCACTTTGGTAGTCATGAATATTATACGCTGATTATAGTTATTAAGGAATGTTGGACATGTTTATTAAGTTCTAAAAGAGGAGGCCTTCAAATCAGGAGATTCCCTCTCAAGGACATGATAAGAATTGGTGAATTAAGATGATTTTCATGAGGCCTTGGTAGACGATATTATGTTTAAGATCTGGGAATCATAAATAACTTAAAACTAATGATATTAATGAATACATTAAGATTAATTTTAGCATCCTGTTCTGTCATTGTTAGCATGTAATAAGTGTCCCAGTCCATTCCTTTAGACTTGATTCGCTATGACTTCTTATTTATAATCTTTGGCTAGGTGTTCCACTAGTTTTATTTTTGTTAAAAATTCTTTTCCACTTGCCTACTGACATGTTTTCTGTCTTATTTACAATATATTCGCTGAAAACAGATTATTTTCTTCTAACAAATGTTGGTAAGAGTGAAGTTTTTAGAGGATTGCTTTGCAGTTAAATTTTGGAAATGACGGATTGGTTTTATTATGCAGGTGCTAGTTGTTGCCTTACCACAAAACACCAATGCACTCATCTTGAAAAAATTTGCTCCTTCAATCCCAGAGAAGAACATCACTTGTCTTACACGAATTAGTCATAACAGAGCATTAGGCCAAATCTCTGAGAGGCTAAATGTTCATGTTAGTGATGTCAAGAACGTAATCGTCTGGGGCAATTTCTCTTTGACTCAATATCCAGATGTCAACCATGCAACTGTAACCACCACCAGTGGAGAGAAATGTGTCAGAGAACTTGTTGCTGACGATCAGTGGTACCTCAAAGTTTCCAACATGCTGACTTATTGCTTCTTTTTTTATATGTTTGAATTATTTGGAAATAGTTTGTTGCTGGTCAAATGCATAATGTTATCCACATGTTGGAGTCTGTTAATTATATGAGTCCCTCTCCCCTCAAGATAAGTGGTGATTGAACATCTATGAAGACAAAATCATGGAAATTGAAGATCATGAAAGTAAAATAGTTAGTGTTGCAGCCGATTCATATTGACAATCTTTACATCTTTATGCACTCTTGTCTCCACTAACAAATCTCCATTTTTTATCATCTGTCTTAGGTTGAATACCGAGTTCATCGCTGCTGTGCTGCTGCGTTGGTTAGACATTGTCAAAGCTCGGAAACAAACGAATGCTTTGTCTACTGCAAGTGCTGCTTGTGATCATATACGTGATTGGGTTCTTGGGACTCCCAAGGTTCATTTTTCTTCATGTCAAATAGCATTCGATCTCGCAGAACTTATTGCTTCTATATTTTGTCCCAACTTTTTTTAACTTTTCTTTCCCTTTGGCTTTATCATTTAGGGAACATGGGTTTCTATGGGAGTGTTCTCTGATGGGTCTTATGACATCCCACCTGGCCTTGTTTACTCTTTCCCTGTTACATGTGAAAAAGGACGATGGTCAATTGTGCAGGGTAAGTTCTCTGTGTCTTATTCATCCCCCCCCCCCCCCAAAAAAAACACAAAGGTTCTCTGTTTCTTCAAAGTTGGACTGACTCCTTATTTTCAGAACTACATTTTACTGTAATCTAATCTACATGGACCAATCCATGTTGTTTGTCGGTTAATATTGTTTTCATGAGAGTATTTGTTTATTATGGCAGGGCTGAAGATCGACGGAATCTCTAGGAAGAGGATGGATGCAACAGCAAACGAACTCATTGAGTGGAAATCAAATACTGGCCTATTCAACCCATCTTCCCTAGGAGAATAATGGAGTTCATTCATAAATCCATGAAAAATAAGGAGTTCCGATTATACCATTCTAGCTTTTTATGTACTACTTTTATGGGGACTTCATGAAGCAGCTTCCCACCTTTACGATCTGTTTCACTAATAATATGTTCTCATTCATTTCCTAGACAATCTTTTCAAAGTTTGTACATATTGATATAAACAGTGGCAGAGCCAGATAATCATTGTTGTAGCCGCCTGCGTAGAAACGACCATTAGACTTCTCACTATATTTTAGTTTTTAAATTTTTTTACAAAAAACATAATCAAAACGGACAAACTAGCTAGTTTATGGTGCAACAGTTTAATAACTCAAATAATTTTAAAACAAAAAGAAACCATAATAACTAGAAAATTATCTTATAATACAAATAATAGAAAAACCTGTTCATTAAAAAAATTAAATAAAATAAAATTGGAAGTCACATATGTAACTAAAGAGAAAACCATAAAAACAGTGCTTTTAGAAGAGAAGTGTGGCTAACAAGTGACCCAAAAAAAGAAAATTGATCGTTTAGTGCACCAATCGATCGTTTTGTGCCATGTTGCACAGTTCCATCGTTCGAAAGCAACGATCAATCGTTCTTGTGCAACATTGTACTTTTCGATCGTCTTTTTATAAAACCTCAAAGACAATTATTTTTAACAAGTTTTCGACACGAGTCATTAACACTTCAAAATTCGTTTAATTGCTTACCATGTAGGAGCTAGAATATTTTGGTAACGTGTGTATGTGTGTGCGCCTATATATATATTACATTAATTCTCATTTGTGTAGTTTTAAAATAATATTATTCTTACGAGCTTAAACTGATGATTAAAAAGTGTATCCCACATGTCTAAATGGGGTGTTAAAATTACAAATATGTTTTTGGGGTTTATTATTTCTTTGTGTTTGTTTATTAAGCTGTGAACCTTTTCATAATCGATGTACAAATGTTTGTTTTGGTGGTTTGAGGTCTTAGATTATGGTTTAAGATGATCTTTTTTAAAGTCCTAGGGCCTCTAGAGGCCTCACCGGGGTTGAGAGTTTTTTTTTTTTTTTTGGGGGGGGGGGGGGGGGGGGGGAGGAGGGTTTGGGAGTGTTATGTCTGAGCGGGGATCACCACTAAGGGGCGATCGATCACCCCTTGGTCTAGCATGCTGTTTTGTCAGTTTTTTAGGTTTAAGGTAGGTGTTTTGTTTCAATATAACCTTATAACAATAGGTTTTTCGTAGAGGACATTGTTGAGGAGTTTAAGGATGTTTATAAAGGAAATCATTACGATCAAGATAAGTGAAACTCATATGAATATTATTATCACTTTCTTTTGGCATTCTTATTTTATATATCAAACATCCATGCTTTTTACTTACATGGAACATTTTAAACGATTGTGAACTCCGTTTGTGAAAAATGGGATATTACACAATCCATTTGTGAAAAATTGGATATTGAAAAAGGTATGGTGTATCGTGTAAATTTTTATAATTGCATGCATGTAAAAGACAACGGTTAACTGCATCGTATAACATGACTTCCATGTACGAATAGCTGTCATGGGCTTATTATAACGCCCTGAGGAAAATTAACTAGTAATGATTCCATGACACGTCACCCTTTCGCATTTGGACGAAATGGAAACACAACGAAATATTGTACTCATTGGAGAGTATACAATAGAAGAATTTTCACTTACCAAATAACAAGATAGCTACTAATCATATCACAATAATTATCATTATTATATGTAAGTTTGTGGGTAAGAATGATATGTAAAGTTCTCATTACTTTATGTAGCTATCATTGATTAGACAAGTTATGTATTGGTCATACCATTCCATGGTTAACTAGAGCTTTGGTGTATTTGTATTAGAGTAAGGTTAAAAGTTCTAAATTGTTTGCTATTCAGACTTTTGTATAATGAGTACATATTATGCTAATTTTCTGCATAATTAAGGATTAATGTAGATACTAGCGTCCCAATATGTTTCTATTGGAATTATAATTTGGAGGCATTACAATAAGAGTAATGTTTCTTGCACAACTTGGTTAGGCCCTGATCAGCCTGTTATTCTTCCAAAGAGGAGGTTAATATATCGGATAGACTATATTGTTTAACATATGACATGCTTACTTAATATATCAAGTACTATTTCTATTATGCCTTGCCATGATATTCTTTTCATTCAATAGAGAACTTCATTTATATTATTGCTTATGAGTTGTAAACCTTTTTTTCTAAATAACTAAGTTAACTACATAATAACCTGTACACAATGTGTATTATTACTCATTAAGTCATGAAATACTGGCCTATTCATGCCTTGACCAACGATGAACCCATCTTCCCTAGGAGAATCATGGAGGAGTTCATTCATAAATCCATGAAAAATAAGGTGTTCCGATTATACCATTCTAGCTTTTTATGTACTACTTTTATGGGGACTTCATGAAGCAGCTTCCCACCTTTACGATCTGTTTCACTAATAATATGTTCTCATTCATTTCCTAGACAATCTTTTCAAAGTTTGTATATATTGATATAAACAGTGGCGGAGCCAGATAATCATTGTTGTAGCCACCTGCGTAGAAACGACCATTAGACTTCTCACTATATTTTAGTTTTTAAATTTTTTTACAAAAAACATAATCAAAACGGACAAACTAGCTAGTTTATGGTGCAACAGTTTAGTAACTCAAATAATTTTAAAACAAAAGGAAACCATAATAACTAGAAAATTATCTTATAATACAAATAATAGAAAAACCTATTCATTAATAAAATAAAATAAAATAAAATTGGAAGTCACATATGTAACTAAAGAGAAAACCATAAAAACAGTGCATTTAGAAGAGAAGTGTGGCTAACAAGTGACCAAAAAACAAGGGGGTCTAATAGAAGGATCCGGCTTCCATGCGGTAGTTCAAAACTATCGCCGTTTTCCACTACAGCACATTAATAAAAATTTGCAAATTTTTTTTTTAAATTTAAAAATTATAAAAATAATAATAATTAAAAACAAAAAATATAAAAACCTAAAAAAAATTAAGGGGTGGCCGGCAACCCCCTTGGCAACGCCGGCCACCCCATTATTGGCCAAGGGGGTGGCCGGACCACCCCCTTGGCCGATCTGGGGTGGATCTTCCACCCCAGTCGGCTTTGGGGGTGGTCCGGCCACCCCCTAAAAGCCAAAAAACAAAAAAAAACAAAAAAAGGTTAGGGGTTTGGGGGTGGTCCGGCCACCCCTAAAGGGCCTAGAAACCAAAAACAAAAAAAAAAGTTTGGGTTTTGGGGGTGGCCGGTGACCGGATCACCCCCAAAGGCCTTGGGGGTGGCTCGGCCACCCCCAGATCTGCCGTATGGGGTGGTCGAAACCACCCCCAGGCCCTTGGGGGTGGTCCGGCCACCCCTAAAAGGCCTAGAAACCAAAACCAAAAACAAAAAAAATGGATTTTTGGGGGTGGCCGGTGACCGGATCACCCCCAAAGGCCTTGGGGGTGGCTCGGCCACCCCCATATCGACCGTATGGGGTGGTCGAAACCACCCCCAGGCCCTTGGGGGTGGTCCGGCCACCCCCCAAACCCCTAACTTTTTTTTTTTGTTTTCTTTTTTGGCCTTTTGGGGGTGGCCGGACCACCCCCAAAGCCAACTGGGGTGGTTCGTCCACCCCAGATCGGCCAAGGGGGTGGTCCGGCCACCCCCTTGGCCAATAATGGGGTGGCCGGCATTGCCCAAGGGGGTGGCCAGCCACCCCTTAATTTTTTTTAGGTTTTTATATTTTTTGTTTTTAATTATTATTATTTTTATAATTTTTAAATTTATTAAAAATTTTGCAAATTTTTTTAAGTGGAAAACGGTACCGTTTTCCACTACAGCACCCATGCGGTAGTTTTGAACTACCGCATGGAAGCCGGATCCCTAATAGAAAGCTATAAAAAAGCAAAAACAAAAAAGCAAGGATACAATTTGGGAGAGAAGTTACATTTCAGTTTTGTACTTTTTAATCTAAAAAAACCCTAACACTACATACATACCCTACTTGGCTAACCAAAAAATAAAAAAATCAAAATCAAAAAAGGAAGTATGGGGGCCGTTTATTATTATTACTTTTTTTTTCCCTATGTAGTAGGGTCGTTGATCAATTAGTTAAATTTTTTCCTTTATAATGTAAATTTTTTAAAACAAATTATGGGGGCTACAACCTATGGGCTTAACGTAGTTCCGCCTCTAGATATATATAAAATTAAATCTTATTTTACTAAATGTTATTAAAGTAAAATAAAATTCGAGGAATGAATTTTAAGGTTGATTTTCTATAAACTAAATAAATACTTGTAATATATATATAAATAAAGGCCCCATATAGTGAAGTACAGTGGGTGGTCACAAGCGAAGAGGTGTGGAGCCACCCCTAAAGTGACTGTGAAGGTGGTCTCAAACTTCTTTATTTCATTTGAAATAGAGAACAATTTTATGATCAAAATTTTATTTTATTGCATTTAACAATGTAACTAATGTTACATGATGAACATATTGTCATGTTATTTAAAAATTTTAAATTACGTAACATCATGTAGACCATAATTTTATATGAAGTGACGTGGCAAATAGACGACGTGACACATCTCTTGTTAATTGTTTGGACGATAGGGTGATAGAAAGATCAATAGGTATGTAATGTTAGAATATGTGATTTCCTTATTAGGATTATAGATTTTTCCTTATTAACATATTTACCATTTATGTTTGATTGTAATCAAATCTCAATCTTATATTTATTGTATTCTCTCCACCTACCACATTTCTTCTATAAATAGGGCTATAGTGTATTATAAATGGATCCGGCTTCTGTGCTGTACTTTAAAAGTACAGCACAGGTGCTGTAATTTGATGGATGGCTAGGATTGACTCAGGCTTTCACTAAAACAAACGATGACGTTTTAAACCAAGGAAAAAATGAAACCCAACTGGCCATTTCCTTGCTGTTTGACGCCGTTAAGGAGGGGTGGGTCTTCTGTTCTCTCACCTCACGTCTCTCCCCTGTTGTTCTTCTCTCTCACATTTGTAACGCCTCAATAAATTAATTAACTGTAATTAACTCTTTAGTACTCTTACTCGTCTATTTTTTCTGGAGAATATGACTAAGGAATCTTTACTTCCTAAAAGGAGAATACTAAGAATTATCACATTAACTAAAATTATATTATACACATCATCGATATAAAAGATCTAAACCTTTTTTTTAGTTGATAAAATATCTCAACTAAACCTTAATGTATAAACATGCTTCAAAACTCTATGTCGACAACATTATCTAAAAATACTAATTACTATGAGCAGCTTTCGAAATCCTGCAAAAAGTCCTCAAGCGTAAACAAGATTGATTATCACTACGCCATATGGCCGCATCTTTCTCAAGGTCCACCTCAAATCCGACATCTATAGGTAGATCAACTATAAAACAACATGTGTTTTGCTTGTAGAAAAGATATAAGCGTAAATTCATGCCTTAATGAGTAATAATACACATTGTGTACATGTTATCATGTTAACTTAGTTATTTAGAAAAAGGTTTACAACTCATAAGCTATAATATAAATAAAGTTTTCTGTTGAATGAAAAGAATATCATGGTAAGGCATAAAAGAAATAGTACATGATATATTAAGTAAACATATCATATATTAAACAATATAGTCTATCCGATATATTAACTCCCTTATTGGAAGAGTCACAGGCTGATCAGGGCCTAACCAAATTGTGCAAGAAACATTACTATTACTGTAATGTTCCAAATTATAATTCCAATAGAAACATATTGGGATGCTACTATCTACATTAATCCTTAATTACGCAGAAAATTAGCATAATATGTACTCATTATACAAAAGTCTGAATAGCAAACAATTTAGAACTTTTACCCTTACTCTAATACAAATACACCAAAGCTCTAGTTAACCATGGAATGGGATGACCAATACATAACTTGTCTTATCAATGACAACTACATAAAGTAATGAGAACTTTACATATCATTCTTACCCACAAACTTACATATAATAATGATAATTATTGTGGTATGATTAGTGGCTATCTTGTTATTTGGTAAGTGAAAATTCTTCTGTTGTATACTCTCCAATGAGAGTACAATATTCCGCTGTGTTTCCATTTCATCCAAATGAGAAAGGGTGACGTGTCGTGGAATCATTACTAGTTAATTTTCCTCATGGCATTACAATAAGCCCATGGCTGCTATTCATACATGGAAGTCATGTTATACGATGCAATTAACCGTTGCCTTTTACATGTATGCAATTATAAAAACTTACATGATACACCATACCTTTTTCAATATCCAATTTTTCACAAATGGATTGTGTAATATCCCATTTTTCGCAAATGGAGTTCACAATCGTATAAAATGTTCCATGTAAGTAAAAAGCATGGATGTTTGATATATAAAATAAGAATGCCAAAAGAAAGTGATAATAGTATTCATATGAGTTTCACTTACCTTGATCGTAATGATTTCCTTTGTAAAACATCCTTAAACTCCTCAACAATGTCCTCTACAAAAAATCCTAATGTTATAAGGTTATATTGAACATAACACCTACCTTAAACCTCAAAAACTGACAAAACAGCATGCTAGACCAAGGGGTGATCGATCGTCCCTTAGTGGTGATCCTCGTTCGGCCTAACACTCCTGAACACCCCCCCCCCAAAAAAAAACCCCTCAACCCCGGTGAGGCCTCTAGAGGCCCTACGACTTTAAAAAGATCATCTTAAACCATCATCTAAGACCTCAAACCGCCAAAACAAACATTTGTACATCGATTATGAAAAGGTTCATAGCTCAATAAACAAACACAAAGAAATAATAAACCCTATAAATATATTTGTAATTTTAATACCCCGTTTAGACATGTGGGATATACTTTTTAATCATTAGTTTAAGCTCGTAAGAATAATATTATTTTAAAACTACGCAAATGCGAATTAATTTAATATATATATTTATATAGACACACACACATACACACACACACGTTACCAAAATATTCTACCTCCTACTTGGTAAGCAATTAAACAAATTTTGAAGTGTTAATGACTCGTGTTGAAAACTTGTTAAAAATAATTGTCTTTGAGGTTTTATAAAAAAAACGATCGAATAGTACAATGTTGCACAAGAACGATTGATCATTGCTTCTAAACGATGGAACTATGCAACGTGGCACAAAATGATCGATTGGTGCACTAAACGATCAATTCGTTATAGTCTGCATGCTTTTGGATGGACATAAATTTTCAACACAAAATTTGTGGGAAGGACCTTATTTAAGGGCATAAGTGTTACGCCTATCCCCAACGGCTAGGGGTGAGCATGGGGTGGGGGGTGGGGGGGGGTGGTTTTCCCCCTTTTTGGCCCCGCCCCGCACCCCTGCAAGGGATGAAAATTGCACCCGCTAACCGCACGAAAAAGGGAGAATCAGTGCGATGCAGGGCGGGGCAGGTTCCAAAGAAATCAAAGAAGAAGAAGAAGAATGAGATCTGGAGGTGAAAGTAGAGTACTGAAGGTGTTCCTTCTCCTTAGGCTTCCTGTCGACTCCGAGGAGCATTGTCCCCAACTTCCCCAGCGATGATCCACCACCCTGAAATTCACATTTACAAAATTAAAAAAAGAAAAAGAAAAAAAAAGAAAAGAGTAGGAGCGGATCACGTATGTAAAATTTTGAAAATAGGAGCTATATTTATGAGTTAATTCAGGCAAGTTTAGAAAGAGAAAGATGAAAGAATAGGACCTGTGCTTTTTGGATCCATTGGTACTCCATCTCCATGGCCTCTCACGAGGCCATCGTTAAACAAACATAGGAAATGGATGGAGAAGCTGCCAAGAAATCAGCAGCTCTCAGTCACCTTTGAAGACCAGACCCTTGCTAGGAGCACAGGTTTGGAGAAAATCAAAGAAGTCTCTGGAAGACGAAGAACAGAAAAGAAAAATGAAGGGGGGGGGGGGGGTGTGCAACACAGGAGGTTTAGTGTATTAGGGTTAGGGATTTTTAATTTATTTATTTTTTTTATTCACGCGAGGCTGGGCGGGGCAGGGTGGGGATCCGGGGAAAAAAATAACTTAAACTCGCGCCCCGCCCTGCCCCGCACGTGTTGGTTAAAATCCAACTCGTACCCATAAAAAAAACACTAAAAACCTTGTTTTTAGGGGCGGGGGATGCTGGTTGGTGTGGGTCCACGGGTTTTTGCTCACCCCTACCAACAATATAATATTGTATGCTTTTGACTTCTTCGAATCAGACTTCCAAGGAGGTCATCCGTTCTGTTATTACTCAAACATAAGCACGATTAACTGCAGAGTTTTGATAAGTCTATCACGACTTTAAAACATGTTGTGTCAAGAAGGATGCGAATATACATACAAGCACATCTTCATTCCCATACCTAGGCGATGTGGGAAGTCACAATTACCTCCTCTTGGGATCCAATGTCCCCACTGGTGATCCTCATAGGCTTGTAGCTCGTGAGGACTATGAGACCACGACTTGTAAACAATAAGAGTTTGGCCTTAATCCTAATGCATGATAGAGAACTCACCATTGTTTTTGGAAAGAAAGTGCTACCTTGTCTTCAATTTTGAGAAACTAATAAATAAAGAACCTCTTTAGGTTCTTTCATTCAATATATTGGAACTTTTAGATCGTAAATTTTCATATGTTCATATGAACATCAATTGACCCTTATGGGTTTAGAGGATTCTTTAATTAATTCCATAGTAACTTAGGAGCTCATAAACCTAAGAAGGGATAATTTTTTCATTCTTAGAAAATAAAACTATTTAAGTTTTGATGTGTTACCCTACCAAAAGTTGTCATTCTTAAATAGCTATCGATTTAATAAAACTTTCTTTAAGGGAATATTCATTTTAACAACAATTCACCCTTTCGAGTGTAGACAAATTCTTATAAGTATTACTCATTTGGAAGCTTATAAACCTAACATGGAGACAATATTTTGTTTTCTAATTAAGAAAAAAAATGAACTTAACTTATGATTTATCTCACTCGATCAAAAGTTACTATTTTATAACAACTCTCCATTTAAATAAAACTTTCTTTAAGACAAAGTTGCACAAGATAGCATTTTGTATGGCTTAAGTATTGAATCAATACATTTTTTTTCTCATCCAAAGTAAGTCATATAAATTAATATGGTTAGATTGATCTATTCTATTTGCTTAAAAAGTCTTTTCATAATTTGCAAAACTCCATTTTCTTTAGTAATTTTTCTTTTCTATAAACATATGCTTTTGAGTAGTATCTTTAATATAAAATGTCTTTTCAAATGATTTGAATTTCATCTATTCTTGTATGATGTGTTTACCATGCTTTTCTAGCTAATATTTCAAAACCTTTTGAATGGGTTTGTTGATATAATATATCATAACTATTTTATCATCCTTTTTCACCTTTTTATGAAAAATAATTGCACTCTTGCATGTATATTTTGGTTTTGCTAAAAGTCACATGCTAACATAAATATTATCTTAAAGCCTTTTGCTCTATCCAAAAGTTAGTTTAGTGAAGAAAGGTCATACTTTTAAAAATTAGAACTATTAAACAACACTTTTTTGAATAAAATTACTTTAGGAATATTATGTTAATTCATAGACTAAATTATCTTTATTGCAAGTGTCTAATCATTCTCTTGCATATTAATGTAAGGTGTAAGCCTTAATTATTGAATTACAATTCAAATTAAGAAAGTTTCTAAAGTGTGAGAAAAAAATGGTTAGGAAATGTGTTAGAAACCTTGCGGTGGTGATCGTGAAAGTGCTTATCCTTATTATCCTACTTCCTTATTCCTTTGAACTTGATCAAGCAAAAGGAGACATACATGAGTGCCTTACAAATGAAATTGAAGGTTGTGAAAGTTCTAAAACAACATGGCCACTTTCCGACCTAAAATATAGCTATTGTATTTTTCGTAGTTTTAAGATGTGCCTGCTCGAATTTCCACCCCACCCAATTTTGCATCCTATCATTAGAGATTGCTTCCTAGTTTGTGCGAAAAAATTTAAGATTGAACCGCAGGACATTGCCCGTTTTACTTCGTGTTTATTGGAATGTTATGAAGAGCATGCTAAGAAGCCCTCAGACGTCATTTATATACAGAATCCTTGAGTTCCAGCTTTTGATCTGGTAAGAGTTCCTAACGTTCTTCAATATCCATTTTATTGACATAATTGTGTTTCTGTAATACCCCTAAAGCTAGAAATGCTCGTTTAGGGATGATGATCACTTAACTTAACGAAAAATTGATGAAAATGTAGTTTTGATTCGGGAAATGACTAGTTTAGAAAAGTGTTTCATTTTTGGAATGTCATGTTTAGGTAACTGCTTCAATTAGAAAATTTTAAGGAATGACTCCTAGGAACTAGGAGTATGTTAATTTTGGTAATTAGGTTTGTAAGAAGTTCCTTAAAGTTTATAGGAGGTTTATGTCCAAAAAATAAGGTAGGGTCTAACATAAAAACCCAAGCCTACCTTGAGCAAACCTAGCCAAAGATGAGTCCTTCCATGGAAGGAATTTTTGGAAAGAATGAAAGTTCTAAGGGGCCGACATCTCATGAACTTTAACCTTATATCTCCCTATAAAAGGATGTCAAGGGATTTTTAGAAATCCATAGAAGTCGGTCCCCCTCCAAATAAAAAAAAAAAAGGTTTCTCCTCTTCCCTCAAATGCAAGTGCTTTTTTGAAGAAAAAACTAGGCTATTGCCCCTAGAAATACCAAGAAAAAGACAAAAAAATAATAATAATTCACCACTTCCTCTATTGAGACAAGAGTTACAAGAATTCGAGAGACAAGAGTTACAAGCACTCAAGAGACAAGAGTTACATGATGATAAATTTGATTTATTGTTGTTAATGTAAAAGTATAAGAGGCTTGTAACGTTCATACTCTTTCTCTATAAATAGAGTCTTGTATACAATCAAATTTTAGGTGGTTTGGTCTATGGCCTACATCTACATGTCAAAGCCTTTTGTTGGCTATATCTTTCCTTGATTTATTTGATTGTATATAAGACTCTATTTATAGAGAAAGAGTCTGAACGTTACAAGTCTCTTATACTTTTACATTAACAACAATAAATCAAATTTATCATCCTATAACTCTTGTTTCTTGAGTGCTTATAACTTTTGTTTTTTGAGTTCTTGTAACTCTTTTCTCAATATCCTCTAACCTTCTTAATCTAAATTTTTAAGGGTTATAGCCAAAATAGGGATCCACCTTTTCACCTAGAAAACCATAAAAAAGTACCTCAACAAATAGTCACCAAAATCTTGCCAAACAACAGTTCGATCACAAGGTGGATTTTAGAGGTTGATGTCGAACTATTTTAGGGATTGGTTTTCTTTATTTCTAGGAGAGGTAAGAACCGAAGTCCTCAAGCTTTTGTAGTTGATTTGAAACATGGACTCTCATGGTGATTCGTGAATTTTAGTTTTTCAAGAAAAAATTATTGTAGGGTAAAAAAAGCTGAAACAGTTTCTTGGAGTTTTCCTTACAAAGAAGTCCGCGGCCACCTTAAGGCGACTCCCAGCCCCAACTCCACAGTTTGTTAGATGTTTCTTCTTTGTGTTCCCAATTGTAAATACACAATAGGTGTTTGGATAGGGTTCTTCAGGGCCCTAAACACAGCTTTTACTGCCCTTATTGGCAGCATGAGTTCTTGGCATCCGTGCCAAGAATCAATAGGCCTGCGTCATTCATTTGATGCATTACCTCCGCGTAATTGCTTTTTTAGGTGTTTATTGTTGGAGTGTCCAGCCCTAGTTTGTTTAATTTACTTTTCTTTAAGCCTAAAACTTTGCTTTGGCTTTAGTTTGCAGTTCCTTTTCAAGTATATATATATATATATATATATATATATATATATATATATATATATATAGGCTTTCTCAATATTTTATTATTATTATTTTTTTCATGTTTTCTTTCTAGAAATTACATGACCTAGGATTTTCTTTTTTAGATGAATAAGTAAGCATATTATTAACAACTAAACCACTGAAACAGAGTTTACAAACTCAATAAAACAAAACAGCCAAACTGCATAAAACAACAACTGCAGCAAGGCTAACAACAACTCACAACAACAGCAACCAAAACAACAAGAAGCTAAAACAACTGACTAGAATTAGTTCAAAATAGAGACATCTAAATTCCAAAACTGACAAATCAGATCGTTTTCTCTAGACTTCTTAAAAGAGCCTTTTCCAGAAAGTCGGGTTCTAACTTCCCAAAATATCCTCTTAAGAACTTGCTCCTCAGTACTAGGAACACCACAAAACCGAATGGCATTCCTAGCTTTCCATAAACCATAAACAGCAGATCCAAAAACCAACCTGCATAGAACCCCCAACATGGTTTTCTTCTTCCAATTTCTACAACCCTCTGTTAACAGAACCTGCCAGTTAAGCAAACAAGGCACACCAGGACACCTCCTCATACAAGACTTCCAAATTCTTGAACTGAAACTACACTAAAAAAGAAGAAGATGATTTCTACTTTCAATAACATGATGATAGAACCCATAAAGAGGATCTCCATTAAAACCCTAAACAAGAAGGCGATCACTTGTTGTTAACCAAAGAATAAAGGCATGTTTTGGAATAGCACAAGGAAACCAGATCAAATGCCTTCATTCAACTTCAACTTTCTTATCCCTTAAGAAATATCAGGTTTCAGAACTCACAAAAGAACCCTTCCGAGCAACCTTCCACATTGGATTATCAACAAGGCCCAAAGGAATTTCTGGTAGACGGCTTTGAATAGCAACCAAATCCTCAGACTTGGCCGGCTTCCAGCACCAAGTCTCATTACTCAAAATAGAAGAAAGTTTTGACTTTAGCCTACTACTAGCATCATAAACAACTCGAAAACCATACCTCTCTATCAACACACCACAAGGATGCCAATTATCAAACCACAAATGAATATTCTGACCATCACCAACTTCAAAAAAAATAAAGTTCCAAGCAACATTCCGAAGTTTGAGTAACCTTCTCCAACACCAAGAACAATCCTGAGGGATGTTCACACTCCAAAAACTCCTACCTTTCAGCAAGTACATTTTAATCCAAGCAACCCATATAGAACCAGCACAAGCAAATAAGTTCCATATATGCCTCAAAATAGAAGTTCAATTCCAAACTTCTAAATTTTTCAAGCCAAGACCCCCCTCTTTCTTAGGAAAACAAACATCACTCCAAGCTACTTTAGCTTTAGCAGAATCACTGTCTTTCCCATTCCACAAAAACTGATTAAACCTTTGGCTAATATCCCTAATAATCTTCTTTGGAAGGGTAAAAATCCCTGACCAAAATACCTGAAGACTATATAGAACGGAGGATAACAATTGAAGTCTTCCAGCAAAAGAAATGTTCTTTGAGGTTCACGAACCTATACATCCTGGAATTCTATCAATCAAAGCCTTACAATTAGAGGTAGACAACTTCGAAGAGATCAAAGGAACTCCTAATTATCTGATAGGAAAATGACCCTCCTTTATCTGCAATTTATCCAGCAAAGAAACCTTCAAACTAGAAGAGACACCCGAACAAAAAAAAGAACTTTTAGCTGGGTTAGCTTTCAAACCAGATAATTGCTAAAACTCCAAAAGAGTGGCTTAAATGATAGAAATAGATGACATATCAGCCTCAGCAAAGATGAGGAGATCATCTGCAAAGCATAGGTGGGTTAACTTCAATTTAGAGCAACGAAAATGGAATTTAAAACCAGAACCAGCAGAGGTGTATTCCTTCAAAATATGAGATAGTACTTCCATGGCAATGGCAAACAAATAAGGGGAGAGAGGATCCCCTTGTCTCAACCCCTTAGCCCCTTTAAAATGACCTAGAATTAATATATGCACAATTATAAGAGGAAAGTCGTGGGAATTTGTAGAGGACAAAAATGAGGCAGCTTTAGTTGAAAAGCTACCAAGACAAGGTGCAGTTCAGACTTTCAGCCACATGTAGATCTTAAAAGAAAAGATAATGCTGAAGAAAATTAAAATAAAAGCGGAATAAAGAGAGATAAAAAAAATAAAATAGACACGAAGATTTTACATAGTTCGGTTTATGACCTGCGTTCACAGGATAAAGCCCTAAGGACTATATTGTTGCTCTTATTCACTTGATGAATTTACAATACAAATGGTCCTTAATTATAGGGAGTTAGAGAGAATAAAAAAAAGAATAGGAGATCAAATCAAATAAGATTTTCATTTAAATCTGATTTGATTTGATTACAATCAGTGCTAAAATCAAATTCCATAATATAAAATCAAATCTTGTAATATATTCCAATAGATTGATCTTACTATTTAATCATTAAAAGATATGTTTTGCTTTTGATCAAAACATAATTTTTAGCAATGTAAGTTTTTAAGGGATTAAAAACCTAAAATATGCTTAGCCCATATGAGGTAAAAAAAAAATGAATGGAAAGAGAGAAAATAGCAACAATGTGCTGATTTGGATGGCATTTTAAGGTTGGTTGGAGATTTGTTTTGGCATAATTTTAGGGGAATTTAGGTTTCTAAAAATCCTAAAGAGATGCTGCATTGAAAGGTTCTATGTTGTACAAAACAGAAGGCAAAAAGGACGCATTCTTTTTTTTTTTGAAAGAAAGAAAGACCTAATTGTTGGTTTTTATTTTTTATCATGTTCTAGGCACGTGAGAGGTTGAGGTAAGTTGTGATTTCTTTTTAATTAAAATGGTTGAATTGTTTTATAGAAAGACTATATTTTGAAACACTTATATTTGGGTGGCTTGTTTTATGTATTATATTTTGTTAAATGAAAATCTAAATTTTATGCAGGACAATGTGTAGATTAAGCCTATAATTTTATGATGTTATGAAACTAAAATGTTAGCTTTTAGGTTGGATAAATTCAATGCTCAAAATCCTAGATGTAATTTATTATTTCTTCTTGGTTAAACTTGACTTGTATTTATGAAGTCTTTGAAGATTGTCATATTGTCTCGTCTGCAATCTCGTATGCATTGCATATGGATGAGTTGTCATTGAAGACTTACCAAAAAGATTGTTTGCAATCTCGTATGAAGTAGGTATGAACGAGATACATCCTAAAAACTTTCAGGGAAGCTCATATGCAGTCTTGTTTGAAGCTGGTACAAACAAGGAGTTATGAAAGGCTCACCGAGAAGCTCGACTGCAATCTCGTTTGCAATAGGTATGAATGAGGTTCCCATAGAATAGCTCGTCAGCTATCTCATATAGACGCATAACACCAGAAATTTGTGCTTTGTTTAGTTTACATAGACTTGGTCAGACACCGCCCTAAAATCTGCATCAAATCAAATTTTATTATAAGGCTTGTGTCTTGGAATTTTTAACTCTATTTATAGGGACTTCTTAGGCACAAATTTTCTAATGGTTGTAAGTCTAGAATTCAGTGTGCTAAGAGAGTATTATTGGGCTTGTTTGGTAAGTAATTGTTGTTAGAAAATATAAACGAAAGCAGAAAAACGAAATGCTCCTAAGGCGCGTTACAACGTCGCTTTCCTTAAGAAATTATTTGCCCCCACCAGAAAGGTATGCAAAAAGGTTACAGCAAATATTTCTCCAGGATACAATGGAGCCCAGAAACCTCTGTTTGTTTTAATCTCGTTTTGCACTTACGAAAAATTAAAACAGAACACTTTCAGATTTTTCTATTATATCAAGAGACAGACAGAGACTTTTTAATTTTAAATACAAAAGGTATCAGAAACAAGCATTGTACAGCAGTTATTTCTGATAACTGGACAGCAGTTACTTCTGTATAATATTGAAATAACTGCTAATCCAACCGTCCATAACTGCTTAAGTAACAGTCATAAACTGCTGTTTTAATAGACACTTAAATCTGACCATCAGATCAAATAACTGTCTATGATTGATTAATAATAACCATTAGATCGTTATTTATTAATCTCAACCATTAGATCAAATGTAATTTGAACTTACAGTTTATTTATTTGATTGTCCAGTAAATCCAACCACTGGATTTACCTAAGAAGCATCCTATGGTTTAGATTAAACCACTAGATCGATTGATCAGGACCATCCAAAATCGAAAGGTCATGATTAGATCGCTCCGAGCTCCGATGCTTCGTGCCAAGTGCCAAGTGCGCCATCAAAGCGCCACTAGCGCCCTACAGCCCACTGCCACGCGCGCGCGCGCGTGTGCGTGTGCGTCCGGTGCTTCGCACCGTACTAGAGTATACACCCAAGCATTACTTTAAATGCTTAAAGTGTGTTGCTCCTTATAAATGCCAACTTCAGTATCTCTTTTTCCCATGTGGGACTATCTTCATTTAATGCTCTTTAATACCTTCCTTTTAAATCATTCCCAAGACACAAAATAAATATATATACATATTAATTTTGAAAATACTTTAACAATCCCCCACCATTTTCAAAATCAAAACTCAACTTGACTATAATAGGAAAAAGCATGCATAAATGAAGGTGTCTTGAGGACTTGAACCTTTACTTAGTGATAATATGCCTGAGCTAATCAGAATACCATGGTAGATAAGCTTTGAACCAGTTATCCTATTTGAATAGCCGGGCACATCTCACACATGCTTTTTCTTCTCTTTGAGTAGTTCTAGAAGCCGACACGTGGATTGGCCTTGTGTCAATATCCTGGTTTCATGAGAGCTCTAGAGACAAAACCTTAGTCTCATAGAAGGCGGCACCACCTCCGACACTCATATAGGTAAGCTTATCAGAAGTGCCCTGTAACTAATACACTTCAACATGAATCTGTTATAAGCCTATTAAGTGCAAAAAGCACAGCCTCCATTTTAACATTACAGGTTCCAAGCACAATAACCTTGAGATGGTTTATTAGTTTAAAAACTAATAGAATATGGGTGCTTGCGATCACATCATATAGTGTACTTTAGCTCATTGAACTCAAGATCTTAATAATTTAAGTGTTGAGTTGAGTTTCCACTATTGGTGATCTAAAGGCTTTAATCCCATCTCCTTTGATGTTTTCCACACCAAATCCCTTGCAAGTCCTTTAGTCAATGGATCTGCCAAATTTTGAACAGATCTCACAAAATCAATTGTAATTACTCCATCAGTGAGTAATTGCCTTACATAACTATGCCTTAAACCAATATGCCTCGATTTGCCATTATAAATATGACTATAAGCCCGTGACAATGTTGCCTGACTATCACAATGTAAAGAAACAGGAGGCATAGGTTTAGGCCACAAAGGAATTTCCATTAATAAATTCCTTAACCATTCCGCTTCTTTGCTACAAGAAGCTAATGCCACAAACTCTGCCGCCATTGTAGAGTCTGTAATAAGGGTCTGTTTTTTAGAACCCCAGGAGATAACTCCTCCACCAAGGGTGAATATCCACCCACTGGTTGATTTGTGATCATCGTTATCCGTGATCCAACTAGCATCTGTATATCCTTCCAATACTGTAGGATACCCTCGGTACAAAATTCCATAATTAATGGTTTTCTTTAAATATTTAAGAATCCTTTGTACAGCAATCCAATGAATATGACTAGGGTTACTAGTGTATCTACTCATTTTACCAACTGCATATGCAATATCAGGTCTAGTACATGTCATTGCATACATCAAGCAACCAATAACTCTAGCAAACTCTAATTGGTCTACAGCTCTACCAGTATTAGGATATAATTTCATGCTAGTATCAAAAGGTGTAGTCACAGGTTTACAATCAAACTGATTAAACCTTTTGAGAACTTTTTCAATATAATGTGATTGAGTAAGAATTAAACCTCCATTATTTCTAATAATTCTAATACCAAGAATCACATCAGCAGCACCCAAATCTTTCATGTCAAAATTAGAAGACAAAATTTTTTTAGTATTAACAATGCTATCATAATCAGTACCAAAAATCAACATGTCATCAACATATAAACATATAATGACTCCTTGATTTTTATAAAACTTACTATAAACGCATTTATCTGAATCATGAATTTTAAAACCATTTGCAACTACAGCTTGATCAAATTTTTCATGCCATTGTTTAGGAGCTTGTTTAAGACCATAGAGAGATTTAATTAATTTACAAACTTTACGTTCTTGATTAGGCAAAACAAATCCCTCTGGTTGATGCATATAAATTTCTTCGTCAAGCTCACCATTTAAAAAAGCAGTTTTAACATCCATTTGATGAATATCAAATTTATAAATAGATGCTAAAGCAATTAACGTTCTAATAGTAGCAATCCTAGCAACAGGAGCATAAGTATCAAAATAATCCAAACCTTCTTTTTGTTTAAATCCTTTAGCAACTAACCTTGCTTTGAATTTTTCTATGGTTCCATCTACCTTCAATTTCCTTCTAAAAATCCATTTACAACCAATAGGAGTGGAACCAGGGGGTAAGTCTACTAAAATCCACGTGTTATTACCTATTATAGAATCCATTTCATCATTAATGGCTTCCTTCCAAAATGCAGAATCTTGAGACTTCATAGCCTCTTCATATGTCAAAGGATCCGATTCTATATTAGGTGAGATCATCTTTTGTTTACAAGATGAATCTCTAGATCCTTCAACCAAATATACAATGAATTCTGGTCCAAAAGATTTTTCTTTTCTCATTCTTTTGCTCCTCCTTATTTCAGAAGGTTCACTTGGTTCACCAGATTCATTGTTATTTTTTATAGGTTCCACCATCTTATCATTAATAGATGGAATTGATGTGAACCTATGTTCATAAAATTCCGCATCTCTGGATTCTATAACGGTATTTACCTCAACAGAAAGATTAGGTTCAACTACTAAGAACCTATAACCTTTACTATGTTGTGCATAACCCAAGAAAATGCATTCAATGGCTTTTTGTCCCAATTTCCTGATTTTTGGCTCAGGTAATCTGACAATAGCTCTACACCCCCACACCTTAAAATAACTAAGGTTGGGTTTTCTTTTCTTCCATAATTCGTATGGAGTAACCTTGGAATTCTTTTGAGGTATTCTGTTTAAAATATAACACGCAGAAAGAATAGCTTCTCCCCAAAAACTTTTATTTAGTCCAGAATTACAAAGCAAGGCATTTACCATTTCAACTAAAGTTCTGTTTTTCCTTTCTGCAACTCCATTTTGTTGTGGAGTATACGCAATGGATGTTTCATGAATAATACCTACAGATTCACAATATGAAGGAAAATAATATTCTCCTCCTCTATCGGATCTGAGGCATTTAATTCTAACATCACATTGATTTTCAACTTCTGTTTTGTAAACTTTAAAATTTTCCAGAACTTCATCTTTTGAAAACATAAGATAAACATAACAGTATTTTGAAAAATCATCAATGAATGTTACAAAATACTTTTTGCCTCCTCTTGTAGGATTACTATGCATATCACAAACATCACTATGTACAAGTTGTAACAAAATTGAAGATCTATCAATTTTTGGAAAAGGTTTTCTAGTAATTTTTGTTTGCATACAAATTCTACATTTATCAAACATATCATTTACAGATTTAGGAATCATATTTAAAACAATCATATCATGCATTCTTCTAGTATTAACATGGCCTAATCTATTATGCCATAAAGAAATTGAGTCAATCAAGTAAGCAGAATTATTAACTTTATTAATAAGGTTCAACTTAAACAACCCTTCAAACAGATAACCCTTCCCAACAAAAACACCTCCTTTGGTCAGCACAAACTGATCTGACTCAAAGACAGCCTTAAAACCAAATTTATTAAGAAGACCTCCAGACACAAGGTTCTTCCTAATTTCAGGTACAAAATAAACATCAGTTAAAGACAGAACTTTTCCAGAAGTGAATTCAAGATTCACTGTTCCTTTGCCTTTGACAACAGCAGTGGAAGAATTTCCCATAAAGAGAACACAATTTTCCACCGTTTCAAAGGTCTTGAAAAGACTCCTTTCCTTGCATATGTGCCTGGTTGCACATGAATCAATCCACCACGAACCCTCTTCCTCGAGCATAAAAACCTCGGAAATCATTGCCACAAACTCTTTCGAGTCAGAATCTTGCTGTTTCTTTTTCAGAAAACGGCAGTCTCTCTTAAAATGGCCTGGCTTGCCACAATAGTAGCAACCACCCTTATTCTTCTTCTCATGGTTCTGGTCCGGCTTTTGATTCTTAAAGTTCTTCCTCTTCTTCTGATTGGGCTTTTTGAATTGAGAGGGCTTCTTTGAAGAATTCCCTTCCTTTCCTTCCTCCACCATATGCACTTTCGAGGACAGAATTCCTTGCTCTTCATTTTCTTTGATTTTCAATTCTTCCTCTATCTGAAAGTGCTGGCCTAACTGATCAACAGTTATCTCCTCCTTTTTGTGTTTCAGAATCTTTCTCTGTTCTTTCCAGGAGGGAGGAAGTTTATCAATGATGGATGAGACAGCAATTTCCTCATCCATTTTCATGTAATGCTGACCAAATTGACTCAAAATATGCAGAATTTCGTTAAATTGTTCAACAATAGGTCTAGCATCAACCATTCTGTAATTCATAAATTTAGAGGCCAAGAACTTCTTACTTGTAGCATCTTCTAAAAGATACTTAGCCTCGAGTGCATCCCAGACATCTTTGGCCGTTGATTTGCTTTGGTAGATGTCAAACAGAGAATCCACCATAGCATTGCAGATGTGGCCCTTGCAAATGTAGTCATCCTGCTCCCATTTCATCCTTGTTCGAGTATCAGCAATTGTCTCGTTCTCATGCCAAGTGGGTTTGGGAGTTGTAAGCACATAAGCCACCCTCAGTCCAGCAAGGAGGAAATGCATCTTCTTCTGCCATCGCTTGAACGAGGAACCATCAAACCTTTCGAGTTTGATGAAATCAGCAGCAAGTTCTTTCAGAGATTGCGGTGCCATTGAAGCAAAAATAATTTCTTAAGATTGTTAGAAAATATAAACGAAAGCAGAAAAACGAAATGCTCCTAAGGCGCGTTACAACGTCGCTTTCCTTAAGAAATTATTTGCCCCCACCAGAAAGGTATGCAAAAAGGTTACAGCAAATATTTCTCCAGGATACAATGGAGCCCAGAAACCTCTGTTTGTTTTAATCTCGTTTTGCACTTACGAAAAATTAAAACCGAACACTTTCAGATTTTTCTATTATATCAAGAGACAGACAGAGACTTTTTAATTTTAAATACAAAAGGTATCAGAAACAAGCATTGTACAGCAGTTATTTCTGATAACTGGACAGCAGTTACTTCTGTATAATATTGAAATAACTGTTAATCCAACCGTCCATAACTGCTTAAGTAACAGTCATAAACTGCTGTTTTAACAGACACTTAAATCTGACCATCAGATCAAATAACTGTCTATGATTGATTAATAATAACCATTAGATCGTTATTTATTAATCTCAACCATTAGATCAAATGTAATTTGAACTTACAGTTTATTTATTTGATTGTCCAGTAAATCCAACCACTGGATTTACCTAAGAAGCATCCTATGGTTTAGATTAAACCACTAGATCGATTGATCAGGACTATCCAAAATCGAAAGGTCATGATTAGATCGCTCCGAGCTCCGATGCTTCGTGCCAAGTGCCAAGTGCGCCATCAAAGCGCCACTAGCGCCCTACAGCCCACTGCCACGCGCGCGCGCGCGCGTGTGCGTGTGCGTCCGGTGCTTCGCACCGTACTAGAGTATACACCCAAGCATTACTTTAAATGCTTAAAGTGTGTTGCTCCTTATAAATGCCAACTTCAGTATCTCTTTTTCCCATGTGGGACTATCTTCATTTAATGCTCTTTAATACCTTCCTTTTAAATCATTCCCAAGACACAAAATAAATATATATACATATTAATTTTGAAAATACTTTAACAATTGTGGTGTGGAATAATTGTTTGAATAGTAGTGAGAAGTGATTGATGTAATATAAAATTTGAGAACGTTTTATAAAAAAATGAAAAAATTTTGTTTTGTAGTGAGTTTTTTTATTTGAATAGTAATAAAAAAAATTATTGATGTGATATAAAAAGTGTAAAAAAAGTTAGATTTTTTTTGAAGTGAAAAGAAATAAAGGGAGAGTTAGAGTGGTTTGCCAAACAAACCCATTATTTCTTATACCTTGCATATCTCTTCTCTCTTATAGTTTTTCATTATAAACCCCAACTGTTCATCATCAAGAATTTAAGCCTATTGGAGTTTCGATTAAGGATCAAGTAGGAGAATTGTCCAGACGTTTTGTGGGACTACATTGGTAGTGGACAACTGAGTTACAAGAGAGTGTCAATTTTAAATGTTTTGTAAATGTGAACTTCTTGTAATTCTCATTCTTCTATAGTTGATTGATTTTCTAGGTTGGCTACCCCCGAAGTGGTTTTCTCTATGAGGTTCTCAGATAATTTTCACTTCACCAAATTTCATGTGTTCTTTGAATTATTGCTTTCCTTATATTTGGCGAATGATAGTGTGGTTGATTATTTTTAAATTCCGAGATGTTTTCGCATACATCTATTCAACCCCCCATTCTAGGTGTTATTTAGAGTCTAGGACTTATTTTCATAAAAAGATGGCGACAAGTTTTCATTTGTTATGCAACAATTTTATGAAAGTTACACATAAAGTTACTCTTTTTATGTTCATGATTTTCAAATTTTAGGCACATGACAAAAGAATGTTACAAAATGAATGTTAATGGATTACATGAAATCATGTGAGCATCTTAAAGGTAATTGTAAAACCCTATGGCAAGATAGTTGGACTGTCCATCCAAGTCATATGGGATTCAAGTGGCATGACAACTAGTGAATGGCCTAAGGAAGTTTAAAATGCAAATGATGAATGAATGCTTATTGCTCATATATGATTAACCTATATTGCATGCATAATATTCATTTTTCTCCTAAAATGTTTTATGATTGTTATATTTTATAAAATTTGATGTAGAACGCGTTGAGGATCAAGGGATTTACGGGGCACAAGGTTTTGGCTAAGGTATATGGTCAAGTTAGAAGTAAGGAATAAGCCACTGGCAATTTAGTGTATTAAATGTTTGGTTATGACATTATGTTATAGTTATGTTTTAGTTGAGATCTATAATTGGATGAAGTTGTAAACATTATGATTGTGATATATTTTGGAGTACTTATAATTTATGAAGTATTATGCTCTGGTTAAGTTATATGGTATCCAATTTTCTTTGCACATTAAAGATATAAGATCATTTCCTTATCCTTTATGGGGCTAGGGTGTGACAGTATTGCATGCTAACATAAATATTATCTTAAAACCTTTTGCTCTAACCAAAAGTCGGTTTCGTGAAGAAAGGTCATACCTTTAAAAATTATAAATATTAAACAACATTTTTTTTTGAATAAAATTACTTTAGGAATATGTCAATTCGTAGACTAAATTATCTTTATTGCAAGTGTCATTCTAGCTCATGCATATTAATGTAAGGTGTAAGCCTTAATTATTGAATTACAAAGTAAAAAATGTTTCTAAAGTGTGAGAAAAACAATGGTTAGGAAATGTGTTAGAAACCTTGTGGTGGTGATCATAGAAATGCTTATCCTTATTCTCCTTGATGTACAACCCAATGATCTTACCCCAACCTTATTCCTTTGAACATGATCGTCCTTATTCCTTTGTGACCGCCAGCTTCTACAATAAATTTGGTCACGACTATTTCTACAGGGACAAGACAAGCACATTTATTTAAACATAGCCTTTTACTGTTTTCCAAATTTTTGAAAATGTCTTTTTATTCAAATGGTGCTTTCAATTATCGGTTAGGGTGTAGGAGTTCTTTACTATTGATAATAGAAGAAAAAGAAAACTACGTTATTGATTGTACTTTCCTTCATTTGTTTTACTTGGAATTTGTTATCAAAAGCCTTTAAAATACTGGGCTCGTTTGGAAAATCAGGTTTTGTTTTTGAGATCTGTTTTCGAGAACAAAAATAGAAAATAATTGCCTGTTGTTTTTTTGCCAAGAAGCGTTTAGTAACCTGTTTCTAAAATAATAATAATAATAAATAAATAAAAAACTTGTTATAGTATACTTTCTGAGCATGTTGTAGCTCATGAGGACTATGAGACCAAGACCTGTAAACCACAAGAGTTTAGCCCTAATCCTCATGCATGATAGAGAACTCACCATTGTTTTTGGAAAGAAAGTGCTACCTTGTCTTCATTTTTGAGAAACTAATAAATAAAGAACCTCTTTAGGTTATTTCATTTAATATATTCAAACTTTTAGATGGTACATCTTTATATGTTCATATGAACATCAATTGACCCTTTTTGGGTTTAGAGGATTCTTTAATTAATTCCATAGTAACTTAGGAGCTCACAACCCTAAGAAGGGACAATTTTTTCATTTTTAGAAAAAAAAAAAAATCATTTAAGGTATGATATGGGTTACCCTATCAACAGTTGTCATTCTTAAATAGCTATCGATTTAATAAGACTTTCTTTAAGGCAATATTCATATAAACAACAATTTACCCTTTCAAGTGTAGACAAATTCTTATAAGGAATACTCATTTGGAAGCTTATAAACCTAACAAGGGGATAATATTTTGTTTTCTAATGAAGAAAAAAAAAAGAACATAACTTATGATTTATGTCACTCAATCAAAAGTTACTATTTTATAATAACTCTTCATTTAAATAAAATTTTCTTTAAGACAAAGTTGCAAAAGATAGAATTTTGTATGGCTTAAATATTGAAACAATACATTTTTTTTTCCCCATCCAAAGTAAGTCATATAAATTAATATGATCAGATTTATCTATTCTATTTTCTTCAAAAGTCTTTTCATAATTTGCGAAACTCCGTCGTCTTTTGCAATTTTTCTTTTTTATAAACATAAGCTTTTGAGTTCTATCTTTAATATAAAATGTCTTTCTGAATGATTTGAATTTCATGTATTCTTATATGACGTGTTTACCATGCTGTTCGCGCTAATATTTCAAAACCTTTTGAATGGGTTTGTTGATATAATATATCATAATTATCTTCTCATCATTTTCACTTGTTTATGAAAATAATCGCACTCTTGCAAGTATACTTTGGTTTTGCTAAAAGTCACGTGCTTTTCTTTTTCTTTTTTTGAGAGAAAGTTGAACTTTCATTAAATCATGAAGAAGGGTACATAAACCACCATAAAGGTGTACATAACCACCACAAGGGTGTACAAATTACACCACCACAAAGGTGTGCACCCAATCCAAACAGAACTCAGGCATATACAGACAGATTGCTACACATAAAACCTAGCCAACCAGAGTGATGCCTCTGCGTTAACATATAACTTTGCTTGATCAGGGAGTCGGTCATACTTTCTGGGCTAAAAGCACTGACCAGATTAATAGCCATAAAGCAACTTGTCAACTAAAAGACAAACAAACAAACAGGAAAACCCACACAGAACTGCCCTCCGGAAAAAACCCGCCACTGATGATGGCGCATGTGGCACACGCGCCACCCCAGAATAGCCCCACAACAGGCTTTCACCAACATCCTCCAATCTCCACCAACCACAGCCTAAAAGAACAGAGCATGGTCATCCACGCGCAGTCCCATGTGAAAAAACCCAGGCGTGTGGTGACCATGTGCCGAACACCACACCTCAACACCGCCGTAGCAAGCAGATCCCAGACCAGAAGACATCAGCGAACACAGCTGGAAGGCTCGTGTCAAGTAGAAGACGGTGGAAAAGCGCAGATCGGGCCTTCAAAAAATGTGGAAAATGAAGAACACGGCCAAACTCCACCGTTGACACGCCGGGACGGCCTTTCTCCATCAAGCACCTCATGAGCAAGCTTTCCTGTCAAAACAAAGAAACAAGAAAACAACATAGCCCAAACGGACTATGAGAAACAAACACCCACAACCAGATCTAACCGGGGGGACAAAAACTCCACAACCCTAGTAGTTAGGAGACTCAATCCTCCACAAGGGAAACCCTAGGGAGGAACAAAACCCCTTAGCCCAGAGAGACTAACGGGAAAGCAGAGCCAAGGGAGGGAGGCTTGAAAGCCTCCCCCCGGGCATCGATCTGTCACTTGGGGGACTCTCAAATAAAGAAGAAGAAAGTTCTCGACTCCTTTATATTGAGCAATTTTCTCTAAGTCACATACATGCTAACATAAATAGTATCTTAAAACCATTTGCTCTAACCAAAAGTCGGTTTAGTGAAGAAAGGTCATACATTTAAAAATTATAAATATTAAACAACACTTTTTTGAATAAAATTACTTTAGGAATATGTCAATTCATAGACTAAATTATCTTTATTGCAAGTCTCTAATCACTCTAGCTCTTGCATATTAATGTAAGGTGTCAGCCTTAATTATTGAATTACAATTCAAATTATGAAAGTTTCTAAAGTGTGAGAAAAACAATGGTTAGGAAATATGTTAGAAACCTTGCGGTGGTGATCATGGAAATGCTTATCCTTATTCTCCTTAATGTACACTTCAATGATCTTACCCCAACCTTATTCCTTTGATCGTCCTTATTCCTTTGTGACCGCCAGCTTCTGCAATAAATTTGGTCACAACTATTTCTATAGGGACAAGACAAGCACATTTATTTAAACATAGCCTTTTATTGTTTTCCAAATTTTTGGAAATGTCTTTTTATTCAAATGGTGCTTTCAATTATTGGTTAGGGTGTAGGAATTCTTTAATATTGATAATAGAAGAAAAAGAAAACTACGTTATTGATTGTACTTTCCTTCATCTGTTTTACTTGGAATCTGTTATCAAAAGCCTTTAAAATACTAGGCTCGTTTGGAAAATCAGGCTTTGTTTTTGAGATCTGTTTTCAGGAGCAAAAATAGAAAATAATTTCCTGTTGTTTTTTTGCCAAGAAGCGTTTAGTAAATTGTTTCTGGAAAAAAAAAAAAAAAACTTGTCATAGTATACTTTCTGAGCATGTTTTAGCTCATGAGGACTATGAGACCACGACCTGAAAACCACAAGAGTTTGGCCCTAATCCTCATGCATGATAGAGAACTCACCATTTTTTTTTGAAAGAAAGTGCTACCTTGTCTTCATTTTTGAGAAACTAATAAATAAAGAACCTCTTTAGGTTATTTCATTCTATATATTCAAACTTTTAGATGGTACATCTTTATATGTTCATATGAATAGTAATTGACCTTTTCTAGGTTTAGAGGATTCTTTAATTAATTCCATAGTAACTTAGGAGCTCAGAGCCCTAAGCAATGACAATTTTTTCATTCACAGGAAAAAAAAAAAGGACATTTAAGGTATGATATGGGTTACCCTACCAACAATTGTCATTCTTAAATAGCTATCGATTTAATAAGACTTTCTTTAAGGCAATATTCATATAAACAACAATTCACCTTTTTGAGTGTAGACAAATTCTTATAAGGAATACTCATTTGGAAGCTTATAAACCTAACAAGGGGACAATATTTTGTTTTCTAATTAAGAAAAAAAAATGAACATAAATTATGATTTATCTCACTCAATCAAAAGTTACTATTTTATAATGACTCTCCATTTAAATAAAATTTTCTTTAAGACAAAGTTGCAAAAGATAGCATTTTGTATGGCTTAAGTATTGAAACAATACATTTTGTTTCCTATCCAAGGTAAGTCATATAAATTAATATGATCAAATTTATCTATTCTATTTTCTTCAAAAGTCTTTTCATAATTTGTAAAACTCCGTTGTCTTTTGCAATTTTTCTTTTCTATAAACATTGGCTTTTGAGTTGTATCTTTAATATAAAATGTATTTCCAAATGATTTGAATTTCATGTATTCTTATATGACGTGTTTACTTTGCTTTTCGAGCTAATATTTCAGAACCTTTTAAATGGGTTTATTGATATAATATATCACAATTATCTTCTCATCATTTTCACCTGTTTATGAAAAATAATCGCACTCTTGCAAGTATACTTTTTGATTTTGCTAAAAGTCACATGCTAACATAAATATTATCTTAAAACTTTTTGCTCTAACCAAAAGTCAGTTTAGTGAAGAAATGTCATACATTTAAAAATTATAAATATTAAACAACACTTTTTTGAATAAAATTACTTTAGGAATATGCCAATTCGTAGACTAGATTATCTTTATTGCAAGTCTCTAATCATTCTAGCTCTTGCATATTAATGTAAGGTGTTAGCCTTAATTATTGAATTACAATTCAAATTAAGAAAGTTTCTAAAGTGTGAGAAAAATAATGGTTAGGAAATTTGTTAGAAACCTTGTGGTGGTGATCATGGAAATGCTTATCCTTATTCTCCTTGATGTACAACCTAATAATCTTGCCCCAACCTTATTCTACCTGTCCTCACCTCACCTCCCATCCTACGTCCTTATTCCTTTGAACATGATCGTCCTTATTCCTTTGTGACCACCAACTTCTGCAATAAATTTGGTCACAACTATTTCTACAGGGACAAGACAAGCACATTTATTTAAACATAGCCTTTTACTATTTTTCAAATTTTTGGAAATGTCTTTTTATTCAAATGGTGCCTTCAATTATCGGTTAGGGTGTAGGAGTTCTTTACTATTGATAATAGAAGAAAAAGAAAACTACGTTATTGATTGTACTTTCCTTCATCTGTTTTACTTGGAATTTGTTATCAAAAGCCTTTAAAATATTGGGCTCGTTTGGAAAATCAGGTTTTGTTTCTGAGATCTGTTTTCGAGAACAAAAATAGAAACTAATTTTCTGTTTTTTTTTTTCAAGAAGCGTTAGGAAACTATTTCTGAAAACAAAAATTGGTCATAATATGCTTTCTGAGCATGTTATAGCTCATGAGGACTATGAGACCACGACCTGTAAACCACAAGAGTTTGGCCCTAATCCTCATGCATGATAGAGAACTTACCATTGTTTTTGGAAAGAAAGTGCTACCTTGTCTTCATTTTTGAGAACTAATAAATAAAGAACCTCTTTAGGTTATTTCATTCAATATATTCAAACTTTTAGATGGTACATCTTCATATGTTCATATGAACAACAATTGACCCTTTTTGGGTTTAGAGGATTATTTAATTAATTCCATTGTAACTTAGGAGCTCAGGACCCTAAGTAGTGACAATTTTTTCATTCTTAGAAAAAAGAAAAAAGAAAAAAACATTTAAGGTATGATATGGGTTTCCCTACCAACAGTTGTCATTCTTAAATAGTTGTCGATTTAATAAGACTTTCTTTAAGGCAATGTTCATATAAACAACAATTCACCCTTTCGAGTATACTTGTTTATGAAAAATAATCGCACTCTTGCAAGTACACTTTGGTTTTGCTAAAAGTCACATGCTAACATAAATAATATCTTAAAACGTTTTGCTCTAACCAAAAGTCGGTTTAGTGAAGAAAGGTCATACTTTTAAAAATTACAAATATTAAACAACACTTTTTTGAATAAAATTACTTTAGAAATATGTCAATTCGTAGACAAAATTATCTTTATTGCAAGTGTCTAATCATTCTAGCTCTTGCATATTAATGTAAGGTGTAAGCCTTAATTATTGAATTATAATTCAAATTAAAAAAGTTCCTTGAGTGTGAGAAAAACAATGGTTAGGAAATGTGTTAGAAACCTTCCGGTGTTGATCATGGAAGTGCTTATCCTAATTGTCCTTAATGTACAAGCCAATGATCTTGCCTCAACCTCATTCTATCCGTCCTCACCACCCATCCTACTTCCTTATTCCTTTGAACTTGATCGAGCAAAAGGAGATATACATGAGTGCCTTACAAATGAAATTGAAGGTTGTAAAAGTTCTAAGACAACATGGCCATCTTCCGACATAAAATACAGCTATTGTATTTTTCGTAGTTTTAAGAAGTGCCTGAATGAATTTCCACGCCACCCAATTATGCGTCCTATCATTAAAGATTGCTTCCTTGTTTGCGCGATAAAACTTGAAACTGAACAGCGGTATATTGCTGGTTTTACTTCGTGTTTATTGAAATGTTATGAAGAGCATGTCAAGAAGCCCTCAGACGTCATCTATATGCAGAATCCTTGAGTTCTAGCTTTTGATGTGGTAAGAGTTCCTAACCTTCGTCAATATCCATTTTATTGACATAATTGTGTTTCTTTATGACCCCTAAAACTAGAAATGCTCGTTTAGGGATGATGATCGGTTAGCTTAACGAAAAATTGATGAAAATGTAGTTTCTAATAGGGAAATTACTAGTTTAGAAAAGTGTTTCATTTTTGTATAGTGTCATGTTTAGGTAACTGCTTCAATTAGGAAACTTTTTGGAAAGAATGAAAGCTCTAAGGGGGCCAACATCTCATGAACTTTAACCTTATATCTCCCTATAAAAGGATGTCAAGGGATTTTTAGAAATCCGTAGAAGTCGGCCCCCCTCCAAAAAAATAAATAAATTAGGTTTCTCTTCTTCCCTCAAACCCAAGTGTTTTTTGAAGAAAAAACTAGGCTATTGCCCATTGAAATACAAAGAAAAAGACAAAAAAAATAATTCACCCCTTCGTCTAACTTTCTTAATCTGAATTTTTAAGGGTTATAGCCAAAATATGAATCCACCTTTTCACCTAGAAAACCCTAAAAAAGTACCTCAACAAATAGTGACCAAAATCTAGCCAAACAACACTTCACAAGGTGGATTTTAGAGGTTGTTGTCGAACTATTTTAGGGGATTGGTTTTCTTTATTTCTAGCCGAGGTAAGAACCGAAGTCCTTAGGCTTTTTTGTAGTTGATTTGAACCACGGACTCTCATAGTGATTTCGTGAATTTTAGTTTTTCAAGAAAAAATTATTGTAGGGTAAAAAATGTTGGATGAGTTTCTTGGAGTTTTCCTTGCAAAGAATTAGGCGGCCAACTTAAGGTGATAGTAAGTATATGGATTTCTCATTTTTTTTTTTTCATGTTTTCTTTCTAGAAATTACATGATCTATGTTGGTACAGTTTTTGGTATGGTATAAATCAACACATCCTTCGATGTTCTTCAAGCTTTCCCCAAGAATCCTGCAAAACAAGTAGAGTTAGGAGACCCTTCTGGGGGTCTCACACCGATGCTTAAGTTAGTGTCTAAGAGAAAATATTCTACTCTTACTAACCGAAAAATTAAGTCTGCTTCGGTACCTGGGGTATGAGATGTATTTATAGTGTTGATTACTCCATATCTCTTCTGATCTCCATGAGGACTTATGATATCTCAGCATTGAGAGGTGTAAAGTTGTAATCTTTAAACTTCCTTACTGGCCTTTGCTCTTCCCCATTAGCTTTCCTGAACTCCTTCCTTTTTTTCTTTTTTTTTTCCAAAGGCTATCTCGGGATGGCCTTGAATTGGCCATAGCCTTTAGGGTCTCTTTCTGATTGATGTATTCCTCTACTTTATCCATCAGGCCCTACAGGGTACTCGGTTGCTTCCGAGCCAACTTCTTCATCAGAGGTTCCTCAGGTGAAATGCCCTAATAGAGGGTAGCGAAAACCTTATCCTCGGTTGGATCCTCAGCTGTCATCTTCTCCCGATTGAATTGGGCCATAAACTCTTTAAGAGTTTCATTGTTGCGCTGATGCAATCTTAACAAATATCCGGACAACTTCTTTTGTGTCCAGAAAGCCAGGAATTCTGTTAAGAATTTTTTGCTCAACTCCTTAAATTTGTCAACAGAGTTGGGGGGCAGTCTCCTGAACCAGTGTCGGGCATTTCTGGAGAGAATGAGTGGGAAGGCCTGACACGCCATTTCATCGAGTGTCTCGTGAAGGTCTAGGTGAGCCCGTAAATTCTATATGTGATCAAGAGGATCCCCATCTCCAGCATAACTCGGGATCTATGGGACCTTGAACTTCTCAGGTAGACGGTAACTCGCTACCCGTCCGGTGAAAAGGGTGAGCCGCACCCAATAAGAGCTTGTCCACCACTATGGACTTGCTTTTGTTCTTTCTTTCCATTTCCATATACGTGCACCTTCTTTCTAGCTCAGCAACAATTTTGCTCAGATCTCCAGCATCTTCCCGTTGGCCCTTTTGTTCTTTTATTCTTGATGGTCGCCCTCCCGACAATCACAGTTATTGGCACGGCTATTACGCTCTTCTTCTTCATGCTCATCTCAATTCACCTCGGGGTGGGATTTTTCTGAAATTCTTAGTAGCAACTCTTCATTCTGCGGTGTCAAAGCTTCCATCTGATCCTCCAACATGGCTATGTGATCCTGTTCTCCACCGCCCGGGGGAGGGAACAGTGGAGGTTGTGGATTGTCCCGAGCTCCCAGATTTAGATTGTGCTAAACAATCTGATCCGGTAGGGACCTCCTTCGCTGATTTGCTTAGCTTCCAGAATGCGTGTTAATCACCATGACCGATTTATTTTTTTATGAGAAACGAATAATCGTTCCCAGAAACGGTGCCAAACTGTTGGCACAGTTTCTGGTTTGGTATGAATCAACACGTCTTTCGATGTTCTTCATGCTTTTTCCCCAAGAATCCTACAAAACAAGTAGAGTTAGGAGACCTTTTCGGGGGTCTCACTTCAATGCTTAAGTTAGTGTCTGAGAGAAAATAGTCTGCTCTTACTAATCGAAAAATTCAATCTAGTTCACCTGGGGTATGAGATGTATTTATAGTGTTGAAATCCCTTGGGATCCACGCTTAGGGATGACTCCTTGTTTCTGACCTTCCTTCCCTGCTAAGGAAGGCATCTTATTGTCCTGTCATTCATCTCCACCTACAGGGGAATATCGGCACCCACATTGCAAGTGATATTCGCAGCGCTCTGCATGAGGCATTGTGGCGCCTGTATTTCAATGCCGCAATGGCTGACTAATTGAGTTCTCGGAACATGCTTGTCCCTGGCCTTGTTGACTCAGCACCTATCTCTCGGGACAGGACTACCGAGGAGTACTGTTGTCTTGGCTTTACAACTGCCAACTCTCCTTGGGCTGATTCTAACCCGAAGGCCCATGACTCTCTGGATGGGCTAGCCTGAGTGGGATTATTCCCAACAATCTAGAATTAATATGTGTACAATTATAAGAGGAAAGTCGTGGGAATTTTTTAGAGGACAAAAATGAGGCTAGTTTTGTATAAAGCTACCAAGACAAGGTGCTAGAGTTCAGACTTTTAGCCACCTGTAGATCTTGAAAGAAAAGATAATGCTAAAGAAAATTAAAATAAAAGCAGAATAAAGAGAAATAAAAAAATAAAATAGACACGAAGATTTTACATAGTTCGGTCTATGACTTACGTCTAAAGGATAAAGCCCTAAAGGCTACATTGCTGCTCTTATTCACTTGATGAATTTACAATACACAAGGTCCCTAATTATAAGGAGTTAGAGAGAATATAAAAAAGAATAGGAGATCAAATCAAATTAGACTTTCGTTTAAATATGATTTGATTTTATTACAATCAATTACAATCAATGCTGAAATCAAATCCCATAATATAAAATCAAATATGGTAATATATTCTAACAGATCTTACTATATAACCATTAAAAGACAGATTTTGCTTTTGATCAAAACATAATTTTTAGCAATATAAGTTTTTAAGGGATTAAAAACCTAGAAAATATGCTTGCCCATATGAGGTAAAAAAAAAAAATGAAGGAAAGAAAAAACACACTTGCAGGAATGTCCAGAATTCCAGCAACGGTGTGCTGATTTGGATGGCATTTTAAGGTTGGTTGTAGATGTGTTTTGGCATAGTTTTAGGGGAATTTAGGTTCCTAAAAATCCTAAAGAGATGCGGCATTGCAAGGTTTTGTGTTGTACAAAACAGAACGCAAAAATGACGCATTCTTAGAATGGTTGTTTAGGTTGTTTTTTGTAGTGTAAGGACCTAATTGTTGATTTCTATTTTTTATCATGTTCTAGGAACGTGAGAGGCTGAGGTAAGTTGGTTTGATTAAACGATTTATTTTTAATTAAAATGGTTGAATTGTTTTATAGAAAGACTATATTTTGAAACACTTAGATTTGGGTGGCTTGTTTTATGTATTATATTTTGTTAAATGAAAATCTAAATTTTATGCAGGGAAATGTGTAGATTTAGCCTATAATTTTATGATGTTATGAAACTAAAATGTTAGTTTTTAGGTTGGATAACTTCAATGTTCAAAATCCAAGATGTAATTTATTATTTCTTATTTGTTAAATTTGAGTTGTATTTATGAAGTCTTTGAAGATTGTCAAATTGTCTCGTCTACAATCTTGTATGCATTGCGTATGGACAAGTTGTCATTGAAGACTTACCAAAAAGATCATTTGCAATCTCGTCTGAAGTAGGTACGAACTAGATACATCCTAAAAAATTGCAGGGAATCTTGTTTGCAATCTCGTTTGAAGCTGGTACAAACGAGGAGTTATTGAAAGGCCCATCGAGAAGCTCGACTGTAATCTCATTTGCAATAGGTATGAACAAGGTTCCCATAGAATAACTTGTCAGCTATCTCGTACGGACGCATCACACCAAAAATCCATGTTTTGTTTAGTTTACCTATACTCATACGAATAAGCAATATGCTTAATCGGACAACACCCTAAAATCTGCATTAAATCAAATTTTATTATAAGGCTTATGTCTAAGGTTTTTTTTAACGCTATTTCAAGGGACTTCTTAGGCACAAATTTTCTAAGGATTGTAAGTCTAGAATTCAGTGTGCTAAGAGAGAATTATTATTTTTAAAGGCTGCATGTCTCTTCTCTCTTATAGTATTTCATTATAAACCCCAACTGTTCATCATCAAGAATTTAAACCTATTGGAGTTTCGATAAAGGATCAAGTAGGAGAATTGTCCAGATGTTATGTGGGACTACAGTGGTAGTAGACAAGTGAGTTACAAGAGTGCCAATTTTAAGGTTTTGTAAGTGTGAACTTCTTGTAATTCTCATTCTTCTATAGTTGATTGATTTTCTGGGTTGGCTACCCTGAAGTGGTTTTCTCTATGAGGTTCTTAGACGATTTCCACTTCGTCACCAAATTTCATGTGTTCTTTGATTTATTGCTTTCTTTACATTTGGTGAATGATTGTGTGGTTGATTATTTTTAAATTCCGAGATATTTTTGAATACATCTATTCAACCCCCCATTCTAGGTGTTATTTGGAGTCTAGGACTTATTTTCATAAAAAGATGGGGAAAAGTTTTCATTTGTTATGCAACAATTTTATGAAAGTTATGCATAAAGTTACTCTTTTTATGTTCAATATTTTCAAATTTTAGGCAAATGACAAAAGAATGTTACAAAATGAATGTTTATGGATTAAATGAAAGCATGTGAGCATCTTAAAGGTAATTGTAAAACCCTATGGCAAGATAGTTGAGCTGTGCATCCAAGTCATATGGGATTCAAGTGGCGTGACAACTAGTGAATGGCCTGAGGAAGTTTAAAATGCAAATGATGAATGAATGCTTACTGCTCATATATGACAAACCTATATTGCTTGCATAATATTCATTTTTCTCCTAAAATGTTTTTATGATTGTTATATTTTATAAAATTTGATGTTCCTAACAATGGATCGAGGTTACACACTAGTTTAATCAAACTTACTAAGTGTCGACTCACTCCTTTATTTTTCAAACTTCCAGATAGAGTTGAGGCCGATCAAGGACCGGAATTACGGGGCACAAGGTTTTGGCTGAGGTAGATGATCAAGTTAGAAGTAAGGAATAAGCCATTGGCAATTTAGTGTATTGTTTGGTTATGACATTATGTTATAGTTATGTTTTAGTTGATCAACTCTATAATTGGATGAAGTTGTAAACGTTATGATTGTGATATATATTTTGGAGTTATAATTTATGAAGTATTATGCTCTGGTTAAGTTATATGGTATCCAATTTTCTTTGCGCATTAAAGATATAAGATCATTTCCTTATCCTTTATGGGGCTAGGCCAGGTGTGATAGTATTGCATGCTATGGTTTCAAATTCAATTAGAGGCTTCTCAAGGGAGGTGCAAGAGCTAAACTTGCTAGATATATATATATATATATATCAGTTCTCAATTGTCTCCTATATATGTAAAATCATGTTGTTTTAGACTCTGAAATAATATTATACACTGACTCTAGAATAATATTATGCATGCATGGACAGTTTATTACCTCATTTGATATCGTTATATTAAGTAATGTTGATTGGACAATTTTTTCAAGACCAAATCTGATATCATTTGGGAGTTTAATTTTATATTAACGTTGTTGTTTTTATTTTATGTTTGGATATTTTAGAGTGAGTTAGTGTACTAGCTGCAATCTCAAATGATATGCTTTAGTGTATGTAGAGTAAACTAATTAATATATGTCTGTGTGTGTGTGTGTGTGTGTGTGTGTTTTTTTTTTAAATCATGTTTTGGTGTGTTTTAATATGAAAATAAGGCTTCAAAGTTCCTAACCTAGGTGAAAAATAATGTTTCTAAACAATTTTTAAAAGTTCTTTTACATAAAAATAATTCTCTTAGATTGTAAACAAAGAATGTAACATAGTACGTATTTGAACACTGATGCCATATGAACAACTTATGATTCAGCAAGGTGTTTTCACTCTATTGGGAATAATCCTACTCCAAGTCAAATTGGGGTAGTAGTCTCAATTCGGGTCCAATAAGAACTCTTTGAAGAATCTGGTCAACAGTCCAACTCCCAGTTGAATGGAGATATGACTCCAAGAACAAATCAAACTCCAGGAACTCTTAGTTTAAGTGAGAATAGTAAACCTAATTCAGGTTTGGCTCCACATCTTTGTTTATAAATAGGCTCATACCCCATGTATAAAAGACAGATTGATTATTTTATGCATTGAGCATATTTTTCTCTAAAAGACTGACTTAAGCATAAAAATTATTTTGTATTGCGATAGTTTAAAAGAACATTTTCGGTCTTTGTTCATGAAATATTAATGATGAATGAAAACAAATAAACATGCTTTGTTATTTATTTGATGCAATAATAATTTTAAAGATTGCTCTAAAAAAAATACTACAACACACTACACATGCTTAAAATTTTTGTTAATCTATTTGAATATGATTTTCTTGAAGTTAATGCATAATCTAATAATCATATGTTTTCTAATGCACAAATGATATTAAAAACATGTAACACATATGACCATTATGAACATAACTCTTTATACCATGATGACTATAAGAATATGCATGTAAAAATTCTTTATATTCCACCCGTAGGCATGTTGGTATTTTCGAGTTAAATTGGTGTCTAATTAAAACTTAATGCTAGAAAATATATTTTTATCCTTAATGGATTAAATGGAGATGGTGACTGAATGCGTAATGCTTATGGCTGTAATTGAACCGAGACAAGCTGAGTATCAATGTTTAAGCTCGGTTCGTTTAATTTTTTTCAATCGCAAGTCGAGCTCAAGCTTATCACCGAACCAAATAATCTGTTCAAGCTCTATTCATTTATTTTTTTAACGAACTCGAGCTTGTTCATGAACTATTCAATTAATTTAATCATTTCATATATAAAGTAAATGTCGCGATTGTTTAATTTTTTTTTAAAAAAATTAATACTAATTATTAGTTACTTAATAATGATTAAGATTTATTGTTTGAGTAATTAAAGAAATTAACTCAAATCTTAAATAATCTAATCTCAATTTTATATGTTTATCTTATAGTGTGTATATATATATATACATACACATTCATATATACACAGATATACACACAAATGGACTTATATCTATATCCAGACTCACAATTACAATAATTCAACTTTTATCTATTAAGTTATAAACATGTTCTCGTTACAAAGTTAAAAATAATAAAAATGAAGTTATACGAACTTATACGAGTCAAGTCGAGCTTATATAAACCGAACTTAAATTTATATGAGCCTGATTTTTTTGTTCAAGGTTTATTCATTTAATAAAGAAATTGATCTCGAGCCGAACTAATCCGAAACGAGCCCGAACATGTTCACGAGTAGCTCTACTCGTTTACAGCCTACCCTAGTCATGCTCCTCCTGGAATTTACCCATGAAGGAGACAAAGCAAAGATCATGTATGGAAGACCTTGGCTCTTCGATACATAACTTTTGCCCTTATGGATTACGATGGCTTAATTCCCCCCATCTTCTGGACTTTGGAAAGGTTTCTTTTTGGATTCACACTTATCATTTACCTTTAAACTGTATGAACCGAGAGGTGGGCAGGTTGATTGGGCTTACTGTGGGGGAGGTGGAGGACATTGATGTGGTTGGGGATGGAGTTGGTTGGAGAAAAATCTTGCGAATCTGGGTGGTGATTGATGTTGATCAACCGCTTGCTAGGGGAAGGATGATTCAATTGAAGGGAAAGGAAATACATGTGGGTTTTCAATATGAAAAGCTTCCTAGGTTTTGCTTTGGGTGTGGAACTATCAGACACGGGGTTGGAGGATGCAAGCGTGAAGGTTCTCGAAGGAACCACCATCTGTCACGGGTATATTAGCTTAGTGAGCCTTTGGCCTTAGTAGCTTAGTGGCCTTTGGCCTTGATAGCTTAGTGGGCAATAGTAGGTTAATGGGCCTTTGGCCTTGGTAGCTTAGTGGGCCTTGAGTTTGTGTATATAAGGCCTAGAGTCTAATTGTAAAGGCATCTGATTAGTCATTTTGTTTACTGTGGTAAACTTGGAGAATTGCACTCTCAAATGTGCTAGGAGATTGGCCTTCTCGAATGTGGCTGAATTTTGTATTTTTCTGTTTATGATTCAATCTATTTCAAATTCATCATCAATTCATTTCCATTCCAATTTCCTTTTACAAATTCTATAGATCAAACCCTAAAATACCTACAAAATCAGTAATAAGATAAAATGCTTATTACACCATCTCATCATAAGGTGAACAAACCAAAATACAAGGGAGCAGATTCTGAAGTCCCTGAAGAAGACGAAGATGATTCCAATTATTAGATCTCAAGCAAACCAATTTTTCTAGGGCCAAACTTTGATCTTCTGGATGAGGAGGAAGAGGCAAACGGGGCAAATTTTGGTGAGGATGAGGCACAGCCAAAGGGCCATGGGGGTAGACCTGGCGCGAGGGGTGGGGGGTGGGGGAGGTCTTGTGGAGAAACAAGGAGTCGGTAAGACCTATAGAAAGCAGAGAAGAAAGTAGACTAGCAAGTGTGGGTTGTGAGGCTGGGGGGATAGACACAAGTTACAGGGCGTGAGGGTAAAGAAAGAGATCTGACTATAGAAGGGGAAGAGGAAAGCTCTGGCAGGTGTGGGAAGAAGAGCTACACAATGTGGGGATTTTGGGGGGTAGACGACTTTATGGAGTTTGTGGGAGATCCGAATTTTTCAGCTTTAGAAATGTTTTTGGTATATGGAGGGGCGACTGAGTCAAGTGTCCTTGAAAATATAGAAAAAAAAGAGGTTGTCGCAGCTCCCACCCATGTGGCAGACAACCAAGGAACTGAGGCTATGGAAGGTGAAGAATGCTTTGATTCAAGCAACTGCAGACAAGAAGGTGAGACATCCAAAGAGGGATAGTGGGAAGTGTTGGCGTGAGTTGTAATCTAGAAGATTCTAGGAGTGATCATAGGAGGAGAGAGTTTAGGAGAGATTATAGGAGTCTTGATTGTAAATCCCTTATCACAAGGGATAGTTGTGATTCTAGCCCATAATCAGCTTGTCCAAAAAAGGAAGCAATCGTGTATATATCGAACCCTTGTTCTGTATACAAGTGAATATATGAGAAATATATGAAAAAAAGGGAAGTTTCCTCATGGCTCGTAACATGGTATCAGAGCCTGTTTCGAACCTGGGCAAATTTTCTCTTCACCCCAACGTGCCCCTCTAACCCTACCACACTCACAACCTGCCGCAACCCCTGCTATTGCACCCATAGCCGAACCTTAAGTCATTGAAGGAGCCACCAATCCCTGCAACTCAACCATCATCACCGAACTAACCACCAGAATGACCGAAGTTTTGAACAAAACTTCTGCTCCTACCTAGGCCATCGATAGTGTTGCTGCTCCAATCGGCATCAAACTAGATGGTTCTAATTATGCTCTTTGGTCCCAAGTTATTGAGATGTATACCTTGGGATTTATTAACGGCGATATTGTTCAACCCCCACATACCGATCCATCCTTCCGTAAATGGCGCATAGACAAAACCATTGTCAAGGGATGGCTTATTAGCTCCTTGGATCCATCCTTGATCGGAAATTTCATTCGGTTTCCGACTGCAAAACAGGTATGGGATTCTATTGCTACTACTTATTTTGATGGAAGTGATACCTCTTAGGTATATGATCTTCGGCGACATGTGAGTTGCTTGAAACAAGCGGGTGGGTCTCTTGAGAAGTATTTCACTGATCTCCAAGGGTTATGGCATGAAATTGATTTTCGACGTCAAACCCAATGCAATGCGCTATCGACATTCAGCACTACAATGACCTGCTGCAAGAAGAACGTGTTTATACATTTTTGGATGGCCTAGATGATAGACTGGATAATATTTGCAGCGATATACTCCAGATGTGACCATTTCCTTCAATTGAGCAAGCATATGCTCATTGATGTGAATTTTAAATGTACTCGCAAGTGCACGAATCGTTTGTAGTTAATGGATTGCAAGTACGAGGTCGATCCCACAGGGAATTGTGTTTTTGAAAAACAAATTAGTTTCTAAACTAATTAAATCTTAACCTAGTTCCAAAAAAGATTTGATTTTGATGAATAAAAGAAAACATAAATAAAATAAAATAAAACAAAAGAAAAGGTACTAAGGTTTTGGAATCCATACCCACCAAATCATAGCAACATATTCTCATGTTCATCAATACACATCCGAAGTTCTCACCATACAAATCTTATATATGTTCTACTATGCTTCAAAAAATCATTAAATCATTCAATGAATCCATTCTTTGCACAAATCACAAAAGATATCCGGTTTATACCAAATCATGAAATGTATCCGTAGAACGAAATACAATGAATATCCAACGTTTTGATAAATAAAAACCCAAGCAATCAATTATGTGAAATTATCTCAAATCATCAAATGTATCCTTGAATCACAAAAGATATCCAAGAATCATTCCACAAATTGAAAAAGAAATAAAACATTGGAAAAATTAAACCAAATAAAATCGGATAGTATAAACTTACATGAAAATATTGTTGCTCTTCATTGATGAGGCTTCATCCTCAACCTTAGTTGAAAATCTAGCTACACATGATTATTGAAAATAAAAACCTATCCTAAAGAAAAACTAAACTAAAAAGAAAAGAATATGTTTGGTTTCTAGGTTCTCACCCCTTTTTTTCTTGAGGCTTAGAGGTCTATTTATAAGAAGAAAACAAATCCTAGAAGCCCTATAATTTCTAGTTAAATCGGAGGTTAATTTTATAGTTTGAGTAGGAGACTCAAAACTCAATCCAAGTAGGAAAAGGACTCCAAATTCGTCCAGTTTTGCGGTCTTTTATTGCGGGGCGATTTTGACATAGTATACGTTTGAATTAGGAAAATACTATTTCACAATGATTTGTAGGATTTTGAGTTAGCTTTCGAACGCCACTTGATTCACCTTAATAAAATACTTGATCTGAAAGTTATGGCCAAAATACTCTAATATGTACAGAATCTGAATTCTAATCCAATCCGATTTTGACTCCAATTAGAGAAATTCCGATTTAGTCATCTCCTTGATTTGGTTGAACATAACCACATCATCTAGGTCTTCTCAAATTGTTCTTTCTTTCACCTTAAAACTATTGTTTTCTCTCAATGACCTGCAAAATACTAAAATACGAAAACTAACACAAAACATTAAATTAAGATACAGCTAAAGAATTAACTAATGTAAATTAAGGGGTTTAAATATTCAATATTTGGCACTTATCAAATACCCCCAAACTTACATTTTGCTAGTCCCTTAATAAAACAAAACAACACATAAAATGAAAGCATGAAATATAAATCATCTTTCGTAGGAGAAACGATTGCATTTAGCATATGCAACAAGCCTTTTAAACCCCTAGGACTCCCTAGTGGAAGAGTGAAGTCTCGTGAGGGTTTACCAGGAATGATACTCACAAACATTTTAAAACACTATGTTATTGACAAACAATGACTTCCACACAAACACATAGTTCATATATGATGAACAAGTTTAACAAGATGAATATTACACTTGCATCATTAGGATATCAAAAATTATTCAACTCATAGCTGGAAAATTGAGACAACTTAGGTTCAAATGTGTGCAAAGTGAGATTAACATAGACTCATGAGGTTTCAATTTTTCTCAAAGTTTGTGTACCCCAAAATTCATAGGAATCTCATCAGGTGAAAGTAACCAAGGCTTAAATCAAAATGTGCATTTTCTCTTCTTTTTTTCTTTTTTTTTTCACTTTTTTTTTTTTTTTTAGATTGTGCAATGTCTGACTCCTTTAAGCTTTCTAGTTGACCAATGTAACGAGTGTTGGGCTAGTGACTCTCAAACCAGATGGTTTTAGGGCACTAGATGTAGAAACATCCCTAAGGGCTTAATTACTCAAGTCAAAAAGACTACAAAGTTAAACTAGCCATACAATCAACCAAATTGAATTTTTCATCTTTTTATGCGAACACTCACTACTTAATGAGGCAAGAGGCTCGGTTACTCAATGAGAACTCAAACTGATGATGTTATTATTATTATTATTATTTGAATTTAAGCCAAGATTTCATCAACAAATCATCCTACAAATCTCAAGACACACATTCCTCAATTCAAATCTCATACCTCACAGAACCAATGCTAATGTGTTTGTGAGAAATAATTCAAACAAGTGAAGTCTCTCTAATCCAGCAGGTAAATCAAAAGATTCAGATTTTTAATGATATACAGTGTTCAACATGTTAAACAAATCAATGATATGCAAACCACAGTTGCGATGTAATCATGCTCAATCAACAACATAACACAATTTTATTTTTTTATTTTTTTTGAAAAAAAAGACAAATAAACAAATAGACAAAGTGTTTTTCCATACCGCCAAACTTGAATTACACATTGCCCTCAATGTGTAGTTTAGAAATACATTACCAGAAGTAAGGAAAGATCAAGGTGTGAAAAAGGCCAAGGCGTCCCCCAAACTTAAACACCAAAACACCTGTCAACAAAACTAACAGTAATATTTTCTCATAGAAACAAACATCAAAAGGTTAATTGTTGTCATAAACAAAAATAAAATAACAAGAAATTAAATGAAAAAGTAAAAAGAACTTAGAAATTAAATGCATAAAAAAAATATAAAAAAATTACCATACCTGCCCCGATCATGTGGATGTCCAACCAATCCCTTCCACCGTTTCTTCTTTAAAATTTGATAGTACTTTGGGAGGATGTTTCGCCATCTTAAGTAGCCAACTTGCTTGCTTGGAAATATTTTCTTGGGACGATGATTCCTAGATTTGTGCGCTTGTCTGCATAAATCCTTGAGAATCTTGGCATACGATGGCTCTTTGAGACATTGAAGAATTGAAGCTTTGGATTCATGATGTGTCTCAAGAGGGACAATGATGAAGGAATGAGCTTCAGTACTCACTTCCTTGTCATTGGATAGACTTGTATCTGCTAGGGGCTCAATTTTCTCTTTATGCTCAACTTGCTCCTCTTTGTTATCCACAATTTCCTTACTCTCGAGTATGGTGGTGTCAGGGACATGCTCATGACAAGAATGGCTAGCATCATCCTCATCAATCATGTAGTGCTCTTGAGCCATCAGTTGACTTTGAAGCTCTTCTTCCTCTATTCGGTTGAATTCAGCAACCAAATAATCAATTTCTCCTTCCATCTTGAAAATAGCTTGATGCGTGAACTGATTTGAATCCCTGATCTCATTTGTAAGCTCTTATATATTCTGGCTATCTCTCAAAGTGGCGGTCTTAAACTCTTGTATAGTCTGGTTAAGCCCTTGTATATTCTGGCTACTTGCCTGTATGAATGCTTTGACAGTGTCTTCAAAAGATAATTCTTGTGCTGGATAATTATAGGATGAAGGATTGGAAGATTGGTGATCGAACTGTGGATATTCAGGTTGGTGCAGTTCATGAAATTGGGGAGCACGATTTCCCATGACTTGAGCTTGCCACAAGAAATTAGGATGGTTGCTCCAGTCAGGGTTGTAAAAATTGGAATTTGATTCAAATCCCGAACTAGAGAAATTTGTGTTCATTTGTTCACAAGAAGAATTAGAAAATTGTCTAGATGCTAGACAATCACTAACATGATGATAAGGGTTAAAACAATATGAACATGGTTTATGTGGGTAAAAATTGTGAGTGTAGTTGGTAGGAGCAGGTGCCCTACCACTAGGCGAAGCATGTTGTGCAGAAAAATTACTGTACTTATCAAAATAAAAATCCATACTTCACTCACATCCTATAACATGCAAATATCCCACATAAAATATGAACCAAGTTCTTTTTTTTTTTTTCAACTAAAAAGAAAAATACAAGTAGGGTAGATAGAATTCTCCAAGAACCCAGGTGCGTTCCCAAGAAAGTGAGGGGGGTCACACGGACCTCTTAAGTCCCAAGACTTTCCTATCTAGAACTTGCCTAGACACTTAGATAGCGCCGTAAGACCACACTAGCAAAATATATATATATATATTTTGTTCTTTTTTTTTTTAGAAAAAGAAATAGCTAAAACAAATTGCAAATAAATAAAAAAATCCTAATTATAACTAGTAGAAAGATAAAATCAATTTAGAAATAAATTGTTTTCAAAAATCAAACAATTCCCCAGCAACGGCGCCAAAAACTTGATGTGAATTTTAAATGTACTCGCAAGTGCACGAATCGTTTGCAGTTTATGGATTGCAAGTGCGAGGTCGATCCCACAGGGAATTTGTTTCTAAACTAATTAAATCTTAACCTAGTTCCAAAAAAGATTTGATTTTGATGAATAAAAGAAACATAAATAAAATAAAACAAAACAAAACAAAATGTACTAAGGTTTTGGAATCCACACCCACCAAATCATAGCAATATATTCTCATGTTCATCAATACAAATCTGAAGTTCTCATCATATAAATCTTATGTATGTTCTACTATGCTTCAAAAAATCATTAAATCATTCAATGTATCTAAGAATCATTCCACAAATTGAAAAGAAGTAAAACATTGGAAAAATTAAACCAAATAAAATTGGATAGTATAAACTTACATGAAAATATTGTTGCACTTCATTGATGAGGCTTCATCCTCAACCTTAGTTGAAAATCTAGCTACACATGATTATTGAAAATAAAAACCTACCCTAAAGAAAAACTAAACTAAAAAGAAAAGAATATATTTGGTTTCTAGCTTCTCACCCCCTTTTTTCTTGAGGCTTAGAGGTCTATTTATAAGAAGAAAACAAATCTTAGAAGCCCTATAATTTCTAGTTAAATCGGAAGTTAATCTTCTAGTTTGAGTAGGAGACTCAAAACTCAATCCAAGTAGGAAAAGGACTCCAAATTCGTCCAGATTTGCGGTCTTTTATTACAGGGCAATTTTGGTATAGCAGACGTTCGAATTAGGAAAATCCTATTTCACAATGATTTGTAGGATATTGAGTTAGCTTTCCAACGCCACTTGATTAAGCTTAATAAAATACTTGATCTGAAAGTTATGGCCAAAATACTCTGATATATACAGAATCTGAATTCTAATCCAATCCGATTTTGACTCCAATTAGAGAAATTCCGATTTAGTCCTCTCCATGATTTGGTTGAACATAACCACATCATCTAGGTCTTCTCAAATTTTTCTTTCTTTCACCTTAAAGCTATTGTTTTCTCTCAATGACCTGCAAAATACTAAAATACGAAAACTAACACAAAACATTAAATTAAGATACAGCTAAAGAATTAACTAATGTAAATTAAGGGGTTTAAATATTCAATATTTGGCACTTATCACTCATGTTCACCAGGAAGCTGTCCGGTAGGCTGTTATGATCACAGTTGCACCTCCGAGAACCCGGGTGCAGTTCTGGCCTCCAAAGGCGTCAAACCCGGACACACAACTCTAGCTCCTACGCGGTCTCTTTCTCTGGGTAATGGGAAGACTGGATCAACTTCTAAGCCACTTGAACCAAATGCAATCACTGCGGGAATCTGAAACACACTCGAGAGAAATGCTTCAAACTACATGGCTACCTGGATTGGTGGCATGAACTTCAGGCCCGCAAACGCCGAGATGGTGCTGATGAAGGAACGGGTCAAGTGGAAGTCGTAGCAGCCGAGCCTAGCCTAGCCTATCTCTTCCCCACCACGAGAAGGCCATTGAGACTACCCAAGGTGATTCATCAATCATGGATCCAGGTACTGTCCTTTGTAGTTCATCTCAAGAGAGTGATCAAAACTCCTGGGTCGTTGACTCAGGAGCCACTGACCACATGACATTTGATGCCAATGATTTCTCCACAACATCTCAACCCTGGCGCACTTGCATTGCTATTGCCAATGGGGTCCTATCACAGGTTACAGGGGCTGGCACAGTGGAATTATCACCAAGTTTATCATTATCTCATACCTTACTTGTTCCATCCCTTTCCCATAAGCTGCTCTCGGTGAGCCAAGTCACCGAAGCCTTGAATTATGTTGTGCTAATGTACTCAACTTTTTGTCTAATCCAGGATATTCTTACCAAGGAGATCATTGGGTGTGGTACTAAGAGGGGGGGACTATCTTATGTGGACGATTTCAGTATGGGCCGAGCACATCACATGCGTCCTCTGGTTGACAAAAACGAGCGACAAATTTGGCTTTGGCACCGTTGACTAGGTCATCCATCCTTTGGCTATATGAAGTATTTATTTCCTGCTTTGTACTCCAATATGTTAATAAGTGATCTCAAATGTGAAACTTGCATTCTTGCTAATAGCCATAGAGCACATTATCCTTTAAGTATGAATAAAAGTACTGTTCTGTTTGCTTTAATTCACTCTGATGTGTGGGGTCTTTCCCCGATCTCTACAATATCTGGTTTCCGCTGGTTTGTAACATTTGTAGATGATTGCACTCGCATGACTTGGCTATATTTACTAAAACATAAAAACGAGGTACTGAGTATATTTCAATCTTTCCACACTATGGTTCAAACTTAGTTCTCCGCTAAGATTCAGGTTCTCCGCTCAGACAATGGTGGTGAGTATGCGAACCACCAATTTCGTGCCTACTTTCAACTTCATGGCCTGATCCACGAAACCTCCTGTCCACAGACTCCTCAGCAGAATGGTATTGCCGAGCGTAAGAATCGCCATATTCTTGAAATTGCCAGGGCTTTATTGCTTGGCGCTCATGTACCTAGTCAACATTGGCCTGATGCCGTTGCTACGGCTGTGCATCTCCTCAATCGGATGCCTTCTAAAGTATTGGAATTCAAGTCCTCGTTACAGGCCTTATCCGAGTTTGTTTCTATACCTCCAATTCTGTTGCTTCCTCCTCGGATATTTGGTTGTGTTGCCTTTGTCCACCTCCAGAAGAACAAGCGCTCGAAACTTGATCCGTGAGCAATTCGATGTTTGTTTTTGGGGTATGTCGTTCATCAGAAAGGGTATCGTTGTTATGATCCAGCTACCAAACGAACCTATGTGACCATGGATGTTACTTTCTTGGAGTCCGAGACATTTTTTCCTGCCTCATTTCCCAATTCTCCTCGTCAGGGGGAGATCAGTGATGACGAGCAGAATTGGTTACCATTTGACTGGCTGAATGTGAATGACACTGAAATCCACAACATTGAGGCCCATAACAATACAGATTCCGAGTCCCCTGAAGAAGAAATATCTCCAGCACCTAAAGAAGAACAGGAAGAAGAAACAGAGAATTCCCCCCACTCCACAGTACCTGAAGACCCATCTCCTGAGAATATCCTTGAGGTAAACTCCCCTACTATATCTTCACATTCTAATGATACAGATGTCCATGTTGGCTACACTTTACCTTTCAGACATAATCGTGGCAAACCACCAAATGGATACTCTCCAGATATTGGAGATCGAAGCTCAAAGTATCCAATTGCCAACTATGTATCCACAGAAAGGCTGTCCGAACCACTCAAGACCTTCGTGCATGAACTCTCCTCATGCAGCATTCCTACCAATATACATAAAGCTTTGACAAATCCTAAGTGGACCCAGGCTGTGAAGGAAGAAATGGAGGCACTACAAAAAAATGAAACATGGACTCTTGTTCCCTTGCCTAAGGGAAAGAAAACGGTGGGATGCAAATGGGTGTTCTCCATCAAACACAAAGCAGATGGTTCGATTGACCGATACAAAGCAAGACTAGTAGCAAAAGGGTACACCCAGACATATGGTGTAGACTACCAGGAGACTTTCTCGGCAGTGGCAAAGTTGAACTCGGTTAGAGTTTTGTTATCTCTTGCAGCAAACCTTGACTGGCCACTACACCAGTTCGATGTAAAGAACACATTTCTCCATGGTGATTTGGAGGAGGAGGTCTATATGGATGTTCCACCTGGGTACACAGCTAATTCTGAAGTTAAGGTAGTATGCAAACTACAACGAGCATTGTACGGCTTGAAACAATCACCTAGAGCATGGTTTGGGCGATTTAGCTTGGCAATGAAGAAATATGGCTACCAACAAAGCCACTCGGATCATACACTATTCTTAAAGCACCAAAGGGGCAAAGTCACAGCATTAATAATCTATGTAGACGACATGATTATTACAGGAGATGATCCAAAAGAAATCTCAAGCCTTCAAGCACACTTGGCGACTAAATTCGAGATGAAGAACCTGGGAGGGCTCAAATATTTTTTGGGAATTGAGGTTGCGAGATCGAAACAAGGTATATTTCTTTCCCAACGAAAATATATCCTAGACTTACTATTAGAAGTGGGACTACTTGAATGCAAGCTTGCAGAGACACCAATTGTCCAAAACCATAAACTGGGAGAGTATCCGGACCAGGTGCCAACCAACAAAGAAAGATACAAGAGATTGGTGGGAAAACTTATCTATCTCTCGCTTACTTGCCCAGATATTGCCTACGCAGTGAGTGTGGTAAGTCAATTCATGCATTGTCCGAGTGAAGATCACATGGAAGCGGTGCTCAGAATTCTTCGGTACTGAAAGTCATCCCCAGGGAAAGGGCTCATGTTTTCAAAGAACAATCACTTACGAGTCGAGGAATATACAGATGCAGATTGGGCAGGAAATATATCAGATTGAAAATCCACCGCAGGGTACTTCATGTTTGTTGGCAGGAACCTTGTGACATGGAGAAGTAAGAAACAAAATGTTGTGGCTTTGTCAAGTGCTGAAGCTGAGTTTTGGGGAATGGCCAAAGGCCTCTGTGAGCTTTTGTGGCTTAAAAGACTCTTTACAGAAATTGGCTTTGCCCCGAATTGTGAGATGGATCTGTTTTGTGATAATAAGGCTGCTATTGATATATCACATAATCCTGTCCAACATGATCGGACCAAACATGTGGAGATAGATCGACATTTCATCAAACAAAACCTTGAGGACAAGACAATCCGATTTCCTTTTATCAAGTCTGAAGACCATTTGGCAGATGTACTCACCAAGGCCGTATGCAGCAAGACATTTTACAACTCACTTGACAAGTTGGGCATGAGAGACCTATATGCACCAACTTGAGGGGGAGTGTTGGCGTGAGTTGTAATCTAGAAGATTCTTGGAGTGATCATAGGAGGAGAGAGTTTAGGAGAGATTATAGGAGTCTTGATTGTAAATCCCTTATCACAAAGGATTGCCGTGATTCTAGCCCATAATCAGCTTGTCCAAAAAAGGAAGCAATCGTGTATATATCGAACCCTTGTTCTGTATAGAAGTGAATATATGAGAAATATATGAAGAAAAAAAAAAGGAAGTTTCCTCATGGCTCGTAATAGGAAGAAGAAGAAGAAGAAGAAGAAGAAAGAAGAATGCTTTGATTCAAGCAATTGCAGACAAAAAGGTGAGACATCCAAAGAGGGATAGTGGGCGTTGGTCAGTGTGGGGAAAAACAGAAAGAATAAAAAAGCCTCAATAAGTGGAAAAGAAAGGCCAGAAAAGGGGGAGGAGAGAAAAAAATAAAAATAAAAATAAAAAGCACTAGTACAGTTATTTTGACAAAGAAAAAAAAGAAAAACAGGGAGAGGAATGGATATTGAGTTAGCCTTGAAAGAAAATAGTAAAGGGCTGAATTTGGTTGATGAAGCTGAGGAGGATGAAGATGACTATGTTTTGGCGAAGGCTGTTTTCCAAACCCTCAAGCAACAATGAGTCTACTATGCTGGAACTGCCGAGGGCTTGGGAACCCTCGGACGGTTTGGGATCTTTGTCGGATGGTAAAGGATAAGAGACTTTCGATGGTTTTCCTTATAGGAACCAAACTGAGATCGAATCAAATGGGCCGAATAAAAAATAAGACTGGCTATAGTAGATGTTTGTGGTGGATTGCGTTTGGAGAAGTGGGGGAAGGGCTCTGATGTGGAATGAAGAAGCTGGCAGAAAACTGGAAATGCCTTGCAAGCTTTAAAACTGATGGATTTGCTTGTCCTTAGAAACCTAAAAAATGATTAAAACGTAAAAACAACTTAAAACATTATATTACAAAGAAGCTAAGGGTGAACAAATACAAGTCAAGGGGCTTAAATGTGCAACATTCAGCGCTTATCAGCACTGAGTGGAAATTAACAGGTTTCTACGAGCATTCAAATGCTAGTAAGAGATATGAGGCATGGGGTCTTCTACGCCATCTCTCGTATTTCAGTCTGTTGCCATAGGTATGTATTGGTGACTTTAAAAAGATTACAGATCTGTTTGAAAATACGGAGGATGTTGGAAGTCAAGAGATTAGATGGAAGCTTTTAAATAGACTCTGGAGGATTGCCTGTTACATGACCTCAGGTATTGTGGACCAAAATTTACTTGGAATAACAACAGGGGGGTCCATTCTTTGTGCAGGAAAAATTGGACAGAGCTGTGGCTAACAAGGAGTGGTATGAATTAGATCCAACTGTGGATGTTTTAGTGGAGGCCGGTTGTAGTTCAAATATTTTGCCTATTCTTTTGATTCTTCAGAAACAAGATTATGATGGACATAGAAGAAGGGGGTTTTGTTAGGAAGCAAGTTGGGGTTTGAATAAAGACTGCAAAGTTGTGCTTAAAAAATTGTGGAGAGTAAAGGGCCTAAGACTGTCAACGTGAACTACTGCAGTGGAAGGTCAATGTGGGACATACTGATACTATTATCAAGCCAACGACTCAAGAATTGGCAGATTTGCAAAGGGGAGGAGGGGCATCTAAAATGGCTCACATTATGAGAATGCAGAATGAGCGTCATTCTCTTTTGGAGCAGGAAGAGATGCAGTGGAGGCAAAGGGCAACAAAAAAAAATGGCTCAAGTATAGAGACAAAAATACTAAATATTTCTATGCCTGTGCCAATCAAATGAGGCAATCTAATCATATAAGTGAAATTAAAGATGAAAGTGGTGTGAATTGGGAATCCCAAAATGACATTGGTAAGGATTTTCTAAATTACTTTAGTAATCTTTTCACTGCAAAAGCTCTCATTGATAAGTAGGAGAGCCTTTGTGTTATTAAAAAATGGGTCCCTATTGAAATGAACACTCAACAATTGAAATAGATCATAGTAAAGGAGGTTAGTGCAGCATAAAACCAAATGCCTCCACTCAAAGCCCCAGGACCTGATCAATATGCAGCTTGCTTCTTCAAGCAAAATTGGGCAACAATGGCTGATGAGGTTAGTAATGTTGTACTCGATATTCTTAACTCGTGTAGCATGACTAAAGAACTGAATTCTACTAACATTGCTCTTATTCCTAAAATTATTAGTCCTTCTTGTGTGATGGATTTTAGGCCTATTAGCCTATGTAATGTCCTATATGAAATTGTTTCTAAGGTACTAGCATACAGGCTGAAGATTGTACTTCTGGATGCTATCTCTCCTTTTTCAGAGTGCATTTATACCTAGACGATTGATTACTGATAATATCTTAGTGGCATATGAGACTTTACATTCTATACATACCCATTTGTGAGGTAAGGAAGGCTATATGGCTATTAAGTTAGATATGAGCAAAGCATATGATCGAGAGAATGGGGTTTCTTGGAAGCATATGGACGCATCTTGTTATGTCATGTATCTGAACAATGAATTATGTTGTGATTGTGAATGGTATTCAGACGAGGCAGATTTCTCCAACTAGGGGTATTCGACAAGGGGACCCTATTTCTCCATATTTATTTATTATATGCGTGGTGGCGTTCAATTCTCTCCTCTCTCGTGCGGATGACACCAAAAATTTAACAAGTGTTCCCACCTTTAAAAAGGGACCTCTTCTAAACCACATTTTTTTTTTTTTTTTGGCTAATGATAGTTTGATTTTTTGCAACACAAATCCTTACATTGGTGCAAGTTGACCAAACTATTGGAGGTATATGGAAGAGCATCAGTTTTGTGAACTTATCACTACGGGATAGACTTAATGGCATACCAAGTTTCCTTGCCACTGGACCTAGTAGGAATACATTTTTTTTTTTTTTTTTTTATAACAAAGAAAAATAACACAACTAAGATAAACTGTAAAGACTAACACAAATGCATACAATTTACACTAAGACAGCAGTAAAAGTAAAGATAAGAATACTTACAAGTTGGGACCAAAAAGAATTTTTGGTAAAAAAAAATTTCTGCCACTGATCTTATCTAGGAGCTGCCTTCTGAGTTGAGGTCGATCGATCGAATGTAATGGTCGGTTGATCTAAAGTCGATCGATCTAACTTTTTATTCGATCGATCGAATGTTTGAAATTTGCAGGGCCAGGAACAGAAACAAAAATAGAACAGAAAATCTTTTTTTTTTTTTTTTTTTTTTAGAACAAAATAAAACAAATTGAAGATAATATAAAACACAAACTAAACAAAATTTGAACTAAGTTATAATGAACTAAAAGGAAATTAAACAAACAGCAAAATACTATTAAACAGAAACAAATTATGAACAAAAAATGAACAAAATGGACTAAAAGAAGTGCTGGATCAGAGATACTCACCTAGTTCTGAGCTGCTGCTGTGCAGAAAGTAGATCGATCGAAGTATATTTCGATCGATCGAAAGTCGATCGATCGAATATGTTGTCGATCGATCGTCTTTATATAGTGCAGATTCTAAATCGACCGATCGAAAGTCGATCGATCGAAATTATTTTCGATCGATCGATTCTTCAGGGCACCCAGTAAGTTGCAGAAGCTGGAGAACAGATCCGGGAAAAACAAAGAAAAGACTTAGAATGCAGAACAGAAGCTAAACAACAGTAAAAATGAAACAAAAATCTATCTAACTAGTAGAAAAACAAAATCAATAAAACAAAAACCAATTTTTAAACCGATTTCCCCGGCAACGGCGCCAAAAACTTGTTGTGTGTCTTAAATAGTACTCGCAAGCGCACGAATCGTTTGCAATATAGTGTGTACAAGTGTGAGGTCGAATCCACAGAGAAATGGTCAAATATTGGTGTCTTGCTTAATCAACCTCATTTTAACCTAGTTCCAAAGGTTTGAGAATTGATTCAAGAACAAAAGACTAAATAAAAGAGATGTAATGAAATATGCAAATTAAAAGGAACTAAGGTTAAGGAATCCACCAAACCAAATCCCACAACTCACACTTCTTGGTTTCCACTTGAACACCCAAAGAACATTAAGCTTAGGGTGTTATTCAAGTTTCTTAACCATAAACCCAAGAACCATTAAATGAATCCAACACATTTACAAATCACAAAGAGTACCGATTGAAATCAAAACATCCAATGTATCATTCAATCACAATGGATATCATCATTCAAACCGATAAAACAATGTATTAGTCGGTTGAAACACATAAAATGTCCTCTATCCACCACTAACCACATTCATTGCAAAAGATAAAGCTTTAAATGAATGGAACTTGAACAACTAACATGATATATCATTAAATGTGCAAGTGGTACAACAAGATTGTGAGTGTCATCAATGGAAAGGTTTCATCCTCAACCGTAGTTGAGGTTACTAGCCTTCCATGACTAAGAACACCACAAGAAAATGATGAACAACCATGGAAATGAAAGAAAAGCTCTACAAAGAGAAAGTATCTGAAAATAAACTACTGAATTACACTACAAGAAGCACGAAATTAAACCTATCTACAGAGTTTCTGCTCTATTCTCTCCTCTCATACTCTCTCTACTACTCTTTCAACAAGGGAATGACTATGGCTTTTATAGAAGAAAGCTAGGGCAAGAAATGACTTCTCTACCCTCCTCTAGGGTTCTTCTGCAGCTAGAGACAACTACAAACACGAAACCAGCGTGTTCTGCAGCGGAAATCAGAGGGAGGACTGCTTTTTGGCTTCTGATTGGGCGTTCTGGCGCGCTCTGCAAAAGCAGTTTCTGGGAAATTTCGATCGATCGACTTCGGGCAAATTTTCGATCGATTGAATTTTAAGTTCGATCGATCGACTTGTCAGTGTCTCCGAATTTCCAGTTATTTCCTTATGAAATTTGCCATTCCTCTCTTATTATCCTACAGAAACAGAAAACACAAAAACTAACCAAAACATTAGAAAATAACAAGGCTAAAGGTCTAACTAGTGCAAATCAAGGGGTCCAAATACACAATATTTGGCACTCATCAATTACTAATGAACATGCAAATTATACAATGAGATTTATGCAAATTATACAATGATCGTATTTATTAATTACTATATGTTACAAATTAAAAAAGTATATTGAGTTTAAGCGAATTGTACCAACAATGAATATAGCAATCATTGTATAACGGGAGCTTCAATCAGATCAATGTCGAGCATGTCGTGCTTGAATTCATCATTCATATCATGTAGGTCAGCAGTGGCTAATACGAGAGGTACGCACTCGTGATAGGTTGTACCTGCATCATTACTCCCTTCCCCCTGACCAATGTCGTACACGTTGCGCGGTTTAGTCCTCACGGTACAAACCCAATTTGGGTTCCTTCCATCTTCGACGTAAAATACTTGGTCTACCTGAGATGTAAGCACGTAAAGCTCATCAGTAATCAGTTCTCCCCTGAGGACCAGGTGATTGAAGTTGACAAACACTAGGCCATAATCGTCTATTCTGAATCCTCTGTCCATCGTGGGGTCCGCTCAATTGCACTTGAATATAACGTACGTAGTCTTGTCATAGTACTCGACCTCCACTATATCGATTAACTGCACGTAGTACGTTTCGCCTTCAACAGTTGGCACACATACGCCGCTGTTCTGAGTCCTCCTTCCCACATTATGGGCAAGCGTGCGGAACAGTTTTCTATTTACCACGTATCTGTTATACTTGACAACTGTCTCCTTTAGCCCTCTACAATGCATAACCAATTTCTGGCCCAATTCCTCCCTACGTTGATCGTCCAGGCCATCGACCTATGTTATAATTTCAAATATTAAAGACCACATTGGTTAATTACGGCATATTGCTAAACCCTATCTTAAAATTAACACTGAACACGTAGAAATATTATATACGAAAATATCACTATTTCCTTACATTTGCACGGTACCATTCGCAGAACTGCTCATGATGTTGGGCTTCAATAAGAGCGTCTGTGATGCGACCCCTAGTGTATAATCGCCTAAGCGCGTCTTTGTGCATCCTACATTCAGCGGATATAATTATGTACTAATTATTATTAATAATTTTAGTTGAATCCTGTTAAATATGTAAACACTACTTACATCCGCAAATGGATGAACTCTTCGGAGTTGAACACAATATAACGATGAATCTGGTGCATTGTCAATCGGGTCAGGCTAACTCGCGTTCCCGCCCCCTTGGAACCATCAGGAGTTCTCTGAGGTCTGTTGTGGAAGGTTGGTGCGTTATCTAGATACCTCGAACAGAACGTTACTAGCTCGTTCGCTATGTAACCCTCTGCAATGCACCCCTCAGGGGCCGCTTTATTGCGCACATTAGACTTGAAACTCCCAAGGCTCCTAGTGTACACACATGCACATCAAGAAATTGTTTAGGGTTTAGGGAACCAATTACATCAAAGTATTTAAGGTTATATAAAATTAGGGAAATTTTACCTCTCTGCTGGGTACCTCCACCTATACTGCACGGGTCCACCGAGTCTACACTCGCGCACAAGATGCACGACCAAGTGGACCATGCTGGTAAAAAACCCTGGAGGGAATACCTGTTCCAACTTGCACAAAGTGATATAGACGTCACCCTGCAGTCGGTCCATCTCATCTTGTGTTAGCTTGGTTGAACATATACCTCTGAAAAATGCAGACATCTCAACAAGAGATCTAACCACTTTATCTGGCAGTGACTGACGCAATGCAATTGGTAAAAGCTGCTGCATCAGTATGTGGCTATCATGGCTCTTCAACCCCGAAATTGTACGTTCCTTGAGCCGAACACACCTTGAAATGTTCGAAGCATATCCGTCCGGAACTCTCACATTTTGAAGAACCTTTAGAAAGTTTTCTTTGTCCTCCCTGGACATCGTGTGACAAGCTGCAGGCATATATGTTTTACCATTTGCGGCTGTGAACGGATGCAATTTAGGTCTCAACCCCATTTCCTACAAGTCCAGCCGAGCTGCCAGGTTGTCCTTTGCTTTCCCTTTGATGTCCAAAATAGTGCCAAGTATATTGTCCATGACATTTTTTTCTATGTGCATAACATCAAGATTGTGCCGAAGCAAATTTTCCTTCTAGTACGGCAATCTAAAGAAAATACTTTTCTTCTTCCACACAACATCATCAGAACATCGTGCACCCGTCTTCCACTTCTTCCGTTTCTTCTTACCCGCGTCCTCATCCCCAAATGCAATTCCGTCCAACTGTTGGAGGATCTCGTCCCTGAATGGCACGTTTGGAGCGCATTCTAATTCTTCAGTACCGTCAAATGTTCTTCTGTTCAGCCGCCACAGATGTTCAATTGGCAAGTATCTCCTGTGTCCCATATAACAAAATTTATTTCCGTTCTTCAAATATGTAGAACATGTCGAATGCATACAGCAAGGACATGCCATCACACCCCTGTTAGGCCACCCGGATAAATCTGCATACGTCGGCAAGTCATTTATTGTCCACATCAACTAAGCTCGCATATTAAAATTTTCCATCTTTGAAGCATCAAATGTCCGTACCCCTACATTCCACAGCTCCAGCAGCTCATCAATCAATGGCTGAAGGTAGACATCGATATCCATACCAGGTGAGCTCGGTCCAGGGATAACTAGTGACAGGATGAACGACGTCTGTTTCATGCACATCCAAGGAGGCAAATTGTACGGTACAATAATTACGGGCCATATGCTGTGGGATGTGCTCATGTTCCCAAAAGGATTAAATCCATCTGCTGCCAATCCAAGCCGTACGTTCCTACTGTCTGCCATAAAATCCAGATGTAGAATGTCGAATGATCTCCATGCCTCACCGTCGGTGGGGTGCCTCAATACGCCATCCCTGGTGCGGTCTTCTGCATGCCATCTCATATAATGCGCAGTATGCTCCGACATGAATAACCTCTGTAGCCGTGGGATGAGTGGAAACCACCTCAACACCTTCACTGGACGTTTTTTCCTTGATGATATGACCTCACCATCTTGATCTAAATGTATATCAGCCCTCCACTTAGATTCTCCACATACGGTACATGAATCTAAGTCTTTATTGTCTTTCCAGAATAACATATAGTCATTACGGCACGCCGGAATCTTCTTATACCCGAGACCCATAAAACTGAGGAACTTCTGTATTAACTGGCAAGGTCTCATCGCAAGGAGGCAACAACTGATTAATAAGCTCGAGAATATCAGAAAAAATTTTGTTACTAATACCTCTAACGCAGTTCAAGTTGTACATGTGTACAATAGCACTCAATTTACTATGCTTTGTACCAGGGTGAAGTGGCTTCTCGGCAGTCTTTAACAACTCGTGGTACTTCAATGCATCCCCTCCAGAGGTTCCTTCATTAACTGCTTGCGGCTGGCTACTGACGGCTTCACCAACATCGTGCACGCCGAAGGCGTCACGCAACATGGCGCGCATGTCACCACCTTGTTCTAGGCCCCCGCCTTGTTCTATGCATTCACCCAATTCAGTGCTACCGGCTGCCGGATCTGTGACACTAGAATGACTTGAACACCTACCAGGAACAGCAGACCTGCTCACGGTCGCACCGTGCATATACCACAAACTGTACCCCAGAGTCATTCCCCTACCCCCTGTCAAGTGGGCAAGAACGTAATCTGGGGCGTGGCGCTGGTTATTTCGACAGTACTTACATGGGCAGTAAATTTTGCCATCGGCGGCCATACAGTTACTAACGACAAATTCCACAAACGCTCTACACCCGTCGTTATACTGTGTCGTACCCCTACGTGCTGACATCCAAGACTTGTCCATATTTCTCTGTATAATTTTTAAGAGATCGAAACAAATTAAGATATTTGATCTCATCAATTAAATTGCTTAAATTCCTTACAGCATAAACTTATAAAAAAACAACATGCGAGTAGCAACTGTTTTAGTATTTTTAGGGTTTAGGTTTTGGGGTTTAGGGTTTAGGGTTAGTGTATTTGTTTAGGATTTAGGGTTTAGGGTTAGGGTATTTGTTTTGTTTTAGGGTTTAGGGTTTAGGGTTTTTTTTTTTTTTTAGGGTTTAGGGTTTAGGGTTTTTGTTTTTTTTAGGGTTTAGGGATAGGGTTTTTCTTTTTTCTTTTTGGGATTTAGGGTTTTTGTTTTGTTTTAGGGTTTAGGGTTTAGGGTTAGGTTTTTTGTTTTGTTTTAGGGTTTAGGGTTTTTGTTCTGTTTTAGGGTTTAGGGTTAGGGTTTTTGTTTTTTTTTAGGATTAGGGTTTTTGTTTTTTTAGGGCTTAGGGAATAGGGTTAGGGTTTTTTTTTTTTTTTTTTTTTAGGGTTAAGGGTTTAGGGTTGTTTAGGGTTTTGAACTTTGTTAGAAATTGTTTTATAAATTATATTATAGTAAATGGTAGACGGTGGCAAATTTGTTTAAAATTTGTTTCCAAATTATTTATTATAATTATTTTTACAGTTTATATTTCTAACTGCTCATAAATTATTGATTATAATTATTGGTTTAGGGTTTAGGGTTTACGATTTAAGGTTTAGGATTGTGGGTTTAGGGTTTAGAGTTTAGGGGTTAGGGTTTAGGGTTTAGGGTTTTAGGGTTGTGGGTTGTGGGTTGTAGGTTTTTGGTTTAGGGTTTAGGGTTTAGGGTTTTAGGGTTTAGAGTTTAGGGTTTTTGGTTTAGGGTTTAGGGTTTAGGGATTAGGGTTTTTGGTTTAGGGTTTAGGGTTTAGGGTTTTTGGTTTAGGGTTTAGAGCACTAGCAGCAGATTCCCAACCATTTTCCCTATATTTAGGGAACAAAACTACTTTTTGCTTCCCTATAAAAAAATATCCCACAATAGATTCCCTTACATTTCCCTATATCAATTAAATATTATTTTTTTACTCTTATTTTATTCTTTTTCTCTCTTTCCTACTTTTTCTCTCTTCCCTATATCAATTAATTATACTTCTTTTATATTAAAATAATACATAGGGAATGAATAGTAGACATGTATACATAGGGAATTACTATTCATTCCCAACCCCCTCATCTAAATATAGGGTATCTGCTGTGGGAGGTTTTTGATGTTTTTTTATGAAATTTTCCCTAAATATAGGGAAGGGGACCAATATAGGGTAACTGCTACTAGTGCTCTTAGGGTTTAAGGTTTAGGGTTTAGGGTTTAGGATTGATTAGGGTTTAGGGTTGTTTAGGGTTTAGGGTTTAGGGTTATTTAGGGGTTTCAACTTTGTTATAAATTGTTTGATAAATTATATTATTGTAAATGGTAGACGATGGCAAATTTGTTTCCAAATTATTTATTATAATTATTGCTTTTAATTTTGGTTGAAATGATTGGTTACGATCATTTTATTATAAAGTGAAAATGATGGCGAGTTTGTTTATTCTCGTTTATGGAAAAAATTGATTACAATTATTGATTTCAATTTTGGTTAAAATTATTGGTTACGATCATTTTATTTTAAAGTTAAAATGATGGCGAGTTTGTGTATTTTCGTTTATGGAAAAAATTGATTATAATTATTGATTTCAATTTTGGTTGAAATTATTGGTTACGATTATTTTATTTTAAAGTTAAAATGATGGCGAGTTTGTTTATTCTCCTTTTTTTTAAAAATGGATTATAATTATTGATTTTAATTTTGGTTGAATTATTGGTTACGATAATTTTATTTTAAAGTTAAAATGATGGCGAGTTTGTTTATTCTCCTTTTTTTTAAAAATGGATTATAATTATTGATTTTAATTTTGGTTGAATTATTGGTTACGATAATTTTATTTTAAAGTTAAAATGATTGCGAGTTTGTTTATTCTTGTTTTTTTTAAATGGTAATAGCAACACAAATTCATAGCACAGTAAAATATATCACAAAACAACATATTTCCAATGCATAATGACCAATCACAGCAAAACCTCGAAAAATAGACAACAATATATATACAAACCAACAAAATCAGTAGCATTGCATAGAAAAAGCAAAACATATTTCATTGTTAATTACAAAAAAAAAAAAAATCAATTAGGAAAATATATACACAAATACATTATAGCAAAAAAAAAAACAAGTGCCAAAAATGTAAAATTTACTTACAATGGATTTTGTGGTGTAATTTATGCTTCTTATATTTGTGTACCTGCATTTTTGGATGAGAGAAAAAAAAAACCAAAAAAAAAAAAAAAAGTTAGAACATTACAATGTATGTACAAATCGAGAGAGAGTGTACTGAACCCTTACGGGAGAGAGTGGGTTTAGGCCAGAGTTTAGAGAGAGAGACAGAGATAGATAGAGAGAGATATATATATATATATATATATATATAGAGAGAGAGAGAGAGAGAGGGAGATATTATAGAGAGAGAGTGGCGGCGGCCGGAGTTTACCTCCTTTAGGTTAGAGAGAGAGAGAATGAAGCCGACCGAGAGAGGTAGAGAGAGAGAGAGAGCATACACCGTGGATGGTGGAGGAACCACGCCGGCGGAAAGGCAGGACGCGCGGTGGTGGAGATTCCGGCCGGTGGTGCTGCGACGGAGAGGGAGTGAGAGAGAGAGAGAGAGAGTAGATTCAAATGGGTAGCTTCCACTCGAAGCTACCCATTTGAAGATATATATATATATATATATATTATATTTTTTAAAAAAAAAATATTAATTATATTTTAAATCATATATTTTTTTAAAAAAAATAAATGGCCAGGTGGCGTGCGGGAATTGTCCCGCGCAGCACACCTAGGAAAATTATGGCCACGTGGCCAATCCGGGACGTGTCATAATTCCACGTCCCAATTGGGCGACGTGTAATTTACTACACGTCGCCATTTATGATATATATATATATATATATATTATATATATATATTTTTAATGTATTTTGGAAAAGAATAAAAAAAATATATATATATTTTGTAAGTGTAACACAAATACAAACTCTAACCCGACCCTAAATGTATGTACTATACATAGTGCTAAACCCTAAACCCTATAACATATATGTTTTAGGGTTTACATAAACCATAACCCAAAAATGAACATATAAAACTAAACCCTAAAACTAACCCGTAAAACAAAACCCTAAACCCTAACCCTAAGTATATTTATTGTGTCCCCAAGGCGTAGTTCAATCGGCTGGAGACCACGTTTCATGAAGCGAATCCCCCCTTCCCCCCTCTTGTGTGGACATCTCAAAAAAAATAAAATTATATATACTGTATATATAAATAATTTCACGTGAATACTGTATATATAGTATATTCATATTTAGCCAATTCACAAACTGTATAATATAATACACAAAAATAAACAAAATTATATATATACGTACGCATATTATATATAGCACAAATATAAGGTTAGGGTGGTATATAAATATTATATGTACAATATAAGGAAATAAACCCTCAAACCCTAAGTACACTATTTACATATAGCACATAGCCCTACAACCTAACCCTAAGTGTATATAATATATATAGCTATAAACCCTGCTCGCATATATATATATATATATAGCACAAACAATAGGGTTAGGGTATATACGAGTCATTATGCATGTATATAGTTTTTAAACCGCTTACGTGAATTATGCATGTATATAGTATTAATTATAGATTTTGTATTTTTTTTGTAGATTTCTCCTTTATACAAATCTAAGGTTAGGGTGGTATATATAAATATTATATGTACAATATAAGAAACTAAACCCTCAAACCCTAAGTACACTATTTACATATAGCACATAGCCCTAAAACCTAACCCTCACTTTGTCCACACTACTACCACCACACTCTACTTCTAAACCCCTATTCTCTGCTTCCGCCCGCCTTTTGGTATCAAAGTCATAAGTGTTGAGTTGATTCCTGCTTGATCTGTACATCCGCCCAAGTGGCTGGTTATTCTGCTTGTTCTGCTATTGTTTCAGTCTGTTTGTTACATCTACTCTCTGTTAAGATTCTAGGCTATTAGGAAAAGGACACTGCCGTCAGCGCAGTCGAGAGTCGAGGGAAGGCCAAGTAAGTCGAGAGGACACATGGATAGGACACAGAGGTATGACCTAGGAAACCTAGTTGGAGAACAGAGATGAAGTGTAGTCGAGAGATGTCTTGCGGTAGAGAGACCGAAACAGTAAAAGTCTAAGTCAGGTAACCCTAAACTTGCAACGATGAATAGATCGTTCAGATCTAACTCATCAGTAAACTCTAGGTCCACTAGGATCCCTGAGATTCCAGAGGTAGTCAACGAAGAACACGTTGAGTACCACGATGAGGATTCCTTCATTGATATCAATGATTGGAACATACCCAAAGTCCCTAGTAAAGAAATTTACAGGAAGAAGTGGTCCATGACATCGTTCAAGACTGAACAGCATGTCAAGACCGTAGAGCAAGTTTATGCTCTCAATAAGGAACATGAGTTATGTCAGCTTTTTAGCCCAGAAGCTATAAAGAGACATAGACGAGAAGGCCATAAATTTATCCACATAGGATTAGTTCAGGTCGCCATGAAGCCCCTAACAAGGAGAGGTCTTAAACCCTCTGTTATGCTAGGATTAAGAGATGCCCGCTTCACAGACTGGCAGGATAGTCTCCTCGAAGTCATTGAAGCAACTATGCATGATGGGCCAGTCTATTTTGACTGTTTCCCTGATTTCACCGTAAGTCTAAGTGATCCCCATATCCTAAAGGTTTTAACCCTAAGTATCAGAACTCAAGGATACAAAATCCTTGAAGGAGTCCAACCTTTAGCTTTGATTTACAGGATCTACTATAAGTGCACTAGAACTAACATGAACTTCCAGGCAATCAATAGAAGCCCAAGGAATCAGACCATGCTGATTCAAAGTAGCCAGAGTAACGCGAGTATTCACGTTCCTCGAACCATTAATTGGACTGACATTGAGTTACCCAAAGAATGGATGCTAACCAATGAAACTTTTAAGCCTGAACTCATAAGGCATAATCTAGGAGATCTAGATTATATCCAGCAGTACTTGGATGGTACTGTTAAGATCAGTTTCGACCGAGGTTCTCAGTCGACCCCTAAGTCAAATCTTCTCGTAGAAGAAGTTGCAAAATCTAGTGCAACTAGGTCTGAAGTGCCAAGGTCTAGATCATCTAGACAACCTAAGGATAAGACTCCAGCTAGGCATTCGTTTGCTGGTTCGACCTCAACGGAAGAACTAAAGCAACGATATCTAGAATTGGAAAAAGAGTTGAGAAAGCTTAAGTTAAAGGGAGTCCAGACAACCTCCCAAGTGAGTCATCCATGTTATACAGCTGACACACAACTAGAAGATGAAGAATCCCAGGAAGGAAATGCCTCTCCTACGGAATCTGATTTTATAGTTGAAACAGTTGTAGACCCCCAACTATGCACCCTAAGGAAACCTTTTAAGATAGATTTTGATTTCCTGGAAATCGATTTTGACTCTGCATCAAATCTTGAAAAAAGAAAAGCCTATAAGGAAAGGTTCAACCTTGAACAAAAGAAAGGTATCTTAAGCCACTTTAAGAAACACTTATGTGAAATAGAGATGAACATCTCTTATTTCGATTTTGTTGATGAGTTTTACCCTGTAGAAAACAAGGTTCAAACCATCTCTAAGGAAAAGTGGGTAAAAGAAGATAACACAGTTGTTTCTTCAAGTCACCCTCCACAAGAAGCCATAGTGTTCCAACATAGAACCACTACGGTCAAAGCCTCACCCTTTAAGGTTGCATCTGAGAACACAGATGTTAAGAAAGTCATTGAGCAAGCCAATTATACCAACCAGTACCTAAACTCCATAGGAAACCAGTTGGATAAGATTGAAGAAAAGCTCGATAATAAGCCTCTTCCAAAAGAGAAACATAAGCCTTTTAAGCAAGAGAAACCGATAATCAAGTTTCCAGAACTAAAACAGGGAACTAGTTTAAAGGTTAACAAAGATAAGCCCTTTGTTGAAAAGATAGAAGAAATGCTTAAGGATTTGATCAAAACCAAACAAGAACAGCCCAGTAGTTCCAACACTCTGTTTGTTGCTAAGATCCCTAAGTCTTCTGAGAATTCATCAGAGACAGAATCCTCTTCGGAGTCTGATTCAGATGATAATATCAGAAAAGTTGAAAAAGCCCTTTCAGCTTTAGAGTTGAATAGGATTCACAAGCCTAAGTTTTCACCAACAAGTTTCACCAAGAATTGGTATCCCAAACCTACCCCTTCGGATATCCAATTTGAGAAAAGAAGTTTCCAAAGTCAATTTGCAGTTTCTGCTGATAAACTATACGAGTGGAACATCGATGGTTTAGCAGAGCAGCAAATTCTTGATAAGTTAACCCATATGACCGTGGTCTCTAGCAGTTATGTTATGAACCATAATTTAAGCCAACCAGAGGTTGTTGACCTCTTAGTTGCAGGTTTCACAGGAACTCTTCAATCCTGGTGGGAAAAACATCTCACCGATGGTTTAGAGCCAGCATAAGAAGTGCTGTCAAAACCAATGAGGAAGGAATTCCTATATTCAATGAAAAGATTGGATTAGGAGATTCTGATGCTGTCAACACTTTGTTCTATACTATTGTAGAACATTTTATTGGCACACCAAGCCACCTTGCGTCTAGGGTCCATGACCAACTAAGTAACCTTAGATGTCCAACCCTAAGCGACTTTAGATGGTACAAAGATGTATTCCTCTCTAGAGTCATGCTAAGAGATGACAGCAACCAACCGTTTTGGAAAGAAAAATTCATAAACGGTCTGCCTCACCTCTTTGCCCATAAGATCAAAGAAGTCTTAGTCAATGAGAACAATGTGATAGAGTATGATAATCTCACTTACGGGAATATCATAAGTGCTATCCAAAAAGAAGGTCTTAAGATGTGTATCGATATGAAAATATAGAACCAAGCCAATAAGGATAAGAAAAAGGCTAAGTATGAAATGGGTAATTTCTGTGAGCAGTATGGTCTGCCTTCGGTAGCACCATCTAAGAAGCATAAGAAGTCTCGTAAGCATGAAGAATATAGAAAGCATAAGAAACGGTTTAAAAGATTCAAGAAAAGAAGTTTTGAGCCGAATGATTTCTATAAGAAGGAAAAGAGGAAACCTAAGAAAAGGTTTAAAAGGTATAAGAACAATAAAGATAGTTGTTATAAGTGTGGTAAGCCATGTCACTTTGCAAAGGATTGCAAAGCTAAGGAAACCATTAAGTCTCTAACGAAGAAAATGAAAATTTAATAAGAATGTTAGAGATAAAAGACACTGAGCCCAGTGATAATGAGTCTGAAATAAGTATTAGTTCAAGTGACAACAGCTATTGCTCCTGCAGTAGCAATAAGTCCGAGTCTGGTCCAGACATAAGTTTCGGTTGTAACGACACTTGTTGCAAAACAATTGGTGCTATGACCAAAGAAGAAGAGCAAGAAGAATTGCTTCTTGATCTCATAAGTAAAATTGAGAATCCTGAGTTAAAAAGACAATATTTAGAAAAGTTAAGAAAACTTCTCACAAAAAAGGAGGTAAATAAGTCTAAAAGTCTTGAGATAAGTTTAAGCAACACGCTTAAAAGATTTGATAAACCAAAGGAACAAATCACAATAAAAGATTTACAACTTGAAGTTAATCAAATTAAGTCTGAGATTAAAATACTTAAGGAAGAAAATCAAGAGTTAAAACATGATGTTAATCTCTTGAAAATTGAGCACAAGCTTAAGTCAGCCGCTAGTTGTCCTAATGATAGCGAAGCCGAGTCCGAACCTAAGCTTGAAGACGCGCCTCCATTTGAAGAAAAAAGTCTAAGTCTAATCAACCGAATCCATATTAAAAATGGTATTCCAAGGTTAAGATTAAGATTCAAGATTTTGAGCTATCTGTAGTTGTATTAATTGATACAGGTGCAGATCTTAACTGTATACAAGAAGGATTGGTTCCTACGAAGTATTACAGTAAGACAAAAGAAACTTTGCGTTCTGCTAATGGCAGCAAGATGCAAATTACTTTTGAAATTAGTAAAGCCTATGTGTGTCAAGACAATGTTTGCTTCAAAACATCATTTGTCTTGGTTAAGAATATGACTGATAAAGTCATACTAGGTTTACCTTTCATCACTCTGTTGTATCCTTTTACAACAGACCAGGATGGTTTAATTACCTATCTCATGGATGAAAAGGTTAAGTTCAAGTTTTTGGCTAAGCCAGAACGAAGTCAATTGAATGCTTTCAAAAGCAATTCAATCTTTAAGACTATTAACCTAATCAAGTCAAAAACTCAACAGATAGAGTTTTTACAAGATGAGATTAAGGTTAAAAGAATTGAGGAACAATTAAGTCAAAAGACACTTCAGCAAAGAATCCAACTCTTTGAGGATAGGATCAAAAGTGAAGTTTGTTATGATGTCCCTACTGCCTTTTGGCATAGGAAGAAGCACACCGTAAGCCTTCCTTATATCAAAGACTTTGATGAAGGAAGAATCACCACTAAGGCTAGACCCATCCAAATGAGTCAAGAAGTTACTGAATTTTGCCGGAAAGAAATAGAAGATCTATTGCACAAAGGCATAATTCGTAAGAATAAGTCACCTTTGTCATGTTTAGCTTTTTATGTCCAAAAAAATGCTGAGCTTGAGAGAGGAGCCCCCAGGTTAGTCATTAACTACAAGCCCCTTAATAAAGTCTTGGAATGGATCAGATATCCAATTCCAAATAAGAGAGATCTAATCAATAGATTAAGTGGATCTGTGATCTTTTCTAAGTTTGACATGAAAAGTGGATTTTGGCAAATCCAAATTCATAAGAATGATAAGTATAAGGCATCTTTTAGACAATACAAACAGAATGTTTTGCCTTTTGGTTTTATGAAAACCCTGAGGAAATTGCAAAATGACATTTTTAGCTTTGTAAGTAAATATTCCATTTATTGGGTATATTTAAGTTTATTATTCAGTCTTTTGAATAAAATATCTAAGTATTCTACAAAAATGTTACTTAAACATAATGTCATTATTTCGGGATTTTGGATTGTTTCTAACATTTTCATTTTTCAGGAAAAAATGACCCCTCCTAAGTTTCTTTCTTCTACGAAGAAAGGGAAGGCTAAGTTAACTAAGCTAATCAAATAAGGAAATTTCCCACCAGAAATCCAAAATCTTGAGCACCTAACCCCAGAGGGGAAAGGGATAGCTAAAGTAAATAAGTATGCAAATGGACCAGCGGAACATCTGCAAAAAGTTTCCCAACAAATTGAGTCCTTCAATCTGGTAAAACCTCAGCACCTGACTCCAGCGGAGAAAGGAATAGCTAAGGTGGTTGAGTATGCAGAAAGACCAGCGGAACGTCTGCAGAAAAAACCTCAACAGATTGATTCCTTCAATCTGGTAAATTCTAAGCGCCTAACTCCAGCGGAGAAGGGGAAAGCTAAGGTGAATGAGTACGAAGAATCTCCAGCGGAGATTCAACAGAAAGTTCCTCAACAGATTGAATTCTTCAATCTGGATAAGACTAATAGTATTATCCTGGAAGAAGTTCTTCAAACTTCAACCAAATATTCGAAGGGTGATCTCAACCATTACCCTCTTCACATTCAAATACTATTAGATAACTTGACTCAAGCTTTCTTAAAAAGTCATAAGAACCTTCATGACAGGTCCATGAAAGCTACTGAGTATCATTTAAGCTTCAACAAGATTTTGTTACAATCTGTTGCATCCACAAGTACTAAATGGATTCGATCTCCCACTGAGATCTACCAAATCCAAAGGATCAGTCCTAAGGAAATGGGAAAAATTCGTCAAAGGGTTCTCGACCTCCCTGGCGAGATCCAAAACTTAATTTTTACAAGCCCATCATACACTGAATACTTTGACAGATGGATTCAGAGAATGATGTTGATTATTAATGGAAAAAAATTTGAGTACAAGAAAGTCTTTGGAATAAAGACTCTTCGAGTTTTTGAGCCTCATTGTGAGTTTCCAGGGTTAATTTATGTCCCTGACAAAGAATATGGTCTTTCAAGACAACTATGGAATGGTGACTGGGATCACTTCGAGATTGGATGTCCTGAATTAGGAGCTCAGCTCTTTGAAGAAGGATTTCTGTCTTATTACCCAGTTAAGCACCTGGAAGAAATACGTGACTTCTAAAATAGTCTGTGATACTATCAAAACCATCCAGGATGAGCACCTGAGAAGAAGACTGAACACCAGCAGTCCTATTATCCTAAGGATCTGGAGTATAGTTCCAGAATTTGATCCAAGTAACTTCATGGAAGTTAAGCCCGCTAAACACTGCATTCTCATTAATCCTTCAGTTAATGATTATGCTGCTGAGTTAAGAATGGGAAGAATCCCTCTAAAGTTCGAAGATCCCCTGAGCATTATGAATCTCTGGAGAATTGTTAAGAAGGGATTTATGATTAATGCGGTCCAAGAAATAAGAAATAGACCTGTCTTAGCAAAGAATAATAGAATAATTATTTTTGGCGAAGATATGTCTGTATTAGGTATTTGGGGCAAACGCCTCAAGATAAGCAATTACCACTACATCAATGGAAAATGGTGGAGTAAAACATATATGGATCCAAAAGACCTGATTGATCATAATATGCTCTCAGGTTCTGATGGAACATGACATATTGACTATTGTACCACCTGTGAGGAATGGGGTCATAATGACTGTGATTTTGTTGAAGATTGGGGTCCAACGTCCCCTACTCACTATGATCCCTACGATGATGAGTACGTCGATGATGATTAAACAAGAGCTAAACTGTGTTTATTACCGTCGGCACAAAAAGACAGAAGTGAACAGTACTCGGTCGACCACCGGACAAGGTACTATTCATGAATAATGACTTTTTCACTATTCACCAAAAAGGTTTACCCTGCTTTTGGTGCGAGTTACCTTAAGTAAATATAGAAGGAATCTACTTTCGGTGCACGCCTGACAGCACTAAGCATGCTGGCATCCCGTGATCCCAACCCTAAGCCCTCTTGAAGTCTATTTAAGGAGCAGAAGTCTGAAGTTCAAGGTAGAGCTTATTTCGGAGTTTATTATTTCAGAGTTTAAAACTCTTGTAATATCACCTGAACCTCTCAAAAGCCAAACACTTGTAATGTTTCATTCCAGTGTTTCTAAGTCTAAGCTTGTAACCGCCAGTTGCATTCTAGGCTAAGTTCATTTGTAAGTTTTACATTCAAGTTATTTTGAATCTAAGCATTACTTTTAAGTTCTTTCATGTTCCTTGAATACTCTATTATTTTGTATTCAGATTTTGATATGCAAGTTATTATGCACATTACTATGTTCCTCTATGCTCACCATCACTCTGTCCACACTACTACCACCACACTCTACTTCTAAACCCTTCAAGTCACCCTCCACAAGAAGCCATAGTGTTCCAACATAGAACCACTACGGTCAAAGCCTCACCCTTTAAGGTTGCATCTGAGAACACAGATGTTAAGAAAGTCATTGAGCAAGCCAATTACACCAACCAGTACCTAAACTCCATAGGAAACCAGTTGGATAAGATTGAAGAAAAGCTCGATAATAAGCCTCTTCCAAAAGAGAAACATAAGCCTTTTAAGCAAGAGAAATTGATAATCAAGTTTCCAGAACTAACCTGAGAAGAAGACTGAACACCAGCAGTCCTATTATCCTAAGGATCTGGAGTACAGTTCCAGAATTTGATCCAGAGTCAAAATCGATTTCCAGGAAATCAAAATCTATCTTAAAAGGTTTCCTTATGGTGCATAGTTGGGGGTCTACAACTGTTTCAACTATAAAATCAGATTCCGTAGGAGAGACATTTCCTTCCTGGGATATATATATACACACATACTATATATAGCACAAACAATAGGGTTAGGGTATATACGAGTCATTATGCATGTATATAGTTTTTAAACCGCTTACGTGAATTATGCATGTATATAGTATTAATTATAGGTTTTGTATTTTTTTTTATAGATTTCTCCTTTATACAAATCTAAGGTTAGGGTGGTATATAAATATTACATGTACAATTTAAGGAACTAAACCCTCAAACCCTAAGTACACTATTTACATATAGCACATAGCCCTAAAACCTAACCCTAAGTGTATATAATATATATAGCCATAAACCCTGCTCGCATATATATATATATATATATATATATATATATATATATATATATATATATATATACACGCATACTATATATAGCACAAACAATAGGGTTAGGGTATATACGAGTCATTATGCATGTATATAGTTTTTAAACCGCTTACGTGAATTATGCATGTATATAGTATTAATTATAGGTTTTGTATTTATTTGTAGATTTCTACTTTATACAAGGATTGTTAAGGCGATAGTGTATAAAACTAAAAAAAACTTGGTGCTACATATATATATATATAGTTAGGGTTTATTACTATATTAGGGTTCTATTAGTAAAATATACCATTAACACTTGTATATAAATATGTATTATATATATATAGTACTAAATTGATAAAGTATAAAATAAATAAAACTTTATTTGTAGTACGTCCACAAATGTAAACGCTAATCCTAATTAGGGTTAGGGTTTACTTATAAGTATATCGTATATCGTATATAAGGAACTAAACCCTTAAACCATAAGTACACTATTTACATATATATAACACATAATCTTAAAACATAACCCTAATTAAATGTATATACTATATATAGCCATAAACCCTAATTAAGTGTATATACTATATACAACACATAACCCTAATTAAATTTATATACTATATATAGCCATAAACCCTAAAACCTAACCCTAATTAAGTTTATATACTGTATATAGCCATAAACCCTAAAACATAACACTAATTAAGTGTATATACTATATATAGCCATAAACCCTAACCCTAATTAAGTGTATATGCTATACATAGTCATAAACCCTAAAATCTAACCTTAATTAAGTATATATACTATATATAGCCATAATAATAATACGATTTTTTTTTTAGTTCTAAAAAAAAAATTCCATCAAAGGATTTATATGCATTGTGTATAAAACGAGTCATTGTGCCATGTATATAGTAGTTTTATTTGTTTTTTTTTTTAAAAAAAAAAAATGGGGAAAAAAATAAATTTTAAAAAAACTACAGTTGGCCACGTGGCATATGGAACAAGTGTCCATGTGGACACGTGTAGAAATACACGTGGCTGACTGTAGTCACGTGTATTTGAGACACGCAACAACGTGGCCGCGTCCCATTATTACACGTGTCCACATGGACACGTCTATAAATACACGTGTCTGCATGTCTCCCCACTACAGCTGGCCACGTTGTCATTAAGCCACGTGGCGAATGTCATCATTTTTTGTAGTGTCTTCATCCTTCGCTTGTGTCACTCCAAAGCTTATGCAAACCTGCTCTAATGGCCATCGAACCACGTAGAAGAACAACCCAACCAAACAAGAAAACCAATTTAACAACCTAAGGAAAATCCAATCAACAAAACCCTAAATCAAAATTCCCAAATTTGAACAATCAAAGGGGAAATCCTTACCTTGCTAGAGTTTTATGCCTCCTCCACTTTCAATCTCACTCAAGGCCGTCGCCACTCTCTCCTCCGTCGTATGGTGGCCAGAATTGCCACGGGATAGCGCCAAACCCGAGCTCTCTCTCTCTATCTCTCTCGGTTCTCATCTACCCGAAACTAGGTGAATTCCAGCAGCGTCCTTCAGAGTATTCTGACGGTGGCTCCATGGATTCCGACGGCAGCTTCGTTTGGAGAGGTGGGGTGGTTTATCGGCCGAGCTATACGAGCTAGAACGGCCAGCCTTGATGATTCTTCGGACAAGGGTTCGGCGGAGGCACTGTCGAAATAGAGATGGTAGCTTGACCTCCATGGGAGATTAAGAGAAGTAGGGAAAATATTGGATGTTTTGATGTATATTGTATTTTTATTGTATTTTTTGATTTTTGATGAATTGTCCACTTATAATTGGTTGTTGTAAAATGAGAAATTTACAGTCCATTCTTATTGAAGGTATTCTCTAACAAAATTATTATATAATTCTTGAATCAAATATTTTAACCACTGCATTACGACATGAAGCTCGCCAGCTCCAATCTAGAGACACAAATCCAACACAAATATGGGTCTTGAAAGCATGAAACTGTGCAGTGCTCGTGAGAAACCTATCTGCAGGGCAAAATGACAATCTCTTCATTGTCTTGGTTGGAAGTTTCGGCAAAAAAAGCCCTAATACAGATTCTTAAGACTTTTAAAAAATAAAACGCATGTTAATAATTGAATATGACCTTTCTTCCCTCTTCCATTTAATTATTTTCCCTGATTTTGGATTTTGAATTTGTAACGTTGTTTGTTTGTTTGATTTTCTTTGTAATTATTTTATTTAATATATGGACTTAAATGTGAGCTCATTGAAATGAATGAATGAGTATTTACTATTTTATTTCCAATAGTATTTACTATTTAGCATTGAATATTAAATTAAAAAAATTGAAAAAAAATCAACAATGTATAAAAATTGGTTATCCGATTAATATCCAGATAACAGACGGTTGGTAATAACCGCAATCGATGGACCGCAACCAGTTGTACACCTTTAACTAAGCCTAGTAATTTTTGACACGAAATTAATATGAAATTAGCGGGTTAGGGTCGAAAGGTTGACCCGTTTAATTAAATAAGTTGGATTAAGGTTGACATATATAATTTTATATTCATGTTTCGACACGATTAGAACCCGACAACTGATATTTAGTATTAACAATTTTTGACATGACTCAAAAATCTAGCACGAACTTAATATAAAATTAACGGGTTAGAGTCGAAAAGTTAAATCCATTTAACTCTATTGTCTTGTACCGGACAAGTCGCCAAAAATTTCCCCGACCAAATTATCCCACCAAGCTCACCATTTCTTCTCTCTCTGTGTCTCTCCTTCCAATCAAAAACCCCAGAGCCAACTCCCCAACTGTAACAGAAACGCACTGACACAAACACACAAACACAAACCCCCGCCAGGGTTTAGGGTTTAACCTGACCAACCCCCCTCAACCCACCACCATGGCTCGCTTCCCTAGACCCCACACACCACGCCTTCTCTACACCCTCTACTCCACCAAAACGACGCCGTCCCACTCCTCGTCCCCGTCCCCAACGACGGCGCTTCTCAGCCACAACCTCAACCTCCAACTCCGCCGATTCTCGTCGGGGAACTTGGCACGCGCTGCGAAGGAAGGTGAGGAGCCCTGGTGGAAGGACTCGATGAATCGGCTCCGCAACATCGGGATCTCGGCGCACATCGACTCCGGCAAGACCACGCTCACCGAGCGCGTCCTCTACTACACGGGTCGCATCCACGAGATCCACGAGGTCAGAGGGAGAGATGGGGTCGGTGCGAAAATGGACTCCATGGATTTGGAGAGGGAGAAGGGGATCACTATCCAGTCCGCCGCCACTTACTGTACTTGGAATGACTATCAGGTATCAAATATGCTGTGCTGTTATTTCTCTGTTTGGTTTGGGGAGAAAATGTAGGAAAAATATAAGGAATTGGAAAGAAATTTGTGGAATTTTCGGTCTGTATGGTGGGAAAAAAATGTAAGGAGTTGCTGCAATTGGGTTTTGCTCTTTATTTTTCTATTTAATATTGGGAAAGAGGGTTTTGGTTGGTTGCCGAGGAAATGTAGGAAAAGAAATGAAATTGGAAGTTACAAGTTTTATACTTAAAGCTTGAGGAGATGTTATTGAAATGCTACTGATTGTATTTGTAACGCAGGGTTTACTTTGGGTGGCCGAGAAAATGTGGGGAAAGAAAGTAGAATGAGATTTTGGGTCTTGTTCAATTAACCACCATTGGCTTTAGTTGGGACCTGATTCCCGAGGCACTAGATAGGTATAAAAATGTTAAGTTGAAGGTTGAGTTTTGAGTTAGGCAATACAGAGGAATAGCTTCCAGTCTTGTCAAGTATCATGCAAATGTAGCTTGCGCGTTGTGACAAATGATATTAGAGTCAACCTGGTACTACCAAGTGGCTCAGGCACTGTAACCTAGCATGGATTTCCTTGATGAGGACATTAGGCATTTGAGTGGGAGATTTTGGTACCTCGTCATGGTAGATGATACCAAGGATTGTGTGGATCTAAGATTTTGGATCATGAGGGCATTGTGTGGACATGTATTGAATATTGTATAGGGAGTCTCGATCGCAAGTAGTCATTTTGGTATCATGCAAATGTGATTAGTGCATCCCCATGTCGTGAAAAAATGTCAAAGAGATATTTAGAGACTTTATTCTTTGGTTGCTGTGAAATTGAGCGATTAAAATTAAGTGTTTGAATTTCAATTGTTGATATCCTCAAGTTTGTTCTTGTGTGAATTATTGAAATACCTGACTCATGAAAAAATTGTTGCCCTCTTTGCTGGATTTCTCATGCATCTGGAAAATGTACTATTTGCAGATTAATATTATTGACACCCCTGGTCACGTTGATTTCACCATTGAGGTTGAGAGGGCTTTGCGTGTTCTTGATGGTGCCATTCTTGTCCTTTGTAGTGTTGGTGGTGTGCAAAGTCAGTCAATTACTGTTGATCGGCAAATGAGAAGATATGAGGTTCCAAGACTTGCATTTATTAACAAGCTTGATCGAATGGGAGCAGATCCATGGAAGGTTCTGAACCAGGTATGTTCTTGAATTATGATACATCATCAAAATATCTGATTTTTTTTTTTATTCATTTTAGTTAATGTTTATTGTAAGCAGAAAATGGAGCATCTAGTTTACAATTTATTCATAATGAAGACGTAGCATGCTTCTATTGGCTAGATATGTATTTAGTTTCCCTCCATAATTTCATGAAAGAACTTCATTTAATGAATTTCTTTCCCTGTAATATGTTTGAGAGCTTGAATGCTTAGAGTTATGTTGGTAACAAAATCCTGTGGGAATCAGGGATACAAATCTGTAGTAGTAATTAAAAATTATCCTTCTTAGGGATGGGAAAATAATTTTATCTTCTAATTTTGTTGCATGATACCTTATGCATGGTTATTATTTGTGCCAACATTATTTAGTGACTTTACATAATTAATTTTCATTTTTCTTACACGGAACTCAACATTCTCAAAAGACAAAGTTTTGGTCAATAATCTGCAACATAGTAGATTGCCCTTGTTTTTATAACGACCCAGGGAAAAGCCTAGTCACATATGCGCTATCACTCCAAAAGGACTAGCCAATTTGAAGCTTTCCTAGAATCACTTATAAAGCTTAGTTTCACCTAATAACTAGGCAATGTGAGACTTAGCACTCATGACTATCTTTATAAACCATATACTCTATATGGGCTACTCCCCATCTTTCCAATGTGGAACAGGGGTGTTACCGTTTTACTCTGGAATTTAGTTAAGCTGGTTTTCTATGATCATAAATTTGAATCTTCACTAACAATATGCTGATTAGATTGATTTATCTTGTAGGCACGGTCTAAGCTCCGGCATCACAGTGCTGCCATGCAAGTTCCAATTGGGTTGGAGGATGATTTTAAGGGTCTTGTTGACCTTGTGAAACAAAAAGCATATTATTTTCATGGTTCCAGTGGGTCTGTTTCTAAGACTGGTGTTCTTTTTTCTAATGGAAATTGTCTTTTTTCTCCCAATATTTACCACTTATTATCTTGTTGCATATTGCAGTGAAAACGTGGTTACTGAAGAAATTCCTGCCAATATGGAGGCTTTAGTTGCAGAAAAGAGACGTGAACTAATAGAGACTGTTTCTGAAGTTGATGATAAACTTGCTGAAGCATTTCTTAATGATGAACCTATATCATCTACTGAACTTGAGGTGTGTCAGTACACTTAATGATATTGACACAAGACAGATTTAGGAAACCCGTGCATGTTCTTGTGGTGGGCGTAGGGTGAGGAGAACTTGTGAGTGTAGGATCTAGGATTTTAGAACAAAGGTTTAGGGTTTCTAGACTAGATTGGTTCAAAAAAAAAAAAAAAAAAAAAAAAAAAAAAAAAGAAAAAGAAAATCGAGTTTTGATGGGTAAAAAGAAGCTGAAAACTAGGGAAACAACTTGCTAGAATTTTCTGGCAGCAATAAAAGTTTGTGCTTTTAAGGATGTTTATGGGGGTGTTTTGTGATCTGAAGCTTTGGAGAATTTTAGGATATTAAGGTTTCAAAGGGTATAGGAAAAGGGATCTGATTTGGGGTTATAAAAGAAGAACCAAAGAGAGCAGTTGGTTGTAGGAAGAAAAGGAAGAGAACACATTAGGCAATCTTGCCTTAACATGCAAAATCAATGTTGTATTATCAAAGTCTGAATTCTTTGAATACTATGTACTGATTGATTACTCAACCAACTAGGACTAGGACCTCTGATTTGGCTAGTAAACTAAAAAGCTAATAGATTGCAAATAAAGAATAACTTGGACTGAAAGAAAATAAGCCTAAAACACTTAGAGAACTCTTAGAGAGTTCCTGACCCCACACAAATTCAAAAATATCTTAATTGCAGGAGTTGCAAAAATTGTAGATTTGCCCCTTCTTAAGAACTAATCTAAACCTAGAAAATCTTGGAAAGTTCTAGTCTCCACACAATCCTTGCTTCAACTGGACTTTGCATGTTGGTGCTACACATGAAAAGTTCTAAGTTGTCAATGCTGAAAGTCACTTCAGAGGAATCATCTTTACCTGATTCATCAAAAAAAGGAATCATATTTACCTGATTCCATGGCTGTATCAGATATACTTTCCAGAAAAATAGATTTTGAAACAGTAACATTCCATATGCGATTCTTTGTTGGCAATAGTTCATAGACTTAGGCCCTGTTTAGTAACCCCCTCCCCTCCCCCTCCCCTTATTATCACTTCTCCCAAAAAACATCAACTTCAAAATATTCTTAACCTTTTTTACTTTTTTTTGATAAGTAAGTAGAAATTTTTATTAGAAAAACGCAAAGCGCAATCAAGTATACAGGGGGTATACAAGAGAGACAATTAGGAAGAAGAAGAAGAAAGCAATACAAGGAAATCGTTATAACTAATCTCTAGAGGAGCTAAATACGCAGCCGTCCAGGAGTACAAAGAATGAAGAAAAAAGGAAATGAGCTCCTCTATGGTTCTTTCTTTGTCCTCAAACTGTCTATCGTTACGTTCCGTCCACAAGCACCACATAAGACAGCAAGGAGCCATCTTCCACACGACCGCACTACGGGATCGTCCCCCCGACCACCAACATGCAAATAAGTCTATCACCCGAGAAGGCATCACCCAATACAGACCGAACCGGCTAAGGATGACATACCAAAGAGCGCGTGCAACCTCGCAATGAAGGAGAAGATGATCCACCGTCTCCCCGGTCATTTTACACATGCAGCATCTATCAATCACAATGACACGCTTCTTTCTGAGATTGTCCAAGGTGAGGATTTTCCCTAACGCTGCCGTCCAAGCGAAGAAGGCCACTTTCAATGGGGCCTTGGTCCGCCAAATACTTTTCCAGGGGAAAAAATGAGCTTCTTTGCAGGCAAGAGCCTTATAGTATGATCTAACATCAAAAGACCCTTTGCGAGAGAGGGTCCACCAAAGCCGGTCCCCCCCATCTTGAGCCACCTTGGATGAATACAGTAAGGAGAAAAAGGAAGCCATAACGTCCACCTCCCAATCGTGAACATCACGGAAAAATCTGACATCCCACTGATAGAAACCACTTACCACTGCCAAATGGTCTTCTACCAAAGAATCCTTGACACAGGCTATATCATATAGAACTGGAAAGGCTTCCTTGAGGGACGTCTCTCCACACCAAACATCATCCCAAAATCGAATCCTCGAACCATTGCCCAAGATAAGTCTGGTATATCTACCAAACCAGCTCCACCCCTTCCTAATGTTCTTCCAAATCCCCACACCGTGAGACCCAAGGGGATCTAAGGAACACCAACCAGCCCTAGTAGAGCCATACTTCGCATCTACCACTGATTTCCACAGAGCTTCTCTCTCATAAGCATAACGCCACAACCACTTCCCTAACAGCGCCTTGTTGAAAATTCTCAAGTTTCGTATGCCCAAACCACCTTCAGAAATAGGATGGCAAACCTTGGACCAACTGACCAAGTGATATTTGAATTCGTCACCTATGCCACCCCACAAAAAGTCACGATGCAGCTTCTCAATACGACTAGCAACACTTGAGGGAATAGGGAATAGAGAGAGAAAATATGTAGGAAGGTTGGAGAGAGTACTCTTTATAAGGGTAACCCTACCCCCCTTCGACAAATACACCCGCTTCCAACTAGCCAACCGCCTCTCAATCTTCCCTACAACTTCATCCCAACAAGACTTAGCCTTGAAAGGAGCTCCCAACGGAAGACCAAGATACTTTATAGGAAGAGAGGACACTCCACAGCCCAATATGTTAGCCAGACCGTCCATATTATCCACCTCACCCACAGGAACCATAAAGATTTGGCCAGATTAATCTTCAATCCTGACACAGCTTCAAAAGAAATAAGAAGCATACGAAGATAATGCAGATGATCAGAATTAGCCCCACAAAAGACTAAAGTATCGTCTGCGAACAATAGGTGAGAAATGTTGATAGCTTCGCTGTTGCCAAAACCCACAGGAAACCCTGAAAGGTAGCCCTTTTGAACAGTAGCGGAGAAGAACTTACTAAGAGCCTCCATCACAATGACGAACAATAGTGGTGACAGTGGGTCACCCTGTCTAAGGCCACGAGAGCTACTGAAAAAACCGGTTGGGGAACCATTCACCAGCACAGAGAACTGCACCGTAGATATACAGTGCGCTATCCAGGAGCACCATCTCTCCCCAAAGCCACATCTTCTCAACATATACAATAAGAAATCCCAGTTAACGTGGTCGTAGGCCTTCTCAACATCCAACTTACAAAGTAACCCTGGTTCGCCGGATTTGATTCGGCTATCCAAGCACTCATTGGCAATAAGAACTGAATCAAGAATTTGCCTGCCTTTCACAAAAGCATTTTGAGGGGATGATATAATCTTCTCCACCACCTTTTTAAGTCTATTTGCAAGGACTTTTGCAATGATCTTGAACACACTGCTAACAAGACTGATAGGACGAAAGTCCTTTAGATCCACAGCCCCAGCCTTCTTCGGAATTAAGGCAATAAAAGTGGCGTTAACACTTTTGACAAACTTGCTATGAGAGTGAAAGTCCGAAAAAACTCTCATAAGATCTGTCTTGATCACATCCCAGCAGTCTTGGAAAAACGCAAGAGAAAACCCATCTGGACCAGGTGCCTTGTCTCGATTCATGCTTTTCACCACCTCTAAGACCTCCATCTCCTCGAAAGGAAGTTCTAAAGAAGAGGCCTCAGCTGCATCCAAGGTGTCAAAAGCAATATTATCCATTCTAGGTCTCCATGGGAAAGGTTCTGTAAAGAGAGACTCATAGAATTGAGCCACATGATCTCTGATAACCTGCTGGTCGGAAGAAACAGAGCCATTGATAGAGAGCGACTCTATGGAATTAGACCTCCTGTTCGAGTTAGCAATTCGGTGAAAGAATTTAGTGCATTTATCACCCTCTTTCAGCCACAGAACCCTAGACTTCTGTCTCCAACTAATCTCTTCCTGCAAGATAGAGTTCTCCAGGTCTCTGATGACCGCACATTTCCTCTCCTTTTCTTCAGAAGATAGACCTTGTTGTTCCTCCAGCCTATCAAGAGTACATAACTCTTCCATGTGCAATTTTTTGCGAAACTCCACATTGCCAAACTCCTGTTCATTCCATCTCTTGAGATCAACCTTTAAGGCCTTAAGTTTTTGAGTGAAGATGAAGCTAGGAGAACCCTGGAAGCTATAAGACTCCCACCAAAGCCGAACCCTATCCACAAACCCTTCAGCCTTCAGCCACATATTCTCAAACTTGAACGGTCTGGAACCCCATTGAATGCCACCACAATCCAGGAGGATAGGGAAATGATCAGAACACAATCTAGGAAGCCTTTTCTGAATAGATCCTGGAAACTTGACCTCCCAATCTGGAGAGACAAGAAATCTGTCAATACGAGACCAGGATGGGTTCTCCTGATTATTGGACCACGTGAAAGTCCCTCCAGCGAGAGGAAAGTCCATGAGGCCCTGCTCGAAAATAAAGTCTGAGAACTCCATCATAGCAGCGTTAAGGCGACCTTCCCTAGACCTTTCAGCAGGAAAACGAATGACATTGAAATCGCCCCCAATACACCAAGGCATCTCCCACCAAGAAGCAAGGCCAGCCAGCTCGTCCCAGAGCAATCTTCTTAAAGAGTCAAGGTTGGGACCATATACCCCCGCGAAGGCCCAAGTAAAGTCATCGGCAACGCTCCTAAAAGAACAAGCAACAACAAACTCCCCCACATACACATCTAACTTCTCAACAACCCTTCTATCCCACATGATAAGGATACCACCAGAGGCCCCGCATGAGGGTAAGTAACACCAATCAACGAAGTGACATCCCCAAAGGCTCCTCACTATGCTGTTGGAGATGAACTCCAATTTGGTTTCTTGCAAGCAAATAATGTCTGCCTTCCATTGTCTAATTAGGTTTTTAACTTTCAACCGCTTGCTACCCTCATTTAAGCCCCTGACATTCCACGAGAGAATTTTTGGCTTCATAAAATACCTCCAATCGCCCTCCCTTTACACCTACTTTGAGAACTGCTTCCGCTTCTCGCATCATAATTAATAGAACAAGATAATCTATTAAGTTCTCTATTGAACTTGTTGCCCGCTTTCAGAGAAGAACCCGTGTCCTTCTTGTCATTTTCAGCAAGGATAGCCTCAAACACGGCTGAAAGCTGACCTTCATAGCCTTCACACGTGACCCCCACCGACTGACTATACTCCAAAATCGCCTTCAAGAAGTCCAATGGAGATTTTTTACCGGAAAAACCCCTGAAATTATCACCCAGACAGCAACACAGAGGAGCCGGCTCTTCCTCCGGGGGCTCTATAAGCTTCATTCCATTCGTGGACCCCAAACCAGAAGGGGAGAAGAGAGTAATAGAGGCATCTTCAACTTCTAACTCCGAGGGAAAAGAGCCCGAAGAGATCAAAGGATCCAACGAACTCCGACCAGCCCAGACAACCATCACTGAGTCTGAACCCATTCGAACTGTGGCAGGGGCTTCCGGAATTTTGGTTACAACCTCCCATCTAGAACCGGGTAGCTCAGACCCATTACTAGGAGCCGGCTGGGAAGTTAAATTTTCCAAGGCAGGGACAACAGTCTGCCCTCCGGCGCAGAGCAGAGGTGGGCACATTCTGGTATCCCCCACGTTGATGAGTGGCCCGGGACCAAGCTCCAACAACTTGGGGTTGCATACCGGAGCTTGGATTTCGAGAGGAGCAGAAACACCACCGTTAGCCTCTGTGCATCCCGCAGGCTGAACCTCACTCCTGGCTATACCCATCTCTTCCGTTTCTTCCCTTGTATCCGCTTCTATGGTGTCAGGACGAGACCCCCGCTCTGGCCTGGAGGCAGACCCGACGCGTGTGGACTCCGGGGACGTGATCGTCGTAATAGGATGACAGAACCCATCAGAAGTCGACGCTCTCTCCGGAACACTCTCCTGTCCATCGGAACCGGACACTGCCAACGGTTCTGTTACTGTAGGCGTTACTTTAGGCGTAGCCGGATCAGCCGTTGAAACACTTGGGTTGGGCTTAGATATCGGAACCCAACAAGTCCTCTGTTTTTTCTTCTTCCTGTTCTTCTTTCTCTTCCGCCTGTCACCATTGGGCTTGAAGCCCGGCCCAACCAGCAGCAGTCCTTCACGCACACTACTCAGTGCTCGGTCCACCTCATTTTTCAACTTCTCCAGCTGGCTCTGCCAGAGCAGCAGGGAGGGTAACGTGTCTTTCCCTCCAAACTTCTGAAATCCGTCGCTTTTTTCACCAAAGGAGTAGTCTGTCTTGCCTCGGAAAACAGCAAGGGACTTTGCTTCCGTTTTGGGAAATCTCCTGACCCCCTGCTCAGTATCGTAACGGTCATGATGGTCTTTACCCAAGAGGTGCTCCGGCTGAACCTGCTTCAACCCTTCCTCCTCCGGTCGGCGAGGACCTGTGCATAGCACTTCAGCATAAGATGGTGCTTTGTCTGAGGTTGATCCAATAGCAGCATCAGTGCCGGCTCCATTATCGTGAACCCGCTCCATCGCAGGCGGAAGTCCAGTCCGTACCAGAACTTTCCCTGCTGAGACTGAGAGAAAGTCCCTGGTCTTACCCAGCTCAGCCAGAAACCTGCTCCATCCCCACCCATTCCGTCCTTCAGGAATGTAAATAATCCCTTTCAGACCACCCAAAGCATAGGCTGCTACTTCAATAAAACTTCCAGCTGTGTTGCCTCCTCTCCTAACAATGAAGACCTTGGACCCCTCCCTAAAGGACCTTACAAAATCCTTCCCTGTAAAACTCATCACACACTCCAGGGTCGAGAGCAACCATCCACAGCTCTGGGCACCAAGCAGTACTAGCCCTGAAAATCTCCTCCTCCTTTCCTCCACTCTTACCACCGAAGCACCTTCTAACACCGAGAAGACAAACGTCTTAGATTCTACACAGCACCACCTCTCCATTTGTTTTACCCGTCAAAACTCACTCCAAAAGCTTCAGAATTCTGATTCTACTCCACCGCCAATACCCTCACGCGCCACCCCCACACTCACGCGCTACCCCTCATAGAGAGAGAGAGAGAGAGAGATCACATCAACAATTTTTTATTATTATTTAAATAAAAAAATTCACTACAATACAAATTTTTTTCACTTTTCCATACAAATTCTTTCTACTTTATATCACATCAATCACTTTTTATTTTCACCAAACAAAAAAATTCCCCTTAAGGGGAGGGGAGGGGGATTAGTAAACGGGGCCTTAGTATATAGCTAACTACGACTAGCAGTTTATTGCCCTTACATATGAGGGTGGACGCATGTGTGCATGAAAACAAAAACCAACTTATAAGGTAGTGATGATATCACTTGTTGTGTTATTGTCTCAAAATGTTAAATGTGAAATCAGCTAAAAATAAAAAGTTAACATCTAATTTGGAAGTGGAAAGTCATTCAGGATTTTTTTTTTTAAATTTAATTTAATTTATGATAAGTAAATAAAATATCCCTTGTATTTTAACATTATTCTTTATATATTGCTACTTCATTGCTAAATACTACCAACTTTTTGTTTTCACTGTTTGTTTAATGGAAATTTATTTTTTCATTGTGTAGGAGGCGGTTCGCAGAGCAACTATATCACGGAAATTTGTACCTGTATTCATGGGTAGTGCATTTAAAAACAAGGTAACATGAGAATATATTTATATACTTTGAAAATGTATTTTGATGATATTTTTTTAATTCAAGGTAATTAAAGAACGCCACTAGGAATTTTTTTTTATAAGTATTTCATTAGAAAGTGCAGAGGAGCGCAACCCTAATACACATGAAGTATACAAGAGAAAATCTCAATTAGGGAAAAAAAGAACAAAAGTCCAAAGAATTAGAAAAACTAGAAATTTGCCATGAACCGGATTGAGACCTGACTTAGTGGTCTTTTTCGAATAGTGCCTACAGCCTACCCTGCTGGACCCAGCCCTTAAACGCATCCGGCCCAACCCGAAACAACTCTTAAACAACCGGCCCAACCCATTCTTGCCCATTCTCCGCTTCAGCCCAAAAGAGGAATACAAGCCCAATTTAGCCCTACGCCCACAAGCCCAAACTAGCCACACTTCAAAAATATCAAGAAGCTTCTTGAAAACCCCAAACTCCTGCTCTAATGTGTCAACTTCAAGCTCAACGTCATCCACTGCAACCCTCTTCTTGGAGCACGCTAGACTGCACCCTCTGGAATCTTGAATCTTGGAGCCATCAGCATGGAGGTCTTTACCCAGAGGACTAGAAGAGGACCTCTCCATTGCGAAGCAATCCACCGCCTGCCGGATCGTCTCCTGCTCTTGACCCAGTAGGATGATCTTCTCCACCTCGCACTAGACCACCGTCGCTGTCTGAACCAGAGGCCCGCCATCTAAGACAGTAGCCGGCGAGCGCACCACCTTTGTGAACGACAGAAAACCCGCGACCTTACCCAAACTCTTCCCCACCGGAGCGCCACTAGAAGATTAAGACGCTACCGTGGTTTCAAAAAAAGCCAACACTTTGCTCAGCTCCCCAGAAACATGACCCCAACCCCGCCTGTCACGGCATTCAGGAAAGAAAATCATCCCTCTTCGGCCACACACATCATACACCGCCACCTCTGAGAACCGGTCAGAGCTATTCCCACCCTCTCCGAACAATGGTCACCTTCAAGCCCTCCTTGAATGAGTTAACGAAATCCTCAAAACCAGGATTTCGTAACACCTCTTCCACCATCGATAGCAACCAAGCAACGCAACGCGCGCCCAGCAGAACCCACCCTTCGAAACCATTCCTCTTTTCCACCACCCTCAACTCAACAGTCCCTTTCACCATCGAAAAGATGAAAGATTTAGCCTCCACAAAGAACATGCTCTCCATACCCAACTGCACACGACAACCCCCGAAGGGGTTCGCAGCAGCCACGCCGCCACGCTCCGCTTACATGGTTGAGATCCAAAGTGGCGCAAGCTTCCTAGAACTAAACAAACAAGAACCTAACCCAACCCAGAACCTAGGCCACCCTTAGGATCCAGAAGCACTTTGAGGGCTAGGGCACGGTAGGAGACAATATAGAGAGAAGGACGTGAGTTCCTTGGTACTATTTGAAAACAATAAAATTGTTTTTTGATAAGTAAGAAACCAATCTCATTAAAAAAGCGTAATGCGGTTCTTAGTACACTGAGAGTATAGAAGGAAACACCTAATTAGAAAGAGAAAAGCGAGCGAGAAAGTCAGCAAAAATAAAAGACAAAAGGTGGACATAAGCTGTAATCCAAAAGTACAAAGTAAGGTAGAATAAGGATAGAATCTCTTTAAAGGTACTTTCCAAATCTTTAAAGCTCCTATTGGTTATTTCCCTCCATGAGCACCAAAAGAGGCAAATAGGTGTCATTTTCCAAACCACAATGCTCCTTGGCCTTCCAAAGGACCACCAACAAGTAAGCAAGTCGATGACTCGTCTGAACATAACCTAAGACATCCCGAAACGACTGAAGAGAAACTCCACAAAGCAGAAGCCACATCGCAGTGGAGAAGAAGATGATCCATGGACTCCTCAGTCTTCTTACACATATAGCATCTGTTAATCATGATAACATATCGTTTCCTAAGGTTGTCCACGGTAAGGATCTTGCCAAGAGCTGCGGACTACACAAAAAAGGCAGCCCTTAAGGGAGCTTGAGTGCGCCAAACACTTCTCCAGGGAAAACGACTACTCCCAGGGCAAGCTAAGGAGTAAAAGAAGGACTTGACCTTGAACAAACCTTTTTTGGAGGAGACCCACCACAACTTGTCTTTCCTAGCTCTGCTACTTTGACTGAGTGCAACGCCTGGAAGAAAGAAACAAAATCATCCACCTCCCAATCGTGAGCCTCCCTAATGAAGCTCACGTTCCACTGGTTGGAATCACCCAAGAACTCCAAATTATCCGCAATAGAGGCGTCCTTTACACGGGCAATACCAAATAACGCTGGAAAAGCTACTTTAAGAGCCGTGTCCCCACACCATAAATCATGCCAAAAACTGATATTGGAACCATCCATCACAACAAATCTAGTGAATCTTGAGAAAGAATCCAACCTTTTGTGATGTTCCTCTACACCTCCACCCCAAAGGCACATGTCGGCTCAAGAGAGCACCACCCGCCCCATAGGTTGCCATATTTAGAATTCACCATGACTCTCCACCATGCATCTCTCTTAGATCCAAAATGCCATAGCCATTTGCCTAGTAGGGCACAATTTAATACCCTCAAATTTTTGATCCCCAGCCCTCCCTCAGAGATCAGAGAGCAGACATTGTCCTAGCTAACCAAGTGATATTTAAATTCATTGCCTATCCCACCCCATAAAAAGTCTCTTTGGAGCTTCTCAATGCAATTGGCCACACAAGCAGGAATGGGAAAGAGAGACAAGAAGTACGTAGGAAGGTTGGAGAGAGTACTCTTGATAAGGGTAACCCTGCCACCCTTGAACAAATACAACATTTTCCAACTGGCCAAGCGACGCTCCATCTTAACCACGATACCATCCCAGATAGACTTAGCCTTGTAACATGCCCCAAGCGACATACCAAGGTACTTCAGGGGTAGAGAGGAAGTCCTACAGCTCAAGATGACAGCCAAGTCAACAACATTATCCACATTGCCAACAGGGACCAAGAGGGATTTGGCTAGATTGGCCTTTAAGCTAGAGTCAGCTTCGAAATATAATAAGAGAACATGTAGGTAGCGGAGATGGCTAAGGTTAGCCTCACAAAAGACCAAGGTATCATCCGCGAACAAACAAGTGTGAGATGTTAACCACGGGAAGCCTAGAACCCACAGAAAAGCCTGAGAGACGACCAATGTCAATGGTAATAGAGAACATTTTGCTCAAAGCCTCCATGACAACTACAAACAGAAGGGGAGATAGAGGATCACCCTGTCTTAGCCCTCTAGAACTACTGAAGAAGCTGGACGGAGAACCATTAACCAAAACAGAGAAGCGCACCGAAGAAATGCAGTGTGATATCCAAGAGACTCATTTTTCTCCAAAACCGCATCTTTTCAGCATGTACAATAAGAACTTCCAGTTGATGTGATCAAAAGCTTTCGTAATATCCAGCTTGCAAAGCACCCCAGGAATACCAGACTTGATACGGCTATCCAAACATTTGTTGGCTACGAGGACCAAGTCCAAATATGTCTACCTTTAACAAAAGCGTTCTGAGACACTCTAAGCTCTTCATTATTCCTTGACCCCACCAAAACACCTGATAAGAGTTCCCAATCCACTGTAGCCAACATCATCCTACTCAGTGCCTCCATAACAACTACAAACAATAGTGGCGATAAAGGATCTCCCCGTCTCAAGTCACGTGAACTGCTAAAGAATCTAGAAGTAGAACCATTAATAAGAATGGAGAAACGCACTGTAGAAATACAATGCACTTTCTAAGCTCTCCATTTCTGCCCAAAGCCCCATCTCTTCAACAAGTATAGCAAAAACTCTCAATTGACATGATCATAAACCTTCTCCAAATCTAATTTACCCAACACACTAGGTTCCCCATATCTAATCCGACTATCCAGACATTTATTAGCTACTAGAACTGAATCCAGAATTTGTCTACCTCTGATGAATACCTTATTTGAACTTGAAATAATATTATCCAATACCGTTTTCGTCTTAGAAATAATTTTATAAATACCACCCACTAAACTAATAGGGCGGATGTCCTTAATTTCCATAGGGCTTTCTTGGGGATAAGGGAAACAAAAGTTGCATTAATGCTCTTCTTAAACTTCACTCGGCTATGAAACTCCTTGAAAACATCATGATGTCCTCTTTCAAAACTTCTCAACACTTCTGGAAAAAAGCCATAGAGAATCCTTCAAGGCCTGGGGCCTTGTCACCATTCAGTTCTCTTACTACCTCCAACACTTCACTCTCCTCAAAAGCTCTTTACAACCAAGCTCTTTCATCCACATCAATGGAATGGAGCAAAAGACCATCTAATTTTGGTCATCAACTTAGGGCTAACTTGGGTAATGCATAGAAAGGGTGGTAGGTCTCTTTACTTATCGGAGAGCACTAGGGGGTAGGTTTCATCTTGATGCAGTTTGGAAGATGATCCCGCCTTGCCTAATGCAGTGCTTATGGGGGGGAAAAATGATCGTAGCTTTGAGGACCATGAGAGGACCTTACTGGAATTAAAGGCTTTATTTTTTAAAACTCTCTTTGGGTTGTTGCCATAGATTTTAGTATTTCAAACTTTCATGTTTTCGACAAATCTCTTTTCTGCTACTAGCTAAGCTTCTCTTTGAATACTCCGTGTATAATTGGTTGCGCCTTCTCTTTTTAATGAATTTGTGGTTACTTATCAAAAAAATTTTGGTCGCCAACTAAACTGATCCGGATACAACAAATTGTAGAATTGCACAATATGCTCCCGTATTTCTGTAGAATCAGAAGAGATAAGACCCATTAACAGCTAAAGAATCCACAAGAATTATTTCTTCTAATTGAATTTGCCATCCGGTGGAAAAATTAAGTGATTTTGTCCCCCTCTCTCAACCAGAGAGCCCTTGACTTTTGCCTCCAACACACTTCATCAAGAAGAATAAACCTCTCCAACTCCCTATTAATTTCGTCCTTCCTCAGCCTTTCATCCTCAGTTAATGGTCTTCCCTTTGCAATAATATCCAGCTCATGGATTCCTTCCAAAAGATCCTTCTTTTGCTTTCCTACATTACCAAAAACCTCCTCATTCTATTTCTTCAAATCTGTCTTCAAGACTTTCAACTTGCGCGCCGGCATATAACTATGAGATCCTTGAAAACTGTAGGACATTCACCATGTTTTCACCTGCTCCACAAAACCCTCCAACTTCAGCCATATTTTCAAACTTAAAATGTAGACTACCCCCACATGACACATCACAGTTCCGGAGGGAGCTACGAGTTCCGACGGGACTTGTCACCCACCTACGACGATCACATCTTCGGAGATCGCGCTCGCCGAGTCTGTTTCCAGGTCAGAGTGGGGGTCTCGACCAGAAACCACAGCTGCGGATATGAGGGAAGAAAAGGAAGAAATGGGTTTAGCCAGGAGGATGGATCAGATTGTGGGAAGCACAGAGGCTGACGGTGGTGTTTCTGCTCCTCTCGAAATCCAAGCTCCGGTAAGCAACACCAATCTATTGGAGTTAGGTTCTGGGCCAGTCATCAACGTAGTGGACACTGTCATTAGCCCACCTCTACTCTTCGCCGGAGGGCCGCCTGTAGTCCCTGCCTCGGAAAGCATAACCTCCCAGCCGGTTCCTAGTAATGGGTCTGAGCTACCCGTTTCTATTTTGGAGGTTGTACCCAAAGTTCCGGATGCTCCTGTCACAGCTCGGATGGATTCAGATACAATGCTGGTTGTCTGGGCTGGTCGGAGTTCGTCGGACCCTTCGGTTCCTTCGGGCTTTTATCCCTCGGATTCAGAATTTGACAATGCCTCTATTACTCTCTTTTCCCCTTCCGGTTTGGGGCCCATGAATGGATTGGAGCTTATAGAGCCCCCGGAGGAAGAGCCGGCTCCTTTGTGTTGCTGTCCGTGTGATAATCTCAGGGGTTTTTCCGGTAAAAAATCTCCAAAGGACTTTTTGAAGGCGATTCTGGAGTATAGCCAGTCGGTGGGGGTCACGTGTGATGGCTATGAAGGTCAGCTTTCAGCCGTGTTTGAGGCTATCCTTGCTGAAAATGACAAGAAGGAGACGGGTTCTTCTCTGAAAGCGGGCAACAAGTTCAATAGGGAACTTAATAGATTATCATGTTCTATTAATTATGATGCGCGAAGCGGAAGCAGCTCCCAGAGTAGGTGCAAAGGGAGGGCGCTTGGAGGTTTTTTATGAAGCCAAAAATTCTATCGTGGAATGTCAGGGGATTAAACGAGGGTAGCAAGCGGTTGAAAGTCAAAAACTTAATTAGACAATGGAAGGCAGACATTATTTGCTTGCAAGAAACCAAATTGGAGTTTATCTCCAACAGCTTAGTGAGGAGCCTTTGGGGATGTCACTTCGTTGATTGGTGCTACTTACCCTCATGCGGGGCCTCTGGTGGTATCCTAATCATGTGGGATAGAAGGGTTGTTGAGAATTTAGATGTGTATGTGGGGGAGTTTGTTGTTGCTTGTTCCTTTAGGAGCGTTGCCGATGACTTTACTTGGGCCTTCGCTGGGGTATACGGTCCTAACCTTGATTTTTTAAGAAGCTCGCTTTGGGACGAGCTGGCTGGCCTTGCTTCTTGGTGGGAGATGCCTTGGTGTATTGGGGGTGACTTCAATGTCACTCGCTTTCCTGCTGAAAGGTCTAGGGAAGCTCGTCTTAACGCTACTATGATGGAGTTCTCAGACTTTATTTTCGAGCAGGGCCTCATGGACTTTCCTCTCGCTGGAGGGACTTTCACGTGGTCCAATAATCAGGAGAATCCTTCTTGGTCTCGTCTTGACAGATTTCTTGTCTCTCCAGATTGGGAGGTCAAGTTTCCAGGGTCTATTCAGAAAAGGCTTCCTAGATTGTGTTCTGATCATTTTCCTATCCTCCTGGATTGTGGTGGCATTCAATGGGGTTCCAGACCGTTCAAGTTTGAGAATATGTGGTTGAAGGCTGAAGGGTTTGTGGATAGGGTTCGGCTTTGGTGGGAGTCTTATCGCTTCCAGGGTTCTCCTAGCTTCATCTTCACTCAAAAGCTTAAGGCCTTAAAGGCTGATCTCAAGAGATGGAACGAACAGGAGTTTGGTAATGTGGAGTTTCGCAAAAAAATGCACATGGAAGAGTTATGTACTCTTGATAGGTTGGAGGAACAACAAGGTTTATCTTCCGAAGAAAAGGAGAGGAAATGTGTGGTCATCAGAGACTTGGAGAACTCTATCTTACAGGAAGAGATTAGTTGGAGACAGAAGTCTAGGGTTCTTTGGCTGAAAGAGGGTGATAAATGCACTAAATTTTTTCACCAAATTGCTAACTCGAACAGGAGGTCTAATTCCATAGAGTCGCTCTCTATCAATGGCTCTGTTTCTTCCGACCAGCAGGTTATCAGGGAACATGTTGCTCAATTCTATGAGTCTCTCTTTACAGAACCTCTCCCATGGAGACCTAGAATGGATAATATTGCTTTCGACACCTTGGATGCAGCTGAGGCCTCTTCCTTAGAACTTCCTTTCGAGGAAATGGAGGTCTTAGAGGTGGTGAAATGCATGAATCGAGACAAGGCACCTGGTCCTGATGGGTTTTCTCTTGCGTTTTTCCAAGACTGCTGGGATGTGATCAAGACAGATCTTATGAAGGTTTTCTGGGACTTTCACTCTCAAAGCAAGTTTGTCAAAAGTATTAACGCCACTTTTATTGCCTTAATTCCGAAGAAGTCTGGGGCTGTGGATCTAAAGGACTTTCGTCCTATCAGTCTTGTAAGTGGTGCGTATAAGATCATTGCAAAAGTCCTTGCAAATAGACTTAAAATGGTGGTGGAGAAGATTATATCGTCCCCTCAAAATGCTTTTGTGAAAGGTAGGCAAATTCTTGATTCAGTTCTTATAGCCAATGAGTGCTTGGATAGTCGAATCAAATCCGGTGAACCAGGGTTACTTTGTAAGTTGGATGTTGAGAAGGCCTACGATCATGTCAACTGGGATTTCTTATTGTATATGTTGAGAAGATGTGGCTTTGGGGAGAGATGGTGTTCCTGGATAGCGCACTGTATATCTACGGTGCGGTTCTCTGTGTTGGTGAATGGCTCCCCAACCGGTTTTTTAAGTAGCTCTCGTGGCCTTAGACAGGGTGATCCACTGTCACCCCTATTGTTCGTTATTGTGATGGAGACTCTTAGTAAGTTTTTCTTCGCTACTGTCCAAAAGGGCTACCTATCAGGGTTTTCTGTGGGTTCTGGCAACAGCGAAGCAATTAACATTTCTCATCTATTGTTCGCAGACAATACTTTAGTCTTTTGCGGGGCTAATTCTGATCATCTTCATTATCTTCGTATGCTTCTTATTTCTTTTGAAGCTGTGTCAGGATTGAAGATTAATCTGGCCAAATCTGTTATGGTTCCTGTGGGTGATGTGGATAATATGGACGGTCTGGCTAACATATTGGGCTGTGGAGCTTCCTCTCTTCCTATAAAGTATCTTGGTCTTCCGTTGGGAGCTCCTTTCAAGGCTAAGTCTTGTTGGGATGAAGTTGTAGGGAAGATTGAGAGGCGGTTGGCTAGCTGGAAGCGGTTGTATCTGTCGAAGGGGGGTAGGGTTACCCTTATAAAGAGTACTCTCTCCAACCTTCCTACGTATTTTCTCTCTCTTTTCCCTATTCCATCCAGTGTTGCTAGTCGTATTGAGAAGCTGCATCGAGACTTTTTGTGGGGTGGCATAGGCGACGAATTCAAATACCACTTGGTTAGTTGGTCCAAGGTTTGTCATCCTATTTCTGAAGGTGGTTTGGGCATTCGAAACTTGAGAATTTTCAACAAGGCGCTTTTAGGGAAGTGGTTGTAGCGTTACGCTTATGAGAGAGAAGCTTTGTGGAAATCTGTGGTGGATGCAAAGTATGGCTCTACCAGGGCTGGTTGGTGTTCCTTAGATCCCCTTGGGTCTCACGGTGTGGGGATTTGGAAGAACATTAGGAAGGGGTGGAGCTTGTTTTGTAGCTATACCAGACTTATCTTGGGCAATGGGTCGAGGATACGTTTTTGGGATGATGTATGGTGTGGAGAGATATCCCTCAAGGAAGCTTTTCCAGTTCTGTATGATATAGCTTGTGCCAAGGATACTTTGGTAGCTGACCACTTGGTAGTGGTAAGTGGTTCCTATCAGTGGGATGTCAGATTTTTCCGTGATGTACACGATTGGGAGGTAGACGTCATGGCTTCCTTTTTCTCCTTACTGTATTCATCCAAGGTTGCTCAAGATGGGGGGGACCGGCTATGGTGGTCCCTCTCTCGCAAAGGGTCTTTTGATGTTAGATCATTCTATAAGGCTCTTGCTTGCAAAGAAGCTATTTTATTCCCCTGGAAAAGTATTTGGCGGACCAAGGCCCCATTGAAAGTGGCCTTCTTCGCTTGGACGGCAGCGTTAGGGAAAATCCTCACCTTGGACAATCTCAGAAAGAAGCGTGTCATTGTGATTGATAGATGCTGCATGTGTAAAATGACCGGGGAGACTGTGGATCATCTTCTTCTTCATTGCGAGGTTGCACGCGCTCTTTGGTATGTCATTCTCAGTCGTTTCGGTCTGTCTTGGGTGATGCCTTCTCGGGTGATAGACTTATTTGCCTGTTGGTGGCCGGGGGGACGTTCCCGAAGCGCGGTCGTGTGGAAAATGGCTCCTTGTTGTCTTATGTGGTGCTTGTGGACGGAACGCAACGATAGACAGTTTGAGGACAAAGAAAGAACCATAGAGGAGCTTATTTCCTTTTTTCTTCATTCTTTGTACTCCTGGACGGCTGCGTATCTAGCACCTCTAGGGATTAGTTTTAACGATTTCCTTGTATTGCTTTCTTCTTCTTCTTAATTGTCTCTCTTGTATACCCCCTGTATACTTGATTGCACTTTGCGTTTTTCTAATAAAATTCTCTTACTTATCAAAAAAAAAGATTCTCGTGAGTCTCCTTTGAGATACATTAGGAAAATGTTCTTCCCAATCCGAAGATAGAAGAAACCTATAAATTCTGGACCAAGTTTGAGAATCATGATTATTAGACCATGTAAAATTCACACTTACTAGAGGGATGTCCATGAGGCCTTGATCAGAAACGAACTTTGAAAAGTCTGACATAGTTGGGAACTATTGGGAATCGCCTGATCTTTCACATGGATAACGAACAACATTAAAATCACCTCAATACACCATGACACCTCCCACCGGCGGTTCCCGGCAGGGCTATGGTGATAGAGATGCCGTGGAAACAAAGTGAGTGTGGCGGGGCTACGGGGTCGTCGTGTAGGTAAGGGGTGGTTTGCAGCTGCTTTGCACAAAGTGGGGGGCTGATATTGTGCTGTTTGGGTGGCAGGTTGACAGCGAGGATTGCCAACATGTTGAGGTAGTGGCTTTGTGGTCGGCGACGTGTCTAGGATGCCGGGTGTTTGGGTGGTGCATGTTGTGCGATGGATTCAGTTCCGGTTGTTGACAACTTTATTTTTTTCCTCCTAGGCTTCATTTTGTATTATAGATTGTACCTCATTTATGGTTAAAAACGTAGATAGTACCTCATTCCAACTTTCATCCAAAAATTGACTGAAGTCCACGTCAACATCCTTAGAAACTGACATGTGTCCTATGCCTCATTAAAAATAAAATTAAAAATTAAAAAACAAAAAAATATTAAAGAAGATAAAAGCATTTTTTTTTTTAAAAAACTTTTTGAAAAAAATAGAGGGGGTGGTTGAGCCATTCCCATGGCTGGTCTGGGGTGGCCTGGCTCGGCCGCCCCCAAATAGTAAAATGGGGGTGGCTGAAACCACCACCAAGGCCCTTGTAGGAGCGACCACCCCCGTTTGCCTTGGGGTTGGTTTCAGCCACCCTTCTACGATTGGTATGGGGGTGGCCAAACCACCCCGTAGCGCTTGTGGGTGGTTCAGCCACCCCCACAAGGCCAAATTTACCTAACATAATCTAGGGCAACTCCATTTGTTGCATTTTTTTTTTTTGATGACGAGGAACCCTTGTTAGGTAAACCTCGAATCTATGTAAAGCGCCCATTCCACACAGATCGGGTAATTCTCCGGCTTTGCTGGCAGGCTGGCCCCTAAACATTAAGTGGTAGAATAACTTTATTGAATTACCTAAAATAATCTAGGGCTACGCCCATTTATTGAATTATAAAAACGCCCTTAGACTCAAAAATTAAATAAAACATAAATTAGATACTAATAACCCCATAAGCCAATATTTCTTGCTTTGCCTTTTGCATCAAACTCATAAGGCTAATCAACTTATCCCAAAGTAATTTTCTGCCAACATCATCATTTGGACCATACACACCCGCAAAAGCTGAATCGAAATTATCATTAACACTTCTAAAAGAACTAGCAACAGAAAATTCCGTACTCAATCCTCAATCTTCTCCATCACTCGCCTATCCCACATTAACAAAATCCCTTCATAAGCCCCTCTCGACCCCAAGTATGACTGGTCCACATGTTGACAAACCCGTAAACTACAAACCACATCCCTAGAAATATACTCTAATTTAGTCTCTTGTAAACAAATAATCTCCGCCTTCCAATCTCTATGAAGACCTCTAATCCTCAATCTTTTATCCCTCTCATCCAGCCCTGTCACATTCCATGATACAATCTCAAGTTTCATAAGGAACAATTAGAACCCATTCCCTTTCCTTTAACTCTATTAGTGACCTCCCTTTATGTCATAATGAACTGAACATACCAATCTCTTTAATTTGCGTTGCCTCTGTTAGCTGACTTAAAGCATAAATTTGGAACACTAGCCGAACCGTTCTAGTGTCGACTTGCTTCGATCGTAGTAAACAAAACAATCATTTGATCCTCAAATTCCTCACACGACAACCCCACTACATTACAAAAACATTTCACCCTCTCAACCACCCAGTCTGAAGACACCGAATGTGGCACTCCCTATTCTTCAACCACAGCATGGGGATGGACTATCAACAGCTCACTTTCCTTAAACTTCTCACCAGGATAAGTCACCACTGCCATAGAAGGATGATTCACACCCCCACAAGAGGAAGACAAACCGTTTTCAAGCTCATCTCCATTCAATTAGTTTTCTCGTGACCGATTTGGCGCATGGCTCCATTGTGTTTGATGTGGTGTGTATGGAAGGAACGAAATGCACGCTGTTTTGAAGATTGTGAGACTGATTTGATGAACTTGAAGAAAATGATGCTACAAACGTTGTTTATGTGGAGAGAGAAAATTCAGTTTATGCATGAGTGTTCTTATTTTGAATTTATAGATATGTGTTCTCTTTTTTCTTTGAATTAAGGGTTTCATGTATACGTCCTGTGTACTATGGGTTGCGCCCCTTTGCGCTTTTTGAATATACTATACTTATAAAAAAAAAAGAAACCAGGGAGGTCTCAGAATTACAATTCAAAATAGGCACTCTATCCCCTTCTCCACAATCTAACTCCTGTTGCAAAAACTGTTTAGCCACCTTAATTCTCTCAACTGAGTAAGAATCTAGCCTCTGTACTTAAGAACTTCCTAAGAACATGCCCATTTCCAAAGACCCATTCACCTGCAACCTTGACCCTTCATTACTTTCCTGAACCCTCATCAGAGTTGAAGCCCGAAGGAAACCCTGGTTTAAATATCCCACTCTCCTGCCATCTAACTCCCTCATCACCGGCACACATGTTTCCTTCAGCCTTGTCAATATAAGACCCAGAAATTCCTGCAGCTTTTGCCATCTTCAGCTGAGCGGTCACCACCCTTGACGGAGCTCCATCATCACATCCCACCTGAACTACTGTGCTCGCAGCAGCTTCCCGTGGTACTGCCGGAGAAATGCCCGTCTTACCAGACTTGCTTTAACCCTTGACAAGGCACAGCTCACCTTCCTTCACTCTCCATTTAGCAGTAGCTGTTGGCAGTGCACACAGTAGCTGTATTATGCTCATCTTTTAGCTCTGATGTTACTATAGTGGGAAATTTCTTTCTTTCAATAGTTGTTTGGTTCTTTTATGAAGTAATGCTGGTTAGATAGATTACGTTGTGACCTGTCAAGTTATATTTTCTTGCATGCCTTTGTGGAGACTATTTGCGGTCTATGTGGGCAATGATTGAGGGTGTTATTGCGTGGAAGCTTATTAGATATAACCAAGCATTTTATTTTATTCTAAATGCCCTACTAGGGTATTTGTGGTCTTGCATAGTAAAGGAATTACATATACTAGTTTGTGCAACTATCAGATGTCTGTCTATTATATTCCTCATATTTTGCTCTTTCTGGACTACAGGGAGTACAACCACTTCTGAATAGTGTACTTAGCTATTTGCCTTGTCCAGTTGAAGTTAGTAACTATGCTCTTGACCAAACTAATAATGAAGAGAAGGTATTCGGTTGATAAAATTTTGTTGTGAATTTTGTGTATTATTTGTTATAAAACCTGTCTGGGGAACTAATATATTTCATTCTCGTGTAGGTTACATTGTCCGGAACTCCTGATGGACCTCTTGTGGCGTTAGCTTTTAAATTGGAGGAAGGGCGCTTTGGTCAGTTGACATATCTAAGGTATGCCTGGGAGATGGTACTTTTATTCTATGCTAGTCCAATTTTATTATTATTGCAGTCCTGTACTGGGCTGTGTTAGTACTCAGCCATGTAGATGTGCGGTTATGCTAACAATTTTTTTTTTTTAATGAAGAATCTACGAAGGTGTTATTCGGAAGGGTGATTTTATATATAACATAAACACAGGAAAGAAGATTAAGGTCAGTTCAAGACATGTGATGTATTAGCTTGGTAGTTTCCAGTTCAAGTTATTCCTACGGGCTTGAGATCATCTGTTCTGATTCATGCTATCAATTATTCCATTTTACATATACCAGTGTCATTGGAAAGAAAATGAGATGCGAACATGCTATCAATTATTCCATTTTACATATTCCAGAGTCATTTGAAAGAAAATGAGATGTGAATGCGAGCAAGTTTATGTTGTTTAACTAATCATTCTTCCAGAATATTTCCTTTCTAAAATATTTCAATATGAGATTCTTTTATGATCATTTTGAAAAAATTTGGGAAAACTTGAATTGTGTTGAGTCGGCTATTATGATAATCCTTTGATCCCACTTTGCTAGTCCCTTTTCAAGAATCCAACTTTTTTACGAGAACATAAATGTTCCCTTGTTGTAAAAGTGACAAAATTCCTAACATAACCCTGTTTTTATATGTAGCAACTTTTGTAGAATATTCTAAATTTTCCCTCAAGTGGGTAGTTTAAGAAACTAAAAGATTTTTACATATGAAATTTGAAATTGGAGATCAATTGTGAAACATCTTAAAATGGGAAAGGGACTAACATTGTGAGACGGAGAGAGTATATAGGACAGTCTGGTGTTTGCATATATTATGACGCTTCAGAATGAAATGCACGGTGATTCAGATATTTTTATTTGTATGTGATTGCAAGGCTCATAGTTATAGTTCAATATGGTAAGATGTGTCATTTGTGTGTTGTGGACTTGTGCATTTGTTAATGATATAAGCTGGAGTACTAAATCCTTTAACTTTTGGAAAATAATTTGATTTCATTACTCAATTCTCTGGCATGTCTGTTTTTCATGCTATCAGCACTCAAGAGAATTTTTAAATTAAATTTACTGGATAAGGTTATATTATCCTCTTCTTGCAGGTTCCTCGCTTGGTTCGGATGCATTCTGATGAGATGGAGGTTAGTTTTTGCTTTGACATTCATTGTACTAGTTGATGCTAATAATAAGATTGGGCCTTTCTATATGTGAAATCAAAATTTCAGAAATCAAACATCTATATGATGTCTTCTGTTAGTCCCTGGGCCATGCCTCAGGTGGTAATGGGGTGGGGCTGGGGTAATGGGGTAGGTCTCATTCTAATCTTCCAGATTAAAACTTTTAGGTTAGATAATAGGTTGGAGTTGTTGAGTTCTATGGTTTTAACTCCAGTTAATTTACTCTTCTTCTTTTTCCTTCTTCTTGCTGTCATTTACAGGATATTCAAGAGGCGCATGCTGGGCAAATAGTTGCTGTATTTGGTGTAGAGTGTGCATCAGGTCCTATTCATCCCTTTTTATATGTGCACATGATATTTTATAGTTCTGTATTGTTTTCCTTAGTTGTCTGATTAGCATATGGGTAACCTCCCCCAGTTCGCTTATTATTCTTGTTTTGACTTGTTATTATAGAAACTACTCACTATCAAAATGAATGACGATCAATTATCTACCGAAAAAGATAAGGAGTCCCACATCTGAAAAGGGTCACAAATAGAGTTGAACCAAGTGAAATTGAAAAGGCATAATGATAGTAGGGTCGGGATATCCTGCCTTCAGAACCAGGCATTGAGGAACTAGTGCAAGTTGAAGTTTCTAAAAGATAAAGGGAAATGTCAAAATGGACATAGATGAGTGTTGAGAAGTATGGGGTCCGGAGAGGGGGTTGGTCTTCAGAAGAAGCTCGAGAGCCCTACAGGGTGTGCCTTTAGAGGAATATTAGGAATGGCTGAGGTAATTTCTCAAACTTTGTGTCCTTCAAGGTTGGGGATGGATCCCGCATTCATTTTTGGCATGATGTTTGGTGCAAAGAAGCTGCCCTCAAGTCTTCATTCCCAGAGCTTTATTCGATAGCTCGTGACAAAGAGGCATTGGTTTCGGATTACTGGATTCCTCTGGCACTTCTATCCATGGGAATTCGAGTTTCATTAGGGCAGTTCAGGATTGGGAGCTAGGATCTCTTGACTGTTTCCTCAATTTGTTATACTCGAAAACTCATTCGGTGGAGGCGGATAGAATCTTGTGGACCCTAGCTAGTAATCACAGCTTTGAAGTGAAGAGCTATTATAAAACTTTATAGGCTGGAGAGCCTTGTCTGTTCCCTCGGAAAAGCATTGGGAAGGTTTAGGCCTCGCCCCACATTGCTTTCTTTACATGGATGGCAGCTTTGGGTAGAATCCTCACAGTTGATAATCTAAAAAGGAGGGGTTTTACTCTTGTAAGTTGGTGTTGTCTATGTAAAAAGAATGAGAGACCGTAAATCACCTCCTCATGCATTGCAAGTATACTAGTGATATTTGGCACTTGGTTCTCAACCTATTCGGAGTTTTGTGGGCTATGCCTAGCAACATCCTAGAGCTACTACATTGTTGGAAGACTCAAGGGAGGGGACATCCCAAAAAGGCTATCTGGAAAGTTATTTGTGTGTTCTTAACGTGTAGCATTTGGATAGAAAGGAATTGCTGCCTCTTTGAGGACTGCAAGTCCAACGTGCTCTATTTAAAATCTTTTTGAAATCTCTCTTAGATTGGGTTATATTCTTTGTTCCTAATTTTTCCTCTTTGAATCTTTTAAATCTTGTTAACTTTTTAGATTTTAGATGCCTTTAGGGTGGTCATCTCTCTTGTATACTTTTCGGGTACGAGGCTTTACTTTTTCCTTTTAAAAAAGTAAAAAAGTTTTAGATTTCCTTAATGTAGCTATAAGACACTTCTTTCGAAATACTGGCATTTGGAGTAGGTTTAATAGCGTATACTGCTTATAGTTGGGTTTGAAGCTTTGAAACCTGATGATTATGATATTATTTTCCTAATTGTTTCTTTTGTTTCGCCTTTCTAAATTTTCCTTAACTTATATGCTTTCTTGTGTTAACAGGAGATACATTTACTGATGGGTCAGTTAAGTACACCATGACCTCTATGAATGTCCCTGAGCCAGTGATGTCTTTAGCTGTTCAACCAGTTTCAAAAGATTCAGGAGGACAGGTAAGTCGTTTTTAGTTAAGTGTGTCTGTATGCATGCATGTGTATCTGTTAGTATTCCACGTTACATGACAATTTTCTTGTTTTCTTTTTGATAGTTTTCGAAGGCTTTGAATCGTTTCCAGAGAGAAGATCCTACTTTCCGAGTTGGGTTGGATGCTGAGAGTGGGCAGGTCTAATTTGTGAATATGTTTTCTCACATTTTTCCCTTATAATTTGAGCTTACAAAGCAATTATGATGCCTTACCTTTCCATTTTATTTTTATCCTAAGTAGACAATTATTTCCGGGATGGGAGAGCTGCATTTGGACATATATGTTGAGCGGATTAAAAGAGAGTATAAGGTGCCCATCCTTTCTGTCTTTTTTTTTTTAAAAAAAAAATGTAGAAATTGAGTATTTTTTGTTTTTTTTCAGTTTTGTTTATTCCTGGAAGTCTGCAGTCCTGTATCATGGTTCAATTCTTCTTCTTTCACCTTTCCTTGAGTAGGTTGATGCAACTGTTGGTAAGCCACGTGTAAATTTCAGAGAAACTGTTACTCAACGTGCTGAATTTGATTATTTACATAAGAAGCAAACTGGTGGACAAGGTCAATATGGACGTGTTTGTGGGTAAGGAGAACTGTTTTGGGTTTATCCTTATACTTAAGACACTTAGTGAATTTCATTTCTTTTTATCTGTCATTTGTATATCTTGTTTAATCTTTTCCTTTTTCCATGCCTGATCCAGTTAAATGCCCATATTAGACATGGCGTGTTATATAAACCTTTATCCATCTCAAGGTATTAATGTAACAAAGAGGATTATCTGATCATGGGGTATTACCTTAATGTCAGTATTTCTTGAAGACCAAAAAAAATTGTTATTAGAAGTGGTGGATTCTCTTCTTAAGCTCTCTCTCTCTCTCTGAGCATACTTTAAAAACAAAAGTTTCCCTTTGATGAGTGATTCAAAATTAATTGTAAAACCACATTGCTTATTGTAATGGAATTGATGTTTAAATGACTAAATATTTATATCCTTGATAGTTCCCCCCCATGCATAATAGAGATGAAGCGTGTTTCTTATTAATGTCTAAATTTGGTCAAAATATCAATACCAGGTGTACTATATTTGGTATGATTCATGAGCACATAAATTGGGTGGCTATTATGTACCCACACCAATGCCTGGGTAGACCTGTGATTTTCCTGGGCTATGCCTTTGGCCCTTTGCATCTTAACCAATGCCAAAGTTACCATAATATAATGTCAATGCCTTGGCAAGAATAGCTGGTTCTGATGTGAGGTAGCTGTAAATAGCTTGCTTTTCTCCGTTGTTTGGTTATTTATTCTCCTTGTTTTTATATATTGGCCAGATACATTGAGCCACTTCCTCCGGGGTCATCAACTAAGTTTGAATTTGAAAACATGATTGTTGGACAAGCTATACCATCGAACTTCATTCCAGCAATTGAGAAAGGTTTTAAAGAAGCAGCAAATTCGTGAGTACTATCATGTTTTTTATGATATTGCAGGAATTTTTTAAGGTTATTTTAGCCCTTTATTATTATTTTTTGTACAAGTATTATTGGTTTTCTATCATATCATAGGCCTAGTTTCATTGTGAATATGAATTGGTATGATGCTTGATGTGATGCACCTGTTTCCTCTTGCACGTACAGGGGTTCATTAATTGGACATCCAGTGGAACATCTTCGTGTTGTTTTAACAGATGGTGCTTCCCATGCTGTGGATTCCAGTGAACTTGCATTCAAGTTAGCTTCAATATATGCATTTAGACAGGTCATTCTCGTATCCTGTGTTCAGGGTGTAATTCTTTGTAAATGAATTTATTGTCTTTTGATGCTTTGGGCTATTCTTACCTTTACTAACTGCTAGGCTTTGTTTACGTTCATGTGTTTATAAGTCCATTTTTTTGAAGCAGTGCTATGTGGCTGCTAGACCAGTAATCTTGGAGCCTATCATGTTGGTGGAATTGAAAGTTCCTACAGAATTTCAGGGCACTGTTGCTGGTGATATTAACAAGTGAGCGTTTAACTCTGACCAGAGTATTATGAAGTTTCCCTTACAACTTCGGTAACTGATAATATCTGTACATTTATCATATGATAGGAGAAAAGGTGTCATCATCGGAAATGACCAGGATGGAGATGACTCTGTCATTGCTGCCAACGTAAGCTTTTTTATTTATTTTTATATATATTTTTTTATATTTTAAATGTATGCATATTTTTTGATTCCTGCCATATTTCCAAAAAATGATGGTACAACTTTTTTTTTTTCCAATTACTGCATGTCTTCAATTCTTGGGTTTATTTTTATTATGGACCTAAATTTTGAAATATCAAAGTCAATGTTCTTGAATGAATAGAGGAAATAGTTTGTGTTTGGTCTGTAGACTTTCAAGTCAAACTATAATTTGTCTTGTCTGGTCCACAAACATTAGGTCTGTCTTTGCTTAGCAGCATATGCGTGCTTATTTTTTTCTCTAGAAGTCTGACATCAAGTAATCCTGTATTCCAGTCACTTTCTCTCTCTTTTCACTTAAAATTCTGATATCAGCATTGGCTTTGCTCGTAGGAGATTGCTAGCTATTTTCACGACATTGTTTTTCTATAAATTTGTGTATGAGACAACATAGGGATTCATCAAAATTTTCTCCCAATTCATATTTATCTAGTTCCTATCTTTGCTTCTTCCTATTAGTTCTCATCAATTTTTTATTTTTTCCGTGAATTGTAGCATCTGATCACTGTTCATGGGACCTATTAATTCATAATAACATCCATTTGGATTATTAATGTATGCTGATTAATTTCAGATGAAGGATTATTTTACCATTGTGCTGTTCGCTTGATGTGTTTCATTAACAGTTAATTTATCCAAAGTATTGTTTAATTCAAAACTTTGGAATTGTTATACTAGTAGAAAAGGAATCCAAATCAGTGTGCCGCCGTGCCCATTTTTTCACATTGCTGCCATTCCAAGACTAAAAAATTTTAAAAGAAGAGTTTTGTTGTTGATGTTGGTAGCAGTTGAAATCTTTGGCGGTTTTAACAGTAATAAGTTTCTCAGAAATCATTTTGTTGTCTTTCCAGGTTCCTCTGAACAATATGTTTGGGTATTCAACGGCGCTTCGGTCAATGACACAGGTAAAGCAGAAATTCTACTGTAAATAGAAAATAGTGTTGCTTGTTTGTTTTCCAGTTTCAAGTGTCAAGATTTGTCTTGTTGATATCTCTTATCTGTGCAGGGAAAAGGCGAATTTACGATGGAGTACAAAGAGCATTCGGCAGTTTCTCACGATGTGCAGACACAATTAGTAAACGCTCACAAGGGCACAAAGGCAACCGACTAGATGGGGGGTTCAATTGAAGCATTTCCCCCCTATATTCATTGGTAGTGTAAAATTTATCTCGTCATAGTGATTTTTTTCCCTTTCAAATATAGAAGCTTATTGGGATAATTATTTAGGCGATAAGTTTGATCATGTGGCGATCAACGAATTTTGAAAAGCAGAAATAAATTTAAGCTCCCCCCATTTTTGGTTTAGCTGGATGTATAAAACTACTGTACTTTCCAGTCAGACAAGTATGTATCATAATAGCTGAAAGTGTTTCTCCTCATAGAGAGACATAATGTTCCTTGAAAGATTGGATTTGTATATTATTGGGAAAGCATCTATAGTGAAGCTGCTTCTATTTGTCAAATTTGTTTTGAAAAATTATTCATGCGTTTTGTGCAATTCTTTTCTACTAACTTCAAAAATTCTAAACAAAAGTTTCAATTACTTCCTGGAAAGACTATTTTGAGCTGAGAACAGATTTTAGCACTCAAGTAAGCTGTAATTTCTCCATGGAAGTGATGCCTGCATGGTCAATTGTCAGACTGTTTTTTATTCAATTACATTTGGAGCCAGGTTTTATGTACTCCAAGCAATGTTCTACACGAAGGCACTTTCTTCTCATATAATAGAGTAATGCTACAAAATATATTTTTATCCCACAATGCTAATATGATAATCTCAGTCAACCTTTGGATCGATCTTGATTAAAAAGAAACTGTCAAATCAGCATTGTAGGGTAGTTGTTGAATAAAAATATGGTATTTAATATTACTCCATATAAAAGGACCCATGATGACAAAAGTAAAATAAGAGTCTTAAAGCCGAAGGTTTCTTTTTCTTTTTCTTTTTTCTTTCTTTTTTTCTAATTGAATAAGAGAAAAGGGCTACAAGGGAGGATCCTTGCCACTCCTGATCCGGATGGAAGAGAGAATGGGAGATCCTATGGGAATGCTTCCAAACACTTGATTGGAAGCGGCCCACTTAGCTAACACATGTGCACGAGAGTTTGCACTTCTAGAAACTTTTGAAGCATACCAGCTTTGAAAAGAAATTAAATCTAAACTAATATCCAAAATTACATTAGCAAAAGACCAAGAAGTAAAGAGGGAATGCAGATTTATGGCCAAGATCACAAGGAGGGCATCACCCTCAAGAAACAAGCTACAAACACCCACTGAAAATGCAAGGCGTGTGGCCAACAACGCAGCAGACGCTTCACCAATTAGTGCATCCGAAGAAGAAAGCTTGAGTGAGGCTGCTGTGATAATCTGCCCCTTCGAATCAGTGATGACCGCTGCTGCCACAGAAAAATTGCCACGGACAGCCACGTCAAAATTGGCTTTAAAACTGCCAGGAGGTGGAAGACTCCAAAGAGAAGGAAGAGCTGTAGCTTGCCATGCAGAAAGATGGAAATCCAGCAGAACCGTGACTTGGTTAATGGCCATCACAGGATCAGACTGAATAGCTTCATGTACTAACTTATTTCTTGCCATCCAGATAACATCCAAAATAAGGGAAGCAAAAATTTGGAACCTCTTGGAGTCACGGGTAGGAATAGAAAGCCATACGGAGGGAAAAACAATAGCTAAGATCCAATCCGAAATTGGTCTAAGAGCAAACCCTGCAGGATTGAGAGGCCAAGGAGAGCTTCTCCATAAAATTCTAGCCAAGTCACATTCCAAGAAAATGATTCAAGGTCTCTAAAGTGCGGTTGCGAAATGGACAATTCCAGGTATTAGGATCCTCAGAGACCACAAACCTGCTGATATTATCCCTAGAAGGAAGCATATTCCAAGCTACCTTCCAAAGTAGATGCTTCAGACGAGCTTGCAACTTAAGACTCCAAAGAGCATGCCAGGTTTCAGGGCCAAAAGGAGGAGATCTAGTCCCAGGAGAAGAAGAAATTTCTTGAGCAGATCTGACCGAGAGAGTACCTGAAGAGGAAGGAGCCCAAATCCACTTATCAAAAGATCTAATTGTGGGAATATGGATACTAAGGATGCTCTGGACAGAATCAGAATCAAACAAGTCTCCCAAAAGAGAAGAATTCCAGCATCTTGAACCAGGGAGCATGAGATCAGCAACACAAAATTCAGGAAGCCCCACCAAACTAGGGTTCGGCCTAGGTTTAAAAGAAGGCATAGTAGGGATCCAAGGGGAAGACCATATGTCAACATTCATGCCATTTGTGATGGAGAGGCAAGCTCCTTTTTGAACCACACTTTTGTTCTTCATTATACCTTTCCAAAGCCAAGAAGACATAGGATGTGCAACATCATTTAAGAAGGTAGAACCATTCCGAAGGTATTTACCCCTTAGAGCATCAACCCAAAGGAGAGGGGCATTTATAGTCATCTTCCAACCTAGCCTAGCCAAGAGAGAATTATTAACGGACTCCATAAAGCAAATTCCCAACCCTCCCAACGCCTTAGGTTGACAGATACTAGCCCAAGAGAGAAAAGAGAGATTTTTCTTTTTGTCTTGGGGTTTAACTTCCAAGCAAAAAGCTTTTGGCAAAAGAAAAATGGACAAAATGTAAGAAGGGATTGCATTGGCAACAGATTTTACTAAAGTTGTACGAGCTGTCTGGGAGAGAAGCCGAGCCTTCCACCCTGAAATCTTACCAAAAATCTTATCTTTTAGGGCTGAAAACGTGTCCTTCTTACTCCTATTGAGAAAGAGAGGAATACCAAGATATTGAGCCCTAGCCGGGGTAGGGGCCAGGTGCAAAATATTATTTACAGCAACCTTTGAAGCAAGCCTACAATTCCTGCTAAAGAAAATAGGCGACTTGGAAGGATTGATACTTTGGCCTGACCAGGTTGAGTAAATACTGAGACACTTGAGGATAGTAGAAGCTTCATTTGCATTAGCCCTAGCAAAAACCATAACATCATCCGCAAACAAGAGATGGGAGATAGAAGGGGTCCTTCAAGATATCTTAATGCCATGCAGAGACCCCGGGATTTCTTCTCTCATGAAAATCCTCGAGAGAATCTCAGAACCAAGGATAAAAAGAAAAGGAGATAGAGGATCTCCTTGTCTTAGACCCCGGGAGGGAAAAAACTTGCCAAAGGGGGCTCCATCAAGTAGGATGGAGAAGGAGGAGGTAGTAATGCACTGCCTTATCCAATGAATCCATGTAGCATGGAAACCGAGCAGAGACAAAATCTTCAAAAGAAAATTCCATTCCATAGAATCAAAGGCCTTTTCCATGTCAAGCTTCAAAGCCATTTGCCCTCCATTGCCTTTTTTTTTGCTTCATCGAGTGAAATACCTCATGAGCAATTATAGAATTATCATGGATTGATCTCCCTTTAAGAAAAGCAGATTGAGTAGGGGAGATAATCTTGTGAAGCAAAGGCTTGAACCGGTTGGCCAAAATTTTGGAGATTATCTTGTAGTTGAAATTTGTAAGACTAATAGGCCTAAAGTGATGAACTAGAGAAGGGTTATCCACCTTAGGAATAAGAGCTATATTAGTGTGGTTGAACTCCTTGAGCATATACCCCCCTTTAAAAAAAGATTGGACAGAAGATATGACACTTAGTTTCACAATAGGCCAATAAGCTTTGTAGAAGAGTCCTGTCATTCCATCAGGACCTGGAGCCTTGTTTAGACCAAGTTCCATAATAGCATCAAAGATCTCTTTCTCATCAGGAATAACACAAAGATTAGCATTGTCATCATCAGTAATGACCACTTCCACTAGAGCCGCAAGATTATCATCCAAAACAGGTTGAGAAGATGTAAACAAAGCCGAAAAATGATTCACCAAAACAGAACCAATATTTTCCCTCCCACTAATGCCAGAACCATCAGAAGATTTCAAGCAAGAGATAGAATTGTACCTTCTTCTCGTTGCAGCTGAGGCGTGAAAGAACTTTGTATTTAGGTTAGTGCACATAAGCCATAACTCTCTTGACTTCTGTTTCCAGAGAATTTCCTCTCTCAAAAGTTGCTCCTGTAACGCCTCTTAAAGAAGAGCTTCTCTAGCAGCCTCGGTAGGAGAGTGAGGATTAGCTTGGATACCGCTGATTTCAGACATCAGGGACTTAATTTTGGACTGAATGTGACCAAAGTGTAGCACGTTCCAGGATTTTAAGGCTACTTTAGTTCTTCTCCATTTTCTGCTAAGAGAGAAAGCAGGAGACCCCTCCTCATCTGCCAACCAAGCTCCGGCTACAACTGAATGACTAGAATGATCTCTAGTCCAAAAAGCTTCAAAGCGAAAAGGTTTGGGCAGGTTGCAATACGAGCCAGAGGTAGACAACAAAATAGGGCAATGGTCTGGATTAACTGCCAAGGAATTATTAACCAGTGAATTGGGGAAGAGATGAACCCAATCAAGGTTTGCTAGACCACGGTCTAACCTTTCTCTGATGTTAGCCCGACCCTTCCTATGGTTACTCCAAGTAAATTTGTTTCCCACAAAACCCAAATCAACTAGAGCATTTGAGTGAACAAAATCCACAAAATCAATGTGAGAGGAGGACCCAAAATTTCGACCACCACTCTTCTCAAAAGGGGAGAGAATAGAATTGAAATCTCCCAACAAAAGCCACGGACCTCCAAAGGAGTTGCCCAAATCAGTCAAATTTGACCAAAAATCACTTCTGAGGGGACCCGTATGAGGAGCATAAATACAAGAGATCAGCCACTGAGAATTAGAGCCATCCGAAGAGACCAAGCAGGAGATGTGATTCTGGTCTAACTTGTAAAGGTCAAGAGTAATTCCATGTTTCCAGGTCAGAAAGAGTCCGCCTCTTGTACCAGCAGGGGGAACTTCGAACAAAGAAGAGAAGCCCATACGAAGCAGAACATGCTGGAATCTGGAAGTTATAACTTTCGTTTCAGACAAAAACAAAACATCAGGCCTGAGAGTCCTGATAAAAGCTCGCAAGGCACGAATTGTCGGGGCACGAGCAAGACCCCGACAATTCCAGGACATCACCTTTAAATTCATGCGATCGGAGGGGGCAGAGAAAATTCTGCCTCCCCTGTGGACGACAAGCCATTGATGGTAACTGGAGCGAAAGCCAACACTTGGGGATCCTCATCGGGCAACGATGAAGTGTGAATTTTTGGTTTCTTGGGTAGATGGTGTTTTGACTTAGGAGAGGAGGGATCAGAGATGGAGGATTTAGGATAGGGGTGAAAACGTTTTTTCTGGAGTGGGGGAGGAGGATATCTCGGAGGTTTCACTGTAGATGAATTAGCAATAGAAGGTGATGAAATGGAGGCTAACTCGTTACCAGTAGAAATTTCAGGAAGGGTACACGTGGGAGCAAATAAAGTAGAAGACTTTAAGAAAGATGGCCACGTTTTTTCAGACAAATTTAGTTGAAGGGTTTTGATATTTGCAACTTGCGAAAGCATTAAAGAGGTGAGGGGGTCCAGCTGTAAGTTGACAAGAGGGGACTTTACATTTAATGCAGACGAAAATTCAGATTTTGAGTCTCGCACAAAAGGAGTTTCTATGCACGAAACGGGTGATTTGGTAGTGATAGGACATGACAAAACAGTACCTGTACTTGATAGATTGAGTTGGGGAGAGAGACTCGTCGAACCAGCCCGAGTTGAACAGGAGAAGGCTGAGTTAAAACCACCATACCCGAAGAAGCTTGAGAGACCTGAGAGCATCGCACTGGAATTGTCATTTCCACACGACTGACTTTCGGGGAGCTGACTTTTAGATGTGCTCCATATTTTCCAGTATCAGGTGGTCGAGGAACAATAGGACAGGCAAACGAAAGATTCCCTAAACGACCACATGCATAGCAAAAATCTGATAACCGTTCATACTGATACTGATTTTTTGCCGGAGCTTTCGGAGGGCGATGGTGAAGGAAGCCTGTGGCTAGAGGTTCCTTTAGATTAATAAGAACACGAATCCTTAGGAAACCCTTCCTATTAGGTCTCGACTTATCAGCATTGTCGACCTCTAATAGAACTCCCAAGCTGTTACCAATGCTAGTAGCATTTTCAGTAGTCATCCAATCCAAAGGAAGGCAATGGATTTGAATCCAGAAAGCACCTTTGGAGAAGTCTAAATCTTCAAAGGTATCATCATTCTCCCATCGCTGCAAGAATAGAGGAGACCCCTTAATATTCCAAGGAGAATTTTCCAACACACGAAAGAGATCTTCATCGTCCTCAAAAGTAAAAACCACTAGGTTATTTTCCTTATACTCAGACGTGAGAGATTTCAAAAAATGCCAAGCTTGAAGAAGATTGGTCTTGATGGTGGAAGAGGACACCGGCTTGAGAGACATAATCTTTCCTGCTAGAGTCAATGAAGGAGGACTCGCCGTATCAGTGGGAGGGGGCAGTAAAAGAGGAGGGGAAGAAGAGGATGGATCCGAACATTTTAGAGCATTGGTATGGTTGATGAGATCTTCTATCTCATGATTAGGAGTCTCCATAATCACGAAGCATGGAGGGTAAGAATATTGAAGGTGGGTGATAGTGCAGGAGGAGCAAAGAAAGAGCAACAAGGGTGAACAGAGTTCAGGATAGCTCTACAACAGAGAGAGCGGAAAAATGGATTTATATGTAAAAAAAAACAAGGTTTCTTTTTGTTTATTCATCTTTTCACCCCAAGGTCATCAATAAGATACAAAATGGTGGGATAGTTCTCCCCTTTCTATGGATAATTGTCCATGATGAGAGGCTACAATTAGGTAGTATTCTTCAAAACACCTTTTGCCTTTGTCCCTTTATTAGTTTTTGTAAACATAAAAGCTAAAAACAATTACTTGCAACAAGATGAACTATGAGAATGCTTCTCTAAGTTTTGTTGGGAGCTCGAGATCAGGCTCGAATTCGCTAAGCGGGGAAAAATAGCGCTCGACCATGTCTTCAGACACTTGTTCCAAGCTCGGAGGATCCCACTGCATATTATTTAAGAAACATGATAAGTTTTAGAATTTAAAAGTAATCAATAGACAGTTATTCAAACACAATAGTAGGGAAACAATATTGCCACCAATGAATCTGATAATCAACAAGAGAATATAAGCAGCTGATACCTTTGGTGCCAAGTCCTTGTCTATCATCCGTGCCCTAACCCCCTAAAGAACATATATAAAAACAAATTAAAGTAATTACGATTTCGATTACGAAAGTTTGTTCTCCTAAGAAGAAAATCAAGAGGTTTTATACCTCGCGAAAGTCTCTTGAAATCAAATTAGATATTCCTTGTAGGGACATTCGGTATTCGCGGATTAAGCACTGATCAAGGCTCTGAAATCTTCCTTCTCGTATCTGTGCCAGTATGGTGGATCAGATCGTAATGCAATTGTTTCTTAAAAGGAAAAGGAAAAAGAAAAAGGCCAAGTCATGAGTACGAGGGACTTACAGATTTCAAAGAAACCTTCAAGCTTAATGGTGAGGTTTCCTTGAGTCTCCTTAGGATGGAAGTGCACCATGCATCGTTTGTTTTACTTGCCTCACTCTCCTGACAGAAAGTTTATTTTAATGGGACAATCACAAGTTTTATCCAAAATATAGGATGTCATAATTTAAAGAAATACCCATAAATTTTCATTTTAAATTATTATCATATAGATTATAATGTTGGTGTTCGGCAACTACAACTCGCATGGCCCAGCCTTCAAGTCAAACCATTTTTATATTTTTTTATAAGTAATTCAATGTTATTAAAAAATGCATAGGAGCGCAACCCAAATACACAAGAAATCCCCCCCCACCCCCCCAATATTAGGAAGAAAAAGAAGACCATTTATCCAAAAATTCAAAAAAACTAGAAAAGTGAGGACTTGTATACAGCTATCCATGCATAACGGGATTTGAACATAACAATCTTAGCTCTACCACTGAAATCTCGCAATCTTCAAAGCTCCTTGTGTTCTGCTCTCTCCAAATGCACCACATTCAGCACAAAGATGTCATCCTCCAAACTTCTAAAATGTCATGGGTTCCTAACTGACCTCTCCAACTAGCCAACAATTCATCACCCTTTTAGGCACGACTCACTCTACACTAAAAAGATGGAAGATCGAAACCTATAATTCTCTCCCCACTTCATAGTGAAGAAGATCTATAGACTTTCCACTTCTCTTGCACATACAACACCAATCCACCACTATAATGTTCCTTTTTATGAGGTTATCCAGAGTTAAAGATCTTCCCTAAAGTCGTCGTCCACACAAAAAACACCACTCTCGGAGGAGTGTAAACTCTCCAAAAGCTCTTCAAAGGAAATGGGGAGCCAACATGATTGGACAACCCAATGAAAAGATCTTACTTCAAAATTCCACCTTTTGAAGGGGATCCAATAGATTTTATCCTCACCACCTTGTCTCAATCTGATAAAGTACAAAAAATGAAAGAAAGAAGTGACCAATTCCACCTACCAATCATGCACTGGTTTGGTAAATGATATATTCCCCTAAATATTTCCATTAAAGAACTGCACATGATCTGCCACCCACGCCTCCTTACAACGCGCAATAGTAAACAATTCCAAAAAAGTTGCCTTCAGGGGTTAGTTCCCACACCACAAATCATGCCAAAACCTGATATTAGATCTATTTCCCACCTCATATCTACTACATCTTGAAAAAACTCCCCACCCGCTCCTAGTATATTTCCACACTCCCACTCCAAATGGCCCCCATCACCTCCTTGGAACACCAACCTCCCCACATGCTATCAAATTTGGTTTCCACTGCCAATCTCCACGAAGCCTCTCTCTCCATAACTTAACGCCATAACCATTTCTCCAAGAGAGTTCGATTAAGCTGAATCAGATTTCTTATCCCCAAACCACCAAAACATATCGGAGAGCAAATCTTTGACCAATTGACTAATGAAACTTAAACTTGTCACCAACTCCGCCCCACAAAAATTCCCTCCGAAGTTTTTCCATCCAATTTGCCACACCAACGAGAATGGAGAAAAGACACAAATAATAAGTAGGCAAAGTGGATAGAGTACTTTTAATCAAAGCCAACCTACCACCCTTAGACAAATAAAGCATCTTCCAACTAGCTAAATGACGTTCCATCTTTTCAACAATACTATCTCATATAGATTTATCCTTATACAAAGCTCCCAAACAATTCATCGGCAAAAAGGCCACCCTACTACCAAGGATACAAGCCAAACCTCCTACATCATCCACATCGCCAATGGGAGGGAACGAACTCTAACTTAGATAATTAATCTTCAACCCTGAAACAACTTCAAAACATAAAAAAGAGACAACACAAATGACGGAGTTGTTCATTATTTGCCTCCCAAAAAATCAAGGTATCATTCGCTAAAAAAAGATGAGACAATAGAAGCTCGTCATTATTCCTAGACCCCACTAAAACCTTAATAAGAGCTCTCTATTCACCATGACAGACATTAGCCTACTCAAAGCCTCCATGAAAACCACAAACAATAGAAAAGATAAAAGGATCCCCATGTCTCAATCCACGAGAACTATTCAAAAATTCAAAGAGAGATCCATTAATAAGACTGGAGAAATGTACCACAGAAATACAATGAGTTATCTCCTCAACAAATACAACAAGAACTCCCAATTAACATGATTATAGGCATTCTCTAAGTCTAATTTACACAACACACTAGGTTCCCCTGATCTAATTCAACTATCCAGACATTCAATAGCTACCAGAACTAAATCTAGAATTTGTCTCCCCTTGATGAACGCATTTTAAGACCTAGAAATAAAAATCTTCTCCAACACCGTTTTTAGCTTGTTTGCTAGTACCTTAGAGATGATTTTGTAAACACCACCCACTAGACTAATAGGATGGAAGTCCTTAATATCCACAACACCGACTTTCTTGGGGATTAGGGAAATAAAAGTTGCATTGATGCTCTTTTCAAACTTCCCTTGAAGATGAAACTCCTTGAAAACATCCACGATATCCTCTTTAATGACCTCCCGACAAGTTTGGAAAATCAAAATCAAAAAACCACTAGGGCCCTAAACATTATCACTATTCAGGGCTCTCACCACCTCAAAAACCTCACTCTCCTCAAAAGCTTTTTCCAACCATGAACCATCATCAACACCAATGGAATTGAAGGAGAGACCACCTAATTTTGGCCGCCAACTAAATTGTTCTGGATAAAGCTAATTGTAAAATTGCACAATATGCTCCCTTATTTCTGTAGAATCTGAGGACATGGACCCATTAACAACGAAATAATCCACAATGTTATTTCTTCTAATTCAAATTTGCCACCAGTGAAAATATTAGTGTTTTTGTCTCTCTCTCAACCAAAGAGATTCTTGACTTCTGCCTCCAGCCACTTCCTCGAGAAGAATAAACCTCTCCAAGTCCCTAGAAATTTCTTCCTTTTTCAACCTTTCATCATCAAATAAGGGTCTTCCTTCTGCAATAATATCAGGGTCATGGATTCCATCCAAAAGATCCTTTTTCTGCTTCCCAACATTGCCAAAAACCTCTTCATTCCATTTCTTCAGATCCGTTGTCAAAGCTCTCAACTTCCGTGCCAAAATAAGATTGGGGGAGCCCTAAAAGCTGTAGGACATCCACTATGTTTTCACTCGTTTCACAAAGCTCTCGTACTTCAACCACATATTCTCAAGCTTAAAAGACCTACTGCACCTAACCGCAACACCACAATCAAGCATCAAGGTGAAGGGATCCGATAAGGTTCTAGGGAGTCTCCTCTGAGAGACCTCAAGAAATTGTTCTTATTAATCGAGAGAGATAAGAAACCTATCAATTAAGGTAAGAACTTAAGAGACCCAACAACTACTATATGAAGACTTTGGCCAAAAGGAAAACGGTAAAGGAAGTAAACCAGTTGGAGACGCACTTCCGTTATCCTTAAATAAAATGCATCTCTTTACAATGCTTTTTAATCCAAACTAAGGTAGCTAAAGACATTGGTGGTAATGTTATTAAGTTGTAATTTTTAAATTTAATAGTTTGCTATATGGTTGACTTGGTCATTGGAGCAATTCACAAAGATGAAGATGATAGGAAGCATCTCCAGGGTACTCAGATAAATATTGGCTAAAATAGAAAATTGCCTACCTGAAGCAAAACTTTTTTCAAAATGATCCATAGTTCTCTGAATAAGAGTTGGTATAGATATTTTTCTCTTTCATTTTCCCTTCTCTCCAGCTGTATGGTTTCTGATGCCTTTAATTTTCTATTATTTTCTTTCTTTCCAATTAACCAACATAATACTAGAAAGAGGTAAGTATGAAGTCAGACAAGTTGAACATCCTGTCCTATGCATATATGACCATGAAAATCTATTAAAATATTGTAATGGGTCAATATTTCTGAACTAAAGGATATATGCAAAAGAAAGATATTCTTACCAAAGCATCAATAATTTCTTCAACTGTGTCACGGCTGAAACATTTATCAAGTGTTTCAAATCTAGACAAAATGGCAGAATAAAAAGATTAGCAAATTTAAATTATCATGCAGACGGAATGAGCATTGAATATTAATATCAAAACTTCAGTTGAAAGTTCAATTATCATGATGATGGAATAAGCATTAATCTTGATAGTTTCTTCCAAAGTTAATGACATTCTAAATAGTTTGAATTGAGATTGTTTAAGAGAGAAACTTTTTGTTCTCTAAAATGTAACTAAATCTCTATTAGAAGGCGGTTTCATAAAGATTTAGCTTAGGTGCTGTAAAAAAACTACAACATATGTGCGATAGTTTTTTCAACGGTCCAGATTTAACTTCACACTCTCTATCTTTCTCATAAAAAATTGGAATTAAATCTGGACCGTTGAAAAAACTACATCACATATGTCGTAGTTTTTTTTTTATAGCAGCTAATCCAAATCTGTTTCATAAAACGTACCTGTTGACTACACTAGTCTTATCTGGATAGACAAGGTCACTATATTTTTCTAAACAAGTCTCAATGACAGAAGGATCATCAGTAACCAATTTTCCAAGTTGTTCTTCAATTAATGGAAGCCTCTGCGGAAAAAGAGAAGCAATACACACTAATGTTATATGAGCAGGAAAGATGATTGGAACACAAAAGATAAGGATCCAACAAACTTAACTGCAGTATGTGCATAATGACTAGCAAGCCCACAAGCAATCATTTCTGCTCCATTGAGTTTTTCTCCTGTTAGACCCAAGTACTCCCCTGTGAAAAATGATGTACATTAGTTCAATCGCAAATAGTTCTTCATCAATGACAAACACCTAGTTTTCAATTCCTAATTATATTGTCAACATTTTATGATGTGCAGAAAGGGCCCAAAAAGTTAGCCCCATAAAATACTTGGAAAACAACATGGAACTAAAGTCACCCAGCAATTATGGTGCCTCAACACATGAAGTAAGACTTTAGACCAATTTCAAGGATGAATGAACAAACTTTGGTAGAGTTTGTTATGCAATATCCTTACAACAACATCATCATAATTCACGAGTCCTAATGCAATTTACTTAAATAACATTGCTGAACCAACACTGCCACTGTGTGCTTCTAGAAACAAGAGAACTTTAAATAAAAATCTTTTGCAGAAGCAGTACATCGAAATTCACTTCCATTCTTCTGAAACCAAGGATGATGTCAATTACTGAGGCCTTTTAAGTTTTCAAGTTCATCAGTCCCTTAAATTTCTTCTAATGAATTTTTTTTTTTTTTTTTGATAAGTCAGAAGATTTTATTAATTCTAGTGAACCTTTACAGGGAAATCATAAAAGATTGAGGTAAATTCACAAGGGGCAGAATGTTAATCACATAAAAAATGGCTTAACATGTTGCTATCATCACAGACTTATGTGAGGACCAGAAATAGAACTATATGGGACTTCCATTAATATCTCCAAATAAAACATATTATCTGCAAGAATATCCTTAATAAAAAATATGTTGATAGCATGGGAAAAACTATAATGTAACTGCTAGCATACCCAGGTGACCAGGTAGATGTGAGAGGTAAAATGATGCGCCAGCATCAGGGTGGAAACCAATTAGAGTTTCAGGGGTAGCGAAAACCTGTGATTTGTAAGAAAAAATTAATTTTGAACATCTAAAAGTGAATATCAAATAAGGAATTTGAAACAAAATTTTCATAAGCACATCTCTGCCAAAAAGAACTATGGTTTTCACTCCTGTATATGTATGGTAATGAAAGCAGAAGTCATACACTTCATTATCCAAAAAAATAAGCATTCATCATTATAGTCAACAAAACATTTCTGAAATACAGGACAAGTCTTTTTTGTTTTTATAAGTATATTTCAAAAAAGTGCAAAGGAGCGCAACCCAAAGTACACAAGATGTATACAGCAAACCCCTAAACCAAAGAGAAAGAAACAAATCTAAAAAATCAGAAAAAGTACAATCAGACAATGTAGTCAACGTCACTCTCCACGTATATAAGGTTTTTATCACCAACTTCTTCAAATTGAGTAAACTACTCGCACCATCTTCAAAACTACGTGCATTTCGTTCATTCCATAGACACCACATCAAACACAATAGAGCCATTCTCCAAAACAGGACAAGTCTATGGTGCAGAAATGATTGTCTTGTAACAACAACAATAATAATTATTATAATAATAAAAAATAATTAGTCTGATGTAGGGGTGCAAAATAATTAAAAATTTTCTTGCATAAAAGAAATAGAGTAAGTGAGAACAAGAATTGAAACAATCATCAAAACCAACGACTAGATAAGGAGGAAAAGAATAAAAGTAAGTGCAATCTTCCTACATACAGTTTTATCAGTTGCAATCCTAAATGTCCCAGGGATTGAAACTCCAGCCCCACCACCCATAGTAATGCCATTTAAAAGAGCCACCTGCATGGAGATTATTTACGGCACTAATATGAGTATATGGACTAGTGTAGTTAAAATAAACAGAAAATTTCAAGTCCCATTCCAACAAAAGGAACTAGAACAAATAAATATCACCGGCACCCAAAAAACAGGGAAGAAAACAGATATGAGACTTTTTAATAGACTTTAATTCAGAAAATAGAGCTCGGTGACTCATTTGAACTGGAGAGAAAAAACTACAGAAAACTCAAATGCAGTATTTTGCAGAAAAATTTAGGAATCCAAGTAGACTACTAGAAGGAAGGAAATAATAACAATAACACCAACAACAACAATAAGAGGAATGTCACACCACAGTGATTAGAGCAGAAAGAGAAACCTTCAAGTACTAAAAAGTAGGAGCAAAATAACAATACAGTGAAACAAGAACCAAGTTTCTCAAAGAAAAGTCTCCAAAGCATATTGATGGTAATATAGCAGTCACAAAACTGAAAAGCCTGCAACATATTAACCACTAATGCACCACTAAAAAAAGAGAGGGAAAAATAACACTTACGTGTGGCTTCAAATATGTACCTAGAAAGTAGATGAAAGTATATATCTTCCTAAAAAATTCCTTACTATCTTCCATCTTCCCTGCATAGAATGAACCAAAGGTTAAAAGAATGTCTAAAACCAAGCATCGACTTCATTTTATTTATTTTTTTAACGACGAGGAACCCCTCTAAGGCAAGGCCACTTCGTGTATTCACCCTTGTTAGGTAAACTTCAGACTTGTGTAAAGTGCCTCCTCTAAACAAATCAAGTAATACTCCGGATCCGCAGGCGGGCTGGCCCCAAAGAATTGTTTACACCCAAAGGGATTCGAACTTTAGACCTCATGGGACTACCACAAAGACCAAAGACCCTTACTACTTGAGCCAACCCCTTGGTGTTAAACAGCATCAACTTCATAACAAGATTACCAACTTAAAGAATTGTTAAGTACTGACGTAACAAGGACACGTATCAGGGCCTTCCCGGTGTTGGTGGGACCAGTATTGGTGGGTTCATCAAGAACTGCTTAATTTTATCGAATGCTCTCTATGCCTCTATTATAAACAATTAAAGAAAAAAAGAAAAGCCCTTTCCCCTTTCTCTAAAAGCGCTAAGCTCGTTCCACCCCTTCGACCAATTCGTTTGTTCTTGGGAGCCGTTTATATTATGCCCTGTGTGTGTAAGTTGTTGCCCTGCCTATCCTGCCTCTAGTGACACAATTGTGTTCTTGGCTTCTTGCATTTAAAGTGATTCAGGTATGGATGTGCGCTCCCTGTTGAAGCTGACCCACCAGTGCCCATATTGAGCCGAGCTTTGCCCTCTCCTACGCTGGAGCATAGACTTATGTAGCCATCCATTCCAAGTTGTAGTCTAGGGACATGTATTCTATAGTGATGGTCTAGGTTCCAAAGTGAGAGCCAGACAGCTACAAACCACAAAGAGGACTGATACAGGAAAATATCTTTGTTATGGGGGACTGCAGGACAGTACATAATTCAGATTTTTTTTATTTTTTTTTATTAGTTTAAAAAAAAAAAAAAAAAAAAAAAAAAAAGAAAAAAAGAAAAGAAAGAAAGAAAGAAAGAAAAAGAAAAAGAAAAGAAAAGAAAGAAAAAGAAGAAGAAGAAGATGGAATTATGTATATATCTTACGTGTGGCTTAAAACTAAACAATTTTTGGGCACATTGTTAAGAAGCCTATTTTAAGGTACCCCAAAGACAAGAAAGCAATGAAGAACAATACTTTTAGCGTTTCATCTTCTTATACTTTCATCAATATCCATCTAACCTTTGTAAAAGCTCATCAAAGTCTAAATCTCCTTTAATCAGCATTACCAAATTTTGGAATAGTACAAATGTATCAATGGTACAAGGGAGCTGTTTCAAACTTTATATCCTTTCCCTCCCAATGCACCTATAAGCAACTATTTGGGATCTCCTTTTCCTTGCCAATACATTATACTCTCTCTGTGTACCCCCACCCCCCCCCCTCCCCCAAAAAAAAAATAAATAAATAATATCTACCTGTCAATTTACTAAAGCTCCATTTATTAATATGCTATCTTACTCTTGCTTATCCTAACCTTAAGATTGCCACAAGTAACTTCCTCCAATTCGGCATCTTTTGTCTATAGGCTTGGCAGATCCCATTACTGGCTTGCTGCTATATATTCTCCATGGTTCTAGCATAGGTCTCTACCCCTAACAATTGTATCTCACAACCCCATACCACCTCCCTCTATTTAAGGCTAACATTCTCCATATCATACACAAGGAAAAAGAAAGCCTTTTCTTGGTAAAAATTACTTTTAGTGTAAGGATTTTTCCTAGTAAACTTTAAATGGAAAAGTTAGAAGAGTCTATTACCTGCATGTATCAAATGATAAAGTGTCACAATATCACCACCAGCACAAAATCCCCTGCCACTGCCCTTCAAACAATGCAAAAAAATGTTTGATTAGTTCCTCAGCTAAGAATAATCACAACTAAATATTATCATTCACACTCCAATAACTGATAATAACAGCATAGATATCTTTACCTTCATTGCCACAAAACCGATATCAGGATCATTTTCCCAACATGTGTACAGATTTTGTAATCTAGCCCCCTAGAAATCAAAGATGCATCATTAAGACACATATCTTTCTTGTTAGTTTCATAGAACAACATAAAACCCATATCACAAAAAGTATACAATTGGGCCACTAGGGAGCAAAGTCAAGCTAATAACCATGCATCATAGTTGTCAAGCAAACACCATAAACAGAATGCCAGAGGTTTTCAATTGAACCAACTAGAGGGTTTTTTTTTTTTTTGATAGGTAATAAAGGAAATAGCATTAAAAAATCGTAAATGCACCCCTAAGCATACATGGAGTATACAAGAAGGAAACCAAAACAAAAGAAAAACAGAAAACAAAGGAAGAACACCCGAAAAAACCCAAAAGACAGAAGAAAGGCTACATTAAACCCCCAACCTCTTGTCTCTAACTCGGCTAGAACCCACACCCCTAGCATCAAAATTGATCGAGCATTCTAAAGGGTATTACCAACACTGTTACAGAGAATTACGGAAGGTGCTAAACCCAATTATACATAATGGTTGTCAACCAAACAGTAGAACATAAAATTCTCAGATTATAATTCGTTAATTGATCCAATTGGATATAAGATAACAACCTGAATTCCAAGGTTTCAACTTTGGGTGCCGACTACTTGAAATAAGATAACCCCATTTTCAAGTACTGTATGAGTATAAGATACTAACAACAAAAAAAAAAAAAACTTGTATAATGGTAAGGTAAAATGAGAGCACACACCATTGCTGTACTGAGAGCATTGAGCACCGAGGGTCTGTTCAGAATTGCTGTTCTGGACCAAGCTTTGGCCTCAACCAATACCTGCAGAGAGAGATAGACAGAGACAGAGAGAGTTATGGTTTGGCTTAAACAAATGAAACAGACAAAAGGGTGATCAGGAAACTGACTTGGTTGTCAATGTCATCGCAAAGAGCACTGTCCGGAACAGAGCAGAGGGTTCTGTAGTGGTTGAGGAAGCGACGACTGTGAAGGCTGCGCTTCAGCAATAAGGCTGCCTTAAACCTCTGCATCGTCTCCCTCTCACTCTTCCAAATTCTAGTCGATCCCAAGGCCAAGCTCCCAGTCTCTGACTCTCTGGTGAACAAAGCTAAGACTACGTTTCTTACGCTTGAAGCCTGTAACGGTGATTCTCTGGTAACGGTGATTCTTCTTCTTTTTTCTTTCTTTCTTTTCCTTTCCTTTTTTCTTTTTTTTCTTTTTTAATTTAAGTAAACTTCAACCAAGAATAACAAAAAAATGGCTGGCAAACCAAAAATTAAGCTCCAAAACAAATAGAATAAACAGACATTAAAAAAAAAAAAATGCATCATGACGCGGCTCTATGAATTCTGGACCAAAATTCTCTATATTTAAGAGAAATTGAAGAAGAGTCGGTCATTTATATATATATGAGCATTTTTGTAATTTTACATAGTGTATGAATTCTTGACACAACACCAAGAAAAGGGGTCATTCTTTTTCATTTGTATTGGTGTCAATTAGGAATGTCCAAATTTCCTAATTAAAATGGAATTATTTCAATTAATTTCTCTAAAATATCATACTTATAAAAAGAATATATCAAAAAAGAGAAATGCTAGAACATCTCCTAGTGTTCTCCTAGAATGGCATAGATGTAATTAAAAAATTACATCTATGTCCTTTTGGATGGCATAGATGCAATTTTTTAATCAAAAAAAATTACATCTATGTCATTCTAGGAGAACACCAGAAAATACAAGGAGATGCTCTAGCATTCCTCATCAAAAAAAAAAAAAATCCTTTTTTTTTTTTTTTAAGGTTCAAAAAACCATTTGTATTTATTGACTCTTTCATGAGTGGCCGATGATGACAGAGGGTTGCCAAAGACGACAAACAAGCAGTGGCTAGTGACTGCGGAAGGCCTCGAAAGATAGGAGAGGTCGGTGGTTGTAGAGGGTTGCCGAAGACGACGTTGAACAGAGGGCTGTTGAAGACAGTGGTTAGTGATAATAGAAGGACGCCAAAGACATCGACAATCGGTGACCAGTGATGGTGATGGGCCTCCGAAGACCACAGCGGATGGTGGCTGGTGACAGCAAAGGGCCTTTGAAGACGGTGGCAGAGGTCAGAGGGCTACCGAAGACAATGGGAAACAATGTCCAATGTCAATAGAGGGCCTCTAGAAACAATGGCCAATGAATGCGAGGGTTGCTAGAGATGGCGATAGACGGTGGCTAGTGTTGATGAAAGGCCACTAGAGACAACGGTTGGCGGCGGCGGAGGTTCGTCGTATATGGTTATTGACAGTAGGTTGCATCTGGCAGTGGTCAATAGTTGGTGAGATCGAGAGTGGCCGACTACTCACAAGGGGGATTGGTATGGGGGAGATGATGAATACTAATAATATTTTTTTCTTTTTTGTGCCAAAAAAAAAAGAAAAAAAAAAAAAAAAGAGAATGTTTCTTGAGAAAACAATTTTTAGAGCGATTCCATTCATGGAGAAATAGCTATTTCTAACCGTTTTTAGAGGAATAACAATTCCTATTTTAGGAGAATAGCTATTCAAAGGGAATGATTATTACCAGCAATGGTGGTGCAACCAAACTATGAAATAAATATTCTATTAATTGGTTTTGTGTGTATCTAACGTGATCCATGAGTAGAAATTTACAAAAATAATTCAACAGAAAAAAGTGAAAAATGAGTACTATTTATTTTAGGTGAGTTGAATCACTGTGCGTTACCACAAATTTTTAGAATCTTAATTAATATTTCTAATTAACTTATTTGGACTATAATATATAAAGTAAAGAGACGAAATTAAAATAAACTAATGCCGCATTTAGTACACAGAATAACTATTATATTAGAAAAATGAATAGATATTACTGAGAATGAAAGAATATAAAATGTAATAACTACTGTCATTCCATTCTTTAATTTGATGACAACACATATGCTTTTATTAGAATTCTACCAAAATTATTAAAATATTCAAAAAAATGAAATAATAATAACAATAATTTTTTAAAAAACCAAAAAATCTGCAAAAATTTTCATTTCATATTACTTTTTCTTTGTTCTATTTCTGATGGAAATTAATTCTATATACCCAAAACCCCTTGGGTGATCGGCTATCTATAGATGTTTTAGGATTTTTTTTCTCGAACATCAATCGGATTGATATCATTATGTCAAACAACTGCATCTGCTTCGAGGTCCATCTCGAATCTAATTTCTAAAGGTGGTTCAACTATGAAACAACGCATATTCCATATGTGGAAAAGATATAAGCGTAGATCCACAATTTAGTGAGTAATAATATGCATTGTGACAAGTTATCATGAAAATTATAGTTATTTTTTTGACAAAATGATCATGGATGCAATATAGATATAATATATGTTGTAATAAGAGAATCATGTCATAGTTCAATTCCATATAGTCTACTCAGGATATTAACTCCTTATCGGCAAGGTTGGCGCTATCCTGAGTGACCTATAATACAACATTGGTACCCCAGATATGTACACTACCATCCATCATTAACAGCCCGACCGAGTCCGACCTCGGGTGGCCCACGCTGCTAATGACGTCTGTAACCGTGACCCCCATTCAAGCATGATGCACCGGTGACAAAACAACTATTAGATCCAAGGTTAAACATAAAAATAAATAAACCTTTGACCATAGAGAATAACATGTATAATAGTAAGCCCATGACCGTTATCCCGCACGTACCGGTATACCATGTCATACGATGCAATTTAATATTCACTGTCTTTTACATGCATGATTTTTATAAACTAATCATTTTCATTATCTTATTATTAATCACTCATTTTCACAAAATATATTTCACGGTAATCAAAAAGTATATTTTATGTGAGATGTAAACATGCACATTTTGGTACACAAAATAATCATGCAATGCGGGAAAAATGATAATAACAAGTATCCATGTGAGTTTTACTCACCTTAGTCTTGATTTTCAACCGGGTTAATCCCTTGACAATCCACAACGTCCAAATCCTTGAAGCTTTTCTCTAAGTCCTCATGTTCCAAGCACACTTCATTCTCTTAATCTCCTCTCAAAATCTCATATTCCCTTCAATTTCTTTCTTTCTCTCTCTAGGCGCTGCTGGGTCGTTCTTGGGGTTGGGGACGCATATAATGGAACCCTAGTCCAAAACACCATTTTAGCTCAGAAAACTCAAATCTGCGTGTTTGATACAGGGGTGAACGTTCTCAGTCGATAGTCGAACGTTCACGATTGATTTTTATGCAGTTTGACCACTTCACACAATGTTTTGTAAAACATGCGTAACTTTTGCTCTAGGTCTCAAAATTTCGCGTGCAAAATCATTTTCGAAAGCTCTTTTCGAGGAGCACCCCATGGTGACCATTCCAAGATTTTTGTGCATCTTCTTGGGATTCAAAAATTCAATGTTTCCCCTCTTAAGACAGTGTTTCCAATACTTTCTCATTCTTTAGGAATCCCTCCATAGAGTGAAAACGTCTTCCTCAAACCAAAGCACTTCGACATTCTCTCACTATTAGTAACAGTGGCTCAAAGGGTTGGAATGCGCATAAATCACAAATGGGGGTGTGGTATTTATAAGGGAGAAATCGTAGAGGATAACAATCATCTGATTTGCCAACTGGCAAACGTTTGTCAAGCGAATCGTGAACGTTCTTGTAAAATCTAGGGTTAGGTGATTGTTCGACTTACAACCACGATTGTTTGTGGTACGGTTTGACACACATGCTGAAGGCGTGAGATGTACTTTTCGACACACAGTACAACACATCAACAATCATTCGTGGTGGGGGGGACCCAATCGTTCTCAGTGGGAACTACGATCGTTTGTGAGTGAATCGTGAAAGTTCATGACTCTCAGCGAACGTTTGGTCAACGCAGAAAAGTAAAAAAGTCTTAATTTTCAATTAAAACCTACTTAATCCTACTAATAATCTGGAGCACTATATTCTCCCATCCTTATAAAAATTTCGTTCTCAAAATTTCAAAATCCCAAAATGATAACACAAGAAGGAATAGTAGCATCAGCTTAATGTCCATAGCCTTATACGGTTCGTGTTTGGTTAATTATTGGGCAACCTCATCCCATCCATTTTTCGGCACTATAGCTTCTTCGTCCAAAATTGATTCACATCGGCGTTCTTCGAAGATGTAGCAATTCAACTTGCAGATAGAGTAGTTTTATAGCAATCTGGGTTTGTGGGTATCATTGGCATGATATTATGCTTCCTAGATAGGAGCAAACTTATCTTAATCAATTACTCTCGACTAATCGAACTATTACTGGTAACCATAATGACTAGGCACATAGTCCAAGACAAAAAAAAAATTAAAAAAAAAACCATATAAATAAGATCCTTGAACCTCAATGTCGAGCAAGACAAAAAAGGAAAAAGAGAAAATATTTTGCTAGTAAGGGTTTACTTAGCAATCTAAGGGCAATGACAAGGTAAATTCTGGCGAGGATTGGTCTTGGGATTTAAGTGTGTCCATTGTGACCCCCCTCACCTACCTGGAAATTAGCCTAGATTGTACTTTGGAGAACTTTGTTCCCTTTTAGCAAATTGTTTTCTTTATTTTTGTTTGATTGTTTTCTTTGGATTAAACATTTGTGTATGTTTGGTGTATGCTTGGTAGAAGATCATTGAACTTAGACTTGACATCTTTAGATCCCGAAATTGAAAGAACTCTTAGGAGAAATCTTAGAAATTCTGTTGAGATGGGAGATAACATGCATGCAAATGAAAATGAGAGGAATCGGGGAGAAAATGTGGATCATACTAGGACACTTAGGGATTTGTTTGCACCCGTTGCAACAAATTCTCCTTCATGTATCATGTTACCCCCAACCAATGCCACTCATTTTGACCTCAAGCCTCATGTCATTCAACTCCTACCCGCATTCCATGGCTTGGACCTCGAAAATCCTTATAGCCATGTGAAGAAATTCAAGGACATCTGTGCCACCTTCAAATTTCAAAATTTTTCTGAAGAATCTGTGCATCTTAGGCTATTTCCTTTCTCACTCCATGATAGGGCCAAAGCATGGTTGGATTCAAACATGCCTGGTTCCATCACTTCTTGGGAGAACTTGCTCAACAAGTTCTACAACAAATTCTTCCCCATGTCCAAAGTCAACGAGTGTAGGAAGGAGATAAGCTCATTTACTCAAGAAGAAGATGAGAAATTTTATGAGAGTTGGGAGAGATTTCAAGATATGCTCAAGTGCCCTCCACATGGATACGAGAAATGGAGACTGGTGCAATTTTTCTATCAAGGATTAACTCAATCCAATCGTAGCATGATCGAGTCAATGAACGGAGGCGCATTTCTGAGTTTGACGGGAGAGGAGGCATATAGGACCTTAGATCAGTTATCCGACAATTCCCAACAGTGGGATTTTTCAAGCTATCGAGATAAGGCTGCTCGCATTCAGAAGAAGGGAGGCATCTATGAGGTTAAGGAGGATGTAGAATTAAAAATGAAGATAGATGCCCTTACCAAAAAGGTCGAAGCCTTAGTTGTTAGCAAATCCATGAATGCTGCCAACCCATTCCATGTTGACTGCTGTTCCATCTGTGCTAGTCCCTTGCACTTAGCACAGACTTGCCCTTCATTGCCTGCTTTTGTCGAGTCACCAATGGAGCAAGTGAACGCTTTCAACGATTATCGAAAGCAAGCCAGTGGACCCTTCTCCGAATCGTACAATCCAGGGTGGCGGAACCACCTTAATTTTTCTTGGAAGCAGAACCAGCCTATGGCTCAAGGGGGAGTTCCTCACCAATCACATACTCAATACCCCCCCTGGATTTCATCAGCCGGTTCACCATCAAAGCCGTCCATCCCAGCCAGCACCATCATACCAAGCCCCTACTCAAGCCCCTACCTCTTTTTCACAATCTTCTTTGGAAGACACTCTTAAGGCCTTAATCCAGATTACAGGCCAATCCATCAATGACGTGAAGAATGCTACCATGGTGAACACTCAAGCTATTGCCAAGATGGAGACCCAGATCGGGCAAATTGCTAGTCACCTGGGGGAGAGAGAGAAGGGAAAGCTCCCTAGTCAGCCTGTACCGAATCCGAAGTTGCAGTTTCATGAGGGAGGATCATCAAATGCAGTGCATGGGCAGGAGCATGTGCAAGCCATTGTAACACTTAGATCAGGGAAACAAGTGGACAACCAAGTGGTTCGCCCAGAGGAGAACCTTGCTGCACAAGGAGAACCAGGAAGCAGGAGCGTAGAAAATAGAGATGCCGAGCCATCTACATCAGCTCCGACCATAGAGACTCCTCCTAGGCCGTTTATACCTAAGGCGCCTTACCCTGATAGACTTCTCACGCCCAAGAAAGGAGGAACATTCGAGGACATTCGGGAGGTATTCAAACAAGTGCAGATCAACATTCCGTTCTTGGATGCCATCCAGCAAGTGCCGTCTTACGCCAAGTTCTTGAAGGACTTAATCATCGTCAAGCGGAGGAACAATGTCCCGAGAAAAGTTTGTTTGACCGAGCAAGTCAGCTCAATCCTCCAATACAGGCTGCCCATCAAGTACAAGGACCCTGGATGTCCTACCATCTCTTGCACGATAGGAGTCAGCCACATTGAGAAGGCCCTGCTTGACCTTGGAGCCAGCGTCAATCTCCTACCCTTTTCAGTTTACCTGCAATTAGGATTAGGAGAATTGAAGCCCACCTCCATGACATTGCAATTGGCTGATCGGTCAGTTAAGATACCACGGGGAATAGTGGAGGATGTTTTGATTAAGGTGGATAAGTTTTACTTCCCCGTGGACTTCATAGTGCTTGACACCGAGCCGGTACAGAACGTTGGAGTTCAGATACCGGTAATCCTAGGGCGACCATTCTTAGCTACGGCTAACGCCCTGATCAACTGTAGGACGGGGGTAATGAAGATCTCATTCGGCAACATGACGGTAGAGCTGAACATTTTCACCATCAGCAAACAGCCGAGGGAGTGTGATGAGATCAACAATGTCTGCTTGATAGAGGAAATCCTGGAGGAAAGCATTGAAGAATCAAGCATACAAGACCCCATGGAAGCATGCCTTGCTCAATTTGGAGAGGATCTGGACTAGGATGTCCTACTTGAGCAAGCAAATGTTGTTTTGGAGTTTACTCCTCTGGAGAGCAAGAAGGAAGAGGAGGCGGCAGTACCTGAGCCTCCAAAGAAGGAACTTAAGCCCCTACCGGACAATCTCAAGTATAAGTTCCTCGGTCCAGCAGAGACTTTGCCTGTAATCATAGCTTCAGATCTTCACACCGCTCAGGAGGAGAGGTTGTTAGATGTCTTGAGGAAGCATAAGGAAGCTATAGGCTGGACCATTGAAGACATTAAGGGAATCAGCCCCTCGGTGGTGATGCATAGGATACACTTGGAAGAAGACACCAAACCATCAAGGGAGCCACAGAGAAGGCTCAACCCGACCATGCAAGAAGTCGTCAGAGGAGAAGTCATCAAGTTGTTGGATGCTGGCATCATCTACCCCATCTCTGACAGCAAATGGGTGAGCCCCATTCATGTCGTGCCCAAGCGAGCTGGAGTTACAGTCGTGCAGAACAAGGAAGGCGAGTTGGTTCCAACTCGAGTACAGTCTGGATGGAGAGTCTGCATTGACTACCGCAAGCTGAACACCGCCACCAGGAAAGATCACTTTCCTCTTCCGTTCATTGATCAAATGGTAGAGCGGTTGGCCGGGCACGAGTATTATTTCTTTTTGGATCGTTATTCTGGATATAACCAGGTCCCTGTGGACCGTGAAGACCAAGAGAAGACGACCTTCACTTGTCCGTTCAGAACGTTCGCCTACCGACGCATGCCCTTTGGCTTATGCAATGCACCAGCTACTTTTCAGCGGTGCATGATCAGCATCTTTTCTGATATGGTAGAACGTTTCCTGGAGGTGTTTATGGACGACTTTTTAGTTTTCGGGTCATCTTTTGAGGAGTGTTTGCACCATCTCACGTTGGTTTTGGAGAGGTGTAAAGAGAAGAACCTAGTGCTCAATTGGGAGAAGTGTCATTTTATGGTACAACAAGGAATCGTGCTCGGGCACGTCATCTCTCGTCGGGGGATTGAAGTCGACAAGGCGAAGGTAGATCTGATATCCAACCTTCCTCCCCCACGGACGGTGAAAGAGGTTCGCTCTTTTCTGGGCCATGCAGGATTCTATCGGCGATTCATCCAGGACTTCAGCAAGATCGCCCGGCCCTTGTGCAAACTGTTAGTAAAGGAGGCCCCTTTCATTTTTGATGAAGATTGCAAGAAGGCATTTGGGGCCTTGAAGGCAATTCTGACGTCCACACCCATCATTCGGCCCCCGAGCTGGGGTACACCTTTCGAGATCATGTGTGACGCATCAGATTACGCCGTTGGAGCTGTGTTGGGGCAGCGCATTGACAAACTTCCCCACGTCATTTATTATGCAAGTCGAACTTTGAACGACGCCCAGCTGAATTATTCAACCACTGAGAAGGAGCTGCTGGCAGTCGTGTTTGCTTTGGATAAGTTTCGATCCTACCTACTAGGATCGAAAGTCATCATCTACTCGGATCACGTGGCATTGAAGTATCTTTTTTCCAAAAAGGATGCTAAATCTCGCTTCATCCGGTGGATTTTGCTCTTACAAGAGTTCGACATTGAGATTCGGGACAAGAAGGGTTCCGAAAACGTGGTGGCTGATCATCTCTCGAGGATTATCGTGGACTTCACGAAAGAAGCCGCCCCCATTTCTAAGACCTTCCCCGATGAGCAGTTAATGCATATTGCTCATGCTCACTCACCATGGTTTACTGACATAGTAAACTATCTTGTCACCGGTCAAATGCCTTTGCATTGGGGACGACAAGATAAGTCCAAATTTATGTCCATGGTGAAGAATTTTTTCTGGGACGATCCTTACTTGTTCAAGTATTGTCCCGATCAGATCATTAGGAGATGCATCCCCGAGCCTGACCAATCCAGTGTCATCTCCTTCTGTCATGATCATGCCTGTGGAGGCCACTTCAGTGCAAAGAAGACCGCTGCAAAGATTTTGCAGTGCGGATTTTACTGGCCTACCATCTTTCAAGACGCTCACACCTATTGTGTTTCATGCGAGCGCTGTCAGAAGCTAGGGAGTATTTCACTTCGAAATATGATGCCCCTCAACCCGATTCTTATTGTTGAGATTTTCGATGTATGGGGCATTGATTTCATGGGACCTTTCCCAAACTCCTTCGGCTATCTGTACATTCTGGTTGCTGTGGACTACGTGTCCAAATGGGTAGAGGCAGTTGCCTGCAAGACCAACGACCACAAAGTTGTGGTCCAGTTTTTAAAGGACACTATATTTGCTCGTTTTGGTACTCCTCGAGCAATTATTAGTGATGGTGGAAAGCACTTATGCAACCGGGTCTTCGAGCAGCTGATGAAGAAATATTGCATCACGCACAAGGTTGCCACTCCCTATCACCCTCAGACGAGTGGACAAGTGGAGGTTTCAAACAGAGAGATCAAGAGGATTTTAGAGAAGACGGTGAACCCGTCAAGGAAAGATTGGTCTCTCCGGTTGAACGATGCATTATGGGCATACCGGACAGCGTTCAAGACACCGATTGGCATGTCACCTTACCGTATCGTGTACGGGAAAGCATGCCATCTGCCTGTGGAGTTGGAGCACAGAGCCTACTGGGCCATTAAGCAGCTGAATTTCGATCTCACAAAGGCTGGCTCACAAAGGAAGCTCCAACTCAATGAATTGGAAGAGCTGAGGAACGATGCCTATGACTGTGCTAGGATGTACAAAGCACGGATGAAGAAGGCTCACGACCAAAACATATTGAGACGATCTTTTGAGCCCGGTCAGAAAGTCCTTCTTTACAATTCACGTCTGCATCTGTTCCCAGGGAAGCTCCGATCTCGATGGACAGGCCCTTTCATAGTTCGATCAGTGTTTTCTTATGGGGCCATTGAGATTGAGGATCCAAAAAATGGCAGCACGTTCAAGGTGAACGGGCAACGATTGAAGCCATTTTTGGAGTTACAGAGCTCGGAGGTTGAGACGACCCTTTTAGAGGACCCGAGTTACTCGGAGTGATTGTCGTCAGGATGGAAAGTCTGGCTGAAGACTGAAAACTTAGCGCTTGTGGGAGGCAACCCTCATCATTTTTTCCTATCATTTGATTTTCTTTCTTTAGTTGTGATTTTCAGGACAGTGTCTGCCGTTCAAGTTTGGGGGAGCGCTTATCTTGTAGTGTGCCCAACTTGCATCACCACTTCGGTATTGTATCTCTAGCCACATTGGGGACAATGTGTTATTCTAGTTTGGGGGTCGGGTAGACATTTCTGTCTGTTTTCATTTAATTCTTGCTTTGTTGCCTTGTTAATACTCGTAAAAAAAAAAAAAATGCCTTATTGTTAGTTGAGCATGGTTACACCTTACTATGATTTGCATCTCATTGGTTTGTTTAACATGTTGAATTTTGCATATCATTAAATTCTGAGATCTTTTGACTCATCTTTGGATTAGAGAGACTTGACATGTTTAAATTATTTAGCATAAGCACATTAGCATTGTTTCTGTGGGGTATGAGATTTGAATTAAAAATTATGTATCTTGAGATTTGTAGGATGACTTGTTGATGAAACCTTGGCTTATTGATATATATTAAAAAATAATAAATAAATAAATAAATTATGCTTAGAATAATATCACCAACTTGACTTTTCATTGAGTAACCAGGCCCCTTGCCTCATTAAGCATTGTGTGTTCGCGTAAAAAGATGAGAATTTCAGCTTGGATGATTGTTTGGCTAGTTTGACTTCGTAGCCTTTTTGACTTGAGTAATTAAGCCCTTAGGGATGTTTTTACATCTAGTGCCCTAAGACCATCTGGTTTGGGAGTCACTGGCCCAACACTCGTTACACAGGTCAATTAGGAAGCTTAAAGGAGTCACACATTGCACAGCTGACACAAAATAATAGTAAATAATAATGAATGTAAGATAAGCCTTGGTTATTTGACGGAAGTCCTGCGAATTTTTGGATATATGTGCTTTGAGGAAAATCAAAACCCCATGATTCTATGTTATTCACACCTTACACTTTTGAACATGTGTTGTCTCAATTTTCCATCTATGAGTTGATCGATTTTTGATAACATGATAATGTGATATTCATTTTGTTAAACATGCTCATGATGTGTGAACCATGTGTTTGAATGATGATTTTCGCTCAATTGATAATACGGCATTTTAATGTTTGTGGGTACCAATTCTGGCAAACCCTCACGAGACTTCACTCGTCCACTAGGGAGTCCTAGGAGTTTAAAAAGGCTTGTTGCATATGCTAAATGCAATCGTTTCTCCCACGAAAGATGACTTATGTTTCATGCTTTGATTTTGTTTTTCATTTTGTTTTTGCTAAGGGACTAGCAAAATGTAAGTTTTGGGAGTATTTGATGAGTGCCAAATATTGTGTATTTGGACCCCTTGATTTGCACTAGTTAGACCTTTAGCCTTGTTATTTTCTAATGTTTTGGTTAGTTTTTGTGTTTTCTGTTTCTGTATGATAATAAGAGAGGAATGGCAAATTTCATAAGGAAATAACTGGAAATTCGGAGACCTTGACAAGTCGATCGATCGAACTTAAAATTCGATCGATCGAAAATTTGCCCGAAGTCGATCGATCGAAATAAAAGTCGATCAATCGAAATTTCCCAGAAACTGCTTTTGCAGAGCGCGCCAGAACGCCCAATCAGAAGCCAAAAAGCAGTCCTCCCTCTGATTTCCGCTGCAGAACACGCTGGTTTCGTGTTTGTGGTTGTCTCTAGCTGCAGAAGAACCCTAGAGGAGGGTAGAGAAGTCATTTCTTGCCCTAGCTTTCTTCTATAAAAGCCATAGCCATTCCCTTGTTGAAAGAGTAGTAGAGAGAGTATGAGGGGAGAGAATAGAGCAGAAACTCAGTAGATAGGTTTAATTTTGTGCTTCTTGTAGTGTAATTCAGTAGTTTATTTTCAGATACTTTCTCTTTGTAGAGCTTTTCTTTCATTTCCATGGTTGTTCATCATTTTCTTGTGGTATTCTTAGTCATGGAAGGCTAGTAACCTCAACTAGGGTTGAGGATGAAACCTTTCCATTGATGACACTCACTATCTTGCTGTACCACTTGCACATTTAATGATATATCATGTTAGTTGTTCAAGTTCCATTCATTTAAAGCTTTATCTTTTGCAATGAATGTGGTTAGTGGTGGATAAAGGACATTTTATGTGTTTCAATCGACTAATACATTGTTTTATCGGTTTGAATGATGATATCCATTGTGATTGAATGATACATTGGATGTTTTGATTTCAATCGGTACTCTTTGTGATTTGTAAATGTGTTGGATTCATTTAATGGTTCTTGGGTTTATGGTTAAGAAACTTGAATAACACCCTAAGCTTAATGTTCTTTGGGTGTTCAAGTGGAAACCAAGAAGTGTGAGTTGTGGGATTTGGTTTGGTGGATTCCTTAACCTTAGTTCCTTTTAATTTGCACATTTCATTACATCTCTTTTATTTAGTCTTTTGTTCTTGAATCAATTCTCAAACCTTTGGAACTAGGTTAAAATGAGGTTGATTAAGCAAGACACCAATATTTGACCATTTCCCTGTGGATTCTACCTCGCACTCGCACACACTATATTGCAAACGATTCGTGCGCTTGCGAGTACTATTTAAAACACACAACAGTAATAAATAAAATACAAATTTTAATTAATTTGTCTACATTTGTTCGCAGGTATCGATGGACCAGAGACCCGCTCCGGCGTCACTATATACTGTGGCGTGGCCACTCCACCCAGATGCCACTTATAGACCATTGTTGCTGGGTATGGTGGGCGTGACCACGTCAGATCACAGACAGACCAGCACAGCTGGATATTCTTGTTCTTCATATTCTGTGCCGCCGACATTCTCGCAGATGGGGATCACCTCACCGGGTCATGTGACTCGATGGTGGGTGCGAGAGGGTCATGATGCGATTAGCCCACATTGGGCTAATATGGGGTACTATCCGTACCCATTTACTGGACCTATGTCTTGCGGACCTGATAGTGAGACATAGGATGACAAGCTCCCGTTGTCACAGCCGGGGGAGATGTAGATGCCGGCTACGGGGTTGAGACAGATGCTGGCACCGGCAGAGAGCCAGGGCCCGGTACCTGGGAGAGCCAGATGCCGCTTTCTAGGGAGAGCCTGGTGCCACTTTCTGGTGAGAGTCATGTGCCAGATATGGGGGAGAGCCAGATGCCCCATGAGGGGGACGTTGCGATGTTGGGTCCCGATCAGTTGGCCCCTGATAGCCCACAGGATATGTTTTCAGATGACGATCAGCAGCCTCCCCTGGCGGAAGGGGTTGGTGAGGAGCATGCAGGCGACCCAGCAACCCAGTGCATACAGACTGACCAGATTCGGTTGATGGGTAAGTACATATTTATACATCATTGAAACTCATATTATGTTACCAATAATTAATATTAAGTTCGAAAAAATTATAAATTGAATTATATCATTTATTAATATAATTTAGATTTTTTAGTGTTTAACAATTAAATGTTATATATTTTTTGATTAGGGTACAATCCAGACGGGAGCATCTATTATGAGGTGATTAAGGACCCGGAGAGGAATTGGGTGCTCCCGAGGGGGAAGAAGATTGTGTTGCAGTACAATGCTGCAACACAACCCGTAGGACGAGCCTGTAATCTTTTTAGGCGTGCTACGGGCATGCTTATCAGGAGCGGGTCTCACATACATATGCAGGACGAATGAGCGAAGGTAGATAAGCAGATTAAAAGGGCTATATGGGACGCACTGATGGTATGTTTATGAAACTAATTTATTTATTTATTTAAATTAAACTTAATATTAAGTTTTTGTTGAACTTATAAAATTAATGCTTAAATTGAATGTGCAGTAGGAATTTTATCTACCTGTATCCATAGACGATGGCTGATATTGACCGTAAGCACCGCTCGTGGAAGTCGAAGTTTAGAACCGCGCTAGCTATTCGACAAAATGTGACACGCCCGAGATTATACGTGCGAGAGTGCCGGATAAAGTTTTTGCGAAGTATGACACAACAGATGTGGAGTACCTGCTGAGCGATTGGTGCATCGAGCAAAAAATGGTATGTAGGTCTTTGGTTGTATTACTATAATGTTGTGTATTTTTAATAACAGTTCATTTAATTTTATTACTACTTTAAGTGTGTCAATGCTTACATTTTTATGAAATATTCAATGCGTAGGCGACCTGTGAACGGATGAAGCGGATGTGGGAGCAGAATGACCTCCCCCATTGTCTGGGATCCAAAAGTTATGCCAGATTTAATCACGATGAGATATGAACAAATATATGTATATGTTTTTCATATTTGTGCCTAATTGTTTTTTTTTTTTTTTACATTAAATGAATATTACTGTTTGTTATATATTTCAACTAGATGGCGACAGGCATCTACATTTGCACGCCCCCCACTTGCGCCGAGTCGTTCGTGAAGACGCACACAAGGAAGGACGACACTTACCTGAATGAACGTACACGGGTCCTATGCGTATGCCATTGATCTATTTTACTAATATTTCTAAGTTATGCGTGTGATAAAGTATGTATTCAATACATGTGTATTTTATATTGACAACGTACAGGAGAGAATGATGCAGAATTTATCCTGTGATCTTGCCGCCACGCAAAGCGTCTCAAAAGATACGGTGCGTTGGGCACCGAACGATGCGTACGAACAGGCGTTGGGGAGGCCTGAGTACGCGGGGAGGGTTCAGCAGGTTGGCCCGAACGTTACTCCTGTTCGTAGGACGTGTTTCTCGTACCGGGCTCACTTACAAGGGGGACCATCTGAGGGCCCATCTCGGGACTGGGCCGTACATGCCCGAAGGATGGAAACAATGGAGACGATGCTACGGGCTGAGAGAGAGAGAGAGAGAGGAATGACGCCTTGGAGCAGCGCATGCGACAATTCAAGGCCTTCATGACCTCTATGGGATTATCACATGTATGCCCTGGTGCTCAGCAGTCTTCACTTGCAAACGGAGGTAGTACGTCGTCTGTTAGTAGTTCATCTGCAGGTATGATTCATATTGTGTAAACTGCTTATTTTTTTAATTTATTTTCATTACTTGTTTAAATTTGCATATAATTTTATATACTTTAATTGTTTTTATTACTTGCAGGTAATGCGACAACGATTGGTTCGTTGTCGCCTATTGGACGACGGTTGAGCCAGCACTCCCCTGTCGGGACACCATCTCTTGCGCAGCAATCGCCGGTTGGCGAGTACACGCCTGGGACGGTACCTCGTGATCCGCAGGGACGCCCTTCAGATTTGTAGATATTTTGTGTAATTATTTTTTGTTAGTAACGAACACGTTTATTAGTATATGGTATTCAAATTTGTAGATATTGTTGTGTTGATTTGTGTAGTTAACAAACACGTTATTAATTATTGATTTGTGTAATTTGATTTTGTGATATTTTTGGGTAATATAGATTTTGTAACATTTTTGGGCGGAAATAAGAAATTAAATTAAAAAAAAAATTAACAAAAAAATTAAAAATAAAAAAATAAAAAAAATGCCACGTGTATAGGAGTACACGTGGTTGACAGTCAGACACGTGTACCTAAGTACACGCGACTGACTATCAGCCACGTGTATATTACACGTGTCTGGCGTGTGGCAGTGTGTTTTATGGGCCACGTGGCACAGTGGCCACGTGTATTTACTGTACAAGTGGCAAATTGTACAATTCGCAACAGCCGGATCTACCACGCCTCGCACACGTGGCAACCTGTTTGCCACGTGTATGGGCTCCATACACGTGGCGACCTGCAAGTGGCAAAATGCAATTTTTTTTGTAGTGAGAGGTAGATAGTGAAATGTACAACAATGATAATGGGTTTCACCATTGTTGTCTGCAAGTTGAGAGAGAGGGAGAGAGAAACTGGACTTGTAAAAAACAACCAATGAAAAGAAGAAAGAGCCAGCTGTTAGTGGTGAGGGTGGAGCCAGCCGCCGTCGCCGATGGCTGAGAACGGGTCTTGGTTTCAGATCTGGCTAGACCATAACGGGAAAAGACAAAATGCCTCCATTTGATGATTGATTTGCTGCTTTCATTCCTATTCTATTTGGTTTGTGTAGATGATATGTCAAAGTTTTATTGGAGGCAGTAAAAATGATGTTTTGCGGATGGTCCTTATAGAAGGGGCTATCATTTTGTTATTACTACTACCAGGAGAGAAGAAAAGAATAGAAACTTAGAATTAGGTTATATATTTTTAATTATTTACTTTTTTTTAAAATAAAAAAAAATTGTATATATATATATAAACTGATTACTAGTTACTCAGTTATTAACTGATTTTCTAAAACCTTATAACCGATAACTACAACTAGGGTACCCAGTTATCCGGTTGCGATTATTTCGGATTTTTTGGTTTTTCAGTTAGCAGTTGTTGGAGTTACCAATCTTGTACGCCTGTAGCTCTAGTTGGAGAACAATCATTAAACAAACATTTGTCTTTGGATATGTGATTCTCACATTTATTTTAAATTGTTGAAATCATTTGATTGGGGACAAGTTTTCCTCCAAATTGCATTTGAAAAATATTAAATTTGACATCTGTCCTTAGACATTGTAAGGAGACTGTCTATGCATTCTCCATGTTGCAAAGATGTGAAGCAAAGGGGCGTTACCAACCATACGGGGAAAGATGGAGAGTTAATTAGACTGCAATCGGAACAAGAAGAAAAAAATGACGACAGATTTGAGGCAAACCAATTGCCTATAACTCTCCCATTCACTAAAGAAGCTGCTGCTAAACTGTGGCTTGATTAATTGATGTTCAAAATCACTTGCCAAATATATATTGGTGTTACATTGTTGCTACCATGGTAATCCAGTCTCGTTGATGTACAATATATTTCAAACACCAAAACACTTAGCACTCTGATGTAAGGCTCTGCACATGTTGATCCACTTCTCACCCACGAAAAGAAACAGAAGTACGGGAAAGAATTTCTTTTGGGTTCTGTATTAAACAAAAGTGAAAATCCTACAAAGGCTGAATTTCCAAATTGGTTTGTTCGCCATTTCCGGACGATGCTGCTGCAGACGGTTCGTTCTCCTTATTCTCACCGGTGCTCATCTCTTGAACTGGTGGAGGGTTAACAACGGTCATGGCTACAGCGGCGTTATCCGATAGATGATTCTTCATCTCCCTGTGCTCCTGACATATGGCACACCAGTGCATGGTGCAGTGCACTAGGCAGGGGTCACATGGTGAGTTCTGCAGACAAGCAACATGATTAGTCAGCACACGGCCAGCAGAACGTCTACAAATGACGCTAGAGAGTAATGCTATATATTATATTTTAATTCCACAATACTGACGTGACAGTTTCAATCAACTCTTAGATTTTTTTAACAATGACTAATCTAAGGGTTGGTTGGGATTGTCACGTCAACATTGTGAGATAAAAATGTAGTTTATAGCATTACTATGCTATAACATTTACAGATAGCTATGTGAAATAAAAAGTTCCACTAGCTTTTCTGTACGAAAGTAATATCTTTAGTGTGTTGATGAACAAATCCAGGGCTCAAAATGTAAGTCATCTAAATGCATAACGGTCAAGAGCAAGTTACTCCTTCAACTAAGTGATCGCATTAAGCACATCAGGGTGGATATAACTACAAGTTTGTTTGCATATCAATCTATATCTAAAGAGTAACCTGGATATCTTGTTTCCCTCGGGTTGAAATTGGTGAACTTCTTAACTTCAAAGTCTTTGGCCATTTTTTAGAAATAAGCATATTTCCTGACAGGACACTATAAGACATGAACAGGTCAAATCTATTGTGCCACCAGCGCTGGCAATGGTGGCAACCAGCTCAGGTGCAACGGCCTAGGCAGCTCCATGCACAACCCCAGTAGCTCAGTTTAACCCTCCTCTCACTTGGTTACCACTCCTATGTTCCACATAGGTGGCTCAATTGCACTTGATTTATAAAGTGATGGTTAAGCTGAAAATGAGTAATCTTGGTAAAAAGTTGCATACTCCTTAAATGAAAAAGAGATTTCCTTGCTAACAGGATGAAAGCCGCACCCACAGAAAAGTAATTCAACCAACAAACCGGCTTGTTTACACTATTCCACAGCAATAAATTGCAATATTCCTAGACAAATAATTCCAAATGCCCTCACATTTTCCGACAACAGAATCATTATCAAATTGAAAAATATATAGGCAAACTATTATGCTCTATGAATATATTTTAGTTTCAGGAGATCCAAAAAGCATCAAATATCTCATGTTCAAATGCACAAGCAAAAATCTTAAAACTCACAAACACGCAGACTTGACAGAGTGATTATTTCAAAGACAAACACCTAAATCAACACTGGTAAAACAATAAATTTCCCATAAATTCATGGTACGTAGAGGAAAAACTCCTAACATATTCTTGCATATCATATCGGATATAAATGATATTTATTGAACTAACAAAAAATTTCCAGGTATAATGAGAAATAATGAACAGAACCTCATGAATAATGAGAATCACAATGCTGAAAGATACCATGCCAGCAATAATTACAAAAGAGGAAAAGTGAATCGAATCTTCCAAATGTTCACAGGTGATTTAAAGTTTAAGACCATACCTAATCTGCGCATTTGCAACCAATGCAATCCAAGATAATAATGAGACAAAATGAAATTACCTTAAGATGATATTTCTTCTGCAATGATTGTCGAAACAGACCAGTGTAGATGCCACACATCCACCAAGCAAATAACAGGCCCTCGCAAATGAGAAATGATGTCTTAGGATCAATACCATGGAAGAGAGCTGTTGCAGCTGCAAGTGCAATTCCACCTTCAACACACATGCCATGACAAACGCATGCATTGGTCCAAGGAATATCATGCAAAGCTTCAACATTACGCCCAAACAAAACACATGGGCAGAAGAGCCCAGTCCAGCCTGGAACAGAACCACAATGATTTTAGAATGATCAACAATCATGAAAAGAACAGTGACAAACCAAAGAGGTAGTTACATTTCTCTTCTGTTTCTAGTCCTTTTACTTCCTGTTCTGAAATCTAGGCAATCTATGATATAAAACAATTGAGTGGAAATATTAACATCAACAAAATGCCTTTCTGTGGAAATATTAACAATCATGATTTAAGAGCTGTCAAAGATATGCTTGGTGTCCATTAAAAGGGAAGTGGAAAGACGTTTAGTTATACTGGAAGTGGGCCAGATTCCATCTGGGCCCGTAACTAAGCTTAAACCTAACCTGCAAAGTAATGTGACTGAAGGAGGGGGTTATAAGGTTTTGGGCCCATGTGATTCTGGGATTGATATGGGCTTATGTGCTTTAATAAGTCCGAAGGGCCGGACGGAAGGAAGGCCATTGGAGAAGGGGAAATTAATCAAGGGCCGAGAAAGGATGAGTACAACACTAGGAAGCCTAGAGTTTCTCAAAGAACGTTGAAGGGCCTAGCTTGAAAAGGGGGGCTGTTTATCAACAGTGGCTCAAACCAATAGATAACATTATATGGAGAGTGAAGGAAGGTGTGGTGGGTTTGGTCACTGGTTTGTGCAAGTCTAATAAGAAGGAAATTACTCCGACAATAACACAACAAGCCGAGGCGAGCTCAAGAGTTAAGGAGGGATGCGATGATGGAGCAATGTCAAGGTGGTGAATGCTCAGCCTTCTTCAGATAAGGTAGAAGGAAGCACAGGTGTACCGACAAGGGTGGTTAATGCTCAGACGAAGAAGGCAAAAGCTGCCAGATCATTTTGTTTTTTTCAAACAAGGTCAAAGGAAGCATGGGTGCTCTGACAAGGGTGGTTACTGCGTAGAGGAAGTAGAAGTTGCCGAAATAGCTCGGCCTTCTTCATACAAGGTTGAAGGAAGCATGGGTGCACCGACATGGGTGGTTAATGCTCAGGCAAAGACAACAAAAGCTGCCGGATCATTTTTGTCTCTTTCATACAAGGTCGAAAGAAGTATGAGTGACCTGGAGGGGGTGGTTATTTCACAAATGAAGACGGTAGAAGTTGCTGAAACATCTCGGTCTTATACAAACAAGGCTGAAGGAAGCATGGGTGACAGAAATGAAGGAGCAGGCAGGAGAATGGGTTTATGATACTGGGGACTTCTTCGGATGCAGATCCTAAGGATGGGTCAGGGATTAGTAATGGAGAGACTCGGTTGCGGATAAATGGGTGTATGAACGGGACAGAGTTTTCCTCCAAACCAGTATATAAAAATGCTATCTGTCCCTTTTACATGTGAGAAGCATATACTTTTTAAATAGCAAGGACAGAATTAAAAGAAATTTTATTAAAAAAGCATGTGTCTCTTCCAACTTTGTCCTCGTTATTTAAAAAGTACGTGCTTCTCACATGCAAAGTGGACAAATGACATTTTTATAGATTGGGTTGGAGGAAGTGGAGGAAATCTTTGTCCATATGAATGTGGGACTGTCTTCAAGAAGTTCTTCAGTTCAAAAGAAAGTTTCCTTCTCCGTTGGGGAAGTTAGGATGGGAGATCAGTTTTAGCAACGGATATTAGATAGTGGAGAAGGGGATAAAGTGCCTATATTGAGTTGGTATCTTGGAACCTCCCCGGTTCCTTTGGATAACGAGTTGGGGGAAGGGAGAATATAGGGTCAGATTTCAAAGGTGGTGCAGGCAAATGATTGGAATGGAAATGAGATGGATAACAATTTGCTTTCCCAGCAAACTAATAGGGAAAAGAGAGATGCAACTTTTGAATCCCTTATCCCAAAGAAGGTCAATGTTGTGGACATTAAGGATTTATGTCCTATAAGTTTAGTGGGTTGTGTTTATAAAATTATTTCCAAGGTCATGGCAAACAGGCTAAAATCAATTTTGGGAAAGATTATTTCATGTCCACAGAATACGTTCATCAGAGGTAGACAAATTATGGATTTAGTTCTGGTTGCTAATGAATGTTTGGATAATCGGATTAGATCTAAACCTAGAATGTTGTGTAAGTTGGACTTGGAGAATGCTTATGATTATGTTAATTGAGAGTTTTAGTTATATTTATTGAAAATATGTGGCTTTGGGGCGAAATGGAGAGATTGGATAGGGAATTCTATTTCTACGGTGCAATATTCCATTCTTAATTATGGTTCTGTCGTCTTTTTTTTAGTAGTTCTCATGGATTGAGATTTTTTTTTTTTTGATAGGTAAGTTCTCATGAATTGAGATATGGGGGATCCATTATTACCTTTTTGTCTCAACCCTCCGCCGTTAAAATTTTTTGTTAAATCCCGTCAAAATTTTCAAAATACCTTTGTGTTTTGTTTTGAAAAAATTATAAATTTTTTCAAAGATTCAGGCATGAGTATTTTTGTAAATTCCATTAAATTTTGACCAACACCTAAATCCTTGCAATTTTTTTTTTCCTAAAAAAAAAGGGGGTATTTTGGAAACTTTGGTAGGATTTAACGGAAAATTCTAACGGATGGTTGAAAGTGAAAAAAATTGAAAGATGGATATCTTAATATGACACTTTTTAAAGTTTGGGTAACTTATTTCGAAAGTGACGAAATATCAGGGGTTATAAGTGAAGTTCTTCCAAAAAAAAAAAATTGGATAAGTCAACATGTGAATGCCAACTCAAAATCATATAGCAGATGAAGCTCTTACAACTTTCAGAATCTTCAGTACAGCCACAAATTCCTGTCGTCCAATCTTCATCTGCAGGTGGATGGTAGCTTTCAGGTAGCGGTTGCCCACATTCATTACATCTATGAACGACTAACTGTCCAATAGGAGACAAAATCAGTGATTAAAAAGTAATAAATAAACAATAATCTTTTTTTATCACATTATAATCAGATAAACCATGCAATGGAATCACATGTTCTGCTTTGGCACATTAAAGTTAAAAGAGAACTTTAGCATTGGGAAGAGAGGGGGTTGCAGAACTAGGGGACCCTGTAAAGCTCTCTTTTGTTCTAATTGTTGTTGAGTATTCACTTATCAAAAAAAAAAAAATTGTTGTTGAGTATTCAAAGGTCAAAAACAGAACACGCAATGTTCTTAGTAAACAACTCTGTGTGTGTGTAAAAAATGATATCTACCCAATTGCATCTCCATGAACTTTGAATAATACAAAAATAAATAAGAAATTTATTTGAAGTTACGAAATTCACATTCCATTTGCAAACTAATTTTCCATATCTAATGGTAAATGTAAAAGAAGAAACAAGAATATGCCTAACACATATACAATCATTGGAAACACTACACAAATACGGTCAAATTTACAAACCGAATCAAAACAAGTTCTACATTCTCCAACATTCCACAGTCGAATGCCTTTTGCCACTCCAGGATACTAACTATTAAACTACACACACAAAAACACGTGATTATCCATCAACCAACACTGAATCGGGGACGGAAATTCATCCAGATAACAAACCCTCTCTATTCGGCTGGCGAGAAAAGTGTAAAAATGGAACCAAAGCTATAAATTCAACCACCCAAATCACATGTTTTCAACCCAATCGGGGACGGAAATTCATCCAGATAACAACCCTCTCTATTCGGCTGGCGAGAAAAGTGTAGAAATGGAACCAAAGCTATAAATTCAACCACCCAAATGACATTGTTTTCAACCCTTCCCCAAAACACCTTTCCCTTCCATTTTCTCGGCAACCAAACAGAGCAACAAGAGCAAACTCCAATCCAACACAACGCCAACAACCCAACAATCCGAGACAGAGAATCAAAATTCAAGTAAAAACCGAACCGTTGACTAAAATGAACAAATACAAACCAATACATTACACACACACACATACATATTGAAAATCAGCATATAGAGATTCTAAGAATCGAATTACGATCCGAAAATTGAGAGGGAAAAGAACCTGAGGGACTTGAATGGGTTGGTTGAGCTCTCCGGGGGTGATCTCCTCCAATGGCGCTTGATCCTTCGTCAACTTCACGTACCGCGAGTGCGCGTTCCCATCAGCCATCTGACCCCCACAAAAAAAACAAAATCAAACGGATGAGAGAGAAGAGTGTGAGATTAGAGAAACGGAGAATCTGAAGAGAAGAGGAAATGGACCTTTGGAATGAACTGAATTGAATATTCAGTTTCTGAGAGACTCTCACTATTTGTATCATCCAAATCTGGAGCAGTTTCCTAACTCCGAAACGGCCCGCCCCCCGTTGACGATTTACATCGAGGGACTGAAACGACGTCGAGATGGATTTATTTTTTTATTTTTGTACTCATACTGGATGCCATGGGATTGCTTTTTCACAACTTGAAAATAGATCTACCAAGAAAAAAAAGAAAAAAAAATCTACTTAGGGCTTTCTTTATTAAAAATAAAAGGCTTCATTCACATATTAGTTTATGAAAGCAATTGGATCTCAGTACTGTAAAAAAAAACCAAAGGTTAATTTTTATTTGTCAGATCGTCCAAGTTATATGACAATCATGTACAACAGTCTACTAAATAACATTATTATTTTTGTTGGATAACGAGAAGAACCATGTGGGTGAAGGTCAACCCCAACACTCATAAAGCAACCCCTTACCCATAGAATAATATTATTTAAACCCTGGGTGATCCACATCACTAATGATATTGTTATTGTGACCACCAATCAAATGTGATTGCGGCGATTACTTATAAAACCTTTGGATCCAAGACCAAACATTAAACATAAATCTCTAACCATGGGGTCAAGCCTTTATAACAGTATGTCTGCCAAAAGTACATGACGATCCATATCATATGTTCAATTATCACAATTTATTAATAAGTTATTATTCTTCTCAATGCACTTATAAACATTTGTTAGAAACCTTAGGCTCATAACATAATTATTTAAGAAGCATGTATTTAAAGAATGCAATGTTTAATAAACATATGACATGATAAAATATCCAACCATTCCGTAAGCATTTACTTACCTTGAACGCTCATCCTCAATCTCAGACATCTTAACTTCATGTCATGATACTCTAATACTAGACATAATCCACACTTGGAACCATAATTTTACATGTGAAACCCCAATCATGCGTTAAAACCCTAATCATGAGTCTAAGATTTAGGGTTTTAACATATTGGAAAAATAGCTAAGTATGTTTAGGTACGAGATTAAACAGTAAAAGTATGCATGAAAACTAAGGATTAGAGATTTGGTTAATTATTAACCGAAGGTAGAAGCTCTCCAAACTCTAAGAAACAAAACCTCTTGTTAGAATATATTATTGCCTTTCCTATTATGATTGTTAGAATATATTATTGCCTTTCCTATTATGATTGTTAGAATATATTATTGCATTTCCTATTAGAATTTATTCCCTACCTTAATTACTCTAGGGTTTTTTGGTCACTACTCATAGCCTCTTTATATATAGAGGTCTCTTGCAATATGTTATGAATATCGAGAATCAATACAATGTAGTCCTTAATATATTTCTGCTCATTCTCTTCCACTCTCTCTCTTTCACATATATTATTTATTTCATATATTTATTTAACATGGTATCAGAGCCACTATTCTTTGGCCTTCAATAAACGTCCTTGACGTTTCCAGGTGTCCTTCACGTTTTCTACGACTATCTCATAATTTCAGTCGTCCACATGTCGCCTCCCGCTTTTAAAATTGCTGTCAATCTCTTCCACGCCTTTATCGCAGCCACATCTGGAAAAAAACAATCCAGAATCAGGTATGTTAGTATTTTTATTGGCTACATTCTGGTTAAAACAAAAACACTTTATGTAATGGTTGCGTTTTAATAGGACAGTCGGGTTTTCAATCTTCATGTAGTCGGACAACGGTTTTTAAATCAGAATCTTCATATCTTCAGACATCTATTGTTCACAAGCTTCTAGAAGTTATCCATGAAGAGTCCTTTGCAAAAACCAAGACAAATAAGCCGATTCCTATGCAACCGTCTGGACGGGCCTTTGAAGGCGTCCGGACCCCCCGCAGTGTCCTACAAATAAACATTGAAGACGTCCGGACGTCAGAGCAATACCGTCCGGACGCTCGGTCAATCAGTATTCTAGAAGGAGTCAGTTTTCAGAAGTCGACATTGTTTGGGAAGTCTCTGCAATTCATCCGAACGACTCGGCATCACATCCGGACGATGTCCAGTATTTACAGACCGTCCGGACGACTCAGCAATACGTCCAGACGATATCCAGTAGTTCAAATACCTCCAGAATTCCGTCTATACGTGGAAAGGTTTTAGCGAAGATCGTTCGGACACTAGGTCAAGCCGTCCGGACGCAAACCTGATAAGGATAGAATTGCGCTATTTCTGAAGGATATCGTAGAAATCCATCCGGACGTGGCAAACTTCCGTCCGGACGGTCGATAGTCAGAGTCCGTTTCTCAGCATATTTAAGGTCTTTTGAAGCCTATAAATAGGGGGTTCTAGGTCTGTGTTTAATACAGAATTCGGTGGTGAATTTCATAGTGCTTTGAGAGGGTGTTTAAGGAGAACCGAAGATCTGCTAGCTCTCAAGCCGGTGCCAGTGTATGCTCAAGTGTTCGTGTGAAATCTATCTTAGGGGTTGACCCTAAGGTAAATGAATCCTTCAAAAACCCCTTCAGGTGGAAGATCTAATTGGGAAGCGTTCGTGTTGGGCTACACGTCAGAGTTAAATGTATGACTACTGCATAGGGTTATGTGAATACGAGTGTCTTATAACTAGCTTTGTTTTTAGATAGTGAATTTCTTGGGTTTGGCTGCCCCAGAGTGGTTTTTTTCTCTTCATAGAGTTTCCACTTCGTAACAAATATCTTGTCTCATTTAAATTCCACATTTAAGATATTTGTTTGCACACAAACACACACACTTGGTTTATTTAAGAAGTCAATAAATTATTTTTAATTGGTATCAGAGCCTGGTACACTCTGTTAAGATTCATTTCTCGAGTGTGATCTTGTATTAACTTCTTTGTGATATGAGTAATAATACTACATCTTCTTCACATGCTATGCCTGCTCATAGAACTATGTTTACTAAGCCCGACAGGGTTACTCATGATTCATCTAGTAGGAATGGTGATAAAAGGTACAAATCTATCTCTACTTGTCAGCATTGTGGTATTATTGGTCATACTCGTCCTAACTGCTTTCAAATACGCTCTTAAAAGCCATGGGTTAAAAAACAAGTTATTAGGAATAATGAGCCTGGTATTAGAAATCAGATCAATAATCTTTGTGATCAAGTAAAACTCATCAATGAAAAGTTAAAAAATCCTACCATTTTTAAGAAAAACTCTATCATGTCTAAAAAGGAAAAGGATGTCTCACATGTTTGGGTTAAGAAAAGTGACAATCTTTGCCTAGTTACTCATACTGCTTTAAAAGTTCTAGATACTTGCTTGTGGTATTTAGATAGTGCTTGCTCCAGACATATGACAGGTGACAAGACACTCCTCAAAGATATTCAAATGGCTAGAGGAGGACGAATTACTTTCGGAGATAGGAGCCATGCCAAAGTGATTGGAAATGGGCATATTGACATTCCAGGAATAGAAGTTTCGCAAAAAGCCCTATATGTAGAGGGTCTTAAGGCAAATCTTCTGAGTATCAGCCAATTATGTGATGATGACATGGTTGTCCAATTCTCTAAAAATGAATGCAATATCTTTGACAGCAATGAAAAATGGTTAATGGGAGGTGAGAGAACTAGTGACAATTAATATGGCATTCTAAATCTCTCTTTAGATTCTCAAATCATCTACAATAAAGCTACCCTTGATGAAAGTGAGCTATGGCATCAACGGTTTGGTCATTTAAATTTCACCAACATGTTCAAAATTGCCAGCAAGGAAGTTGTCAAAGATCTTCCTAAATTGAAGGATACTGGAAAAGGAGTGTGTGGTCCTTGCCAACTGGGAAAACAAACCCGTATTGCTCATAAAAAGATATCATGTATTCATACTTCCCGTAATTTAGAATTGTTGCATATGGATCTCATGGGTCCCACCAGAACCTGTAGCGCCTCAGATTGTTAAAACATAATTTAATGTCTTAAATTAGATTTAGACCTATTAATAAGGTTAAAGAATAAAAATGAATATTTATGTGAATAAATAACTATGTGTTTTATAAAATGTTTTATAAAAATATCCAATTGATTTATGAACTTTGTTCTATCGAAACAGATATTTATTTTATACCCGAAAATTACTGAGTTAATAAAATAGACGAGATAAGTAATCACTAGATTAATTAACTTCTTTATTATTTTAGTTAGTATATAATTGTGCAAAATATTATTTGACACTTTATTATTTAGTATAATAATAATATGTGTGTAATAATGTTCGTAATAAAATTATTTATGAAACCAACCGGAATAATATAAAGCATTTTTTAAAACTCATCTCTGCAGATCGTCCTTCACTCTGTTTAAACAAAGCAACTCCAGCTCTCATCACCTGCTCTCGCCACCTTTACAGCAAGCCCAACTTGCTGAGCATCTGCTCTCCTTCCGCCTATTTAACAGACCATCCTCCCTTCAGTAAACTCGCACCTCTTCAGTGTTTCACTGACGCCCTTCTTTCTTCTCCTTTCTTTATTCTTTTTTGCCTCCTTATCTTTCCTCTTCTTTGGCCGAAACATAGCATACCGGAGCCTCTTCCTCTTTCTTTCTTCTTTCTTTCCTCCCCTGTCTTCTTTCTTTCTTTCTGAAACACACAGAGAATGAGTGATTGAGAGAGAGAGTGAGTCCGAAAGAGAGAGATGCTGTCGGAGAGAGAGAGAACCCGGAGACCCGATCGTGGAGGACCCGTAGCAGACCCGAGCCGAACCCGTCAACGCCGGTGACCCGTGAGCTGTGGAGAACCAAAGTTTGAAACCCGATCTTCCCGAAGGCGCGATTTCCGGCGGGATGGCAGCGGGTCTGACGATTTTCGGTGGGACTAGGCGTGAGCTCCGGTGGGTCATCCGTTGGGGCATTCGCCGGCGAAATCCGTAGCTATTTCCAGCGAAACCACGAGCCAATCTTCGGTAGCTTTCTAAGAAACTCCCTAAACTAAATTCTATGATTTGATTGGATTAAATCAGTTTATTAGTCTGATTTGGTTTTGATGGTTGAGTAATGGCTTGGGGTTTTTGGCCGTGTTTCCCCCTGTTACAGTGAGTGTGTGTGTTTTGCTCCTGATCGGCCGTGTCTGGACTGATTGTGTGTGTATGTGTGTCGGCAGTGGCCTTGGTCTCGACAGTGTATATGGGTAGTGCTGGCCGTGTGGTTTTAAAGCTAGAGTTACTTCCCTGGTTGGCCGTGCGATGATCTAGTGTTTGTTTCTTATTAATGTTGAACCTTTCCCTGCCAGTTAGTGATTTTTGTTCTTCTTAGCCAAGTTCTCTGTTTCGGCAGTAAGGGGATTCTAGTGGAATAGTTTCAAAGGTTGGTATGTTTACCTAGTGGAGTATGTGGTGAGTTTTGGGCTGAGTTCATGTATTCACTGTTTGGGTATACCGGGTTGATATAGTTTTTTTATAGAAGACCGGTTTAGGTGTTATTGTTGAATAATAATAATATTATGAAAAGAAATGTTATAAATAGAATTACGATTTGTGAATGATGATATTAACACTTTATGTGTATATGTATTTATAATTATTGCAGATGATGAACTGAGAGACTGTACAAAAAAGACTATGAGTATTCCTTACTCACTCAGAATGATACACGTGGAGCTTTCTTTAATGTTTTGATTTCTGCTTTATTTAATAGTATGCAACTTGTTTGGAGCATGTTGTTTGGAACATTGCATGTATTAGTTATAAGTTAGAAACAAGGCAAAGGGATAGACATCCCCGGGTTTGAAGCCTTGGGAGGGATAGACAGCTCAGGATTGAGGCCTTAAGGAAGGGACAAGACATCCCCGGGTTTGAGACCCTGGGAGGGATAGACAGCCCATGATTGAGGCCCTGAGAAAAGAATAAAGGTTTTTGGGTTAGAGGCCCAAGGCAAAAGAATAGAGGTCCCTGGGTTAGAGGCCATTGGCAAAAGAATAGAGGTCCTTGGGTTAGAGGCCCAAGGCAAAAGAATAGAGGTCCCTGGGTTAGAGGCCTTTGGCAAAAGAATAGAGATTCTTGAGTTTGAGTCCTTGGCATAAGTGTTTATAACTGTCATCGTATTGTTGCATTACATATTGTTGCATCGCATATTTTTAATTAAATCAGTAAATCTATCATTGTTGAAAGCAGTTGACTGACCCATATATTTATATATGGGCGGTATAGCCCATTATGCAGGTACGAAAGAGTATAAAGCTCAATGATTGGATTTTATTAGCACTGAAGAGTTAGAACTGTTTATTAATGTAGCTAATGATTACAGTGATTTCTTTGTATCAGTTTGGAATGTAATATTTTAATTACATTTGTCTTTCAGTAAACTTTTATGTGTCTTTTTAAAGAAAATAAATATATTCCGCTGCGTAAGTTATCTCTGATGTAGTAATGTCACGTGGAAACTGAAGATTTCTGCTTATGAATTTGCTGGTTCAAATTTGGGGCGTTATAGAACCGCTAGTCTCGGTGGGAAGAAATATATTATGGTTATTGTGGATGACTATTCCCGGTACACTTGGGTTCTACTTCTTCAGGAAAAATATGATGCCTTTGAAGCCGCTCAGTGATTGTTCAAAAAAATTCAGATAGAGCAAGAGTGTCCTATCATGGCAGAGAATTTAAGAATGCTCATTTTGAATAATACTGTCACTCATGTGGCATTTAGCAGGAGTTTTCTTCTCCTATTACTCCTCAACAAAATGGGGTTGTGGAGCTGAAAAACAGAGTTTTACAGGAAATGGCTCAAGTAATGATTCACTCTCAAAATCTTGCTCAACATTTTTGGGGAGAAGCTATCAACACTGCATGTCATATCATCAATAGAGTCTACCTGAGGCCAGAAACTAGTAGGACTTCATATGAGATTTGGCGAGGTAAGAAACCCACTGTTAAATATTTTTGAACTTTTGGCAGTATATGCTATATTTTTCGTGACAGGAAAAATCTGGGAAAGTTTGATCCCAAAAGTGATGAAGGCATATTCTTGGGATACTCCACCAATAGTCGTGCCTACAGAGTCTATAACACCAGAACAGAAATAGTGATGGAGTCCATAAATGTGGTCATTGATGATGAGAAGAAGGCATATAACAAGTGGGAGATATCTCAGTCTACCCTAGAGACTCTTCCTCCTCTCACAGATAATGTAAGTGAGACTTCCTCTGCAGAAGTAGAACCTGTATCTACTCCTCCTATCTCTCCTACAGCAGCAAATGTTCTTCCTGATGCTGTACCTACTGAGGAAATTGATCCTACATCAGATCAAGATTTAGAGTTGTTAAATCCTCCGATAGAACCCGCCTCTTGGGTCAAGCTCAATCATTCTTCCAGGCAGCTTCTTGGAAATCTAAATGAAGGTAGACGGTTGAGAAATAGAATAATCAACCCCACTAATGAGGTTGCAAATCAAGTCACTTACAATTGCTATATGGCTCAATTTGAACTAAAGAAAGTATAGGAAGCCTTACAGGATGACAGCTGGGTTTCTACTATGCATGATGAGTTGCATCAGTTTTCTCGTAATATTGTCTGGACTTTGGTTTCCAGACCATCTGATCAAAATATCATTGGCACAAAGTGGATTTTCAAGAACAAATCAGACGAACATGGCACGGTGATCCGAAACAAAGCACGACTTGTTGCTTAAGGATACACTCAAATTGAAAGGATAGATTTTGATGAAACTTTTGCTCCAGTTGCCCGCCTTGAATCTATCAGAATTTTACTCTCTATATCTTGTTATCTTGGCTTCAAGCTTTATCAGATGGATGTCAAGAGTGTTTTTCTGAATGGCATTCCTCAGGAAGAAGTTTATGTAGAGCAACCAAAAGGATTTCTGGATCCTCACTATCCTCAACATGTCTACAAACTGAAGAAAGCACTATGTGGTCTCAAACAAGCTCCACGAGGGTGGTATGAAAGATTAACCACTTATCTTCTGGATAAAGGGTTCACAAGAGGACAGACAGATCAGACTCTCTTCATCAGAAATCAAGGAAATCACAAACTCATTGCTCAAATCTATGTAGATGATATCATCTTCGGGGCAACATTAGATTCTCAAGCTCATGAGATTACTGAAGAAATGATACAAGAATTTGAGATGAGTATGATAGGTGAGTTGACATATTTTCTAGGGTTGCAAGTTAAACAAACTTCTGAAGGGATATTTATCTCTCAAGCAAAATATGCAAAAGATTTGGTGAAGCGATTCGGTCTAGATGGGAAAAGCCATGCTCGTACTCCCATGAGCACAAATGTCAAAATGAGTGCTGATCTAACAAGCAAACAAGTGGATCTTACTCTTTACAGAAGTATGATTGACAGTCTTCTCTATCTCACGGCAAGCCGACCAGATATTGCCTTCTGTGTCGGAGTTTGTGCTCAATTCCAAGCTAATCCTAAGGAATCTCATCTTACAGCTGTCAAGCGCATCATCAGGTACGTAAATGCCACTGTTAATTATGGTATATGTTTTTCTAGAAAAACAAATCTTGTGCTTGCAAGATACTCTAATGCAGATTGGGCTGGAAATTTTGATGATAGGAAAAGCACCTCTGGTGATTGTTTCTATGTGGGTACAAATCTGGTAGCTTGGATGAGTCGGAAACAAGCCTCAATTTCTCTTTCCACTGCAGAAGCTGAGTATATTGCTGCTGGAAGTTGTTGTACTCAGTTATTATGGATGAAGAAATTACTCTGTGATTATGGCTTCACTCAAGACACTATGGTCATTCACTGTGACAATACCAGTGCCATAAACATTTCAAAGAATCCAGTTCAGCATTCTCGGACCAAGCACATCGACATTCGGCATCATTTCATTTGTGACCTTGTTGAATCCAAGGAAGTAGCTCTTATGTTTGTTCCCACAAAAAATCAATTGGCAGATATCCTCACTAAACCTCTTGATGGAAGCAGGTTTGAATCTCTCCGAAAAGCCATTGGTATCTGTGACATGTCCTAAACATGTCCTTGTTTCATGCTCGGATAAGCCTATCTGAGAGATTTTTTTTTTTGCCAAGATGGTCAAATTGACCAATTCGCTAGTTGAACCTAGAACTCATAAATTCTGACATTCTTTCTAGGTTGCAGCACCAAGAGATAAAAATGCATTCAAAACTGAATACAAATAGATAAATAACAAGATCTACTGCTTATACTAAATCTGTTCTTGATCTTGTCCTTAAAGAAACAGTCAGTGACCACATCATTACGGAAATAGACGGTCACTAAAGGACATAGTAAAAGAAAAGTGCTGCAGCTTAGGGAGAGTGTATCAGATGAGGGTAACTAGGCCGTACCATAATAAGGTTTGACTTTTGACTGATCTAACATTGATTTTTTCTCTTCTTTAGAAAATTCGGATGATTTAAGTCATATCAGTGAACTTCTACCTTTCTGAAAAAGTCTTCACACACACACACACATGCATTCCATGAGTTAAATTTACTTTTGAAAAATTTTGTCTGCAGGAAATTTTTGCTCATTGATTACTTAACTCTTTTTTATATGCTTGCGTATTTTTGATCAGTTATCTGACTGTTTTCACAGATTTCGATACACGTGTGAGCTGATTTTTCTTTGGGAACCTAACCTTGTTCATTTCTCTTTTGATTTATTGTTGGTTATGGTTGTAATTTCATACTCTATTTACCCTTTGTCATTGTGTGACAAAAATGGGGAGTATTTTTTGATTGTGGTTGGTGGTTAGACCAGAAATGTATTTCCAAACAGGTCAAGTGTTTTTGTCCCAAAATGGCCAAATGAGGAGTTTGTTAGTCTTTTTATTGGATATATTCTGGTTAAAACAAAAATACTTTATGTAATGATTGTGTTTTAACAGGACAGTCAGGTTTTCAATCTTCATGCAGTCGGACAACGGTTTTTAAATCAGAATCTTCATATCTTCAGACATCTATTGTTCACAAGCTTCTAAAAGTTATCCATGAAGAGTCCTTTGCAAAAACCAAGACAAATCAGTCGGTTCCTGTGCAACCGTCCGGACGGGCTTTTGAAGGCTTCCGAACCCCCCGCAGTGTCCTACAGATAAACATTGAAGACGTCCGGACGTCAGAGCAACACCGTCCGGTCGCTCGGTCAATCAGTATTCTACAAGGAGTCAGTTTTCAGAAGTCGACACTATTTGGGAAGTCTCTGCAATTCGTCCGGACGACTTGGCATCAAGTCCGGATGATGTTCGGTATTTGCAGACCGTCCGGACGACTCAGCAATACGTCCGGACGATATCTAGTAGTTCAGATACCTCCAGAATTCTGTCTGTATGCGAAAATGTTTTAGCGAAGAGCGTCCGGACGCTTGGTCAAGCCGTCCGGACGCAAACCTGATAAGAATAGAATTGCGCTGTTTCTAAAGGATATCGCAGAAATCTGTCTGGACGTGGCAAACTTCCTTCCGGACGGTCGACAGTCAGAGTCCGTTTCTCAGCAGATTTAAGGTCTTTTGAAGCCTATAAATAGGGGGCTCTAGGTCTGTGTTTAATACAGAATTCGGTGGTGAATTCCATAGTACTTTGAGACTGTGTTTAGGGAGATTCGAAGATCTGTTAACTCTCAAGCTGTTGCCAGTGTGTGCTCAAGTGTTCGTGTGAAGTCTATCTTAGGAGTTGACCCTAAGGTAAATGAATCCATCAAAAACCCCTTCAGGTGGAAGATTTGGTTGGGAAGCATTCGTGTTGGGCTACACGTCAGAGTTAAAGGTATGACTACTGCATGTGGTTATGTGAGTACGAGTGTCTTGTAACTAGCTTTGTTTTTGGATAGTGGATTTCTTGGGTTTGGCTGCCCCAGAGTGATTTTTTTCTCTTCATAGAGTTTTTACTTCATAACAAATATCTTGTCTCATTTAAATTTCGCATTTAAGATATTTGTTTGCACACAAACACACACACTTGGTTTGTTTAAGAAGTCAATAAATTATTTTCAATTGATATCAGAGCCTGGTACACTCTGTTAAGATTCATTTCTCCAGTGTGATCTTGTATTGACTTCTTTGTAATATGAGTAATAATACTACATCTTTTTTACATGCTATGCCTGCTCATAGAACTATGTTTACTAAGCCTGATAGGGTTACTCATGATTCATCTAGTAGGATTGGTGATAAAAGGTACAAATCTATCCCTACTTGTCAGCATTGTGGTATTATTGGTCATACTCATCCTAACTACTTTCAAATACGCTCTCAAAAGCCATGGGTTAAAAAGCAAGTTATTAGGATTAATGAGCCTGGTATTAGAAATCAGATCAAAAATCTTTGTGATCAAGTAAAACTTATCAGTGAAAAGTTAAAGAATCCTACCCTTTTTAAGAAAAACTCTATCATGTCTTAAAAGGAAAATGATGTCTCACATGTTTGGGTTAAGAAAAGTGACAATCTTTTCCTAGTCGCTCATACTGCTTTAAAAGTTCTAGATACTTGCTTGTGGTATTTGGATAGTGCTTGCTCCAGACATATGACAGGTGACAGGACATTCCTCAAAGATATTTAAATGGCCAGAGGAGGACGAATTACATTCGGAGATGGGAGCCAGGCCAAAGTGATTGGAAATGTGCAGATTGACATTCCAGGAATAGAAGTTTCGCAAAAAAGCCCTACATGTAGAGGGTCTCAAGGCAATTCTTCTCAGTATCAGCCAATTATGTGATGATGACCTGGTTGTCCAATTCTCTAAAAAGGATTGCAATATCTTTGACAGCAATGAAAAATGGTTAATGGGAGGTGAGAGAACTAGTGACAATTATTTCTTATTTAATGATTTAAATATTATTCAAGTAATTAATGTCATTAAACATACCTAGGGAATCCATTCTCAGTAGGCTAGCAAGACGAACCTTAGAGATGTCAGGGTGTCGTCTAGTGACTAGCATGTGGTATTAATTTATTTAAACAAGTACTAGGTGATTAGCTAGTTGTCGAAATATTTCAACAATGTACTTCGTCCAGAGATGTAAGGGATCCTCTACCCTTTCTAAAATTGTTTTATGTCATATTATTTTATCCATTAATTCTAGCATATTTACGAATAATTGTTCTCGTTATGTGTTTCAAATTTATATTGATGCATGAAAGATTGTTTTAAAATAGTTTTGAGATGAAAGTTGTTGGTAGAAATGATATTCTTGAAATTAGCAGTTTTAAGAAAAGCTTTAGTTATAAAGGATTTTCTAATTATAGTAAATTGCTTAGTTGGTCCTGAGACGAGAAGTTACTACTTTTTGAAATTAATGAAAAGAGAAGTGTAAAAACCCTCACACACGTTGCCTCAAGAGTTACCAAGCATAGTGAAAGGGATAAGAATAATTTGTGAGAAGGATTTTTTTTTTTTTTTTTTATAAATGAGGCACGTGTGTGGAGGAGACTTTTATTTTGGCCCCAGAGATATTGACAGAGATTCACAAAGGATTAAGCTCGGTACCGTTGCTTGAGATGGAAGCGCAACCGCTAAAGGATGTTGAGAAGGCGGAAATCTATCTCCAGGTCATGCTAAGTGCACTTTGATTAATTAGTTGATGGGGCAGGCTTGCGGGCACAGTTACCTGCCATGGTCACAACAAAGACCGCACAACCCTAAGTACACAGGGTGTAATAGTGTACATGAGCCCTAAATATGAGAAGTTTATTTATCAACTAGTAATTTTATACTTTACGAAAAATGCCAAATTTATATTTTATATTATGGAAATTTTTGATCTCAAGTGTGATTAATAATCGTTTTGAAGAAAATGAATTTAACTCAACCGTTTTATGGTTGATGGTTACCTTACTGAGCATTTCTTGCTCACCCTTATTTTGTTTTGTTTTGTTTTTAGGTTATGAGCAGAGAGACCTAGGCGGCCGGAATGGGATCTAGGCTTGCATTAGGACGTTGCATTTCAATTATCTTAATAAGTACACTGACACGATAAATTTAGTTTTCTCTGGATTTTCATTTATTTTATCAAACATAATGACTCTTTTCGAAATACTTGTTTCCACATTTTTTTTTTGAAGCCCTGAGTTTAAAAATTGTTTTTTTTTTTTAGAAATTTATTTAATTCAGCATATTAGCTAGGTTATCTAGTAGACCTTATGAATCTTTGCAATTTTGTGTAAGGAAATGGACGAACCTAACCCTTAGCGGTTTGGGGACGTTACAGTTTTGGTATCAGAGCAAAGGTTATAAGGTTCTGTAGACTCGTAGAAGCATCATCAAGATAGACTTAGTGGGGTAATCGGGAATCACATTCCAGCCTAGCAAAGTCAGTCCTTTTTGTCTTATATTCGGTGCTAGGGAACTATTCCTTAATTTTTACACTAACGTTTATAACATCAATTGTATAGATGTCACCCCACACTCGCAACCAAGGGAATCTCCACGAGAACGAGAATAGCAAAAATGTGGGGAACCCGGCGCCGAACTGAAACCCTGTGACTTTGACCGCATTGGCTGCCCAACTGGTGGACCTACTGAAGATGGGCGCAAACGCTAACCGAGAGGTGAGACAGAATGTAGAAGAGCAATGGGGTTGTACATTTGAGCAATTCAATAAGCAACACCCCCTAGTTTTGAAGGACTACCAGATGCGGTGGCTGCAGAGAACTGGGTATTGCAAATGGAGAAGCTAATGGAAGTTATGTGTTGTACGGACGAACAAATGGTCCCCTATGCTACCTTCAAATTTACAGCCGAAGCAGAACATTGGTGGACATCAAATAAGGATCACTTTCAACAACAGTTAGGCGAAGGCGTACCAATCACCTGGAAGAACTTCAATGATGCATTTCTGGAACGCTTCTTTCCTCAGTCAGTAAGCACAAGAATTCACAGACCTGGTGTAAGGATTGTCGATAGTGGAACAATATGCAGCAAGGTTCATAGAACTATCACGATTCGCCCCATACCTAGTTCCCACAGAAGACTTAAAGGCAAGAAAGTTCAAAAGGGGTTTACAACCTAGGATCATGAATTAGGAGGCCGGCTTCGAAATTGGAAATTTGACGGACCTTGTCAACAAAGTTACAGTGATTGAACGGACGTTGAAAATCAATGCGGAACCTTCAATCAAAGGAAGAGAAGTGCTCCACAAGGGAGCCGATATAGGGGACTTGCCCACGACCACAACAAAAGGAGATTCAACCCAACCGTTGGAAGGAACACAACTCCTCAATAGCCCCATCATCAGGGAGGAGGTGGTCAGCGCCCTACGTGTCAGACTTGTGGAAAAATGCATTATGGGAGATGCTGGCTTGGATAGCCGGGTTGTTATCGGTATGGTGGACCAGGACACCTTGCTAAGGATTGCAGGGCCCCTGCCAGCAACCCAACCAATCAAAATCGCCCAGGGGAACAACAGAATACTGCGCTTGCACGTGTGTATGCCTTGACTCCAGGTGATGCGGTAGCGTCAAACGAAGTAGTGACATGTACACTTTTGATTTCATCCCGCAAGGCTACTGTGCTTTTTGACTCTGGTGCAACACATTCGTTTGTGTCATACTCTTTTTCCCAATACTGTAACTTGATGTCTGAATGGTTGGATGTAGACCTAGCAGTAGCTTCCCCTGTAGGGAAAACTGTTGTATGTACCTCCGTAGTTAAAAACTGCCCTATTTCCGTACAAGGTCATGTCATGCCGGCTAATCTTGTTATATTTGAGATGAGCGAGTTTGATGTGATCCTAGGAATGAATTGGTTGTCCATGTACCATGCTTGCGTCGATTGTTTCTGCAAGGAAGTAGTGTTCAGACCACTAGGAGCGGCAGAATTCAAAATTCAGGGGAGTAGAGGTTTCAACTTACCAAAGTTAGTATCAACAATGCAGGCGACTCGGCTTTTGAAGCAAGGGTGTTCAGGGTTCTTGGCATGTGTGACAAAAGAAGCACCAGAAGCAAAACTTGAGGAGATACCTATCGTGCATGATTTTGTAGATGTGTTTTCGGAAGAACTACCTGAATTACCTCCAGACAGAAAGATCGAGTTTACTATAGATTTATTACTAGGCATGAGACCTATATCCAAAGCACCTTACTGGATGGCACCACTTGAACTCAGAGAGTTGAAAGAGCAGTTGCAAGAACTCCTAGATAGAGGATTCATTCGCCCGAGTGAATCACCTTGGGGAGCGCCCGTATTATTTGTGAAGAAAAAAGATGGGTCGATGAGGTTGTGTATTGACTATAGGGAATTGAACAAGGTAACCGTCAAGAACAAATACCCGCTACCAAGAATCGATGACCTTTTTGATGAATTACATGGTTTCCAAGTATTCTCTAAGATCGACCTAAGGTCTGGATACCATCAACTCAAAATTAAGGAATAAGATATCTAAAAGATAGCATTTAGAATGCGTTACGGGCACTACGAGTTCTTGGTAATGCCGTTCGGATTAGCCAATGCCCCGGCCGCATTCATGGACATGATGAATCGAACCTTTCAAGATTTCTTCGATAGGTGTGTGGTGGTATTTATCGACGGCATACTAATTTATTCGAAGAGCCGGGAAGAGCACGAGGAGCATTTGTCTACGGTATTAAATATCTTGCAGAAACAAAAAACTTTTTGCGAAATTTAAGAAGTGTGAATTCTGGTTGGAAGAAGTAACATTCTTGGGGCACGTCATATCGAAGGAAGGAATTTCGGTGGATTTCAGTAAGGTAGAGGCCGTGGTTAATTGGGCAAGGCCTACGAGTGTCCATGAGATACGAAGCTTCTTGGGCCTTGCAGGTTATTATAGGAGATTTGTTGAAGGATTTTCCAAGCTAGCTGCACCCTTAACCAAACTTACCAAGAAGAATGAGGCATTCATTTGGTTAGAGGATTGTGAAAGAAGTTTTCAAGAACTGAAGCACCGACTGATCTTAGCACCTGTTCTCACTCTCCCATCCAAGACTGGTGGATTCGTAATTTACAGTGACGCTTCCTACAAGGGATTAGGTTGTGTTTTGATGCAAAACAGGAAAGTGATTGCCTATGCCTCGAGGCAACTAAAAGTGCACGAACGTAATTACCCGACTCATGATCTTGAATTCGCTGCAGTGGTTTTTACCTTGAAGATCTGGCGACACTATCTTTACAGGGAGCATTGTGAAATTTACGCAGATCACAAGAGCTTAAAGTATTTATTTACCCAGAAGGAACTCAACATGCACCAAAGACGATGGCTAGAACTCCTCAATGATTATGACTGCTCCATCAACTATCACCCGGGGAAAGCAAACGTGGTGGCCGACGCCCGCAGCAGGAAGACTACAGTAGGAAGAGTGGCAGCGATGTTTATAACTCAAAAGGAGTTACTTCTAGATATAGATAGAGCGGGCATTGAAATGGCAATAGAAGAAGTGCGGTCTTACCTCAGAAAGTTAACCTTGGAACCAACCTTACTAGAACAGATTAGAGTGGCCCAGCTAGCGGACAATGAACTAATTAAGATCCGGGCAGAAGTCGGTAAAAGTGGATGGGAAGATTTTGGTATTTCTGAAGACAGGGCGCTAAGGTACCGAAATTGTTTATGTGTACCTAAGGAGGACAATCTAAAAAGGGTGATCTTAGCAGAAGCTCACCAATCACTGTATACAGTACATCTGGGAAGCACCAAAATGTATCGGGACTTACGGGAGCACTATTGGTGGAACGACATGAAGAGGGAAGTAGCACAGTTTGTAGAACGTTGCTTGACCTGTCAAACGATCAAAGCAGAACATCAGAAACCAGTGGGGATGCTCAAACCATTGGTCATTCCAGAATGGAAGTGGGAACATATAGCCATGGACTTCGTCAAGAGTTTACCGAATACGGTGACTGGACTGGATGCAGTATGGGTAGTGGTTGATCGTCTGACGAAGTCGGCACATTTTCTGCCCATTAAAACAACATATGACATGAGTCATTTGGCAAAGGAGTATGTGATTGAGATTGTACAACTACACGGTGTGCTAGTGTCAATCATTTCAGACCGTGATCCACGCTTTACTTCTCGATTTTGGCAAAGCCTGCAGGTCGCAATGGGAACAAAGCTAAACTTTAGTACCACATTCCACCCTTAGACGGACGGACAATTGGAAAGAACGATCCAGACATTGGAAGACATGATGAGAGCGTGTGTTCTAGATTTTAAGGGCAGCTAGAGTCTGATATGGATAGCAAGTTAGGGCTGATGTGGCACTGTAGCTGCATTAACCCTAGCCGCCTCTAGCATAATAAGAAGCCTCTAGCTAAATAAGGAGTAGAATACTTCTCCATATTTTCTTTCCCTAAGTGTCTTAGCTTAATAGGGAATGTATTTTCCATTAGTTATTTCCTTCTTAGTTTATTTTCCTGCATTGTGTTATGACGGCTAGACCTAATGGTTATGTCTTTTGACCTAGCCGTCATCTATTTAAGTGTAACCCTACTCAATGAATAAACATGCTGAATTATAATCAAACATAGACCTTATTGGTTGTTTTGGAGATCAAGGCTCTCTCGAAGTAGCCCATATCTTTTCTTTTGTTCCTTTTTATTATTTGATTGCATCAAGTGGTATCAGAGCCGGGGTTCCTCTCGTTAACCGCATTGATAAACCTTGAGGCCCGGTTTCCCTCACTAGAAACCAGAATTTTTTTTTTTTTGAGAAAAATTCCAGTTAATCACCATAGGTCGTTCCCGCAACAAGAACAAGGCCTACTTGGATTTTGCGGTGGAAGCAAGACCAGCCACGCGTTCATTCACCCAGCAACACGAACATCAAGTTATGGAAGGACGCATGGGCAGCTTGGAGCAAGCGGTGCAGGCCTTGACAGCCCGAATGACTGAGGCATTTGAGATGCTATCTGCCAGGGACCGACGTGACGCAGAGGAGAACGGGCGTAGGAGGTTACGGGTAGGAGAAGGAGAAGGAGAAGAATTCCAGGATGGAGAACGGCTGCGGGCATTCGGACGTCCCCATGTTAAACTGGATTTCCCTAGATTCAATGGAGAAGAAGACCCAACCAGCTGGGTCTGTAGAGCGGAGCAGTTTTTCAGGTTTCAAGGAACCGAAGAGGAGGATAAGGCGGCTTTGGCTTCCTTCCATCTAGAGGGAGAAGCCTAGCTATGGTTCCAAATCTTGTTACGTGAAGGAAGGGAGATAGGCTGGACGGAATTCAAGGAAGGGGTATTCGCTCGTTTTGGGCCAACCCAATTCTACGATCCCTTTGGAGAGCTCACGAAATTACAGCAAGAAGGAAGTATAAGGGACTACCAAGCCAAATTTGAGTCCCTACTCTCAAAAATAGGAAATTTATCACAAAGCCAATAAGTTAGTTGTTTTGTAAGCGGCCTTAGGGAGGAAATCAAGGCGGACGTCACTGCTGGACGACCTCTTACGCTCAGCTCAGCCATCGGCCTAGCAAGGGTCTATGAGGCCCGTAACATGGCTCTTGGTAAAAACGTTCATTCGGACATGCGGAGACCACCATTAACCCCCCTAAGCACCATCGGCCAGCCACCGTTTCCCATCAAGAGGTTAACACCGGAAGAACTTAAGGAGAGGCAAGAGAAGGGTCTTTGTTTCAAGTGCAACGACAAGTATGGACCCGGGAATCGCTGCAAGAAGTTGTTCATGATTGAGGCATACTTGAGAGAAGATGGAGATGGGGATGGGATAGCACAAGATGCAGAAGAGGTAGACACTCCAGAAGTTTCCTTGAATGCCATTACCGGTAAGGACCCTACAGAAACCATGAAGACTTATGGGAGGATTGGGTTGTCAACGTTTGTAGTACTCATTGATTCGGACAGCACTCATAATTTCATGAGTTTATCCCTTGCTCGAGGGTTGAAATTACAACTTGCGGAAGAGGGAGGGGTGGATGTGACCATCGCCTCGGGGGAAAAGATCCACAGTCCCGGTAAGTGTATTCAAATTCCAGTTGAGCTGCAGGGCATGACTTTTACCATAGACTTTTATATTCTGCCAGTAGAAGATCATGAAGTTGTGCTAGGCACTCAATGGTTGCAAATATTGGGGCCCATCCCCTGGAATTTTGAGACCTTAGAGATGCAGTTTAAGTGGAATAAGGTGCCCATAATATTACATGGCATTAAGGGTAAGTCGGGCAGGTCAAAAGAGTTCAAGTACCTCTATCCAGAAGCAGCCGAAAACAGCAAGAAGATGCTGGAACAGAATGTAAAAAAGAAAGAAGAAGAGTTGGGGCCAAAGGTGGAAGGACAGGGAGGGAATTGTGCAAAGCTGGAACTCTTCCTTGAGGACAAGGAAGTTGTTAGGGGGGAGGGATGATATGGATAGCAAGTTAGGGCTGATGTGGCACTGTAGCTGCATTAACCCTAGCCGCCTCTAGCATAATAAGAAGCCTCTAGCTAAATAAGGAGTAGAATACTTCTCCATATTTTCTTTCCCTAAGTGTCTTAGCTTAATAAGGAATGTATTTTCCATTAGTTATTTCCTTCTTAGTTTATTTTCCTGCATTGTGTTATGACGGCTAGACCTAATGGTTATGTCTTTTGACCTAGCCGTCATCTATTTAAGTGTAACCCTACTCAATGAATAAACATGCTGAATTATAATCAAACATAGACCTTATTGGTTGTTTTGGAGATCAAGGCTCTCTCGAAGTAGCCCATATCTTTTCTTTTGTTCCTTTTTATTATTTGATTGCATCAAGTGGTATCAGAGCCGGGGTTCCTCTCGTTAACCGCATTGATAAACCTTGAGGCCCGGTTTCCCTCACTAGAAACCAGAATTTTTTTTTTTTTGAGAAAAATTCCAGTTAATCACCATAGGTCGTTCCCGCAACAAGAACAAGGCCTACTTGGATTTTGCGGTGGAAGCAAGACCAGCCACGCGTTCATTCACCCAGCAACACGAACAGCAAGTTATGGAAGGACGCATGGGCAGCTTGGAGCAAGCGGTGCAGGCCTTGACAGCCCGAATGACCGAGGCATTTGAGATGCTGTCCGCCAGGGACCGACGTGACGCAGAGGAGAACGGGCGTAGGAGGTTACAGGTAGGAGAAGGAGAAGAATTCCAGGATGGAGAACGGCTGCGGGCATTCGGACGTCCCCATGTTAAACTGGATTTCCCTAGATTCAATGGAGAAGAAGACCCAACTAGCTGGGTCTGTAGAGCGGAGCAGTTTTTCAGGTTTCAAGGAACCCAAGAGGAGGATAAGGCGGCTTTGGCTTCCTTCCATCTAGAGGGAGAAGCCCAGCTATGGTTCAGAAACCCTTAGACGGACGGACAATTGGAAAGAACGATCCAGACATTGGAAGACATGATGAGAGCGTGTGTTCTAGATTTTAAGGGCAGCTAGAGTCAGTATATTCCTTTAATAGAATTCGCATACAATAATAGCTACCAAGCAAGCATCAAGATGGCACCATACGAAGCCCTCTACGGGAGAAGGTGCTGATCACCACTTTATTGGGACGAGGTTTGAGAGCGATAGCTGAAGGGACCAGAATTAATCCAGGAAACTGCAGAGAAGATTACACTAATCCGGTAGAGATTGACCGAGGCTCAAAACCGGCAAAAGAGCTATGCGGATCACCGACAGAGAGATTTGGAGTTCGTGAATGGAGATAAAGTATTTCTTAAGGTAGCACTGATGAAGGGAGTGACCCGTTTTGGGAAGAAAGGTAAGCTGAACCTGATGAGTGCCAAAAAGTGTATATTTGGACCCCTTAATTTACATTAGTTAAACCTTTAGCTTTGTTACTTTCTGATGTTTTGGTTAGTTTTAGTGTTTTTGCATTTTGCAGGGCAATAAAAGAAAAATGACAATTTTCAAGGCAAAAATACATAGAAAAGCTGGATTTTCGGAAGCGCTGAAAAAGTAGATCGATCGAATATTAAGTAGATCGATCGATTTTAAAATCGATCGATCGAATTTATGCGGAGCTGGAATTTCAGAAACCCTAGCTAACTCTATAAATATCATTCTTTTCTCATTTTTAGAAGGCAGAGCCGCGGAGGAGGCCGCTTAGGAGTGCCCTAGGGGCCGATTTCACTGTATCTTAGGATTTTTGGGTCGATTTTGACATAGAACTTCAATCTTTTGTAAGTTTATTCGTTTTTAATGCATGCTTGTAGTTTATTTATGCTTTCTTTGTTCATGTCTAGCTAATACTTTCATCTAGGGTTGAGGATGAAAAATTGCTTGAAAAATTTGGAAGTTCTGAAGAACTCGATCGATCGAACTTAAAAGTAGATCGATCGAATTTTGCCCGAAGTCGATCGATCGAAATTTCCCATAACTTACTTTTGCAGAAGCGCGCCAGAACACCCAATCAGGAGCTTCTCCATGAAAAAAAGTAGTTCTCCCTTTGATTTTCGCAGCAGAACATGCTGGTTGCATGACCTTGGTTGTCTCTAGCAAGAGAGGAACCCTAGAGGGGGTTAGAGGAGTCATTTTACATGGGTTTCTAGCCCTAATTTCCTTCTATAAAAGCCATAGCCATACCTCTTTGTTGGGGCAGTTTAGAGAACAGTAGCTAGGTTTAATTTCGTGCATTTTGTAGTGTATTCCAGTAGCTTTTGTTCTTAGACACATTCTTTTTGTAAAGCTTTCCTTTTATTTCCATGGTTGTTCTTCATTTTCTTGTGGTGTTCTTAGTCATGGAAGGCTAGTAACCTCAACTAAGGTTGAGGATGAAACCTTTCCATTGATGACACTCACACTCTTGTTATAATACTTGCACATTTGATGATATATCATATTTGTTACTCAAGTTCCATTCATTTAAATGCTTTATCTTTTGCAATGAATGTGGTTGTTGGTAGATATAGAACATTTAATGTGTTTCAACCGATGGATACATTGTTTTATCGGTTTGAATGATGATATCCATTGTGATTTGTTCATTGAATGGATACATTGGATGATTTGATTTCAAATGGGTACTCTCTTTGTGATTTATCTTTGAGTTGGATTCATTTAATGGTTCTAGAATATGTGGTTGAGAAACTTGAATGACATCCTAAGCTTAATGTTCTTTGGGTGTTCAAGGAGAAACCAAGAGTGTGAGTTGTTGGATTTGGTTTGGTAGATTCTTTAGCCTTAGTTCCTTTTAATTTGCACATTTCATTTCATCTCGTTTGTTTAGTCTTTTACTCTTGAATCAATCCTCCAACCTTTGGAACTAGGTTAAAATGAGGTTGATTAAACAAGACATTAATATTTGACCATTTCCCTGTGGATTCGACCTCGCACTTCCACACACTATATTGCAAACGATTCGTGCGCTTGCGAGTACTCATTAAAACACACTTCATGCACGTTTTTGCCTTATAGAGGACATCGTCCGGACGGTAGTAGTCGTCTTCCCATAACTGTGTCTTGGGCAGAAACCCTAATTCTTGTCAAACACTGAATGGCGTCCGAACGGTATAACCACATCGTCCGGACGGATGCACTGAAACACTGGGGTTTTCTCGAACTCTGAAGAGCGTCCGAACGATTTGCCATTACGTCCGGACGGATGCAATCTTGAACTGTTCGAAGCTTCTAGACACTGATGGGCATTCGGACGGAAAGATCTCGTCGTCCGGAGGGATGTTGCTGACTGATGAGCGTCCGGACGGAACACCACGTCGTCCCGACGGCTGACAGGGAACCGAAATAAATCCTTGAAAACTTCACAGAATCTTCTCGAAGAACATAGCTGAAGAGTAGACTCTGGATAAAGCAACATCCCTATGAAAGCAGCAACATTACATAAAAGTGATTTTGTCCAACAGAATGTAGCCAACACAAAAACTAACAAAGCCGTTTCAAGTGTGCTGCGGTACAACTGAAGTCTATCTTATAGGTCGGCTCTAAGATAAGGAATTCCATTGAAGACCCCTTCAGGTAGGAGACTTGGTTAGGAAGCGTTCGTGTTGGGTTACACGTTAGAGGGCAAGGTACGACCACTGCATCGGGTTAATGTGAGTGTTACTATCTTGTATCTAGCTTCGTCTTCTGAATAGTGAAATTCCTGGGTTTGGCTGCCTTGGAGTGGATTTTTCTCTTAATTGAGTTTGCATTTCGTCAACAAAAACTATATGTCTTTTATTTTCCGCTGTGTTTGATTTTTGTTGACACTTATTGCACACACTTTCTCTTAGAAGTCAATTTCAATTTTCAATTGGTATCAGAGCTTGGTACACTCTGAGAAGATTAAATTCTTGAGTGTCATTTATTTTTTGACTTCTATTTGCTACTATGTCTCAAACTCTTAATTCTGTTCCTACCTTCGATGGTAAGAACTATGGCTATTAGAAAGCTCGGATGCAATTCTTTTTAAAATCTATTGACTGTTGGAATATTGTTGAAACTGGTTGGACTAAACTAGAGGATACAACACTCAAGACAGTCCTTTTGAAAAACGCCCGACTTTCCAATGATAAAGCCCTCCATGCTCTATGCCAAGCACTTTCTCCTTCTGAATTCGCCAAAATTTCAAACTGCGAATCAGCCAAAAAAGCATGCAAATCTTGGAAACAACATATGAAGGTACGAAACTTGTTAAATCTGCCAAACTTCAAATGTTGATTTCAAGATTTGAAGAAATTAAGATGTTGGAAGAAGAGACCTTTGGAGAGTTTTACTCCAAGATGAGTGACCTAAGGAACTCCGTGGTGAGTCTTGGGAAACCTATCTCGGATGTAAAACTCATCCGAAAGATTTTAATATCTTTGCCTGAGCGTTTCAGAATCAAGGTGACCACCATTGAAGAAAGCAAGGATCTTGAGGATATGAAGATTGAAGAGCTGGTGGGATCTCTTCAAACATATGAGCTGTCTCTGCCCCTGGTCAAGAAGTTGAAGACCATTGCTCTAAAGGCTTTCAAGAAGAAGGTAGAAGCATCATCTGAAGATGACTCTGAGGATGAAGAAAAAGCTGTGGCTATGTTAGCCAAAAATTTCAGAAGACTAATGAAAGATGATCGGTTCAAGAAGAGGTTTTCTGAAAGAGTAAAGAAATCTCCCAGAGAAGCTGAACCTGAGGAAGAAGATAAGAAAGATCCCAGAGGACCCCGATGTTTTGAATGCTCAGGCTTTGGGCATATCCGGGCCGATTGCGGGAATCTTAGAAAGGCCAAGGGGAAAGCATACAATGTGACTCTCAGTGATGAGTCAGAAGAAGAAGCTCCAGAGTCTGAAATTTTTTTGGCCTTTGTTGCCCCACATGTTGAAGAAGAAGACTCGTATTACTTGGAGCATAGTGAGAATGAGGAAGAGCTCAAAGAGGCCTACAAGACACTCTACATAGAGTATGAGAAGCTGAGGGAAGGCCAAAAGCAGCACCTTAATGATCTGAACAGTTTGCAGACCGAGAAGAGTTCATTGCTACTCAAAGTACAAGAGCTTGAGGAAAAGCTACTAGAGACGCAGCTCCAGCTAGAGAGAGTCACTGATGAGAAGCTGACTCGTATGCTGTCTATCCAGAAGAGCCCAAATGACAAAACTGGCCTTGGGTATGTAGCTCCCTCTTCTGATGTTCCTTCTTCCTCAAAGACTGTGTTTGTAAAACCTATAGTCCCAGAGCCTCCTCCCACTGTTGAAGATAAAAAGAAGGAAAAGGTCAACGATGATGTTTCAGGCATTCAGGAGCCTCATTCCATCAGAAGACCTCCCATTTGCCATCACTGCGGTCTCAGTGGGAATGTTCGCCCTCAGTGCTCTCTCTTGAAAGCACAAAAGGCCAAAGCCAAGAAAGAAGTGCCTAGACAAGCTCATTATGGCACTAGACCTGCAGCTCAGCATCGGACTCCATGGCATCAGGCACCTCACCAAGCACCAAGGTATCAATATCAAGCCCCTTGGTCTCATGCTCCTCAGCATCAGCGGTTAGTACCAGCTAATCACAGTGGCACCTACAAGAGCAAACCCAAGCAGTTTAGAAGGCCTCAGAAGATGAAAGAAGAGCAATACTCTAGTGAGCCTCCTATCTGGATGCAGAACATGATGGAGTGGATGATGTAGTCCTGCCAGCAACCACCCACTGGAAGGCAGGCTTGGGTCGAGAAGGATAGCTAACCCATGAGGGGGTACAGACGCACCTAGCAGTTTCGGGTGTTCGTTGTCACACCCCCGTTTTGGGATATAAGGAGAAACGCGAACTTGAGTGCTAAAAACAAACATTTTAAATGGAAGCGTGCATTTACAACATATAAATTTAAATCTCCTACTTTATTATACCTTTCTATTAATAATTTTTTTTTATACTTTGAATTCTCCAAGAGAAACAAACTATACAAAATAAAGATTTGGTCGGTCCGCAATGATCTATTGCTCTTTGCGAGATCTACGCCAATACCAGGAAATGTCGTCATCTTATTGGGTCATCTGGAAAGGGTTGAGGGAAAAATGGGTGAGTTCGACAACTCAGTAAGGAAAATACAACACCAGGGGAATAAAACATGTTATAAACCTTTATGCCATAAATCTTTAGTCATGCATAATGACAGATTTATTCTACTCACTGATAAGAATTAATTTCATATATAGTGAATTTTATAATGTATATTGTTTTACAACCTAAACCAATTGTATGATTGATTTTCATTTATTTTGGATGATTTAAGTATTTTTGGATATATTGAAACTATGATGATGTCTAGAAGTATGAATAAGATATGTGATCTTTGAGTGATTATAAGTTGGAGATTATAGTTATGCAAATTGTTTAAGAAATGACATACTAGACTGTTTATGATTTATAAGAAAACACGTGTTAAAAACATGATTCGTGATAAGAAATGTATTGTTTTAAAGCAGGAGGCATAATCATATGAACAATTAACAGAACAAGTGAATGAGGAATATAAATAATGGCATATGAAATTTATAATGATTTAATAAATTCTTTTTATCTGTTTTCCCTTTAATCCTTTATCTGTGGTTTAACCCTTTACAGACTCTACACCGCTGTTTCCCGTGAGCGGAGCACGTTGGCTTTTGTCACACAGACCTATTGACTCAGCCTGTCGTCACAGGGGAGAGCCGAACCGGGTTGGGGATCTTCCCTAGGTGAAGGCCAACCTCGGATGGTAGCACACATCGACTTACGATATGCTTGCCATGCTACCCGATGGGTACCAATCCTAACTGTAATAGTGCCTCAGGATTAAACAATTATTACTGCACATGAACGCTTTCTGTAATTCTGTAGGCTCTGCAATAACTGTAAGCTTTACTTTAAAACTGTATGAGCCGCGTTCATAACTGTAGTCATGTGCATAATTTAAACTTTAGATCCTTTTTTCTTTCAACACTGTATTCTTGAATAAAATCATATACTTTGGAATGCTCTATAATCTTAACTTTCAAATGCTCTTTTTCATGACTATAAGTATGCATAATCCATAACTTTGAAATGCTCTTAATTATAACTGTAATTATGTATAAATCATAACTTTAAAATATGCTCTTAATCATATCTGTGATTTATGCACAAAATTCTTGAATAATAAAGCTTGGCATTAAAAATCACATAAGCAAACGCTTTGTAAAATTTCCCAACACTTTCTCAAAAGATTTGTAATAAAATCTTGTTGGAGGTTTTTCAGTATTGTATCCCCTTACCTAGATTATCCATTAGCATTGGGATCGAGCTTTTACCTAAATAAATTGAAAGAAAGAGCTTAGAAGAATATTTTAAAATTTAAAATATCCTATATAACATCCTACGTAATATGTAATCATAATTATTCAAATACTTCCTATTAATACAAAATCTCTACCCAAATTTACCACGGATATCTGAAATCATAGCTTATGACTTTTCTTGAAAATCAGAGTAATCTAACTAACACCACGACCTTAGTGAACTAAATCCTCAATAGTTAGTAATTCCAACATAAAAGAAGCAAGAAATCATTTGGCCTATTCACAGAAATCCCCAAAAATAAACTTTCTTAAATCATTAAATCCATAGTCCAAAACTCCATAACTCAAACCAACAAATCAGCTAGCAAATCATTTATTAAATATGCTAATCCTCAATTAACAATTTAATCCAAAAAGCACCATAAAACTCCTCCAACCCATTTGGCCACTCCCTATAGACCACAAATATATATATATATATATATATATATATATATATATATCCAACAACTAGTAAAACTAATATATATTCAAGTATGTCTAAACTCAAGGCAAATCATCCCAAAAATCACTCACAATCATAACCCGAGAGTCTACCCAGGCCACCGATCACTCAACTCAGAAAACATCAACCACAAAATTACGGCACAACGCTCCATAACTCATAGCCACCATACAATCCAACCCAAGATCAACAACAACAAATACTAACTCAGAAAACCCATTATCTAAGCACCACATAATCAATAGCAATTAGAAATTCACAATAAATTAAACTAATTTTCCTGAATAACTTACATTAAGGATTGTACAGAAAATCCACCGGAAATCGGTGAGCTGGAATCGTCGGAAAAGTCACCGGAAGACGCCATGGAGAACCGAGTTCTGGGTTTTTCGGGTTACGGTTCGGCTAGGTTGCACACGGGTTCGAGGGGTTCCGATTTACGGGTCTTCGTGGTTCGGCTGGAAAACACCGGTCCCGTTAGAAATCAGCTTCTAGCCGCCGGACATGGAGGATCAGATTCAACGGGTTTCTTAGGTCTCACAGTCACGGGTTCACCGGGAATCGTCGGGTTCGACTCATGGGTCACGGGTCTCATGGGTTTGATGGGTTTCAACGCACAGGTTCCCCGAAAATCACTCTGCCTCGCTGAAATTTGTGTCCTTCAGTTCTGCCGGTGTCCTCTGCTCTGAGCCACCGTGTTGGCCGGAAAAGCAGACCTCCCGAAGGTCGAGTCCTCTCTCTGTCCCGTCGATCACTCTCTCTGATCGGCTCTCTCTTGATCTCTCGGATCTCTCTCTCTTCTCATCTCTCTGTCTCTCCCTGTCGGTATCTCTCTCACTCTCCCTCTCACTCTCTGTTTCTCCCTCTCCGTGTGTCTTAAGGGTAATAAAAGGGAAGTGAGAAAGAAGAAAATAAAAAGAAAAGAGGAGAGAAGAAAGACTTAAAGAAAAAGACAACTTGCACAGCAAGTTGTTAGAATTTTTTTTTTTTTCTACAACTTGTTAAATAAGTTACTTAACTTACTTAATAAGTTATATATATATATATATATATATATATATATATATATATATATATATATATATCATTTTTCTTTTTCTTTTTTTTTTCTTTTTTTTTTTTAAAAAAAATGTCTAATAAAAATCTGGGGTATTACATTCGTGCCTAGGATTCAGTTCCTAATCCTATGGCATCAGGTTTGATTGCTCAGTTTACTTGACATATTGTTATATGCAATCTAGGAACTAGTTGTGTTTGCCCCCTATGTTTCTTGAGAGAACTGTGCAGGTACTTTTTGAGGAAGACAGAAAAAGCAGGTCGAGCGACTGTTTTTCTGTAGTGGCATCATTGAGTGTATACAGGTTTGATCTTGCCTTTGCGTATGATGTCTTTCCATATTGCTTGTTTTTTTTAAAATAAAAAAAAAAATATGGGGAGAATTTTGCAGGATTTATTTTCTCTTGGTGTTTTAGATATTGCATGTCTTTTTGCCTGATATCTCAATTCTGTAAGCATTAATCTACTCTGCTTAGATATAATTGAGAGTTTATGACTATATTGGCCAAGTGTTTTTCCTGTTTATGCAAAAAATAGGATAGCTTCTTTTCCTCACGCGATGAAAAAGTACACTATCCCGGGCTCCCCTAAAGGTACATCTTTCCTTCTTTGGCCTCTTTGTTTCTAGAAATTCTGGATAAGAGAAGAAGTTTTTGATAAGATGACCAAATTGACCTCATGCTAGTTGAACCTAGAGCCTATAAACTCTGGCACTCCCTATAGTTTGCAGCACCATAAGAAACAAGCAGTTAATCATATGAAATCTATGCTTTACAGTATATATTCTCTGCTTATGTGCTATATTTGCGTTATGCCTTGCCCTTTACGTGCAAGTAAAACATTTACGTTGTCTTTCATGGTTCAAGTAAATCACTTAGGTGTTGCATCGCAGGGGGAGTGTATCAGATGAGGGTGGCTAGGCCCTAGTAAGGTTTGACTTTTGGCTTATCTTCCATTTATTTTCTCTCCTATCTAAGAAAATCTGGTTGCTATTGGTCAAAATATTGAAAGTCATAGCTTGTGGGAAAAGAGTCTTCACACACACACGTGCATTGAGTGAGTTGAGTTGTCTATTTGAAATTTTTCTATGACTAGGAAAAATACTTGTGCTAATTAAAATCACAACTCTTTTTTATATCTCTATTTAGTTTTGAGATGCTCTTTGATTGGGTTATCAGTTGATTATACATGCATGTTCTAACACTGACTTGAGAAAATTTTATCTCTGTAAAATTTTCTTCAGTTTTTTATGGTATTTCAGTGTGGAGCGTCCGGACGGTCCCTCTTGGCGTCCGGACGGGTGGAGTTCAGCAGTTCGGACGGTTCCCGTTTTGGAGTCCGAACGGACGGCGTTCTGGAGTCCGGACGGAATCTGTTTCACGTCCGGACGTGAGCTGTCATCCTCGTCCGAACCAGTAATGTATACAATCTCTGGCCAGTTGCTAGGCGCAGTGATCTGATACTGAAGAGGGTACATTTTGTCTATGTTGTTCATCTTCGCTTGCCTTTCTGTCTTTGCAACCATATTCTGGGAGTCATGCTCGAGGCTCGTGATGAGAGCAATACCGGTCTCCCTTTCGGCTGCCTAATCACTCAGATCATCCTTCAGTCAGGTATCAATGTGAATGGAGAGCCTAGGATGAAGATCCAGCAGCCCCTCAGCAAACAGACACTGATGAAGTCGAATGCGCAGTTGCGACGGGAGGATTCTGATGATGACATGCCTGCTGCTATGCATGTTGCTTTTCCAGATGTGGCTTCATCCTCTCATACTGTCCCGCCATCTGAGCCAGAGGCTAATTATTCTCAGATCATGGAGGCCTTAGCTGCCATTCAGGGAGGAATGTCCACCATGCAGCAGTCCATCTCCTTTTTGCATCTCGAAGTGCGGTCCATCAACAAGTGGGTAGAGCAGACCCATTTGGATGTTCAGGAGTGCCTTCGAGTCCATCATCCGGACAGCAGTGATGATGAGGATGCTGCAGCTCAGACTGTACACTTGCCAGAGGATGTTTGATTTCCCTCTGTTTTATTGTTGTTTTTATTTATGTTGAGACTTTTTGATAGTTTCTGTTATTTTGTTAAAAACTTAAACTAATATTACTCTGTTTACCCAGGTCCTTCTGAGACCGTTAGGAGGAGTAATTTTTATGACAGTTGGTTTTTATTACTCTGTTTTACCCTTTGTCCCTTTGTGACAAAAAGGGGGAGTAATTTTAATTTTGGATCGGGAATGTATTTCCAAATCGGTCAAGTAATTTTTGTCCCAGAATGGATAAATGGGGAGTTTGTTAGAATTTTGGTCTCATTCTGTGTTTGGACAAAATCACTTATGTGTAAAGATGTTGTAAACATAGATTCCACTTGTCAGAGCATTTTCAGAAGACTCTGCACTGCGAAAAAGATAGAAGATTTTAGATTTCCTGTCAGCCGTCCGGACGACGTGTCATCCCGTCCGGACGTCCATCTGTCCACTGTTCCATCCGTCCGGACGACGTGTTCATCCCGACCGGACGCCAAACAGACCAGCATCATCCGTCCGGACGACGTATCTTTTCCGTTCGGACCCTACACTGTATCGAGAAGCTTCTGTTCCAGCTTGCATCCGTCCGGACATCTCAGCAGCCCGTCCGGACGCCTCTCAGTACTCGAACAGTCTCAGATTCTTTCCAAGTTCCAATAAAGGGAAGATCCATCAACCGTCCGGACGATGTGGTATCCCGTCCGGACGCTCGTCTCCTTAAGGCAAGAATCACAATTCAAATGTCACCGTCCGGACGTCAGTCAGCCTTGGTCCAGACGCGCACTCATCAGTTAAGGAAATTGCCGATTCGACTTCAACCATCCGGACGTCTGCCTCTCTTGGTCCGGACGCACGCATAGCAGATATGGAAATTGCGTGTTGAAGAATTGCCGTCCGGACGCGCTAAGCGTTATATGGAAATTACTTGAAGAGGATGTGCAACCGTCCGGACGTCAGTGTCTCATCGTCCGGATGCAGGTCTTAAACAGGAAAGATTTTCAGCGAAATTTTCAAAAAATCCTGTCGCACAGTTGTCCATCCGGAAGGCCCTAGAGCACCGTCTAGACGGCGTCCGTACAGATTACAGCAGTCGCCCATTTTGCACCTCAGCCTATAAATAGAGGCCCCTGTGCATTGAGAACTGTAAGAATTCGGTATTGAATTCCACAAGAGCTCAGAGAAGTTCAAAATCCCTCTGAAGCCGTTTTAAGTGTGTTGCACTACAACTGAAGTCTATCTTAGAGATCGGCTCTAAGATAAGGAATTCCATTGAAGACCCCTTCAGGTAGAAGACCTGGTTGGGAAGCGTTCGTGTTGGGTTACACGTCAGAGAGCAAGGTACGACCATTGCATCGGGTTAATGTGAGTGTTACTACCTTGTATCTAGCTTCGTCTTCTGAATAGTGAAATTCCTGGGTTTGGCTGCCCTGGAGTGGTTTTTTCTCTTAATTGAGTTTCCACTTCGTCAACAAAAACTATGTGTCTTTTATTTTCCGCTGTGCTTGATTTTTGTTGACACTTATTGCACACACTTTCTTTTAGAAGTCAATTTCAATTTTCACTTAGCATTGCCGCCACATCTGTCTGGAGTGTACAATGTTTTCCATGTATCGGGATTACGAAAAATATGTTGCGGACCCCTCACACGTGTTGGAGGCTGAAATGATTCCTTTATGGGAAAATTTATCATATGAGAAGATAACCATGAAGATCATTGATAAGAAAGAGAGCGAATTATGCCGGAGACGGATCCCAATGGTCAAAGTATTGTGGAGTAACCACCAATCGCCAGAGGAAGCTTCGTGGGAATTGGAAGAGACTATGCGTGACAAATATCTGGATTTGTTTGCCTAGTAACTGAGCAAGGAAGTTGAGGTAGATAAAACTTGTCTTGGATGTCATAAATTCTGCGAATTGTGATTCATTAATATTTTTCTCTCTCCCTTCTTTTTGTAGTTATTGGAATTGAGTATGCCTATTATTTAACTATTCGATTAACAGGTGCAATAACGACCTCAGGGCGTACACCAGACGAACCAAAGCGCACGGTCCTAGTTCTCGACCACGTCAGGCATGGGCCGATTTATTAAGGAGTTGAAGGACATACTAAGTAGGTAGCGCCCTACCTTTAAGGTAATTCATTATGCTCCGCCTATCGGCAAGGACGAGACGAGAACTTCGCGTTGGGAGGAACAAAAAAAAATCCTAGGTGATGATGACAAGAATGAAGGGAGTACACGTTACTCTAACTTTAGCTTTGAAGAAGGCTCGGTATGGGTACCAGAAGAAGAACCCGATCCAGAGGACGACCCCCTCATCTGTTACGATCCAGAAGAAGATGTATTCTTTTACGAACCATCGGATGTAGTGGACGTCGTAGATGGACCCGAATACTACTCTGATACCTCAGGTACCTTCCATAGCTACTGTTGTAGTCGATTACTGAATTTCAAGGATGAAATTCTTATAAGGAGGGGAGATTGTAATAACCCCGACTCCCTTTCGAGAGTAAAATAGTCTTTTACTACCTATGAGAATGGATGACTGGACAAAATACATTAAAAAAAAAATTATATTAATATTGAATACCTCTTTTACACTTAACAATTTATATTAATAGATAATACCTAATTTTTAATCTTACATGTAAAATTTTAATTGTCAGAAACCCTAGTAGTCGGTAGTCACCGAGTGATGAAAAACCTAGACCTATAAAGATACCTTTTACGCGTCAGTCTCTCTTCTCATCTCAGAAAATTTTAGAAGCCATCTCTTTCCCCTCACAGTTTTAGCCGCACGTCCCTGACTCCTATTCGGTTCTTTGCAGAGGTATAATGCCTATCTCTTATCTCTTTTCTTTAACTTTTTATGTGAAAACGTAGCAGGTACACCTTATTTTATTACTTCAGCTCTTTTCTCTTTCATCTGTTAAAGTTGGTTTGACCATTCGTTTATTTTATTTATTTATTTATTATTATTATTTTTTTTTTTCCGTTGTCCCCTCGGTCAGCATAGTAAAATAAGGCATTGGATTGCTACTTTTCTTTTAGTCTTCTTCTTATCAAAATGTGTTTATATATATATATATATATATATTTTTTTTTCTTTTTTTCTTTCTCTTTTCTAACCATGTACTATAGCATCACTTGTCATTTTCTCAAATTCTTTCTCTCTTTCTATGTTGACCACCGTAGGATATAGCCTAGTATTATCAACTTCTAGCTTGTCCTTTCAGGTTTTCTCCTTTTGTGTGTATATATAGATTGTTTTTTTTCTTCTTCTTGTTCTTCACTCTATGCTCAAAAATCGTAGCAGGTCACAGGAGATGCCTTCTTGTGTTCCTTTTCTTTTCCTAATCCAAGACATCGTGGCCAATTTGTGTGTCAACCTTATTGTTTATATATATATTTTTTTCTTTTCTTTTTCTGGGTGTCTTAAATCTGTTGCACAGAGAAACAAAAACAAAAAAAAACCATTTTTAAGTCAAGTGTTTCTAACACTCCTATAAATTGCTTAAAAATCACAGATAATTTTTATAAATTATTTTGATTGAAGGTATAGTTTGTGATATCGGAATTTATTAAATTCTATGATTATAAAAGAAAATGTTTCTTATGACAATTATTGCCTTTATTGAGTCGTATTTCTAATATCAATAAAGAAAAACATGTTATTTCTTATTTAATGATTTAAATATTATTCGAGTAATTAATGTCGTTAAACATACCGAGGGAATCCATTCTCAGTAGGCTAGCAAGACGAACCTTAGTGATGTCAGTGCGTCGTCTAGTGACTAGCATGTGGTTTTAATTTATTTAAACATGTACCAGGTGATTAGCTAGCTGTCAAAATATTTCAACAACATACTGCGTCCAGAGATATAAAGGATCCTCTACCCCTTCTAAAATTGTTTTATGTCATATTATTTTATCCATTGATTCGGTTAGTTTTTGTGTTGGCTGCATTCTGTTGGACAAAATCACTTCTATGTAATGTTGCTGCTTTCATAGGGATGTTATTTTATTCAGAGTCTACACTTCAGTTATGAGCTTCAAGAAGACTCTGTGCAGAATTCAAATCAGTCAGTTCAGTTCCCTTGCATCCGTCCGGACGATGTGATATTCCATCTGGACGCTCGTCTGTCAAAGCATCATTCGTTCGGACGACAAGAATTTTCCGTTCAGACGCCCATCAGTGTCTAGAAGCTTCAAGCTGTTCAAGGTTACATCCATCCAGACGTAATGGCAAATAATTTGGCCGCTATTCAGAGTTCAAGAAGAATCCAGCATTCAAGTGCATCTGTCCGGACGGCGCCTAGGTTTATCAAGCCAGACGCTCATTTGAACCTCCAGCCTATAAATAGAGGTCCCTAGGCTTGAGAACAGCAAGAATTCGGTATTGAATTCCACAGTGCTTAGAGAGTTATATTTTAGAGTTACTGTGCTGATCTGCTCACTCTCAAGCCTTTGCCAAGTGCTGTTGCTATGCTGAAATTGAAGTCTATCTTAGGGGTTGGCCCTAAGGTAAAGGATTCCATTGAAGACCCCTTCAAGTAGGAGACTTGGTTGGGAGGCGTTCGTGTTAGGTTACACGTTAGAGTTCAAGGTACGACCACTGCATAAGGGTATGTGAGTGCTACTGCTTTGTAACTAGTTTTGTCTTCTGAATAGTGGATATCCTGGGTTTGGCTGCCCCATAGTGGTTTTTCTCCTAACTGAGTTTCCACTTCATCAATAAAATATCTATCTCCTTTAATTCCGCATTTTGATATTTTGTTGCACATTATTGCACACACTTGTTTATATTAGAAGTCATTTGATTTTTCAATTGGTATCAGAGCGGGTACACTTCGTTTAAATGATTTAATTCTTGAGTGTGATCCTCATCTTTTTGTGACTTCTATTTTTTTATTACACATTTTATCATGGATTTCTCTGAGTTATCTGAAGAAAATTATGATATTGAGCTCTCTAAAGTTTTTGCTAAATTGGATAAAATTGTTTCTCCAAAAGAGCTCAAAAAGGTGAAGCAAGAAAAATAGTCTTTGATTGTTCAGTTATTTGAATCACATGCTTTGATTGACTCTTTGAAATATGAGAATACCATGCTATTTGACATTATTGATACACTTGAGAATAAATTAAAGGAATCTGAAAATCTCTTGAAAAAATTCTCAAGTGATAATTTGAAAAGCATGCTGTGTATTCATTTAGATATTGCGAACAAGCCTGGTTTGACTGCTGATTTAAGTACTTCTACTTCACATGCTTCTGATTCTGAATTAGATTCAGTTGATATTAAGCCTGTGATAGTAAATGCAGCTTGTTCTAAAAATTCTTACTTAAATAACTGTGTGAAGCCTAACTCCAAGGATTCGGGAACACAAGGTAAGTTTGTTCCTATTTGTCGTCATTGTGGGAAGGTTGGTCATATTCGACCAAAGTGTTTGATAAGCGTCGAATGTTGCACATTCAAGCTCCTTAACTTATATATGTTAATTTCTTAGTATTGTTATTCGTTTGATTTTGTGTTGTTTTATTGTTTTCAGGTTTTAAATGAAGACGCAATTAATTCCATTGATTTTGGGCTTAAAGCACACTTTGAGAAGACTTAGAAGATATTGGTAAGCTTAACCAATCATAATATAATACCTATATGATGTGTTTAAGTTTAATCAAATAAAGTTGAAAATTGAAATTTGACTTCAAATATAAAGTGTGTGCATAAGTGTCAACAAAAATTAAGGTACAACGGAAAGTAAATGACACACAGATTTTTGTTGACGAAGTGGAAACTCAATTAAGAGGAAAACCACTCTGGGGCAGCCAAACCCAGGAATTCTACTATTCAGAAGACAAAGCTAGATACAAGATAGTAACACTCACATGTACCGATGTAGTGGTCGTACCTTGATCTCTGACGTGTAACCCAACACGAACACTTCCCAACCAGGTTCACCTACTTGAAGGGGTCTTCAATGGAACTCCTTACCTTAGAGCCGACCTCTAAGATAGACTTCGATTTATAGTGCAGCACACTTGAAAAACGGCTTCAGAGGAAATAACACGTCTCTAAGCTCTAATGAAATTCACACCGAATTCTTGCAGCTCTAAGTTCCCAAGGACCCCTATTTATAGTCTGGGGGTCAGAATGGGCGTCAGGCAAAATAAGCGTGTGAGCCGTCCGGACGGTGTACCATGACCGTCCGGACGGACAACTGTGCAACAGGATTTTTCGAAATTTTCACAGAGAAATCTTTCCTGTATAAGAACATCATTCGGATGGGATGGCTCGATCGTTCGGACGGATGCACGTCCGCTGCAAGTAATTTCCATAACAGGCTTCGCGTGTCCGGACCAAGGGGCAGTAGCGTCCGGACGGCTAAACTTCAACACGCAATTTCCATATCTGATGCGTGTGCGTCCGGACCATAAGGGGGAGACGTTCGGACGGTTGAAGTCGAATCGTCAGTTACCATTTACGATGCACCAGCGTCCGGACCACAACTGTCAAATGTCCGGACGGTTCATTTTGAACTGCGATTCTTGCCTTACGGAGATACGCGTCCGGACGGTTGATCGATCTTTCCTTTCTTGGAACTTGGAAAGAATCAGTGAACCGTTCGAGAACTGCTAGGCGTTCGGACGTTCTGCTGAAACGTCCGGACGGAGCAAGCTGGCACAGAAGCTTCTCGATACAGTGAAGTGTCCGGACGGAAGAAGCACATCGTCCGGACGGATGATGCTGGACTGTCTGGCGTTCGGACGGTATAACACATCGTCCGGACGGGATGACACATCGTCCGGACGGCTGACAAGGAACTTTGAAATTCTTCTGACTTCACTCTGAACAGTGGAATCCCTGTTCGCAGCATCCTTACATATAAGTGATTTTGTCCAAACACAGAATGAGGTCAAAATACTAACAAACTCCCCCTTTGGCCATTCTGGGACAAAAATCACTTGACCGGTTTGGAAATACATTCCCGGTCCAAAATAAAAATTACTCCCCCTTTTTGTCACAAATGGACAAAGGGTAAACAGAGTAATAAAAACTGTCATAAAAATTACTCCCCCTAACGGTCTCAGAAGGACCCGGGAAACAGAGTAATATAAGTTCAACTGTTGTTCAAATACAAAGATTGAAAAGAAATGCTGAAGAAAACTTCCGAAGAGTGGGAGATCAGCAGAGTTAGGACCTTCACAAGGATAGTAGCACACGCAGTATTTGTCTGAAAAACTAGTCATAGAGCAAGTCAATATTATGAGAACATAGAGGTGATAGATAAGCATAACATAGACAAAAGTTACCCTGCCAAAATAAAGAAGATAGCCTGCTCAACTCATGTAAAGCGTGTGTGTGTGAAGACTCTTATCCATAAGGTTTGCGTTTTGCAAAAATGACAAGAAACCACCAGAATTTCTAAACAAGAGAGAAAGTCAGAGACACATAAGCCAAAAGTCAAACCTTATAACTTGCTAGGGCCTAGACACCCTCATCTGATACACTCCCCCTAAGAGACAGCACATATTCAGTTTTACTTGTACCATGAAGGACAAGGTAAAATTTTTACTTGCTCATAGAGGGCAAGGTAAATTGAAGCACATAAGCAGTGATTAAACAATTTAAAGCACAAAACTTTTTATGAATTACTGCTTGTGACTTATGATACTGCAGTCTGTAGGGAGTGCCAGAATTTATAGGTGCTAGGTTCAACTAGCCTGTGGTCAATTTTGGCCATCCAAACAAGAGCCTCTTCTCTTATCCAAAAATTCTAGGACCAAAGAGTCAGAGAAGGAAAAATACGCACCTTCGGGGAGTCTAGAATAGTGTAAGAGGTCATCACATGAGACAAGTTACTATCGAACAGAACAATGAGCAGGAAAATTTTTTGCACATGTCGGACTAATGTTCTCACCCACATGTAAGCATAATATATCAGTGCTCAACAAACTAGTAAAGCAGAGAGAATACACGAAATAGCTGACATACCTTGTGAAAGACTTAACCTGCTACGAAAAACTCCCCTCTTCCCCCCCCCCCCCCCCCCATTTTTTTTTTTTTAATACAACATCATGCTATCAGAGGACAAAGAGTTCATCCTAGTAGGGAAACATCATGTCTAGGACATGGCATAAACACCAATGGCTTTTCGAAGAGACTCAAAACTGCTACCATCTAGAGGTTTGGTAAGAATGTCAGCCAATTGATTTTCAGTGGGGATGAATGAGAGAGATACTACCTCGGATTCCACAAGATCACGCAAGAAATGATGCTTGATGTCGATGTGCTTGGTCCGAGAATGCTGAACAGGATTCTTGGAAATATTGATTGCACTAGTATTATCATAGTTGATAATCATAGTATCTTGAGAGAATCCGTAGTCCCCTAACAATGTCTTCATCCATAATAATTGGGTACAACAGCTACCCGCAGCAATGTACTCAGCCTCAGCAATGGAGAGAGATATGGAGGCTTGTTTCTTGCTCATCCAAGCTACAAGATTGTTCCCCACATAGAAACATCCTCCTGAGGTGCTCTTTCGATCATCAGCATTTCCAGCCCAATCTGCATCAGAGTATCCTGCAACAACAAGATTTGTTTCTCTAGAATACCAAATGCCATAAGAAAGGGTATCATTTACATACCTGATGATACGCTTTACTGCAGTAAGGTGAGATTCCTTAGGATTGGCTTGAAAGCGAGCACAAACTCTCACACTGAAAGCAATGTCTAGTCGGCTTGCTGTAAGATACAAGAGGCTCCCTATCATGCTCTTGTAAAGGGATGGGTCAACTGATTTTCCTGCAAGATCACTGCTAATCTTGACACTGGTGCTCATGGGGGTGCGAGCACAACTCTTTCCATCCAATCCAAACCTTTTGACCAGATCCTTGGCATACTTAGATTGAGAGATGAAGATGCCCTCAGTAGTTTGCTAGACTTGAAGACCAAGGAAGTAGTTCAGCTCACCAATCATTGTCATTTCAAACTCCTGCTTCATTTCTTCAGAGAACTCATGTGCAAGAGAGTCTAAAGTAGCTCCAAAAATGATGTCATCAACATATATTTGAGCAATCAGTTTATGAGTACCTTGATTTCTGATGAACAAGGTTTGATCAGCTTGCCCCCTTGTAAAACCTTTGCTTAAGAGATAAGTGGTGAGACGCTCATACCATGCTCGAGGCGCCTGTTTAAGCCCGTAAAGAGCCTTCTTCAGCTTGTACACATGATGGGGATGATGAGGATCTTGAAAACCCTTCGGCTGTTCCACATAGACTTCTTCTTGAAGAACACCGTTCAGAAATGCACTCTTTACATCCATCTAGTACAACTTGAAATCAAGGTGACAGGCAACAGAAAGAAGAATTCGAATGGATTCTAACCTGGCAACCAGGGCAAACGTTTCATCAAAATATACTCCCTCTACCTGAGTATATCCCTGTGCAACAAGATGGGCCTTATTTCTAACCACAGTACCATGCTCATCAGTTTTATTTTTGAAGATCCACTTCGTTCCTATGATATTCTATTCTGCAGGACGGGGAACAAAGGTCCAGACATCATTTATGGTAAATTGATAGAGCTCATCATGCATTGCAGATACCCATCCTTCATCTTGTAGGGCTTCATCTACTTTCTTGGGTTCTGTCAGAGTAAGATAGCAGCTGTAGGAGACTTGATTTGCTACTTCATTTGCAGGCTGAATGACTCTGCTTCTCAATCTGCGCCCTTCATCTAAATTCCCAAGAAGCTGCTGAGGAGGATGATTGTGCCTCACTCATGATTGCCTAGGAGGATTAGCTGGAATATCCTCATCTTCGGAAGTCATGGGAGTGGAACCCGAAGTGGTAGGAGAAGATTCATCTAGAGATTCTTTTGAAGAGGGCTCAATAATACCAGTTGGAGCTGCTGAAGAATCAACTGAACCAATCTGTTTTTCTTCCCTGCTGATAGATCTCTGAACTTCATCATCATCAACAATCACATTTATTGATTCCATCACAGTCTCTGTTCTTTTGTTGAAGACCCGGTAAGCTCGACTGTTTGTGGAATATCCCAAGAAGATGCCTTCATCACTCTTGGTATCAAATTTCCCCAGATTTTTCCTGTCACGAAGTATATAACATTTACTCCCAAAAGTTTTAAAATACTTCACGGTGGGTTTCTTACCTCACCAAATTTCATAGGGAGTCTTGTTTGTTTCAGGCCTAAGATAGACTCTGTTGATGATATGGCAGGCAGTGTTTATAGCTTCTCCCCAGAAGTGTTGAGCAAGATTCTTTGAGTGGATCATCACACGAGCCATCTCTTGAATTACCCTGTTCTTTCTTTCAACAACTCCATTCTGCTGAGGAGTAATAGGTGAGGAAAATTCTTGCTTGATTCCATAAGAGAGACAAAATTCTTCAAACTTGGAATTTTCGAACTCTCTTCCATGATCACTGCGGATTCTCATAATCTGGCAATTTTGCTCAACCTAAATTTTCTTGAACAAATGCTGAGCTACATCAAAAGCATCAAATTTTTCTCGAATAGGGATGGCCCAAGTAAATCGAGAGAAATCATCTACTATAACCAGAATATATCTTTTCCCACCTAGACTAGCAGTTCTAGTGGGACCCATGAGATCCATGTGCAGTAATTCTAGATTTCTGGAAGTACGAATACCTGAGGTCTTCTTATGAGCAGCTCGAGTCTGTTTCCCTAGCTGACAAGCCCCACAGACTCCTTTTTCCGTCTTCTCCATTTTGGGCAGGCCTTTAACAACATCTTTGCCTGCAATTTGGAACATATCGGAGAAATTGAGATGCCCTAACCTCTGGTGCCATAGCTCACTGTCATTGTGATGTCCCGATTATTATCGGGCAAAAATTGGGAATAAAATTTATAGGGATAGACAATTACACTTAACTAGACGACTAGGAAATACAGTGGGACGCGCAGATAATGTTTTATGGACCAAAGATTAGATTATAAAAGGAGAAAAAAAATGTGAGAATGTAGGAGAGATTGAATAAATGAAAAAGGGGATTAAATGAATTAAATGCAAAAGGGGATTAAATGAATAAAATTAATGTGGTGCGTCCGGACGGCTCAACAGGCTCGTCCGGACGGTACCTTATCACCACGTGGCGGACGCTCATTCCACGCGCGTCCGGACGTCTACGTTATAGGGTCCGGACGGTCCGCAACGAGCGGCGCACGTCTTCTTAAATGATGCGCGTCCGGACGGTGACTCATGCCTGTCCGGACGATCTGTCTGAAATGGCGCGCGTCCAGACGACTGGAGATGGCCGTCCGGATGGGAACCGATTTAAAAGGGGCAGTACGCCCGTTTTCTTCATTATCAACGGTTTCCTTCACTATTTCTTCACGGTTTTTCACTCAAAAACTGTGATATCTTGAAATCCAACCGTTCAATTTCAGATTCGACTTCGATAACGTAATCCTTGAAGCCCGATCTACGTTCTGACCGAACGTTTTGTGGTAAATAGTTAAACTCGTATCGTTTAAAGGTTTTTGTTAAATTTTATAGAAATGAGTTTAACTTGGTATTTTCTTTAGGTTTGGTGTGGTTTGGAGTTGCCAGGAGCACCCCGAGCATTTGGTCACTGCTTGGTGAGTTTGTGGTAAGTTTCTCATAGACAATAGTCTTAGGTATTTTATTAAAGTGATATATTATTGTGGATAACCCTAAGTTAGGCTTATGGGTTAACAATGTGGGGATTAATAAAATACTTAAGGACGTTAGAGCTGTATGGGTAAATTAGTAAAGAAATGGCTTTTGAGCGATTCAAACGCCACTAGGTGTAATTGCTAGTTGTAATACTAATTAATGCATTGTATTGTGTTCTAGCAACACATTGTGGTTGAGCTTAGAGTTGTCTGGATAGTTGGGAGTGCAAGCGATCCAAGGTGGGTATTCCACTCACTGAGAAAATATATATTTTTATATGTATTGGATTGATAAAAAAATATATATATATATATATTGTTTATGAAACCGAACCAACCATATGATGAAATGTATATGCTTTAAGATGATTTGATTAGTTTCGAGTATGTTTAAATTATATCAATGATGTTTATGAAATAGTAATAGAGTGAAAAGTATTGAATTGTTTTAAAGTGATATATTCTGCGGTTGAGATTTAAATTATGCAAATTATTGAGAATATGTTATGTTGAAACTGTTTACACTCTGTTTTGAATGTCTTCAAAGTATTAGATAAAGTGTTGGATTTGTTTAGTTTTAAAAGGATGTGATTTAACAACTGCATGATTTCAGCGTGACACAGTAGTGAAATATATACTGGTCAAGCACGGAACATTGAGCATGTAGTATAGAGCATGCATACCCCACCAGTGACAGTATCAACAACAGTAACAGTATCAGAAGGGTAACAGGATCAGCAGCACAATGAGTTATAATGAGCCATGGTCATGCATGTCATGTATAGCATTGTTTTGTGAGAGATGTTTTTATGTTATGAGTAGCTTTTACTAGACGTGTTGATATGCATAAGTGTCTTAAATGGAAAGCACTTATGTATATTTCTATCGGATGGTTACATGTGTTAATAGCATACATTGAACTTGAAAGTACATGGATACATGATTGCCCAGGCGCGAGTAATGGCATGTCTATGAGTAAGAAGGTTGACTGCTCTTGTTCTTCAGGAAAGACGTGTTAGCATGATTGAGTTTAACTCTAGTGCTCTCATGATCTATTGACGTTCAAGGCATGAAGCTGAAATACGATTAGAGATGGTGTTGCGAGTGTTTTGTTGACGGATGTTATCCTAGTACGGAAGAGTAAGATGCCATGTTCTTTGCTTAAGACTTATGTGTATACGTGATATCTGTGATGGAGTGATCGTGTGTACATATGTCCAAGCGCCCGATGAAAAGTATTATAATAGAAGGGTTAGTATATGGAAACTTCCAAGGAGAGATGACTGGAACTTCTACATATTTTCCCAGCTATTTAGTAGGTTTTAAATGTTTTCTAAATAGTCGGTGTTTGCTGCATTAACTGTTGGTAAATTGTGGCTAATATAGTGCTCGCACGACTAAAAATAAAATAGAGGTTGGTTCTTAGTGAAAACTCAGTTAGTCTTATACCACTGAGGTCTTAGTTTGAGGTATACTAAGGCGGTGAACTCATTATTTCACCTATGCGGATGTGGAAACCACCACAACCGTGTAGATGATGTTCCTGTGATTGCAGGCACTCCTGAGGCGGACGACGATCCGGTAGCACACTACCTGGGTTACTACCACGTAGCGACGATCGTGGTGAGGTAGGACTATGATGTCCTTATTTTTGGGTATTTTTGTGTATGGCTTGATGTGTGGGTCACACCATATTTTGTATCAGCCATACTTTTGTAGTTACATGTATTAAACTTTAAACAGATAGATTGTATTATGGCTCGCATATGTTTAGACAACTAGTGTGTTTATAGTTATGCTTTCCCGCTTTATTGATGTTATCATAATGTCTTCCGCTGTAGATGTAACTCTGTATATCAGGTGCATGTTATGGGCATGTGCCTATGTTGGCTGAGCGACACGTAGTCGTGCCACTGCGATGACTTGTTTTATGTTTGTATAAAATAAAAAAAGGGTCGTCACAGTCATCTATGGTTGCTTTGTTGCAGAAGATCTGAGGGTTTGCAGTCAAACCAGCAAGGCCGTAGCAATTGTCAGCAGTTCTTTCTCCTCCCATGAGCCATCTGCCACTACTGTCAAATATATTACATTCCTTCTTGGAGAATTGCACCACCAAGTCATTATCATAGAACTGGCTGATGCTGAGGAGATTTGCCTTGAGCCCTTCAACATACAAGGCTTCTTGAGATGTTCCGAGGCCTGGGATGTCAATGATCCCTTTACTGATGACTCTGGATTGGCTCCCATCTCCATAGGTGATTCACCCGCCTTTTCCCATCTGAACTTCTTTGAGCAGAGTCTTATCACCTGTCATGTGCTTAGAACAACCACTATCCAAATACCACAAACAAGTATCAAGAATTTTTAGTGTAGTATGAGAGACTAAACACAGATTATCTTCCTTTTTAATCCAGACTTGTTTGGAAGGTTTTTGATTAACCAGGACAGATTTTTGCTCATTAGGGGTGAGGGATGCTAACTTCTCGCTAATGAGTTTCATTTGATCACTCAACATTCTAACTTGTTCTTCCAAACCTGGTTCATCTTTTCTAGGGATCAGGGTTTTCTTCCAAGGTTTCTGAGACCTAATTTGAAAGCAATTTGAACGAGTATGACCAATAATACCACAGTGATTACAAGTAAGTATAGATTGACTTACCCTTTTTCCTTTAGGAACAGATTGAGTATGAGACATGATAGGCTTAGTAAACATGGTTCTATGCACATTCATATCATGAGAAATAGAAACAACATTATTCATACTCAATTTAGACATGATAGAAGTCAAAAATAACACTCAAGAATTTAATCTTCTCAGAGTGTACCAAGCTCTGATACCAATTGAAAATTGAAATTTGACTTCAAATATAAAGTGTGTGCATAAGTGTCAACAAAAATTAAGGCATAGCGGAAAGTAAATGACACACAGATTTTTGTTGACGAAGTGGAAACTCAGTTAAGAGAAAAACCACTCCGGGGCAGCCAAACCTAGGAATTCCACTATTCAGAAGACAAAGCTAGATACAAGATAGTAACACTCACATGTACCGATGTAGTGGTCGTACCTTGATCTCTGACGTGTAACCCAACACGAACGCTTCCTAACCAGGTTTACCTACCTGAAGGGGTCTTCAATGAAACTCCTTACCTTAGAGCCGACCTCTAAGATAGACTTCGATTTATAGCGTAGCACACTTGAAAAACGGCTTCAGAAGAAATAACACGTCTCTAAGCTCTAATGGAATTCACACCGAATTCTTGCAGCTCCAAGTGCCCAAGGACCCCTATTTATAGTCTGGGGGTCAGAATGGGCGTCAGGCAAAATAAGCCTGTGAGCCGTCCGGACGGTGTACCATGACCGTCCGGACGGACAACTGTACGACAGGATTTTCTGAAATTTTCGCGGAGAAATCTTTCCTGTATAAGAACATCGTCCGGACGGGATGGCTCGATCGTCCGGACGGACGCACGTCCGCTGCAAGTAATTTCCATAACAGGCTTCGTGCATCCGGACCAAGGGGCAGTAGCGTCCAGATGGCTAAACTTCAACACGCAATTTCCATATCTAATGCGTGTGCGTCCGGACCATAAGGGGGAGACGTCCGGACGGTTGAAGTCGAATCGTCAGTTACCATATACGATGCACCAGCATCCGGACCACAGCTGTCAGATGTCCGGACGGTTCATTTTGAACTGCGATTCTTGCCTTACAGAGATACGCGTCCGGACGGTATACCACATCGTCCGAACGGTTGATCGATCTTTCCTTTCTTGGAACTTGGAAAGAATTAGTGAACCGTTCGAGAACTGATAGGCGTCCGGACGTGCTGCTGAAACGTTCGGACGGAGCAAGCTGGCACAGAAGCTTCTCGTACAGTGAAGTGTCCGGACGGAAGAAGCACATCGTCTGGACGGAAGAAGCACATCGTCTGGACGGAAGAAGCACATCGTCCGGACGGATGATGCTAGACTGTCTGGCGTTCGGACGGTATAACACATCGTCCGGACGTATGGAGCAGTAGACAGATGGGCGTCTGGATGGGATGACACATCGTTTGGACAGCTGACAGGGAACTTTGAAATTCTTCTGACTTCACTCTGAACAGTGGAATCCCTGTTTGCAGCATCCTTACATATAAGTGATTTTGTCCAAACACAGAATGAGGCCAAAATACTAACACAAGTGAAGGATTAAATCGGAATTTCTCCACTAAGAGTCAAAATCGGATTGGGTTTAAATTTGGATTCTGCACATGTCTCAGTGTTTTAATCGTAACTTTTGTCTCATATATCAGATTGCAATTAAATTGGTGGAGTTGGAAAGAAAATAAAAAATGAAACAAATATTGAAGAAATATATTTTTCCTAATTATGATTTTTACTATGTCAAAATTGCCCCACAATAAAAGACTGCAATTCAGGATGAATTTGGAATCCTTTTCTTACTTGGATTGAAGTTTCAATCTCCTACTCGGACAAGAAGACTCAAGTGACGATTTTTATGAAATTCCAAGAGCTTCTAGGCCTCTCCTAGTCCCTATAAATAAACCCCTAAGCTTCAAGAGAATGTGTGCTTATGCTTAGCTTTAGACAGAAAATTCTTCTTGGAGGCTTGACAAGTTGAAAAGGAGAAGAACATAGCAGGAGGCCATCCCAGTACTACGATGAGCGGCTAAATTCGTACTAGGGTGTTGATGTAGCCGTTTCAAAGTAACAATGGTTTAATTGTATTTTAATTTGGTATTTTCTATATGCATGGTAGTTGTATAACTGTGAGAATTGATCTTAATATTTATATTCAATCATTATGAATTTCTTATCTTGTCTTATAAAGTCTTTTATATTGATTGAACTCAATCCTTCATATTTTCTATGATTATGTGAATGATTGTTATACAATAGTTTTAATTGACATATGATCAAGAGGGTTAGATAGACCATGCTTAGGAAAGACGGATTGTACTACACCATAGTTTAGTGTAATTTAGGAGACAGTTCGTACCAACCGAAGATGGGTTATACTTTTCCATTGATTGTATGTATCCTATTAAAGACGTAGCTAATCCATGCCTAGGGAAGATGGGTCGTACCACATCTTAGTGGTTAAGTGGATGGTCCGTGCCAACTGAAGACGGATTATACTTATTCTTTAATATGGTAACTTCTTGTTTATTTATAGCATGCATAGAATGAATTTCTCTAATTAAATATGATTAACCATTGATGTGCGGATAACGGTGAAGTCAATACTCTACTCTTTCTCTCTCTTATATTTCAATTATCTTTTAAGTTTATTTTATGCACTTTAGTTAATTAAAAATTCAATAATATTTTCTTTAGTTATTTTTAATCTTCACAAACTTGATAGCAATACCCATGCAGTCCTTAAGGTTCGACACCCTCTCTATAACTTTATCCTACAAGGATTCGTTCTATTGCGAGTGGTAATTATTATTGATATATTTTGGTAAACAAAAGACCATATCAATTTTTGGCACCGTTGCCATGTTCCATTTTTGAGAAGAGCATTAAATCCAGTGTTCATTGTTGTACGTCATTTTGGATGTTTGCTGGCTTGAGAAAAACAAGTGGGTTCATCTTCATGTGCAGCTATGGAAGCAATGAGAGCTTGAGGAGGTGGATACTTCACTCGTCCATCAGTAAATGTGTAAGGTTTGTAAATCTGATTCTAAGACCGTGTGGTCATGCCATAGACTCGAGCTGGAAGGACTGACAGTGGGTCAGGTGAAGAAGCTAACTCAGAGTTTGAGGAAGGGCCAAAAGAAACAATGGTTTGAAGATTTGGAGGAGTAGTGGTAGTTGTTCATGGAGATGTAGAAGTGGATGAATTTGGAGATGTAAAACTTGGTGTATTTGGATAGGATGCAAAATTTTGAGAAGGTAAGGACTGAACACAAGGAATCGATAAAGACGAAGGTGTTTGAGGAGGAGAGGAGACTCTGTGTGGTGATGAAGTTGAGAATGGAAAATTGTTTTCATTGAAGACAACATGTCTTGCAATGTACACTCTACCAGATGGTATATGAAGACATTTGTAACCAAGGTGGTTTTTGCTATAGCCAATAAACACGCAGGAAGAGGATCAGAAGGAGAGTTTTGAAGATTGATATGGGCGGAGGAAAGGCCAGCATTCACAATCAAATATTTTTAAGTATTTGTAATTGGAGTGAGGTGAAAGAGACACTCATATGGGGACTTTTTCTTTGTTACTTTGGAAGGAAGACGGTTTATGAGATATGTGGCTGTTTCAAAAGCTGTGCCCCAAAAGGTAAATGGAACACTGGTAGTAGCAAGAAGAGAGAGACCAGTTTCAACGATGTGACGATGTTTTCGGTCAACAGTTCCCATTTGATGATGAGTGTTAGGACAACTTAGGCGATAAGAGACTCCCATGGAATTGAGTGCAGTTTGGAGTGGACGAAATTCGCCACCATTATCACTTTGAATATATCTGATTTTAGTATTAAAGAACGTTTCAACAAGTTGTTGAAAAGAAGAAAAGTTGCACACACTTCAGATTTGGTAGCAAGAGGAAAAAGCTAAGTATATTTACTAAAATTATCAACCACACTTAAATAAAATCGGTTGTTGTTTACAGAGGTTGTGGAGACAGGGCCCCATACATCAAGAAACAACAATTGAAGAGGTTTATTGGAAATAGAAGGAGAATAGCTAAAATGAAAACGATGACTTTTGCCCTGTTGACATGGAGAGCAAATGGAGGAAGACTTTGATGGAGACACGGGCAGCTTTTTGGACTGAACAACTTGGTTGACAATAGGAGAAGCAGGATGACCAAGCCTGAGATGCCACTTATCCAAAGAAACCTTTTCACCAATGAAGGCAGCAAGAGAACCGGAAGTTGAGGCAGCAAAGGATGGCCATGGATAGAGACCGAGTTTAATTGGGCCTTGAAGGAGGAGCTGACGAGTTCGAAGGTCCTTAATATAGAAACAAGTAGGATTAAATTCAATAAAGACATGGTTATGATTGGCTACATTCTGGTTGGACAAAATCACTTGTATGTAAAGATACTTTTAACAGGGATTCATCTATTCAGAGTACTTTCAAAAGATTCTGTACTGCTTGCAAGTCAGAAGATTTTCGGTTCCCTGTCAGCCATCCGAACAACGTGTCATCCCGTCCGGACGCTTATCTGTCCACTATTCCATCCGTCCAGACGACGTGCCATACCGTCCGGACCCCCGACAAACCAAGCATCATCCGTCCGGACGACGTAGATTTTTGTCCGAACCTTACAATGTGTCGAGAAGCTTCTATTCCAGCTTGCATCCGTCCGGACATCTCAGCAGCCCGTCCGGATGCCTCTCAGTATTCGATCAAGCTTTAGATTCTTTCCAAGTTCAAATATGGGAAGATTGCTGCAACCATCCGGACGACGTGGATTCCCGTCTGGACGTCTGTCAGCATGGTCCGGACACGCGTTCAACAGATATGGAAATTGCGTATTCAACTTCAACCATCTGGACGCCTGCCTCTCATGGTCCGGACGCGCGCTTATCGGATATGGAAATTACGTGTTGAAGATTAACCATCCAGACGGCCATCCCCATGGTCCGGACGCGCGAAGCCTTATATGGAAATTACTTGCAGCGGGCGTGCGACCCTCCGGACGACAATGCCTCACCGTTCGGACGTGGCTCTCAATTAGGAAAGATTTTCAGCGAAAATCTCAGAAATTCTGGTCTCATAGTTGTCCGTTTGGACGGCCCATGTCCACCGTCTGGACGGCACTCGTATATTTCACAACAGTCGCCCATTTGAACCTCAGCCTATAAATAGAGGCCCCTGGCATTGAGAACTGCAAGAATTCGGTATTGAATTCCATTAGAGCTTAGAGAGTTATTTTGTGAGGATATTGAGCTGATCCAATCTATCTGAAGTCGTTGTTGTGTGTGTTGTTGCTGTACTAAAACTGAAGTTTATCTTAGGGGTTGGCCCTAAGGTAAATGATTCCATTGAAGACCCCTTCAGGTAGGAGACTTGGTTGGGAGACGTTCCTATTGGGTTACATGTTAGAGAGCAAGGTACGACCACTGCATCAGGTGTATGTGAGTGTTACTACTTTGTATCTAGCTTTGTCTTCTGAATAGTGGATATCCTGGGTTTGGCTGCCCCGGAGTGGTTTTTCTCATCTTGAGTTTCCACTTCGTTAACAAAAATTAAATTTTTGTTAACACTTTGTGCACACACTTGTTTTTATTTTAGAAGTTGATGTGGTCTTTTGTTTACCAAAATATATCAATAATAATAATTAACCACTCGCAATAGAATGAATCCTGGTAGGATGAGGCTATAGAGAGGATGTCGAACCTCAAGGACTGCAGGGGTATTGCTATCAAGTTTTTCAAGATTAAATATAACTTAATTAAAAAAATGTTTGATTTGATTTTTGTTTATAGCTAAGTTAAATGCATAAACTTAAAGACATAAAAATAAAGATTAAAGTGATGAGATAAAGAACAGGGGATTGATTTCATCACTCACCGCATAACAATGGTCAATAATAAATTAATAAGGAAAATTCATACTATGCATGATATAAGGCTCGTCTCACCCGAATAGTCAAGAAATTACATCTAAAGAATAAGTATAATCTATCTTCGGTTGGCACGGACCGTCCACCTAACCACTAACATGCGGTACGACCCGTCTTCCCTAGGTATGGATTAGCTACGTCTTTAATAGGATACACACAATCAATGGAATAGTATAACCCATCTTCGGTTGGTACGAACTGTCTACCTAAATTACACTAAACTAGGGTGTAGTACAATCTGTCTTCCCTAGGCATGGCTTATCTAACCCTCTTGATCATATATCAATTAAAACCGTTGTATAACAATCATTCACATAATCACAGAAAATATGAATGATTGAGTTCAATCAATATAAAAGACTTTCTAAGACAAGATAAGAAATTCATAATGATTGAATATAAACATTAAGATCAATTCTCACAGTTATACAACCATTATGCATATAGAAAATTCCAAATTAAAATACAATCAAACCATCGTTACATGGAAATGGCTACATCAACACCCTTGTAAGAATTTAGCCGCTCATCGTGGTGCTGGGATGGCTTCCTGCCATGTTCTTCTCCTCTTCAACTTGTCAAGCATCAAAGAAGAATTTTCTATCTAAAGCTAAGCACAAGCACACATTCTCTTGAAGCTTAAGGGTCTATTTATAGAGATTAGGAGAGGCCTAGAAGCTCTTAGAATTCCATAAAAATCGTCTATTGAGTCTTCTTGTCCAAGTAGGAGATTAAAACTTCAATCCAAGTAGGAAAAGGATTCCAAATTCGTCCAGAATTGTGGTCTTTTATTTCGGGGTGATTTTGGCATAGTAAACGTCCGAATTAGGGAAAAACTATTTCTGACATATTTATTTCATTTTTTATTAGCTTTCCAAAATCACCAATTTTATTGTAATCTGATATCTAAGAAAAAAATTATAATCCAAACACTAAGATATATGCAGAATCCAAATTTGAATCCAATCTGATTTTGACTCTTATTGGATAAATTCCGATTTAATCCTTCATTTGATTTGATTAAACTTAACCACATCATATAGGTCTTCTATTATGATTGTTTAAGCTTAAACATATCTTCTAGGTCTTCTCAAAGTGTACTCTACGCCCAAAATTAATGGAATTAATTGCATCTTTATTTAAAACCTGAAAACATTAAAACAATACAAAATCAAACAAATAACAATGCTAAGGAATTAACATATATAAGTTAAGGGGCTTGAATGTGTAACATTCAATGCTTATCACACCCCCAAACTTACATATTGCTAGTCCCTTAGCAATCAAAACAAGAAATAAAACTGAAAAACAACAAGATAAATCTTTCTTTCGTGGGATGTACGATTGCATTTAACGTATGCAACAAGCCTTTTAAACCCCTAGGACTCCCTAATGGACGAGTGAAGTCTCGTGAGGGTTTGCCAGAATTGATACCCACAAACATTATTCCTACCATGTTATCCTCAAGAATGCGGCATCATGAAAATAATGGTTCTCATTCATTAGCATGCTTAACAAAATAAACTCTATCTTCACAATTTCAAGGAATTAAAAATTAAGCTACTAACATGGCATTATGAGATATCACAAGATTCAATTAGTGTAAAGTGAACTTAACACATAATCGTGGGGTTTCAAAAACTAATCTCAATCATGAATGGTTCAATACTCAAAATTTGCTGGACTCCCCATTAGATACAACAACCAAGACATATATATATATATATATATATAATATATATATATATATTATATATATATATATATATTATTATTATTATTATATATGCAGGCTGTGCAATGCTTAGCTCCCTTAAGCTTTCTAATTGACCCATGTAACGATTGTTAGGTCAATGACACCCAAACTAGATAGTTTTAGGGAATTAGGTGTAAAACACCGTAAAGATTTATTAACTCGAATCAAAAAGGCTACGAAGCTAAACTTAGTCATTTTATCAATTAAAGAAAACTTCATCTTTTTGACGCGAACACTCAATGCTTAATGAGGCAAGAGATCCGGTTACTCAGTGAAAAGCTCAAAGTGATCAATATTATTCTCTTTCTTTTTTTTTTTCCTTTCTTTTTTATGTCAAGGTTATTCCTCCAATAAGTTACCCCACTGCATCCAAGATATTGATAACAAACATAACTGATTTCAAATTTCATACCCCACAGACTACGTGCTAGTGTGCTTGTGAGAATCAAATTGAAACAAGTAATATCTCATGCTGCCAAAGAAAATAACAAAACTTCTTAATTCCCTAGTCAAGTGATCATGTGTTCATCATGTTAAGCTCACCAATGAAATACGAATCGGAATTCAAAATCAACAGCATGCTCAAGAATAACATAGCAAAATATTGGATAGTGTTTCTTTCTTCCATACGCCCAAACTTGAATCACACATTGTCCCCAATGTGTGTATAGAACTGAACATAACAATAAGAGGATAGAAATACCTGAATGAGCAGATGCAGGGCATAGCATACCCCGAAACTTGATTGTAAAAACACATGTCCTGAAAAAGAGAGTGATACTCCAACCAAATACTAGTCAAGTTCAACACATTATTGTAAAAATATAACCTAAGAATGAAGCAACAATGGAGAAGATAAACCTGGAAGGAGATCATATATCCTGGCCTGATGGAGGACTCGAGTGTACAGGGCATGTGCTCGAACCTATGAAGCTGACTCATTTAATCAAAATATGTGGGATCTGCGAAGCCAACGGAATCCACATCCTTGATGCGCTCAATGCTCTCTGACCCTTAAATTTAAATTTGAAGCACCAATCTTTTCTTCTTTTGGACCAAAGAGAATAAATTTTACCTACAGGAAGGTAATTTTGAATGGCCGCATATCGTGGTAGATCCCTCTGCGTATTCTTAAATAGATTCTCATCCGGAAGGGAATCATGAACTAGAATAGAATTAGGAGAATACACAAGGAAGTTTTCGACCTTGATGGTCTCTTTTTGCTCTTCTAATATCCCTAAGAAACTACTCTCTTGACCTCTTGGTAAGTCATAAGCAACAGGGGCTTGGGGTTCATATGGCGTCTCGAGAATAAGAGTGGATGATGAAGGAGCCTCAGTGCTCACTTCCTCGCATTTTCCTTGATGTAGAGCTTGTGGGACGTCAATTTGCTCCTCCTTCCTCTCTTCCCCGTGAGTTTCGACCACTTCTCCATTCTTCATTGTGGTGATGGCTTGCTCATGATAAGAAGTACTTTCATCCACCACGTAATGTCCATCAAGATTGGCCTCTGATTTTCTTTGAAGCTCTTCTTCTTCTATTTGATTTGCCATCAGCTCCATCTGAACTTCCATCCTGGCAATGGCTTGGGCGTGAGAATTCAATGTCTGACTGAGAGAGGTCAGTGCCTGACCCCTAGATTTCACTTCCTGATTGATCTCACCCATAAGTTTCAACATTTGAGCTTGAAAGTCAGAACCTGACTGAGTAGATGGTGTAGCCTGAGAAGAAGGTTGCCAGCTATCCTCAAAGTCAGCACAATATGGAGATGATTGCCATTGCTGGTGGGGAGGATGAAAGTTCGATGGTGGATAGGCCATTTGATCATTGAATTGCGGATATGATCATTGAACTGCGGATATGCCTGATGGTACAGTTCATGAAATTGTGGAGCATAATTTTCAGGAGCTTGAGCTTGCCACGAGATATTAGACTGGTTACTCCATGCCGGGTTATAGGAATCAAAGTAAGGCTCATTCCTCGGTCTAGAGAACTGTGTTTTCATATGCTCATAAGAATAGTTAGAAAATTGTCCTGCAGTAGGACAATCTTTAACATGATGATAAGGACTATAGCAATATGAACATGGTTCATTGGGTATTTGAATGCCTCCCCACATGAACTAAATTAACAAAAATAAAATAAAAACAAAAAATAAAATAAAAATAAAAACAAAGATTGAAAACAAAAAATAAAAATAAAGAAACCAAAATTAAAAAAATAAAAATAAAAACAGAAAAGAATCAAGTTAAATTCAATCTTTAAAACTTAATAACATAACCGTATGCAGTCCCCGGCAACGGTACCAAAAATTGATTTGGTCTTTTGTTTACCAAAATATATCAATAATAATAATTAACTACTCGCAATAGAACGAATCCTTGTAAGATGAGGCTATAGAGAGAGTGTTGAACCTCAAGGACTGCAGGGGTATTGCTATCAAGTTTTTCAAGATTAAATATAACTTAATTAAAAAGATGTTTGATTTGATTTTTGTTTATAGCTAAGTTAAATGCATAAACTTAAAGACATAAAAATAAAGATTAAAGTGATGAGATAAAAAATAGGGGATTCATTTTACCACTCACCGCATAACAATGGTCAATAATAAATTAATAAGGAAAATTCATACTATGCATGATATATGGCTCATCTCACTCGAGTAGCCAAGAAATTATCTCTAAAGAATAAGTATAATCTATCTTCGGTTGGCACGGACCGTCCACCTAACCACTAAGAAGCGGTACGACCCGTCTTCCCTAGGTATGGATTAGCTACGTCTTTAATAGGATACACACAATCAATGGAATAATATAACCCATCTTCGGTTGGTACGAACTGTCTACCTAAATTACACTAAACTAGGGTGTAGTACAATCCGTCTTCCCTAGGCATGGCATATCTATTGATCATATGTCAATTAAAACCGTTGTATAATAATCATTCACATAATCACAGAAAATATGAATGATTGAGTTCAATCAATATAAAAGACTTTCTAAGACAAGATAAGAAATTCATAATGATTGAATATAAACATTAAGATCAATTCTCACAGTTATACAACCATCATGCATATAGAAAATTCCAAATTAAAATACAATCAAACCATCGTTACTTGGAAAGGGCTACATCAACACCCTTGTAAGAATTTAGCCGCTCATCGTGGTGCTGGGATTGCTTCCTGCCATGTTCTTCTCCTCTTCAACTTGTCAAGCATCAAAGAAGAATTTTCTATCTAAAGCTAAGCACAAGCACAAGCACAAGCACCAGCACAAGCACACATTCTCTTGAAGCTTAAGGGTCTATTTATAGAGACTAGGAGAGGCCTAGAAGCTCTTATAATTCCATAAAAATCGTCTATTGAGTCTTCTTGTCCAAGTAGGAGATTAAAACTTCAATCCAAGTAGGAAAAGGATTCCAAATTCGTCCAGAATTGCAGTCTTTTAGTTCGAGGTGATTTTGGCATAGTAAACGTCCGAATTAGGAAAATGTTATTTCTGACATATTTGTTTCATTTTTAATTAGCTTTCGTAAGCCACCAATTTCATTGCAATCAAATATCTAAGGAGAAAGTTATGATCCAAACACTAAGATATATGCAGAATCCAAATTTGAATCCAATCCGATTTAATCATTCACTTGATTTGATTAAACTTAACCACATCATATAGGTCTTCTATTATGATTGGTTAAGCTTAAACATATCTTCTAGGTCTTCTCAAAGTGTACTTTAAGCCCAAAATTAATGGAATTAATTGCATATTTATTTAAAACCTGAAAACATTAAAACAACACAAAATCAAACAAATAACAATGCTAAGGAATTAACATATATAAGTTAAGGGGCTTGAATGTGTAACATTCAATGCTTATCAGAAGTCAATTCAAATTTTCACCTACCATGTTATCTCCAAGAATACAGCATCATAAAAATAATAGTTCTCATTCATTAGCAAGCTTAAGAAAATAAACTCCATCTTCACAATTTCAGGGAATTAAAAATTAAGTTACTAACATGACATTATGAGATATCACAAGATTCAATTAGTATAAAATGAACTTAACACATAGTCATGAGGTTTCAAAATTAATCTCAATCATGAATGGTTCAACACTCAAAATTCGTTGGACTCCCCATTAGATAAAACAACCAAGACATATATATTTATTATTATTATTATTTTTATATATGCAGGTTGTGCAATGCTCAGCTCCCTTAAGCTTTCTAATTGACCCAAGTAACGAGTATTAGGTCAATGACTCTCAAACCATATGGTTTTAGGGCACTTGGTGTAAAACACCCCAAAGACTTAATAACTCGAGTCAAAAAGGCTACGATGCTAAACTTAGCCATTTTATCAATCAAAGAAAACTTCCACTTTTTGATGCGAACACTCAATGCTTAATGAGGCAAGAGATTCGGTTACTCAGTGAAAAGCTCAAAGTGATCAATATTATTCTTTTCTTTCTTTCTTTTTTTTTTTTTTTATGCCAAGGTTATTCCTCTAATAAGTTACCCAGTTGCATCCAAGATATTGATAACAGACATAACTGATTTCAAATTTCATATCCCACAGACTACGTGCTAGTGTGCTTGTGAGAATCAAATTGAAATAAGTAATATCTCATGCTGCCAAAGAAATGAACAAAACTTCTTAATTCCCTTGTCAAGTGATCATGTGTTGTTCATCATGTTAAGCTCACCAATGAAATACGAATCAGAATTCAAAATCAACAGCATGCTCAAGAATAACATAGCAAAATATTGGATAGTGTTTTGTTATTCCATACCCCCAAACTTGAATCACACATTGCCCCCAATGTGTGTACATAACTGAACATAACAATAAGAGCATAGAAATACCTGAATGAGCAGATGCGAGGCATATCATACCCCCAAATTTGATTGTAAAAACACATCCTAAAAAAGAGTGATACTCCAACCAAATACTAGTCAAGTGCAACACATTGTTGTAAAAATATAAACTAAGAATGAAACAACAATGGAGAAGATAAACTTGGAAGGAGATCATGTACCCTGGCCTAATGGAGGACTCGAGCGCACAGGGCATGTGCTCAAACCTATGAAGCTGACTCATTTAATCAAAATATATGGAATCCGTCAAGCCAACGGAATCCACATCGTTGATGCGCTCAGTGCTCTCTAACCTTTAAATTTAAATTTGAAGCACCAATCTTTTCTTCTCTTGGACTAAAGAGAATAAATTTTACCTACAGAAAGGTAATTCTGAATGTCTGCATATCGAGGTAGATTCTTCTTGATGGTCTCTTTTTGCTCTTCTAACAGTCCTAACAAACTACTCTCCTGACCTCTTGGAAAGTCATAAGCAATAGAGGCTCGGGGTTCATATGGTGTCTCGAGAATAAGAGTGGATGATGAAGGAGCCTCAGTACTCACTTCCTCGTCTTTTGCCCAATGTATAGCTTGTGGGGCCTCAATTTGCTCCTCTTTCCTCTCTTCCACGTGAGTTTCAACCATTTCTCCATTATTCATTGTGGTGGTGGCTTGCTCATGATAAGAAGTATTCTCATCCACCATGTAGCGTCCATCAAGATTGGCCACCAATTGTCTTTGAAGCTCTTCTTCTTCTATTTGATTTACCATCTGCTTCATCTGAACTTCCATCCTGGCTATGGGTTGAGAGTGAGAGTTCAATGTCTATTCCATATTGCTCATAAATTTTAACATCTGATCTTGAAAATCATAATCCATCCGAGGAGATGGTTCAACCTAATGGTACAATTCATGAAATTGTGGAGCATAATTTTCAGGACCTTGAGTTTGCCACAAGATATTAGAGTGGTTGCTCCATGCCGGGTGATAGGAATCACAGAAAGGCTCATTCCTCGATCTAGAGAACTGTGTGTTCATATGCTCATAAGAATAATTAGAAAATTGTCCTGCAGTAGAACAATCTTTAACATGATGATAAGGACTATAGCAATATGAACATGGTCCATGGAGTGTTGGAATGCCTCCCCACATGAACTAAATTGACAAAAGAAATAAAATAAAATAAAATAAAAACAGAAAATTGAAAACAGAAAATAAAAATAAAGAAACCACAAAAAACAGAAAAGTATCAAGTTAAATTCAATCTTTAAAACTTAATAACATAACCGTTTGCAATCCCCGGCAACGGCGCCAAAAATTGATGTGGTCTTTTATTTACCAAAATATATCAATAATAATTACCACTCGCAATAGGATGAATTCTTGTAGGATAAGGCTATAGAGAGGGTGTCGAACCTCAAGGACTGCAGGGGTATTGCTATCAAGTTTTTTAAGATTAAAAATAACTAAAGAAAAGATTATTGAATTTGAAATTAACTAAAATGCATAAAATAAACTTAAAAGATAATTGAAATATAAGAGAGAGAAAGAGTAGAATATTGACTTCACCGCTATTCGCACATCAATGGTTAATCATATTTAATTAGATAAATTCATTCTATGCATGCTATAAATAAACAAGAAGTTACCATATTAAAGAATAAGTATAATCCATCTTCGGTTGGCACGGACCGTCCACCTAACCACTAAGATACGGTACGACCCGTCTTCCCTAGGCGTGAATTAGTTATGTCTTTAATAGGATACATACAATCAATGGAAAAGTATAACCCATTTTTAGTTGGTACGAACTGTCTACCTAAATTACACTAAACTAGGGTGTAGTACAATCCGTCTTCCTTAAGCATAGTCTATCCAACCCTCTTGATCATATGTCAATTAAAACCGTTGTATAACAATCATTCACATAATCATAGAAAATATGAAGGATTGAGTTCAATCAATATAAAAGACTTTCTAAGACAAGATAAGAAATTCATAATGATTGAATATAAACATTAAGATCAATTCTCACAGTTATACAACTATCATGCATATAGAAAATACCAAATTAAAATACAATTAAACCATTATTACTTAGAAAGGGCTACATCAACACCCTAGTACGAATTTAGCCGCTTATCGTAGTGCTGGGATGGCCTCCTGCCATGTTCTTCTCCTCTTCAACTTGTCAAGCCTCCAAGAAGAATTTTCTGTCTAAAGTTAAGCACAAGCACAAGCACAAGCACACATTCTCTTGAATCTTAGGAGTCTATTTATAGGGACTAGGAGAGGCCTAGAAGCTCTTAGAATTCCAGAAAAATCGTCTCTTGAGTCTTCTTGTCCGAGTAGGAGATTGAAACTTCAATCCAAGTAAGAAAATTATTCCAAATTCATCCAGAATTACGGTCTTTTATTACGGGGCAATTTTCACATAGTAAACATCATGATTAAAACACTAAGACATGTGCAGAATCCAAATTTGAACCCAATCCGATTTTGACTCTTAGTGGAGAAATTCTGATTTAATCTCTCACTTGATTTGATTAAACTTAACCACATCATATAGGTATTCTATTATGATTGGTTAAACTTACCAATATCTTCTAGGTCTTCTCAAAGTGTGCTTTAAGCCCAAAATCAATGAAATTAATTGTGTCTTCATTTAAAACCTGAAAACAATAAAACAACACAAAATCAAACGAATAACAGTACTAAGGAATTAACATATATAAGTTAAGGAGCTTGAATGTGCAACATTCGACGCTTATCAGTGTTATCTATTAAAATTCCACAGACTTTGGAAGAAGCAGGAGGATTCCAAAAAATGTTTTATTGAGAAAACCTCTTTAGATAAATATGTTCCCCCCCATAGGAGGCATATATCTCGAAGAGGTAAGGACTTTGTTATTTGTGAAAATGCTAATCTTAAATTTGCAGAGCCCTTCAAGAATTATTTTAGCAAACGAAGTCAGCCTACCTGCTATCATTATAGTGTCTTTGGACGCATCAGACTACACTGTCCTTAGATCCGACATCAGCAACCTCGGATCAGGAAAACAGAGCAAAAGATAAGTAAGTCTAGCTCTAAACCTTCCAAGCCTCATCATGCTTTTCGGCAACAACGGTATTATCCTTGATAAGCGTCGAATGTTACACATTCAAGCCCCTTAACTTGCATATGTTAATTCCTTAGCATTGTTATTTGTTTGATTTTGTGTTGTTTTAATGTTTTCTAGTTTTAAATAAAGATGCAATTAATTCCATTAATTTTGGGCTTAAAGCACACTTTGAGAAGACCTAGAAGATATGTTTAAGCTTAACCAATCATAATAGAATACATATATGATGTGGTTAAGTTTAATCAAATCAAGTGAATGATTAAATCAGAATTTCTCCACTAAGAGTCAAAATCAGATTGGATTCAAATTTGGATTCTGCACATGTCTCAGTGTTTAGATCATAAATTTTTCGTCAAATATCAGATTGCAACGAAATTGGTGGCGTTGGAAAGCTAATAAAAAATAAAACAAATATGTTAGAAATAGATTTTCTCTCTAATTCGAACGTTTACTATGCTAAAATTTCCTTGCAATAAAAGACCGCAATTCTGGCCGAATTTGGAATCCTTTTCCTACTTGAACAAGAAGACTCAAGAGACGATTTTTCTGGAATTCCAAGGGCTTCTAGGACTTGTGTGCTCCCTATAAATAGACCCCTAAGCTTCAAGAGAAGATGTGCTTGGTGCTTGGGCTTGTGCTTAGATTTAGACAGAAAATTCTTCTCGGAGGCCTGACAAGTTGAAGAGGAGAAGAACATGGCAGGAGGCCATCCCAGCACTACGATGAGCGGCTAAATTCCTAATAGGGTGTTGATGTAGCCCTTTCTAAGTAACAATTGTTTAATTGTATTTTAGTTTGAGATTTTCTCTATGCATGATAGTTGTATAACTGTGAGAATTGATTTTAATGTTTATATTCAATCGTTATGAATTTCTTATCTTGTCTTAGAAAGTCTTTTATATTGATTGAACTCAATCCTTCATTTTTTATGCGATTATGTGAATGATTGTTATACAACGGTTTTAATTGATATATGATCAAGAGGGTTAGATAGACCATGCCTAGGGAAGACGGATTGTACTATACCCTAGTTTAGTGTAATTTAGGTAGACAGTCCGTGCCAACCGAAGATGGGTTATACTATTCCATTGATTGTATGTATCCTATTAAAGACGTAGCTAATCCATACCTAGGGAAGACAGGTCGTACCGCATCTTAGTGGTTAGGTGGACGGTCCGTGCTAATCGAAGATGGATTATACTTATTCTTTAGAGGTAATTTCTTGACTACTCGAGTGAGACGAGCCCTTTATCATGCATAGTATGAATTTTCCTTATTAATTTATTATTGACCATTGTTATACGGTGAGTGGTGAAATCAATCCCCTATTCTTTATCCCATCCCTAAAATCTTTAAATTTATGTCTTTTACTTTTATGTATTTATTTTTAAAAAACAAAATCAAATCAAACATATTTTAAATTAAGTTATTTTTAATCTCAAAAAGCTTGATAACAACACATACGCAGTCCTTGAGGTTCGACACCCTCTCTATAGCCTTATCCTACAAGGATTCGTTCTATTGCGAGTGGTTAATTTTATTATTGATATATTTTGGTAAACAAAAGACCACATCAAATTTTGGCGCCGTTGCCGGGGACTGCAAACGGTTATGTTATTAAGTTTTAAAGATTGAATTTAACTTGATTCTTTTTTTTTGTTATTTTATTTTAATTTTGGTTTCTTTATTTTAATTTTTTTGTTTTTATTTTCTTTTGTTATTTTGTTTTATTTTTCTCAATTTAGTTCATGTGGGGAGGCATTCCAACACCCCATGAACCATGTTCATATTGCTATAGTCCTTATCATCATGTTAAAGATTGTCCTACTGCAGGACAATTTTCTAATTATTCTTATGAGCATATGAACACACAGTTCTCTAGACTGAGGAATGAGCCTTACTGTGATTCCTATGACCCAGCATGGAGTAACCAGTCTGATATCCCATGGCAAGCTCAAGCTCCTGAAAGTTATGCCCCACAATTTCATGAACTGTACCATCAGACATATCCGCAGTTCAATGATTAAGCGACCTATCGACCATCTAACTTCCATCCTCCCCACCAGCAATGGCAATCATCTCCATATTGTGCTAACTTTGAGGATAACTGGCAACCTTCTTCTCAGGCCACACCACCGCCTCGGTTTGATTCAGATATTCGAGATCAGTTGTTGAAATTTATGAACAAGATGGATCAGATAGTGACCTCTGTCAGTCAGACATGGAACTCTCGCTCTAAATCCATTGCTAAGATAGATGCTGACGAATAGGAGCCATCTCCCATTGACTGGTCTCCACAACAACAATACCATGCCGAACCACCGCCTCGATTGGAATCGGATTCTTAAGAACAGCTGTTGAAATTTATGAGCAAGATGGATGCTCACGAAGAGGAGCCATCTCCCATCTACTGGCCTCCACAACAGCAGTCTCAGGCTACACCATCTACTCAGTCAGATTCTGACGTTCAAGTTCAGATGTTGAAACTTATGGGTGAGATCAATCAGAATTTGAAATCTCGGGGTCAAACATTGAACTCTCACTCCCAAGCCACTGCCAAGTTAGAGCTTCAGATGGAGAAGATGGCAAAGCAAATAGAAGAAGAAGAGTTTCAAAGACAATCAGAGGCTGATCTTGATAGATACTATGTGATGGATGAGAGTACTTCTTATCATGAGCAAACCATCACCACAATGAATAATGGAGAAGTGGTCGAAATTCAAGGGGGAGAGAAGAAGGAGGAGCATATTGAGGCCTCACAAGCTCTACATCGAGCAAAAGGTGAGGAAGTGAGCATTGAGGCTCATATATCATCCACTCTTATTCTCGATACGCCATATGAACCCCGAGCCTTTATTGCTTGTGATTTACCAAGAGGTCAGGAGAGTAGTTTGTTGGGGATATTAGAAGAGCAAAAAGAGACCATCAAGGTAGAAAACTTCCTTGTGTATTCTCCTCATTCTATTCCAGTTCATGATTCCCTTCCGGATGAGAAACTACTTAAGAATACTCAGAGGGATCTACCTCGATATGCGAGCATTCGGAATTACCTTTTTGTAGGTAAACTTTATCCTCTCTGGTCCAAGAGAAGAAAAGATTGGTGCTTCAAATTTAAATTTAAAGGTCAAAGAGCACTGAGCACATCAAGGATGTGGATTCCGTTGGCTTAGCAGATCCCACATATTTTGACTAAATGAGTCAGGATCATAGGTTCGAGCACAGGCCTTGTGTGCTCGAGTCCTCTATCAGGCCAGGGTACATGATCTCCTTCCAGGTTTATTTTCTCCATTATTGCTTCATTCTTAGTTTATATTTTTACAACAATGTGTTGCACTTTACTAGTATTTGGTTGGAGTATCACTATCTTTTTCAGGACATGTGTTTTTGCAATCAAGTTTGGGGGTATGATATGCCCCGCATCTGCTCATTCAGGTATTCTTATCCTCTTATTGTTATGTTCAGTTTTATACACACATTAGGGACAATGTGTGATTCAAGTTTGGGGGTACGGAAGAACGAAACACTATCCAATATTTTGCTATGTTATTCTTGAGCATGCTGTTGATTTTGAATTCTGATTTGTATTTCATTGGTGAGCTTAACATGATGAACACATGATCACTTGACTAGGGAATTAAGAAGCTTTGTTATTTTCTTTGGCAGCATGAGATATTACTTGTTTTAATTTGATTCTCACAAGCACACTATCACGTAGTCTATGGGGTATGAAATTTGAAATCCGTTATGTCTGTTATCAATATCTTGGATGCAGTTGGGTAACTTGTTGGAGGAATAACCTTGGCATAAAAAAAAAATGAAAAGTAAAGAAAAAAAAAAGAAAAAAAAAAAGAAAAAATAAGAGAGAATAATATTGATCACTTTGAGCTTTTCGCTGAGTAACCGGATCTTTTGCCTCATTAAGCATTGAGTATTTGCGTCAAAAGGTGAAAGTTTGTTTTGATTGATAAAATGGCTAAGTTTAGCTTCGTAGCCTTTTTGACTCGAGTCAGTAAGTCTTTAGGGTGTTTTACATCTAATGCCCTAAAACCATCTGGTTTGGGAGTCATTGATCTAACACTCGTTACATGGGTCAATTAGAAAGCTTAAGGGAGCTAAGCATTGCACAGCCTGCATATATATAATAATAATAATAAATATATATGCCTTGGTTGTTTTATCTAATGGGGAGTCCAGCGAATTTTGAGTGTTGAACCATTCATGATTGAGATTAGTTTTGAAACCTCATGACTATGTGTTAAATTCACTTTACACTAATTGAATCTTGTGATATCTCATAATGCCATGTTAGTAGCTTAATTTTTAATTCCCTGAAATTGTGAAGATGGAGTTTATTTTCTTAAGCTTGCCAATGAATGAGAACCATTATTTTTATGATACTACATTCTTGGGGATAACATGGTAAGAACAATGTTTGTGGGTATCATTCCTGGCAAACCCTCACGAGACTTCACTCGTCCACTAGGGAGTCTTATGGGTTTAAAAGGCTTGTTGCATACGCTAAATGCAATCGTACATCCCACGAAAGAAGGATTTATCTTGTTGTTTTTCAATTTTATTTCATGTATTGTATTGCTAAGAGACTAGCAATATGTAAGTTTGGGGGTGTGATAAGCGTCGAATGTTACACATTCTAGCCCCTTAACTTGCATATGTTAATTCCTTAGCATTGTTATTTGTTTGATTTTGTGTTGTTTTAATGTTTTTCAGGTTTTAAATAAAGATGCAATTAATTCCATTAATTTTGGGCTTAAAGCAAACTTTGAGAAGACCTAGAAGATATGTTTAAGCTTAACCAATCATAATAGAATACATATATGATGTGGTTAAGTTTAATCAAATCAAGTGAATGATTAAATCGGAATTTCTCCACTAAGAGTCAAAATCGGATTGGATTCAAATTTGGATTCTGCACATGTCTCAGTGTTTAGATTATAAATTTTGCGTCAGATATCATATTGCAACGAAATTGGTGGCGTTGGAAAGCTAATAAAAAATAAAACAAATATGTCAGAAATATCTTTTCTCTAATTCGAACGTTTACTATGCTAAACTTTCCTTGTAATAAAATACCGCAATTTTGGCCGAATTTGGAATCATTTTCCAACTTGGATTGAAGTTTCAATCTCTTACTTGGACAAGAAGACTCAAAAGATGATTTTTCTGGAATTCCAAGGGCTTCTAGGACTTGTGTGCTCCCTATAAATAGACCCCTAAGCTTCAAGAGAAGGTGTGCTTGGTGCTTGGTGCTTGGTGCTTGGGCTTGTGCTTAGATTTAGACAAAAAATTCTTCTCGGAGGCATGACAAGTTGAAGAGGAGAAGAACATGGCAGGAGGCCATCCCAGCACTACGATGAGCGGCTAAATTCCTAATAGGGTGTTGATGTAGCCCTTTCCAAGTAACAATGGTTTAATTGTATTTTAGTTTGGGATTTTCTCTATGCATGATGGTTGTTTAACTATGAGAATTGATTTTAATGTTTATATTCAATCGTTATGAATTTCTTATCTTGTCTTAGAAAGTCTTTTATATTGATTGAACTCAATCCTTCATATTTTATGTGATTATGTGAATGATTGTTATACAACGGTTTTAATTGATATATGATCAAGAGGGTTAGATAGACCATGCCTAAGAAAGACGGATTGTATTACACCCTAGTTTAGTGTAATTTAGGTAGACAGTCCGTACCAACCGAAGATGGGTTATACTATTCCATTGATTGTATATATCTTATTAAAGACTTAGCTAGTCCATACCTAGGGAAGACGGGTCGTACCGCATCTTAGTGGTTAGGTGGACGGTCCGTGCCAACCGAAAATGAATTATACTTATTCTTTAGAGGTAATTTATTGACTACTCGAGTGAGACGAGCCCTTTATCATGCATTGTATGAATTTTTCTTGTTAATTTATTATTGACCATTGTTATGCGGTGAGTGGTGAAATCAATCCCCTATTCTTTATCTCATCCCTACTATCTTTAAATTTATGTCTTTTACTTTTATGTATTTATTTTTAAAAAACAAAATCAAATCAAACATATTTTAAATTAAGTTATTTTTAATCTCAAAAAGCTTGATAACAACACATACGCAGTCCTTGAGGTTCGACACCCTCTCTATAGCCTTATCCTACAAGGATTCGTCCTATTGCGAGTGGTTATTTATTATTGATATATTTTGGTAAACAAGACCACATCAATTTTTGGCGCCGTTGCCTGGGATTGATTTCACCACTCCCCGCATAACAATGGTCAACCATAAATTAACAAGAAAAATTCATACTATGCATGATATAGGACTCGTCTCACTCGAGTAGTCAAGAAATTACCTCTAAAGAATAAGTATAATCCATCTTCGGTTGGCACGGACCGTCCACCTAACCATTAAGATGCGGTACGACCCGTCTTCCCTAGGCATGGACTAGCTACGTCTTTAATAGGATATACACACAATCAATGGAATAGTATAACCCATCTTCGGTTGGCACGGACTGTCTACTAAATTACATTAAACTAGGGTGTAGTACAATCCGTCTTCCCTAGGCATGGTCTATCTAATCCTCTTGATCATATGTCAATTAAAACTGTTGTATAACAATCATTCACATAATCACATAAAATATGAAGGATTGAGTTCAATCAATATAAAAGACTTTCTAAGACAAGATAAGAAATTCATAATGATTGAATATAAACATTAAAATCAATTCTCACAGTTATACAACTATCATGCATAGAGAAAATCTCAAATTCAAATACAATTAAACCATCGTTATTTGGAAAGGGCTACATCAACACCCTATTAGGAATTTAGCCGCTCATCGTTGTGCTGGGATGGCCTCCTGCCATGTTCTTCTCCTCTTCAACTTGTCAGGCCTCCGAGAAGAATTTTCTGTCTAAATCTAAGCACAAGCCCAAACACCAAGCACCAAGCACACCTTCTCTTGAAGCTTAGGAGTCTATTTATAGGGAGCACACAAGTCCTAGAAGCCCTTGGAATTCCAGAAAAATCGTCTCTTGAGTCTTCTTGTCCAAGTAGGAAAAGGATTCCGAATTCGGCCAGAATTGTGGTCTTTTATTGCAAGGGAATTTTAGCATAGTAAACGTTCGAATTAGAGAAAAGCTATTTCTGACATATTTGTTTTATTTTTTATTAGCTTTCCAAAGCCACCAATTTAGTTGCAATCTAATATCTGACACAAAATTTATGATCTAAACACTGAGACATGTGCAAAATCCAAATTTGAATCCAATCCGATTTTGACTCTTAGTGGAGAAATTCCGATTTAATCCTTCACTTGATTTGATTAAACTTAACCCCATCATATATGTATTCTATTATGATTGGTTAAGCTTAAACATATCTTCTAGGTCTTCTCAAAGTGTGCTTTAAGCCCAAAATTAATGGAATTAATTGCATCTTTATTTAAAACCTGAAAACATTAAAACAACACAAAATCAAACAAATAAGGGGCTTAACATATGCAAGTTAAGGAATTAACATATGCAAGTTAAGGAATTAACATATCCTAAACAAATAACAATGCTAAGGAATTAACATATGCAAGTTAAGGAGCTTGAATGTGTAACATTCGACGCTTATCACACCCCCAAACTTACATATTGCTAGTCCCTTAGCAATACAATACATGAAATAAAATTGAAAAACAACAAGATAAATCCTTCTTTCGTGGGATGTACGATTGCATTTAGCGTATGCAACAAGCCTTTTAAACCCATAGGACTCCCTAGTGGACGAGTGAAGTCTCGTGAGGGTTTGCCAGGAATGATACCCACAAACATTGTTCTTACCATGTTATCCCCAAGAATGTAGTATCATAAAAATAATGGTTCTCATTCATTGGCAAGCTTAAGAAAATAAACTCCATCTTCACAATTTCAGGGAATTAAAAATTAAGCTACTAACATGGCATTATGAGATATCACAAGATTCAATTAGTGTAAAGTGAATTTAACACATAGTCATGAGGTTTCAAAACTAATCTCAATCATGAATGGTTCAACACTCAAAATTCACTGGACTCCCCATTAGATAAAACAACCAAGGCATAAATATTTATTATTATTATTATATATATGCAGGCTGTGCAATGCTTAGCTCCCTTAAGCTTTCTAATTGACCCATGTAACGAGTGTTAGATCAATGACTCCCAAACCAGATGGTTTTAGGGCATTAGGTGTAAAACACCCTAAAGACTTACTAACTCGAGTCAAAAAGGCTACGAAGCTAAACTTAGTCATTTTATCAATCAAAACAAACTTCCACCTTTTGACGTGAATACTCAATGCTTAATGAGGCAAGAGATCCGGTTACTCAGCGAAAAGCTCAAAGTGATCAATATTATTCTCTCTTATTTTTTTTTCTTTTTTTCTTTTTTATCTTTTCTTTACTTTTCATTTTTTTTATGCCAAGGTTATTCCTCCAACAAGTTACCCAACTGCATCCAAGATATTGATAACAGACATAACTGATTTCAAATTTCATACCCCATAGACTACGTGATAGTGTGCTTGTGAGAATCAAATTAAAACAAGTAATATCTCATGCTACCAAAGAAAATAACAAAGCTTCTTAATTCCCTAGTCAAGTGATCATGTGTTCATCATGTTAAGCTCACCAATGAAATACAAATCAGAATTCAAAATCAACAGCATGCTCAAGAATAACATAGCAAAATATTGGATAGTGTTTCGTTCTTCCATAATCAATCCCTTATTCTTTATCTCATCTCTACTATCTTTAAATTTATGTCTTTTACTTTTATTTATTTATTTTTAAAAAACAAAATCAAATCAAACATATTTTAAATTAAGTTATTTTTAATCTCAAAAAGCTTGATAACAACACATACGCAGTCCTTGAGGTTCGACACCCTCTCTATAGCCTTATCCTACAAGGATTCGTTCTATTGCGAGTGGTTAATTTTATTAGTGATATATTTTGGTAAAGAAAAGACCACATCAATCCTCAAAGGGATTCTCCCTCATGCCATCACTGTGGTAAGTATGGCCACATCAAAGCCGAATGCTTCAAAGTGAAGCCTCATAAGCCCAAGAAGAATCTGGCCAATGAAGGGCTTGTCAACGTGATTAAGAATGTCCTAGTCAGACTGATCAATTGGGACATGGCTCACACCCCTGCCTCACAGGTAGAGAAGGTATGGGTAAGGAAGGATGAGACTGTTTACCCCTTAAGGGGGAGTGGACTCACCTAGCAGTTGAGGTCTCCCATGCCTAGGATTTTGGTTCCTAAATCCTAGTGCATGTCAGGTATGTTTGCATTGCATTGTTTATCATGTCTTATTCATGCCTTGCATTCTATTTGAGGAACCATTTATTCTATCCCCATATTTTCTCTTGTTATCTTGAGAAACTTCTGCATATTTTTTTTGGGGATGACAGTTAAAAGCACGCCAAGCTGTTGCTTTTTTGTCTTGGTATCTCTAAACCTCTCTCCCTGAGAACAGGTTTGATTTTACCTTACATGCTGGGACTAGATGTCATTTCCTTTTCCATAAGCATGTCTTTGTTGTTTTTCTGTTTATTGGTTTTAAAAAAAAAAAAAAAAAAATTGGGGGAGAAGATGCGGAATTTTTATTTTTTCTTTTGATAGCTTTTCAGATATTGTATATGTTTTTGCCTGATATCTCAGTTCATTGTGCATTAATTGAATATGCTTATATATGATTGAGAGTTTATGTCTGATATCTACTAAGTTTTCCTGTTGCATCTTAATGACAGATAGTTACTTTCCTCATGCTATGAAAATGTGCACTATCCAAGGCTCCCCTAAGGTACATTATTTTCCTCTCTGACTTCTTGCTTCTGGATATTCTAATGAGAGAGATGTTTTTGATACAATGGTCAAATTGACCAACATGCTAGTTGAACCTAGAGCCTAAAAATTATAGCATTGTCTCTAGGTTGCAGCACCAAAAGAAATAAGCAGTTATTCTTGTGTATTCTGTGCTTAAATTCACTGCTTCTGTACTGAAACAATGTTATATCGTGTCCTTCATGGTGCAAGTAAAATTTTATCTTGTCCTTCATGGTTACAAGTAAAACAATTAGGTGCTGCATCTTAGGGTGAGTGTATCAGATGAGGGTGGCTAGGCCCTAGTAAATAATAAGGTTTGACTTTTGACTGATCTTTCATTGATTTTCTCTCTCGTTTGGAAAATCCAATTGCGTTAAGTCATATCAGTGATCTTCATACCTTATTGAGAAAGCTTTCACACGCACACGCATTGCATGAGTTGAGTAATCTATTTAAAATTTCTATCTGTACGGAAATTTGTGCTTATTGAATACTTAACTATCATTTATATCTTTGCATATTTTTGCAATGCTATTTGACTGCTTTATCAGTTGATTATATATGCGTGTTCTGGAGCTAACTTTCGGGAAAAAAATTTCTGCAAATTTTTCTCCAGTTTCAGATCATCAGTGTGAAGCATCTGGACATACCTATTTTTATGTCCGGACTAGAGCAATCTTGCCGTACGCTGTCCTAACAGTAGCCGTCCGGACGGTTAAGTGACACGTCCGGACAGGATCTCTACAGGTTTAAGACTTGCGTCTCTTTCTCTGCCATACACACATCTTTGCATTTTTTTTTATTGATTTATCATGTCATGTTGTGTGTTTTTCTCGCGGATTTCCCTGAGATTTTGGTATTCTCTACACATTTCTTCTCATTCCATGGTATTTGCTGTATATTCCTTTGTTCTTTTAAGTTTTTGTACTTTTTAGAATATTGGAATATTTGGTGATTAGAATTTTTTTTGAGATATTGTGCATGAAAATCCTATTATGTCTATGTGTTAGGTTGATATTGATATATCTGGGTCATTTGGATTGCGATCTTTGCTTTTGTAATACTTGGGCATCCAATTGACAGCTGTCATAATACCACTTTCTTTTTGGACTAACAGGATCTAATATTTCTTTGTGGTATTATTTTTGAAAATATTTCTGTTTAAATCTTTTCAGGAATATGTCGTCCAGCAGCTCCCAGCACAATATCTGACAGATGGATCATTTGGAAAACTGACTGTTGTTGAAGTCGGATGTTCAAATTCCAAAGGTCTCAGGATTAAGATTAGGTTTTTCCCTTAGCTCATGCAGAGCCTTCCGTAGCATTCCCTCAAATATGTATCAGTTAGAGGTTCAGTGGTGAATCTCCTCATTTATCTAGCAGACCAGTTGCTTAGAGGATGTCAATCTGCGGATAATCAGTTTCAGACTTTGCAAAATCAAGAGATTGAAGGTTTTTCAGTCCATGGTTCCCGGCTTCCTAAGCTAGAAGCCGAAGTAGTACAAATCCATCTTTTTATACGAATTTCTCTCCGTTACTTGATTTTAGTGGATCAGCAGGATTTGGTACTTGGAGGATTTTTGTTCCTCTTTTTTAGGCCACTTGCAAACTCGTTTCTATTTTCCTATTGTTTTGGATTTTAGAACGTTTTTTTCTGTGGATTTTGTATACTCTGTTTACCCTTGTCCTGTCGAGACATCAAATGAGAGTATTTTATTACTGTGGTCTTTCTATACTCTGTTTATCCTGTCCCTTTGAGACAAAAAGGGGGAGTATATGTTAGTTTTGGACCGCAAATGTATTTTTAACCCGATCAAGTGATTTCTGTCCCAGAATGGCCAAAAGGGGAGTTTGTTAGTTTTTGTGTTGGCTGCATTCTGTTGGACAAAATCACTTCTATGTAATGTTGCTGCTTTCACAGGGATGTTGTTTTATTCATAGTCTACACTTCAGTTATGAGCTTCAAGAAGACTCTGTGCAGAATTCAAATCAGTCAGTTCAGTTCCCTTGCATCCGTCCGGACGATGTGGTATTCCGTCCGGACGCTAGTATGTCAAAGCATCATCCGTCCAGACGACGAGAACTTTCCGTCCGAACATCCATCAGTGTCTAGAAGCTTCGAACTGTTCAAGGTTACATCCGTCCAGACGTAGTGGCAAATCGTCTGGCCGCTATTCAGAATTCGAGAAGAATCCAGCATTCAAGTGCATCCGTCCGGACGACACCCAGTGTTCGACCAGCTATGGGATTTCTTTCCAAAACACAGATATGGGAAGATGGCTGCAACCGTTTGGACGATGTGGATTCCCATCCGAACGGACTCATCCATAAGGCAAGTATCGCATTCAAAATTCAGACGTCTGAACACCAGTCTTCATGGTCAGGACGCACGAGCTACTTATATGGAAATCGCATGCATCTGATCAACCATCCGGACGAGTGACGCCTTGATATGGAAATTGCGTACAGCTGAAGTGCGATCGTCCGGATAATAGGGCAACACCGTTCGGACGAGGCTCAAATCAGGAAAGAATTGCAGCGAAATTTTGGAAAGCCGATCGCACAGTTGCCTGTCCGAACGCCTTATGTCTACTGTCCGGACGACGCCTAGGTTTATCAAGCTAGACGCTCATTTGAACCTGCATCCTATAAATAGAGGTCCCTAGGCTTGAGAACAGCAAGAATTCGGTATTGAATTTCATAGTGCTTAGAGAGTTATATTTTAGAGTTATTGTGCTGATCTGCTCACTCTCAAGTCGTTGCCAAGTGTTGTTGTTGTGCTGAGACTGAAGTCTATCTTAGGGGTTGGCCCTAAGGTAAAGGATTCCATTGAAGACCCCTTCAAGTAGGAGACTTAGTTGGGAGACGCTCGTGTTGGGTTACACGTTAGAGTTCAAGGTACGACCACTGCATAAGGGTATGTAAGTGCTACTGCTTTGTAACTAGCTTTGTCTTTTGAATAGTGGATATCCTAGGTTTAGTTGCCCCGGAGTGGTTTTTCTCTTAACTAAGTTTCCACTTTGTCAACAAAATATCTGTCTCCTTTAATTCCGCATTTTGATATCTTGTTGCACACTATTGCACACGCTTGTTTATATTAGAAGTCATTTGATTTTTCAGATTCTAGCATATTTACGAATAATTGTTCTCGTTATGTATTTCAAATTTATATTGATGCATGAAGGATTGTTTTAAAATAGTTTTGAGATGAAAGTTGTTGGTAGAAATGATATTCTTGAAATCAACCGTTTTAAGAAAAGCTTTAGTTATAAAAGATTTTCTAATTATAGTAAATTGCTTAGTTAGTTCCCGAGACGGGAAGTTACTACTTTTTGAAATTAATAAAAAGAGGAGTGTAAAAACCCTCCCACACGTTGCCTCAAGAGTTACCAAGCATAGTGAAAGGGATAAGAATAATTTGTGAGAAGGAGAAAGATTTTTATAAATGAGGCACGTGTGTAGAGGAGACTATTATTTTGGCCCCAGAGATATTGGCAGAGATTCACAGAGGATTAAGCTCGGTACCGTTGTTTGAGATGGAAGCGCAACCGCTAAATGACGTTGAGAAGGCGGAAATCAGTTTTCAGGTCATGCTAAGTGCACTTTGATTAATTAGCTGACGAGGTAGGCCTGCGGCCACAATTACCTGCCATGGTCACAGCAAAGACCGCGCAACCATAAGTACACAGGGCGTAATAGTGTACATGGGCCCTAGATATGAGAAATTTATTTATCAACTAGTAATTTTATGCTTTACGAAAAATGCCGAACTTATATTTTATACTATGGAAATTTTTGATCTCAAGTGTGATTAATAATCGTTTTGAAGAAAATGAATTTAACTCAACCGTTTTATGGTTGAGGGTTACCTTACTGAGCATTTCTCGCTCACCCTTATTTTGTTTTGTTTTCAGGTTATAAGCAGAGAGACCTAGGCGGCCGGAATGGGATCTAGGCTTGCATTAGGACGTTGCATTTCAATTATCTTAATAAGTGCACTTTCACGATAAATTTAGTTTTCTCTGGATTTTCATTTATTGTATAAAACATAATGACTCTTTTCGAAATACTTGTTTCCGCATTTTTTTTTTTAAGCCCTGAGTTTAATTTCTTTTTTCTAGAAATTTATTTAATTTAGCATATTAGCTAGATTATTTGGCAGACCATATGAATCTTTGCAGTTTTGTGTAAGGAAATGGACGAACCTAACCCTTAGCAGTTTGGGGGTGTTACAGGCCTAGTCCAGAACCGCCGATCCCAGCCTCATCGGAATATCAACGAGCCTCCACACGCCGCTCACTCATTCTGCCTTGCCATTCATGCGTCACCATGTTCAGCCGATCATCTATGTGACCACGCCAATCGGCAGATCTGGTGCCGACATTTCTAGATCAGCCTTGATCTCCCCCATTTGATGCTTCATGCGACACCACGCGCGTCCAAAAAATCTAGGAACTCCTCCCACGCGCTCATGCGCCTCCAGACCATCGATTAGGTTCAACCCGTTATCCATTCGGATCAAACCGGATCGCCACTGAAACCGGCCCACCTCTGTCAACCCGAACCAACGGGTTAGAACCAGTTCCTCCACCCGGTTCTGCCGACCAGGCCAATAGGGCCGAATTCCATCCCGGGTCCAGTTCCAGGATCTGATTCAAAGCCGGACCAACCGAATTTCAGGTCAGCTCTCTGTTCGGGTTTTAGGCCTCATAAGACCCAGCCTAGCAGTTAGACCTGATTCCTCCTCCACATTTGTCGAACAGGCCCAAATTCGTCAACCTGGCCCAGCGGGTTAGACCCGGTTCACTTAATTTTGGTTCAAACCATATTCATTGGTCCATGGGTTTTAGTCTATTTGTGGCCCAATTGCATATTCTATTAGGCTCCATTCTCAGCCCAATTCAAGGACCAAGCATTCACTACCACCAGCAGCCACCACCATCCGCTGCCGGCCACCAGCAGCCACCGCCTGCCGCCACTCTCTGACAACTTTTCCAGGGAACTCAAAAAAAAAAAAAAAAAAAAAAGAAGAAGAAGAGAGAAAACCCCTCTTTTGGATTTTTGTTTGCCTATTTTGTTGTGATCTGCGGTCCAATTCATTGGTGAAACTTGGCACAATATGGTTAGGCCCTTCATAGGATTAACGACTAATTTCTGTTTCTGACCATCATTGTAAATTGGGGTTTGGCCCCTCATGGGATTAACGAATATTCTCCGTTCTCCGACCGTCCCCTTTACCCTTTTTGCATAATGTGGTTAGGCCATTCACAGGATTGACAGCTAGTTTCCGTTCTCCGACCATCATTGTCAGTTGCGGCTTGGCCCCTCACGGGATTAACAGCTAGTCTCCGTTCTCCGGCCGTCAATTTCAGCCTTTCTCGCCGGTACCATTTTGATCCAACCATCGACTGCATTTAAATCCGACTTCTAATTTCAAACTCAAGATTTCAGAATCTTTCACCTTGTGTTTGAGGGGGATGTTAGAATATATTATTGTCTTTCCTATTATGATTTGTTTCCTACCTTAATTAGTCTTCTTTCTTACCTTAAATATTTTAGGGTTTCTTGGTCACTACTCATAGCCTCTCTATATATAGAGGTATCTTGTAATATGTTATACGAATAACAAGACTCAATACAATGTAGTCTTTAATATACTTCTCCAATATATTTCACATAGTATCAAAGCTATTCTAGAATCTTCCACCTTGAGTTTGAGGGGGGATGTTAGAATATACGAAAAATATAATATATTTTCAGTATTTTCCATATTTGGTTGATATTGTAATATTCTCTATTTACGGTAAATTGTAATCAAATCACCATATTAGTGTTTACTCTAAACCCTATAAATAGGGACCTTTGTATTGTAGACAATCAAGTTAATAAGAGCACAAATGTAGCCCTTTTAGCTTTACCCTGTGGACGTAGGTTATAGACCGAACCACATAAAATCTGTCTCTTTTCTCTCTCATGCTTCCGCTATTCTCTGTCTCTTTAGATTCATACACAAATCTCAACATGGTATCAGAGCGTATTTTGATCCCTCTTTTGGATTTATTTTTGCATATTTTGTTGTAATCTGCGGCTCAATTCATTGTCGAAACTTGGCACAATATGGTTTGGCCCTTCATAGGATTGATGGCTAATTTTTGTTTCCGACCATCATTGTAAGTTGCGGTTTGGCCCCTCATGGGATTAACGGATATTCTCTGTTCTCCGGCCATTTCCTTCAGCCTTTTGGCACAATGTGGTTTGGTCCTTCACAGGATTGACAGTTAGTTATCGTTCTCCGACCATCATTGTCAATGCGGCTTGGCCCCTCACAGGATTAATGGCTTGTCTCCGTTCTCCGACCGTCACTTTTAGCCTTTCTTGCCGGCACTGTTTTGATCCAACCATCAACTTCGGCTGCATTTAAATCCGGCTTCTAATTTCAAACTCAAGGTTCCAGAATCTTCCACCTTGAGTTTGAGGGGGGATGTTAGAATATATTATTTCTTTTCCTATTAGGATTGTTATAATATATTATTGCCTTTCCTATTAGAATTTATTCACTACCTTAATTACTCTAGGGTTTCTTGGTCACTACTCATCGTCTCTTTATATATAGACGTCTCTTGTAATATGTTATGTATATCAAGAATCAATACAATGTAATCCTTAATATATTTCCGCTCATTCTCTTCCACTCTCTCTCTTTCACATATATTCTCTATTTCATATATTTATTTAACACCTCTAAAAAAGAAAGCCATTTCTCTCTCTCTCTAGGGTCTAGGTGTCTGCATTAGCAAAAAATAGGACTTAGGATTTATCCTTGGTCCTTAAATATGGCCCTCCTTCGCTGCATGGTTCTAAAATTTTCTTTCAAAACTTTGCATAAGAGCATCGATCGTTCGACCTTTAAGTCGAGCATTCGATTTGCCATGTGTATCGATCGTTCCATGGTAACATTGAACAATTGATGCTCGCTGAAGCCTAATTTTGTTTCTTAAAACCTCTTTAACACCTTTTTGTGGAACACTTGTACATGGGTACTATAATATGTACATTGAAAAGGAAATTTCATGCTTTTAGTATTTTAAAATAGTAACGAGTCCCCGTGATTTATAAATCTATATTTATTTTAAAATAATTACCATTGGTGGGCAATTGGTGAGCGGTACACAGCCAATCTGCACAACTCTACTTGTCATGTCGTGAGCCATAATTTACAGAATATAAACATGGACTTTGATAATTGATAATGTCATGGGTTTTGCGAAATTGGTGAGTGTTGCTGTTGTGCAAATTATAATATTCGCAAGTGTACGAATCGTTTGCAATATAGCGTTTTGTAAGTGCGAGGTCGATCCCACAATGAATTGTGTTGCGAAAATTAATCTCTATTCAAACTAATCATATTTTAAACTAGTTCCAAATTTTAGGGATTTTTAACAAAAGAAAACATAAACAAAATTAATGAAAATAAAGGGGTCTAAGGTTTTGGAATCCACACCACCAAGTCACAACAACATAGTCTCATGCTCATCACACATATTTCGAATTCTCTCATACAAATCTTAGGTATGTTCTACTTATGCTTAAAAAATAGTTTAAATCATTCAATGAATTCATTCTTCCACAAATCACAAAAGATATCTAGTTTCAACTAAATCATCAAATGTATCCATAAAATGAAACGCACCGAATATCCAACATTTTGATAAATGAAAACCCAAGCCATCAATTTAATGAAACTATATCAAATCATCACTTGTATCCGGAAATCACAAGAGATATCCAACAATAATCTCAATAATTGAAGTAGAACAATGAGAAATCAAAACCCATAAACTCAAATAGCATAAACAAGCATGGAAACTCAGTTTCTCTTCAATGGTGAGGTTTCATCCTCAACCCTAGACGAAATTTCAACTACACATAACTAAAGAAAGCATAAATAAACAACAATAATCCATTAAAATGAAAGAAACTTACAAAATATGGAAGTTCTAGGTCAAAATCAACCCAAAAACCCTAAACTACAGTGAGAACGGCGCTCCCAAGCGTCCTCCCCTTTCAAAAATGAGAAAAGAATAGTATTTATAGAGTTAGTTAGGGTTTCTGAAATTCCAGCTCCGCATAAATTCGATCGATCGATTTTATAGATCGATCGACATCGGGCAATTTTCGATTAATCGACTTGAGATTCGATTGATCGACTTCCCAGCAATTCCGAATTTTCAGCTTTTTATGTATTTTCACTTGAAAATTACCATTTTTCTCTTAATGTCCTACAAAAACGCAAAAATACCAAAACTAACCAAAACATCATAAAATAATAACGCCAAAGGTCTAACTAGTATAAATTAAGGGGTTCAAATATACAATATTTGGCACTCATCAGTTGCCTCCAATAGTATGCTAGTATCGAAATGATTTTGGTTTGAAATTGGGATTCACATAATTTCACGAGCAATTCACATATTATTTTAATGCATAAATCATGTTGAATAGATATTTAAACATTATTTATATTTACTTATAATCTCTAACTTTCTTCCATACGGTCTATTCGACCTCTTACCTCTACTTGATAGGGTTTGCATTGTCCCATGGGACCTGTAGTATGATACCTGATGAGTGCCAAATATTGCATATGTGGACCCCTTAATTTGCATTTACTAAACCTTTAGTTCTGTTATTTTCTAATGTTTTTTGTTAGTTTTGGTATTTTAGTATTTTGCAGGTCATTGAGAGAAAACAATAGCTTTAAGGTGAAAGAAAGCACACTTTGAGAAGACCTAGAGGATGTGGCTATGTTCAACCACATCAAGGAGAGGACTAAATCAGAATTTCTCTAATTGGAGTCAAAATCGAATTAGAATTCAGATTCTGCACATGTTATAGTATTTTGACCATAACTTTCAGCTCAAATATCCGATTAAGGTGAATCAAGTGGTGTTGGAAATATAACTCAATTTTATACAAATCCTTATGAAATAGGATTTTCCTAATTCGGACGTCTGCTATACCAAAAGTGTCCCGAAATAAAAGACCACAAATCTGGATGGATTTGGAGTCCTTTTCCTTCTTGGATTGAGTTTTGAGTCTCCTACTCAAACTAGGAGACTAACTTTCGATTTTTCTAGGAATTCTAGGACTTCTGGGATTTGTTTTCTCCCTATAAGTAGACCTCTAAGGCTCAAGAAAAAGAGAGAGAAGCTAGAGACCACATATATTCTTTTCTTTTTTAGTTTAGTTTTTCTTTAGTTTAGAATTTATTTTTCATAGTCATGTGTAGCTAGTTTTTCAACTAAGGTTGAGGATGAAACATCACCATTGAGGAGCAACAATATTTTCATGTAAGTTTATACTATCCGATTTTATTTGGTTTAATTTTTCCAATGTTTTACTTCTTTTCAATTTGTGGAATGATTCTTGGATATCTATTGTGATTTACGGATACATGTGATGATTTGAGATAGTTTCACATAATTGATTGCTTGGGTTTTTATTTATCAAAATGTTGGATATTCATTGTGTTTCGTTCTACGGATACATTTGATGCTTGGGTTTAAACCGAATATCTTTTGTGATTTGTGCAAAGAACGGATTCATTGAATGATTTAATGATTTTTTGAAGCATAGTAAAACATTAATAAGATTTGTATGGTGAGAACTTCGGATGTGTATTGATGAACATGATAATATGTTGCTATGATTTGGTGGGTGTGGATTCCAAAACCTTAGTACATTTTCTTTTGTTTTATTTTACTTTCTTTAGTTTATATTTTTTTTTTATTTATCAAAAATCAAAATCTCTTAAGTTTTTGGAACTAGGTTAAGATTCAATTAGTTTAGAAACAAAATGGTTCTTCAAAAACACAATTCCCTGTGGGATCGACCTCGCACTTGCAAAACCTTTTATTGCAAACGATTCGTGCACTTGTGAGTACAATTAAAATTCACATCAAGTTTTTGGCGCCGTTGCTGGGGAATTGTTTGAATTTTTGAAAACTGTTTTATTTCTAAATTGATTTTATCTTTCTACTAGTTGTAATTAGGATTTTTATTTGTTTTTGTTATTCCTATTTCTAAAAAAAAAAAAAAAAGATTTTTATCTTTTCTTTCTTTTGCTTGTTTTTATTTTCTTTTATTGTTATTTAAAAAAAAAAAATTGTTGATGTTTTATGTTGGATATTTGCATGTTAAAAAGTGAGAACGAAGCATGGATTTTTCTTATAATAATTATAACAATTTTTCTACACAACATGCTTCGCCTAGTGGTAGGACACCGGCTCCTATCAACTACACTCACAATTGTTACCCACATAAACCATGTTCATAGTTCTAGTAATTGTCCATCCTGGGGACGAGGCTCCAATTTTTCATATGATCAAATGAACACAAATTCCCCAGTCCGGGATTTGAGTAAAATTCCAATGTTTACAATTCGGACTGGAGGAACCATCCTAATTTATCGTGGCAAGCTCAAGCCATGGGAAATTGTGCTCCCCAATACCATGATCTGCACCATCCCGAGTATCCGCAGATCAATCACGAATCTTCCCCTCCTTCATCCTACAATTATCCGGCACAAAGATTATCATTGGAAGAAACACTTCAAGCATTCATTCAGACAAGCAACCGAAATATACAAGAGCTTAAGAAGGTAACCATGAGCAACAACCAGATGATGCAAGAGCTTAAGAGTGTCACCATGAGCAACGACCAGATTATGCAAGAGCTTAAGACCGCCTCTATAAGCGATAACGAGAATATACAGAATCTTGCCAAGATAGAAGGACATATTGATTATCTGGTTGCTGAATTCAACAGAATGGAGGAAGAAGAGCTTCAAAGTCAGTTGATGGCTGAAGGGCACTACATGATTGATGAGGATGATGCTAGCCATTCTTGTTATGAGCATGTCCCTGACACCACCATACTCGAGAGTAAGGAAATTGTGGATAACATAGAGGAGCAAGAAGAAAAAGATGAGCAAATTCAGCACATAGAGGAGCAAGAAGAGAAAGAGGAGCAAATTGAACACAGAGACCAAATTGAACAAGAGGAGCAAGTTGAGCATAAAAAGAAAATTGAGCCCCCAGCAGATACAAGTCCATCCAATGACAAGGAAGTGAGTACTGAAGCTCATTCCTTCATCATTGTCCCTCTTGAGACACATCATGAATCCAAAGCTTTAATTCTTCAATGTCTTAAAACGTATGCCAAGATTCTCAAGGATTTATGCAGACAATGGCATAAATCTAGGAATCATCGTCCCAAGAAAATATTTTCAAGCAAGCAAGTTGGCTACCTACGATGGGGAAACATCCTCCCAGAGTACTATCAAATTTTAAAGAAGAAAGGGTGGAAGGGATTGGTTGGACATCCACATGATCGAGGCAGGTATGGTAATTCTTTTTGTTATTTTATTTTCTGCATTTACTTTCTGAGTTCTTTTTACTTTTTCATTTAATTTCTTGTTATTTTATTTTGAACTGACAGCAATTAACCTTTTGATGTTTGTTTCTATGAGAAAATATTGCTGTTAATTTTGTTGACAGGTGTTTTGTTGTTTAAGTTTGGAGGATGCCTTGGCCTTTTTCGCACCTTGATGTTTCCTTACTTCTGGTAATGTATTTCTATACTACACATTGAGGACAATGTGTAATTCAAGTTTGGGGGTATGGAAAAACACTTTGTCTATTTGTTTGTTTGTTTGTTTGTTTGTGTTTTTGTTCAAAAAAAAAAAAAAATTGTTTGTTTATTTGTCTTTTTCGTTTTAAAAAAAAATTTCAAAAAAAAAAAAATTGTGCTAGGTTGTTGTTTGAGCATGATTACATCGTAACTGTGGTTTTTATGTCATTGGTTTGTTTAACATGTTGAACACTGCATGTCATTAAAATCTGAATATTTTAACTCACATGTTGGATTAGAGAGACTTCACTTATTTGAATTATTTATCACAAGCACATTAACATTGGTTCTATGAGGTATGAGATTTGAATTGAGGTATGTGTATCTTGAGATTTGTAGGATGATGTGTTGATGAAACATTGGCTTAAATTCAAAAAAAAAAAAAAAAACAATAATATCATTAGTTTGGATTCTCATTGAGTAACCGGGCCTCTTGCCTCATTAAGCAGTGAGTGTTCGCGTAAAAAAATGAAAAATTCAATTTGGTTGATCGTATGACTAGTTTGACTTCGTAGCCTTTTTGAGTTGAGTAATTAAGTCCTTAGGGATATTTCTACATCTAGTGCCCTAAAACCATCTGGTTTGGGAGTCACTGGCCCAACACTCGTTACATAGGTCAATTAGAAAGCTTGAAGGAGTCAGACATCGCACAGCCTATAAGGTAAAAAAAAAAAAAAATACATATTTTGATTTAAGCCTTGGTTATTTTCATCTGATGAGATTCTTATTAATTTTGGGGTACACAAGCTTTGAGAAAAATTGAAACCTCATGAATCTATATTAATCTCACTTTACACTTATTTGAGCATGAGTTGTCTCAATTTTCCAACTATTAGTTAAATGATTTTTGATGTTTTAATGATGTGAGTGTGATGTTCATCTTGTTAAACTTGCTCATGATGTATGAACCATGTTTTTGTATAGAAGTCATTGTTTGTCAACAACATAGTGCTTTAAAATGTTTGTGGGTATCATTCCTGGCAAACCCTCACGAGACTTCACTCGTCCTCTAGGGAGTCCTAGGGTTTAAAAGGCTTGTTGCATACGCTAAATGCAATCGTTTCTCCCACGAAAGATGATTTATGTTTCAAGCTTTCATTTTATGTTTTGTTTTGTTTTGCTAAGGGACTAGCAAAGTGTAAGTTTGGTGGTATTTGATGAGTGCCAAATATTGCATATGTGGACCCCTTAATTTGCATTTACTAAACCTTTAGTTTTGTTATTTTCTAATGTTTTTTGTTAGTTTTGGTATTTTAGTATTTTGCAGGTCATTGAGAGAAAACAATAGCTTTAAGGTGAAAGAAAGCACACTTTGAAAAGACCTAGAGGATGTGGCTATGTTCAACCACATCAAGGAGATGACTAAATCAGAATTTCTCTAATTGGAGTCAAAATCGGATTAGAATTCAAATTTTGCACATGTTATAGTATTTTGACCATAACTTTCAGCTCAAATATCCGATTAAGGTGAATCAAGTGGTGTTGGAAATATAACTCAATTTTATACAAATCCTTATGAAATAGGATTTTCCTAATTCGGACGTCTGCTATACCAAAAGTGTCCCAAAATAAAAGACCACAAATCTGGACGGATTTGGAGTCATTTTCCTTCTTGGATTGAGTTTTGAGTCTCCTACTCAAACTAGGAGACTAACCTCCGATTTTTCTAGGAATTCTAGGACTTCTGGGATTTGTTTTCTCCCTATAAGTAGACCTCTAAGGCTCAAGAAAAAGAGAGAGAAGTTAGAGACCACATATATTCTTTTCTTTTTTAGTTTAGTTTTTCTTCAGTTTAGAATTTATTTTTCATAGTCATGTGTAACTAGTTTTTCAACTAAGGTTGAGGATGAAGCATCAGCATTGAGGAGCAACAATATTTTCATATAAGTTTATACTATCCAATTTTATTTGGTTTAATTTTTCTAATGTTTTACTTCTTTTCAAATTGTGGAATGATTCTTGGATATCTATTGTGATTTACGGATACATGTGATGATTTGAGATAGTTTCACATAATTGATTGCTTGGGTTTTTATTTATCAAAATGTTGGATATTCATTGTGTTTCGCTCTACGGATACATTTGATGATTTGGTTTAAACCGGATATCTTTTGTGATTTGTGCAAAGAACGAATTCATTGAATGATTTAATGATTTTTTGAAGCATAGTAAAGCATACATAAGATTTGTATGGTGAGAACTTCGGATGTGTATTGATGAACATGATAATATGTTGCTATGATTTGGTGGGTGTGGATTCCAAAACCTTAGTACCTTTTCTTTTGTTTTATTTTACTTTATTTAGTTTATGTTTTTCTTTATTTATCAAAAATCAAAATCTCCTAATTTTTTGGAACTAGGTTAAGATTCAATTAGTTTAGAAACAAAATGGTTCTTCAAAAACACAATTCCCTGTGTGATCGACCTCGCACTTGCAAAACCTTTTATTGCAAACGATTCGTGCACTTGCGAGTACAATTAAAATTCACATCAATACTGGTGCCCCAGTGAAGCACGTGTATTGTCATCATTAGTGGCACGACTAAATTTAAATCCTGGGTGATCCACATCACTAACAATGACGTCTATGTGACCACCACCCATAGATGGTTGTACCGATCACCTATAAAACAATTTGATCGAAAGTCAAACAGCATAAAAGTAAACTATGAACCATTGGGTCAAGCCTTTATACCCATGTGCCTGCCATCCGTACATGACAATCCACACAACATATGTTCAATTATAATAATTCATTTAATAGGTAAATATCTGTCTCGATCCAAAAAGAAGGACCATCTCATGCAACAATTACGGGAAAAAACCCTAAAAAACACGTAGCTGGGTCATCTATTGATTGATCAAGTCAACGACGAATGACTGCCACGTGCATCGATTGATCGATGGTCGAGGAAAATTAAAAATACTTATTCTGAAACTTATTTTAATACAAATCAGAACATGCATGCTTATATATATTTTGAGAGAAGTTTTTATTAGCTAAAAAATTTTAAAAAAATCGTGGTTTGTACACCGATGTTTATAAAAAAATAATTAAGATGAGTTTAAGCGAGGTGTTACACACCATGTCAGAACATTACATAACCTTCTGTCACTTCCATGTTCGGACATTAGCTTGAGTACTTGCCTTCTTTGAGAAATCTTTCACTTCTTCAACCAAGTACAAAAACTACCAATGCCCTAAAAAACAAAAGACATATATCTTCGACACCAAACGAGCTAACTAAAATCCTAACAAACTCCCCGTTCAGCCATTCGGTGATAAAAACCATTACAGACACGTATATGATTACAAAATCCCTCGAGACATAATCCAACCTATCAAACTATAAAATGAGGCCAAAAATGATCTTGGGCATAGTTCCTGAAATCACTGAACAAACACATTACGCGCATGGGGAATTGGCAAGTATTGAAACAGCAAGAAAATTAATTTCAGAAGCATGCATTAGAGTTTCAATATCACAAAACAACTTGACATCAATCACGAATATGAATCACGAATCACATCAATCCATCCTATCATTCATAATATATACGCTAAAATGAACAAAGTCAATCAAAATTAGAAATAAATCCCGATCTATTAGTAGATAAACCAAACACGAATAATATTCATTCTAACTCGTTAGAAATAAATGATTAACTAACTAATATCCCCAAAAAAATTTCCCCTTTTTGTCACCAAGAACAAGGGAGAAGATACATCCAAAGAGTAATGTTTCCTACACAACAATTACACACACTTTGTATAACAAAGTTGATGTGAAAATGATTTTCATAATAATTATACACCTTTTTTTTTTAAAGAAAGTGAAAATCATTTTCACATCAGTTTTGTTGTACAAAGTGTGTACAATTGTTATGCAAAAATCATTACTCCATCCAAAAGAGATGTGAGCTGCACAATTTTTACACAACAATGCTTACGTGTTAGTGAGTTTTAATTTTTATCCAGTATTGTTTTTTTTTTAAAAAAAAAAAGTAAAACTCACTTACACGTAAGTATTGTTGTGCAATTGTTATGTAAAAGTTGTGCACCTAACATATCTCAATGAGTAATGTTTCTTGCATAACTCTTATATAATTTTAACAACATTTTTTAAGATCAACCATTGAATATTTAGGACCTACATGTAGGAAAACAAATTCAATAGTTGATCATAAAAAATTAGTTAAAGTTGTACAAAAATTATGTAAGAGTTGTGCAAAAATCATTACTGTGTTAATATATCCAAATGCGTCGGTTCAATCACCAAGAACAGAGGAAAAGATATATCCAAAATATCAAAATGGGTCGGTTCAAATCATCAAGAACAGAGGAAAAGATATATCCAAAATTTCCAAATGGGTCGGTTCAAGAACAGAGGAGAAGATATTGGAATCCAAACTATCCGAATGTGTCGGTTCAAATCACCAAGAACAGAGGAGAAGATATATCTAAAATATCCAAATGGGTCGGTTCAAGAACATAGGAGAAGATATTGGAATCCAAAATATCCGAATGTGTCGGTTCAAATCACCAAGAACAGAGGAGAAGATATATCCAAAATATCCAAAGGAAAAGATATATATCCAAAATATCAAGCCCGTTTCTTGCCAGCTTATCAGATAGTCAAGAGTCCTGCGCCTACGCATTGTTTATGCCATCTACTCGGATACTTATAAAATTGCAGAGCAATTCCCACAAGTCATGGCTCTATAAACTGTGTAGTTTTGTTGCCAATGGTCTTTGGATCTAATGGCATCTCCTCTTCCCATTAAGAAGTCTGGAAAAGAGGGGGAAAGAAAGAGAAGAAGAAGAAGAAAAAGAATATCTTCATGGGTTCTTGCAAGCCAGCAGGTAAACAGTACCAATTTCTTCTTTTCTGTACAAGTATTTTCATTGAATATTCACACTTCCCTGTAAAAGGAGGTCATTAGCTACTATTTCCTGAATTAGTATGCTGCTTTTGACTTTTGATATGCAGTCCGTTGGCCAACCTCTTAGACCATCTTCTTCCTTTTCTCAATTAAGAAGATTTTATATGTATAGGACTTAGATCCAGTGACTCTTCATTTCTGATGGCACTCAAGTTGAAAACTTAGAGGAACTGTGTGTTGGAAATCAAGCGGGCTAGAACACAATCAATATTCTAAGAAAGATAAGTGGAGAAAAGGATAAAAACACACGAATATAATTTTTAATTCCACTCACTTGAGAATAATAATTAGAGTAAATAGGTTTTTAAAAGATAAAATGGATGCTTCTAGTCTTCCAGTATTCAAATCCCTCGTTTACATCATATGTATGAAAAATCTCATGTAACTTCCATAACAATTATTCCCTTATTCCCTTTCCTTTTAGACCAAATAAATTACAAATGGATATTAATATTACTAAATCAAGTTTAGTAACCAATGATGAGAGGGTATAATGAATCATGTGCATATAACGGGATTAATCTTATTGATTCACAGAATTGCTCTTTCTCAGTTGTTATAGTTTTTTTTACTGATGACAACTCCATAAAACAGTATTGCTCTGTACCATGAGAATAAATGTTTGCATCTGATAACAAGGATGGAGTCACTCCAGCAAATTCAAAAGTATTATTTTGAGGCTACTAGAAAATCAAATTTTTGTTCAGGAATATACCATTATTCTCATTTGGAAGCAATCAAGAAATGTTTCTTGTCTCTAGCCATTACCACCAAAAGATGTGGATAACTGTTGACAATTTGACACCACACTAATTTATTCATAGCTGAAATCTTCAAAAGATTTGGGACTTTTTATCCTGTTTCTTGAATGAAGGTGATATATCCAAAATATCAAGCCCGTTTCTTCCCAGCTTATCAGAAAGCCAAGAGTCCTGCGCCTACACATTGTTTATGCTATCTACTTGGATACTCTTAAAATTGCAGAGCAATTCCCACAGGTCATGATTCCATAAACTCTGTAATTTTTTGTCGCCAATGGTCTTTGGATCTAATGGCATCTCCTCTTCCCATTAAGAAGTCTGGAAAAGAGGGGGAAAGAAAGAGAATATCTTCATAGTTTCTTGCAAGCCAGCAGGTAAACAGTACCAATTTCTTCATTTCTGTACAAGTATTTTCATTGAATATTCACACTTCCCTGTAAAAGGAGGTCATTAGCTACTATTTCCTGAATTAGTATGCTGCTTTTGACTTTTGATATGCAGTCCGTTGGCCAACCTCTTAGACCATCTTCTTCCTTTTCTCAATTAAGAAGATTTTATTTGTATAGGACTTAGATCCAGTGACTCTTCATTTCTGATGGCACTCAAGTTGAAAACTTAGAGGAACTGTGTGTTGGAAATCAAGCGGGCTAGAACACAATCAATATTCTAAGAAAGATAAGTGGAGAAAAGGATAAACACACGAATATAATTTTTAATTCCACTCACTTGAGAATAATAATTAGAGTAAATAGGTTTTTAAAAGATAAAATGGATGCTTCTAGTCTTCCAGTATTCAAATCCCTCGTTTACATCATATGTATGAAAAATCTCATGATAACAATTATTCCCTTATTCCCTTTCCTTTTAGACCAAATAAATTACAAATGGATATTAATATTACTAAATCAAGTTTAGTAACCAACACTTTTATTTTAGTTTCAAGGAGACTTTTCCCCCACCACCACACGCAAAAAAAAAAAAAAAAAACACCGAAAGTAGAAAACAGAACTCTTTGTTTGCATATGATATCAAGGATGGAGTGATGAAAAAGGGTCTAGCTGAGTTTCTATGGTGATGAGAGGGTATAATGAATCATGTGCATATAACGGGATTAATCTTATTGATTCACAGAATTGCTCTTTCTCAGTTATAGTTTTTTTTTTTTACTGATGACAACTCCATAAAACAGTATTGCTCTGTACCATTAGAATAAATGTTTGCATCTGATATCAAGGATGGAGTCACTCCAGCAAATTCAAAAGTATTATTTTGAGGCTACTAGAAAAGGAATATACCATTATTCTCACTTTGGAAGCAATCAAGAAATGTTTCTTGTCTCTAGCCATTACCACCAAAAAAGATTTGGGACTTTTTGTCCTGTTTCTTGAATGAAGGTGATAGATCCGACTGATCTAGTCATGATCCGACTGATCTAGTCATGAGAGAGCAGTGTCTATAAACTTTACCTACTTCTCCAAGTTGCATAAGATGTGTCAACTCAATGATTTACCAATGATTTACCAAGTCCCTAGGTTGCATTCAGTCCCTTAATATCTAGAAATCTATTTGTGCATGTACTTATTTCAATGCAATTGAATGCTGTTTGCTTGTAAAATTGATCTGATCATGAATGAATCAAACAATATATGAGGCAACTGTTAAATACAGAATACAGCTATTTGTAGGAAATTATGGAGGCAGGTAGCAGGCTAGCAGCAATAAAAGACAAGGGGAAAAATGGTCATACTGATTTAATATTGAAATGGCTTTAAGTACCTTATGGCAGGCATTGCCCATGCCCAGTCATATTTCTCTATATGGTGACATCCCCTGAAGACCATGAATGCACTGCACACACACTTGCTGTTGGTTAAGGTACCTGTATTAGACACCCACCATCATATATTTTTGTGTATAATAATTAGACAACACTAACCAAAGGGATGTTAACATGATTTATGGAAACAAGAAGAATATTTTCAGGACAAGTATTTTTGTTCATCTGCTCTCACCTCTAAAGATTATTTGCCTTTTTCCCTTCTTTTTGTTAACCATCATGAAACAAACCAGAAATCAACCAAGATTTCTGCAGATAATTCCAACAGATGAGAAATGGCTCCTGCATTTACAACAGCTTCTTGTCTTCTTACGTCATCTCCAGTTATCAAGAGATAGTTCAATCGTTTTGGCTTTGAAGTATAAATTTAAAGTGTACAGTGGTATCAATGCAACTTATCTTCCGCAAAAGTAAATGTACAGAGTTTATAAACAAAAATTCAAGGACTCTGTTTTAGTGAGTTGAACCAAAACACTTTCACAGAAATTTCAGTTTAGACTAGGTTGTACACTATAGCTGTTTATCATCTCAAACGGAATGTGAAGAATTTCCCTAATTTTCAATTGTGTTGATGCATGATGTTTCAAACGTTTAAATTCATTAATGCTTCTCTTAATTCTTTTGACTGTTGCTAGATGAACTACAACATTTACTATAAGTCCTTTACAAACTGACGTGATTTCTTTGCTTGTAGTTTTAGTAGACGGATATGGCAGGAATTGATGTCTATTTGTCTCATTCCGAATCCTCCTGTTGACTGGGAAGAGGTGATCCGGTGGTTTGTTCAAGATTTGCAAGGGACAAGCTTGAAGGCTAATGCTTGCAGGTTAAGTCTTGCTGCAGTTGTGTACCACCTTTGGTGGCAAAGGCAAGTTGGGTCTAGGCTACTGGCTAAGGGTTCAAAGCAAAGTATTGGAAAGAATCTTGCTCTTGCTTATAAGAATCGACAGAGTCTCATTCTTGGGACTGGTTTGGTGTTTGGAACAGCAATTGTTTTCCTTCTGTTTTGCTATTTTGAGGGGTTTTGTCCCTGTTTTCTTGTTTCTCTGTTGTCTTTGTGCAGCAGGTGTTTTTGTGTTTTGTTGTTCTTAGTTAGGGTCTTAGTTAGGGGGTCTGTCCCTAACTAGTTGGTTTTTCATCCAGATTTTCTCTATAGTGTACTTTTGGAGTGTTTGGTTTATAAATGTTTAGTTCATCCAAAAAAACAAAACTGACGTGACAGTTATCATGTCAGTTACTAAACAATTAAATTGACCTATTAATTTTTTTCACCATTAAGATATTGTCACTTTGAGTTTGTAGGAAAATTATAGTAAAAGCTATAGTACTCGCATTTTCCAATTCTTTTGGGAGTAATTCACTGTCATCTAGTCTCATTTTCTGTTAAGCTTTTCAACATTCCCCACTCAGGAACTGTTGACGCACTTCCAAACCAACAGCCTATGACCATCTACCATATGACCATCTACCACATGCTGGACAATTTCTTAGAAGATCGGGTTAACATCGTTCTTATTTAGTTTTACACATGAGAACACAACTTCATAACAAATCTAATTTCCGTTGTATTTGTGTTCAAGAATTTTGACTACTGATTAGATGAAACCTCATGGCTACAGCTTGTCACTGATCACGGTTTTTTAACTATTTAACTCTAATATTGCTACTGAAAAAAGAAGACAGGTAGCTTGTAAGAATTACCTGTCTGAATCTGATTTGTATTAATCTCATCCAGTTCTCTCTCTAGTTGTGTGAGCTGTGTCATGTTTTTCTTTTCAAAGGTGCCTGCCAAAAGCACAAAAATAAAGGCGCATTAGCTGGTCAATTGAAGCAAATCTACTTTGGTCCCAAAGATTTTAGTCAACTGATGGACTAGAGTTTGTGCAGATAGCATGTTAACAGACGATCATATAGTTTGAGAAAATATCATGTATAAAGGGAAACTGATCTTCAAGATGTTGCCTTTGAATCATGTAAAAGAAGAACCTACAGTTTTCCCTGTTACATGAGTCAATTTTTTGCCCAAGTTTTACACAAGAAAGCAAAACAGCCAATCAAACCATCTAGAACACCTGTTGCACAACAAGACTAGCAGCAAATAACACAAAACATAGCTATCTATCTAAAAGAAGAACACAATTAGAGATACTCCAAAAGCTGGTAAATTTCTTATCAAGACTAGCAACGAATAACATAAAACATAGCTATCTATCTAAAAGAAGAACACAATTAGAGATACTCCAAAAGCTGGTAAATTTCTTATCGAACATGCTCATACACAGTTACAACTTTGGTTATATGTCTACACTAATCACTCCCACTGAAAAGTTTTAAGTTTTTTTGGGCAAAGGCCATTAAGGAACCTTTTCCAAGCAAAAGATGGTGGCTTTGGGCTTTGGTTGTGTCACGGTGAACTGGTGAAGTGAATGACTGAATTGTGAAGAAAAAAACTTAAACAACGTAAACATAACCTATACCTAGTCTAAAACTACGCTGTTTTGGGGAATTTATTAAATATAATATATATAAAAATATAAATTAGATATAAAGGGTATGCGAATGTGATTATTCTAAAACCACTACCCGCATCCGCACATGTGGATAATGGTTTTGCTAACTGTATCCTCATGTGCGGATAGCAGATCCAGGCGATTAGTATTTGCCTACATGCCCTAGAGTCGATATAGCATATTTTCCAAGTAAATTTGTTCGACGAATGATAAAGGATGTAAGGACACACATTTCATAGTGTTGATGTGACTTAAATCCATCAAGTCATATGGGTGTTTTCAGTGGCGGAGCCAGGAATCGATCTTTGTAGGGGCCATTTTTTTTTCTCTCTCTTTATATATTATGTTTCTATCGTATATAAAAAAATATGATAAATACAATTTGAAATAGAAATGAACTTTTTTATAAAACAACGTAAGTAACAAAAAGTATATTTGTCAAACTTCATAAATAGGTACCAAAATTGATATATTAATAAGATAACATGTTTGCACTAATACAAAAAGAAACAAAAATGTAAAAACAAAGTTTCTAAAATTGCAGCTTACGATCTTTTAGAGAACTAAAATCACTAAGTATCAAATCTGAATTGACTTTCTCAGAAAATAGGCTTGCTTATTATGTAAAAACTCAATCCATTGAATTATTATCAAATTAGAAAATTCTCTTTCAAATACTTTGCGGAGTTTTATCTTTCTTTTAGCCTGCAGGCTTGCTTTTATCTTTTGGGTAGAAGACGAAGAAGAAGACGAAAACGCTTCTCCTTATAGAATCAACGACCCTGCTCTTTGATTAGTTACCTTAGTCTTCTACTACGTCAGTTTGTATCAGAGCAGGCTTTATCCTGATCATGACCAATCAACGCAATGATGACGCCCTTCTCCAACAACGCTGCTTGTAGGGGACGGGCTCTTTTGAGAGCCGAATTCATGGGGTATTCGAGCCGGCGTTATCCGGATTCGATGGCCAACTTATACTACAACAACAGAGAGGTTGTTTCAAGAGCCGACTACCAATGATACATCAAACGATCAAAGGCACGATCACAACAGGCATTATATCAAGAGCAATTGCAAGTGATACGTGAACTCTTGGATGATCTCATGCGAGTGGTGAGGAAACCCATTCAGTCTCACCGTATCTCGAGGGCTCAATTCCTGGAGTTAAAGCAAGAGACGCGACAAGTGTTCCGCAACATAAATGACGCTATCATTAGATTGATGGGGAAACATTTTGTAGACAGGTTCCTTGGCGATGATGTAAGTTGCATTCGACCTGTTTGTAACCATATTCATGAATCTCCGAATAGAAAACCCGTATATGAAGAGAATGTTAGTTACAGTGAAAAAGTGGAGTAGCCGTTAGAGAAACAATATGTGCAGCCACAACCATTGGTTCCAACTACTATACCAGCAGAAGAATATCCACCACAAGCACAGCTCATCAGGATTACTACAAAAATAAATAACAATGGTGATTCCTTTGAAGAAAACAATAAAGTTGAAGATGACATCAAGAAAAAAATATTTGGAGGAAGTTTTATGGGAAGAGATGAAAAGGAAAAGTCGTGTCTTAGTGCTATCTACGTAGATTTCTTCAAGTATCTTTCTCTAGAAGAGCCGCCCGTGACATATCGAAAGAAAACTCGAGGACGAGTTTTTTTCAAGTGGGGGTGTTTGATGTAGGATGGAATTTACTGATATTTTCGGTGAAAACAAAAAATAGAAAAAATGTCAAAAAGAAATTTACCCGTTCTAAGACAATGGAAGCACAAAAGGAAAGACTTGATCGTCAAGCCAGGATTCTATTTCATTTTATTTTCTTATTTACAATTAAGACTTTGTTCCCTTTACTTACTAGGACTAGATTTGCTTTATTTATTTCTTTTCCTTACTGGGATTAGATTTACTTTTACTACTAAGATTAGGTTTACTATTGCTACTAGGAATAGGTTTACTGTTACTACTAGGATTAGATTTACTTTCTCTTTAAGTATTTCTCTTCTGTAAATAGGCTTGCTTACTATGTAAAAACTCAATTCATTGAATTATTATCAAATCAAAGAATTTTCTCTCAAATACTCTGCGGAGTTTTATCTTTCTTTTAGCCTGCAGGCTTGTTTTTATCTTTATGGGTAGAAGACGAAGACGCTTCTCCATGTAGAATCAAAGATGCTGCTTTTCAATTAGTTACCTTAGTCTTCCGCTACGTCAGTGCTTCTGTCAAGTGAACCACTAGGCTTGCGCACCATTGAAATGTTGTAATAAGTTAAGCACGGGGAGTGCGCTTGCAGAATCAAATCCTGTTCCACAAGATCCTATATCAACGATACATCCTCCTTGCATTTATGCCGGAGACGTAGCTAGTGCTATGGGCTTTGGCTTATGTAGATAAAAAATGATGAATGGGATTGTGGCACTCCACTCGCCGCCAATGAGGAAGAATGCCACTGAAAAGAATGGAACGTTGCAAAAAAATTAATTAAAATTCGATAACATATGAACAAAATCTGTGATATTCTATAAATTTTGATTCGGGTTGCTAACTCAACGATAGAGTATTCGGGTTTTAAGTGCGAGTAGCATTTTTTACACATTTGTATGAAGTAACGGATTCGTCAATGCCACCAGTAGAGTTTGTAAGACCGCGACTGACCCTATAAGGAAGGAATGAAAAAAGTAGCATGTCGTATTAATAGAGAATTTTGAGAATATTTTGTTTCTTATCTTATCGGATTTATCCAAAATCATGTTTGAATTCTTGACGCGCAAAAAAAAAAAAAGAATTTAAGGTGCACAACTTGACAAGTCATCAAGGCGCATCACTTTTGACGTGCTTCACTGGTAGATGCATGAGTCGGAATGTAATAGCTAGGAGCGTTGTGGGAGGAGAATAAAAAAAAAATCTATTGCATAATCAAAGTAAGAGTCAACATATCGTATTTGCATGCTCGTGTAAACTCTGAGGTTGGTTTTGTTTGCCCACTAAAAGGAAGCAGCACGAAAGGATGGAAAAGAGAGAATTTGAGCTGCCGCAGAACAAAGTATTTTGGTGTGTATTGCATATTTTTCTTCTTTTCTCATGCTTTACTGTGTGTTAAGATTAGAGAATTGTGTAAAAGAAAAATTCATTTTGTCTTGCGTGAGAGTGAGATTTTGGTATATTGGGTTTGAGTGATTTTTCTTCACTACAATTTTTTACTCCATCTTTGGTTAGTGAATTTTTTGGTTTTTGCCTCCGCCTATGGATGAACCTCACATTGAGGGAACCACGTAAATTCTAGTGTTCTTGCATATGATTGTTTTGTATTATTTATCGTAATTGTGGTCAATTGTACAAGTGGTATTAGAGCTAAGGTTCGGTATTCTGATCAATGATTACAGTAAATATGACGAGTACTAAGTATGAAGTGGAGAAGTTCGATGGTAAGAACAACCTCTCTCTTTGTCAGAGAAGCATGAAAGATTTTTTGATTGAACAAGGAGTCTACAATGCATTATAGGGAAAGTCAAAGAAACCCCAGAAGATGGACGATGGTGAGTGGGAAGAGATGGATGCCAAATAGCCAGTGCTATCCATCTCAATTTGTCAGATAAAGTTATTGGCAATGATTGATTTCAAGATTTTGGAGGAAATATTGACAGCTAAACTGATTGATTATTCAGCTTTGAAAATATTTGGTTGCTTTGCATACGTTCATGTGTAAGATGGAGAGTGGTCAGAATTAGATCCAAAATAATGATAAAAGTGGATATTTCTTGGTTTTGAGATTAGTGTTCTTGTGACAAAATAATTTTAGGATCCAACAAAGAAGCAAAAAAGAACAAAATAAAATACTCAATCACACATGACACAAATATTTAGGTGGTTCGGCTTAACAAGCTTACATTTACAAGCGAAGATAACCATAAGAAATTCACTATCAAAAGATGGAGTCCAAAGAGTAGTAGGGAAAAAACCACTCAAAACTCAAAACTAAATGCTCCAATACATCCAAAACTCACTCTCACACAAAAGAGAATTTTGACAAAAAAGAAAACTTTCTCCAACTCTCTTAATGCCATGTGTTGATATAGTTGGCCTCATGTCAAGGATGTGGTCCAAATCACTTGGTCAGGAACAAGGAAAAGTGGGCGTAATATCTTGCCAGAGCAGGCCGACAGGGAATAGCTTTGTTGCCTAAGTTAGATTCCAAGTGGGTTGTATATATATGAGGAAAGGGAAATATGCAACTAGTATGAAGAGGATTATCAATAACTTACCATTTGCTGACTGGGCTTTTATAGGCACCTCATCATTGCCATATGGGATGTTCTGATTGGAGACCTTCATTGCTAGGACTTTTCCCTAGGACCCGTGACCTCTACAACTTCATAAATCTTTGGTGGCTAGACAGGAGTGCGGGGACAGGAGCAGGTTGATGGGATGTCGGGAGCATGGGTTGAAAACTGGGGGGATGGGCTCTTGTGCGGTGACTACTAACTACACTTGGGTCTATTAAGGCAAGGGTTGATCATTCAATTCGGTAGGCCCAAGGGGCTACCAGGCTTAACAGTTACCCCTCAATACCTTTGGGCAAGGTTTGGACAAGGGCATTCAAGATTTTGGGCTTTTGGGCCATGCTATGAATGACTCGAGAAGGGGCCATGAACCAAGGGACCATTACTCTACTTCGTTCGGCCTTTTGCCACGCATGAATTAAATCAAGCTTACTGTTAAGGCGCGAGAATCAAAGGTTCCCCTTTTAAACCCAAGCATCTTCAACACGACTTGTCACTTCCTCTGCCATCTCTGCCATTCTTCCTTCTGCTTTATTGTATCTTTTTCCTTCCTTTATTTTCTCTCTTTCCAGTCCATTCTCTCTCTCCTTTCTCAAGATTCTCCTTTGGCTCAGACCTGGTGTCCTTCCAATTTCTTTATCTTCTACTTTGTTCGGATTTGTCACTTTCATACCACTGTGAATCGTGTCCTTGAGCAATCATAGTTTGTCAGAGTTGATTCCCCCATATTGGCAATCTTGTCCGTAGTCTTGCCCGTGTTAGAGCCTTGCTTACCGCAGAACCGTACATCTATTGCGTACCTCAAGGCCCACGAGGTAGCTAAAGGAGTTCATGAGGCAGTGCTTGATGGTGTCTCGTGGCAGTCCTCTATGGGAGAGGAAGACCTAGCGGCACTTTGGGCGCAGTATTCAATGCTCGCTGAGGTCTTATCCTGTAACGCCCCAGCTTTTAAAGCAAAGCCGTAAGTGGAAATATATCATCTTTTCAAGTGACATTACTATATACATCAAAAATTTCACAGCGGAATCATTTTTCTTTTTCAATTAGTAGTATAATCGCAACTAGATAAACATACAAAAGCTTCTGTATAAACCTCTATTTAAATAAATATTAATATTGTAATTTATTACATTAAATAAAACTATATGACGTGTTTATCAAAAGTGCCACAGGTGGCACAACCAAATATATACATCTTAGACAAAGATAGGTTAGTCTATAACAAATGGAGACCACGACTAGCCTCATCCATAATAACCTAAGTAGGCATAAAGGTCCTCCCTTCAGCCTCAGTCCTTGCATCAATAACTATGTAATTGCAAAGTTACCACAATTACATAGGCGGGTATCAATAACTTTGAGGTCTACTTGCGCGCCTTAGAGAAGAAGGAAGATGCACAGGCTAATGGGACCAGGGATGGAGTATGCCTCTATGAGGAGATGTTTGCACAGGGCTTTGCCTGTAACGCCCCTTCTTTTAAAACAAAGTTGTAACTGGAAATATATCATTTTTCACATGACATATTGCATACATCAGAAATCTCAATAGAATAATTTTTCTTTTTTCAATTAATAGTATAATCTCAACTAGATAAACATACAAGAGCTTTTGTATAAACCTCTATTTAAATTAATATTAATATTGTAAGTTAGTACATTAATCAAAAGTGCCACAGGTGGCACAACCAAATATACACATCAAAGATAGACGAAGACATGTTAGTCTACAACAAAATGGAGACTACGCCAGCCTCATCCATAATAACCTAAGTAGGCATAAAGGTCCTCCCTTTAGTCTCAGTCCTTGCATCAATAACTATGTAATTGTAGAGTTACCACAATTACATAAGCGGGTATATGAGTCCACAGTCTTGATTAGTATAATAAACACTAACCTTTGTAGTATGGGCATTCTTTTTAGAAAATATCTCTACATGCGTCTATAATAACAGTTGGTATAGAGTTTTACAAAGAGGGTTTATTACTGAGAAGTCATAGTTGATAAGATATCTATTAGAGAAGTTTATAATAATATATATAAAATCCTCTTATATTTTCTTTGGCATTTTATTTACTCTCTCTCTCTCTCTCTGCATTAATTGTGATGTTCCACTTTTTTGTCTGTTCTTAACATACATTGAGTTTACAGTTCTTTGCCACCCGTAACGTGGGTCCTTACAGTTTTTGACTCCCGTAACGTAAGTCTTTACGATTCTTTGCCTCCCATAACGTAGGTTCTGCAATTTACTCATTAACTATTAATCTTTGCTAACTCTATAGCATTATCATTTTCCTTTATTAATAATATGCTAAAACGTGACATTTTCTCAAATATGGTTTTCCTTCCAAAACTCAATATTTTATAAATATCATTTTTCTCAACACTCAAAATCATTGAAAGTATAGTAATATTCTTATATAAAATACCAAGGCTCAGTTGAAATATATATATATATATATATCATGCCTTTAAAATAAATAGCAAGGTCTTATTAAGTATTATACTTACAGTCTCGTTGTGTGAACTCACGACTTAAACTGTCACTACATTTATCGCCGCAACTATGTATTAGTCCTTATTCATATTTTAAAACTATTATCTAGTCCAAGGATTATTATTCTTTTGGTCTACATGGCACTATTCATGTGCATGCATGGAAATAATACCTAGGTGTAATTTTATTATCCTAGACATATTTCTATAACCTCCTATTAATTTTAGCATTACAATGGTATATCTATAGTATTGTAATGCTACTCAAACATTACAACGGCTATGTAGCGTTTTCACGCATTTTCATACAGGCATTTACGACATTAGTATGATATTTAACAAATTTTTTTAAAACTATTTTGGTATTATGATGACGCTATTATAATATACCTAATTGTATTTAAGCATTACAATAACATCATTGTAATGCCTAAATACAATTAGGTATATTATAATAGCGTCGGCCCAGCTTAGCTGATACCAAATAGGTGGCGGATCCTCCTATTGTGTTGTGTTTTGTGACCCATGGCCCTCAATAAGGGGAACCATACACGTAACAACCTAATTTCCTAGGAGCTTATTTGGTTTTACAAGCTAGTTGCCCAAGGTGGCAGGATATGGACAATGCAAGGTCGATATAAGAAGGCTATAGTGGGTATCCCCTTTAAATACTCAAGCATCAAGAATTGAGAAAACATGTTCTTTTTCGTGTCCGATGGAGGGTGGGAATTTCGTCCACGTGAATATTGGGGATCTCATGTATTCATGGGAGTTAATTGGAGTTGGGGGGACTCCTCCTATAGAGGCCATGACGTGGCCACCTGTGACCTTGGAGGAGAACTTCTGGGTTGGTAAAGTAGAGAAATTCTACCAGTAGAATCAAGAGCTGTGCACGTGTGACAGCCTGGTCATCGACGAACATCTAGGGTAGTTCCAATTCTAAGATGGTTGGGTGAAAGTTTCTTGTGCCGCTCCTGGAGAGGCCAGATCCCTTAAGGGTGGCCACCGGCCGGGAGGGAGGCAGATTCTCCCCGAGCGGAGAAGAAACGAAAGGGAGTGGATCGAGAGGCGAAGGCCCCTGAAGAGGAAAGGTTCCTGTAAGAAAAAAAGGGGCAAACTGAGAGACACCAAGAGGAAAGGGAAGAAGCAAAGGAACATGAATGGGCAGAGAGAGAGAGATGGGAAAGGCGAAGAGGAAGGAATCTGAGAAGCAGAAAGGTAGGGATGGAGTTCGGGTTGACCCACTTCACAGCCAATCCGGGTGACACAACACGACCTGTATTGACCCGTTATTTGATAAACTCGAAACCCTTCTGGTTCATTATGTTGTGGACATGATTAGTTGGCTTTTGCCAAATAGCAAGATCATACTTCTATCTCAATTTTTTATAGCAGAGGCTTCTGGCTACATTCTCAATCATTGTCTGTTTTTTTCTCGCCTTTTCAATGTTTCTCTTAGTTCATTGGTGGACCAAACATGATCCAATACCTACCAGAATGTAGAACTTGATCAAATTCGATTAAATAATGCCCACATGCATACTCGCAATTAAAATAAGATAAGTACAATGAAATCATGAAAAGGTAGACATGATGAAGAGTTTAGGATTACCAAACTGGCCCCAAGGAATGAGACAACATAAGCAGTGAGCCATGTCACGGTGAGAGAGGGATAGTGAGAGAATGGGAGAGACGGACACCGAAAGAAGAAGAAGAAAGGAAATGAAGGGACGTGGCGCTAGTTTTTTTTATTCTTAAAAAAAATTAAAATAAAATTAAAAATATTTTAGTAAACGTGTCAAACGGTCACCCGTGGGTTAAGTGGGTTGACTTATTTGTGACCCAAACCTGTTTATACCAAACCCTAACCATTTAACTCCATTTCAGGTTCGCGAGTCGCATAAAAAATTATCAGTCCTAGAGAAGGGGGGAAGGAGAAGTCGAAGACGAAGAGGATAAAGGGAGAGAAGAAGAATGTGAAAAAAAAAGAGACCGAGAAGGCGAATGAGGTGAAGGAAAGGGCCACCTGGCTGGATGTGTCCTTTGGACTCATTGTCCTGGAGAGCAATACACAAGTCTCTGAGGGGGCAGAGAACTTCCTAGGTGTTGAGATTGTGGGAGATCTGGAGATGGTGCTGCCGAACATGGAGGGGCCCCTTAGGCTTATGGTTGAAATTGACAAGTTGCTGAGCGAGATAGAGTTTCTTGTAAGGGAAATAGAAAAGACTCGTGGATCCGACTGCCTTCTTCTACAACGTAATACAAGAAGCAACGGAAGAGGTAGGTCTAACCAATCTGTCGGTGATGGTTCCCAAGGGCGTTGCCCCCATCCGGACGCTGTCTTGAGTGGCTTGGACCCCTTAGAGGGTGCCCAAGTAGTAGCACCGGTCCATATCTCGAGGGTGGCTCCTGCAGGTGTTGGGTCATTGGATAGGCAACCAAAGGAGGAGCCAGCCCTTAGAGAAGATGTCTCCACTCACCTTGGACCTTTAGTTGATGGAATGGGGGAGCAGTGCGCGGTCGTTTTTAGTGCCGCGCGTCTAGAGGCATCAGCCAGTTTGAGGAGGACACGGCCCGTATTGGGGATGGGGCTGAGACGCTTGCCACGCCGCCCCTTGTGTTGATGTCAAGGTTGGAACATGTTGGTTTAGAAACTACTTTGATGCCTTTGGGCCCGGAGACTAAAGGATTTTTCGAGCAATGGTGAACTTGTGTGGACAAGGTTGCGTTACTCAGCCTGCTAGTCATTATTATTCAAGGTGACCTACCTATGAACTATGCTCAGGGTAAAGGTCGTGTCTTAGTGCAATGCTTGGTCAAGAGATTTCGTCACGTCTTCGCTGAGGTACTTACTATTTTGAGCAAAAAGGCCGCTGCCGTTTCCATCTCTTTTTCTGTGAAGCTAACTTTTTACACTGTAGTCTTGCAGAATGCAACTAATGCCGTGGCTTTCTGTGTGGAATGCAGGGAGTTCACCTATCAGTCATAGTCTGAGATGGAGGCTCTGAGGAATTGTTTTGAAGAAGTGGAGAGGGAGAACTTGTTCTTGAGGGAGCCGCTTCGTTCCAAGGAAGATGAGGTTGTCGCTGCTCACATTCGTGGGGAAGAGGAGAGGTCTAGGTCAGTGTAGTTCGGGTTGATGCACATCGAGGTGTTGGAGGAACTTGCCTCTGCAAGGAATGAGAACCGGGCCCTTACCACCGAGCTTCAGGCCTCCATGGAGAGTTCGTCTCTTCTTAAGAAGGTCATCGACAAGTCTCATGATAAGCTTGATTGATGCAAGGAAAAGTTGTCCAATGCTCTAGGGAAATTCCTTTCCTACAAGAATATATTGAAGATACAGCAGGACAAGGCCGCACACTTTCTTGCCCAGCTATCCCTGATCGAGAATACGACGATGAGGTTCCGCTTCCAACTGACATGGGCTGTCAAGGTCCTGTAACAATGCTTGGGGGTTGGGCTATCTGTATGGTTTGATCACCGGCCAAGACGTGGTGGTGAACAACTTGGAAGCTAATGTCTTTACTTTTACACTTGAGATGTTTCCCTCGAAACCAGAGGTGGTCCTTCTTCATCGTCCTTGGGGCAAACAAAAATGCCAAATGCCTTTCTGAGGTAGCCGTTCCTCATAAATGCTCGAAGCATGCCATTGTAGCCACTGCTCTTGCTGCCATCGCCGAGAATGAAGTTCCCAAGAGGCCCCACTTTGAAGAGGGTTGTGCGGCTCCTGAAGGCTTGGAGCATGCTCCTACTGCCACCGCATTTGTTGCTACCACTGGGAGTGAAGTTTCCAAGGGGCCCCCCTCTCTGAAGGCCACGCGAAGCTAGAGCATCTTTTGTATTGTTTGGCAGAGGATACAATAAAGGTGGAGATGGAGGAAAAGGTTGAGGCTGAAGAAAGGGCTTGGTTGGTGCCTGATACAGGTCCCTTGGGGAGAGGGAATCGGGGGAAAGGTTGCCAAAGGAGCCACGAGATAGTTGTAGCCGCATCTGGTGAGGAGTCTGAAGATTGTGAGAAAGCGGGTGAGGACTAGCCTTAAGGTCTCAATTGACATATTTTGTAAATCTTTTTTAAGAGATAGGAACCACAAAGCTAGCTTTGTAACTCCTTTTTGGGGCACAAGAAGCACCTTTATAAATCCATTTTGGGATATAAGAATGGCAAAGTTAGTTTTGTAACTTCTTTTTGGGGTATAGGAAGTACCTTTTGTAAATCTGTGTTGGGAGAAAGGGATGACAAAGTTAGTTTTGTAACTTCTTTCTGTTGGGTGAATTGAGTTAAAAGTTTTTTTGTTCACTTTTTGTGATTGCAAATCAACGTGATACTTTTCAAAACCCTTAGGGGAATATTTTCTCTAATGGTATTTTTTTTGTTTTTTTTGGTTTTGGTGAGAAATTAATTCCTAAGACCATATCTCTTTAACTGCTTAAGCCTATAGGAAATTAATTCCTAAGCCCAATCATCTCTAAGTAATGAGCCATTTAGGAATCTTATTCATTTGGCCCATGTTTTATCAAATAAAACAATCCAAATAAATAAATACATAATCGAGGCTCAAAGCATATGATCAATTTGTATCAGCTTAAAAATGGACCTAAAGGAAAAAATACAATTAGCTTTAAATAGGTATATGACAATATTACACGACCCTATTTAATCACAATTGATTCCACTAAACAAATGTGACTGCACTCTAATATTTATTTTCAAATTAATGAATCAATCCCGCGACATACTTATTTATTACATATTACCCCTCCATGGAATCATTCTGTAGTCGAACCAAAGTCAATACACTATTACTTAGTTTACTACACATTTTCCTTGATACTCCTGATTTAATTACATAATATAGATTTTTTGTATCTTGTGAGTTTTTCATCTCACCTTGCACAAAACAAAGTTTCAGTAAATACCACTCAAACACTCAGGCCCCAGCTTTAGGATAATCAATTCCATTAAATTTATATCAAGGGAAATATTCTTTATCGCTTTGTTTTATGACAAAGGATTTGGATTCCTTCTTGAATGTGTTCCCACAATGCTACATGCGATTACCCAACGCACAGAAGTGTTGACCAGCAAAGAGCAAACATCTTTGCCTTTAAGCTTACATCTGAATTCCTTAAAAGAGTATCATGGATCTGAGGATTTCATCAATCTTAGATTGATCATTAACCTCAGCATCTAATAAACCCAATTGTTTCAAATTTTCAATCTCATTATGTATTGAAACAAATTCAACCATCTCGGTATTTGTGTCCTATTCGGGAATAAGATATTGTTTCCCAAACCTTACTTCCAGATATTCCAACATATCTGAAGAAACCATAAGTTTTGCAACTTTACATAAAGCTCAGGTGCTAATGATGTCAAGATCAAATCTTTTGTTACGTCACAACCAAACGATGTCATAGTTATGGGTAAGACCCATGGATCTCACCATTTCCCTGATTATGAGTAAAACTCATGCCAATACATACATGGTGATCAAATCACTATGCATCCAAAAATATTTATGAATGCAGATCATGATTCAATAATATAAAACTCTTTTCAAATTATTGACAACATGAATACCATGCACTCATAAATCTAGACAAAATTGATTTCATTCCATGTGTTTTTATCTCAACCATGTGTTTTTATCTCAAGAACTTGAAATCTAATTTCAAGAACTTAAAAAAAAACACATCCAAGCAACTTATAACCTTATTTTCTTTTAATCAATTACATGCACTAACCAAAGTGTGCGCATCGGAATACCGATCCCAGAAAAAATTTCGTCAAGATAAACAAGGCTAGATTAATAAAATTAACCTGTTCAGAGTACTTACAATTGAAATCAACATCTCCTAGGCTACTAGGGCCAGTTGACTTTTGTTGATTTTTGCTCCTTGCATGTTGAATGGTGAAGAACGTATTCTTGACTCAATCTCCAGATCTTTTCTCTGACGACTGAATATGACCGTGAGTTTGGAGAGTGAAACACTCTCCATTGGCCATGCACCAACCGGCCATGGGATATAATTATTTCCCCATGCATCTAGGGCTAGGGTTTTAACCCTAGCCCATTGCTACAAACTCTTCAGCATGGGCTTGGGTTTTATCCTTAAGGCCCAATGCTCATTTATCTCTACTTAAGCCTTTTGAAATTAATTCCAAGAGCCCATAACTCTTTAACTGCTTAAGCCCACAATAAATTAATTTCTAAGCCCAATCATCTCTTAGTAATGAGCCACTTAGGAATCTTATTCTTTTGATCCATGTTTTATCAAATAAAACAATCCAAAATAAATAAATACATAACCGAGGCTCATGGCATATGGTCAATTTACATCAGCTCAAAGAGGAACCTAAAGGAAAAATACAATTATCTTTAAATTGGTCTATGATAATATCACACAACCCTATTTAATCACAATTGATTCCACTAAACAAATGTGACTGTACTCTAATATGTATTTCAAATTAATGAATCAATCTTTGCGACATACTTATTTATTACATATTACCCCTCTATCGAATCATTTCGTAGTCAAACTAAAGTCAATACACCGTTACTTAATTCACTACCTCTTTTCTTTGATACTCCTGATTTAATTATATGATATATCATTTTTGTACCTTGTGAGATTTTCATCTCATCTTACACAAAACAAAGTTTTAGTAAATACCACTCAAACACTTAGGCCCGAGCTTTAGGATAATCAATCATATTAAATCTACATTAAGGAGAATATTCCTTATCGCTTTGTTCCATGACAAAATATTTGGATTCTTTCTTGAAGAACGTGTTTCCACAATGCTATATTCGATCACCCAACACACAGAAGTGTTGACCAGCGATTTTTTTGTATATCAAAGTGACCTACACTTTACATCTAAGTTCGCAATCTTCTCAAGATTTAGAGTAACTGTTATAAGTCGTCGAGCACATACATCATTCTTAATCATAGTGTTGAAAGAATGATGACTCACGTAGTCCGTTCGGTGCATGGTACTACCTTGCTCTTACACCAACATATCAACCCGAAGCCCTTCCGTCTTCTCCTAATTAAGATAGATCGTTAAGATTGACATGTTATAGTCTAGATGGATTTTTCAATTCCATTTATGACTACAAGCAATCTTTTATAAATTAAAATGACCTATGACTATGATTTTCTGTGTGATAATCTCATTACTTACACCTTAGTCAAATACAATGTAACTTAGGGATCTTAGATGTATATCATATGAAATATTCAAACATATATGTGTATATATATATTTTCTCCTCGCTTCGATTCCACACTAAGAGACCACAAACCTGAGAAATTTGCCTGACGCCACCCCAAATGGGCACTTATCCAAGTTAAGCTTTATTTGATACTTTCTCAAGATACCAAAGCTCTCTTCTAAGTCGGCCATATGCTCCTCTGCTTTGACACTCTTTACCAGCATGTCATCGACATAAACCTCCACATTTCGTCCTAGCTACTTGCAGACCATGGTATTGACTAGTCTCTAATACATTGCCCTTGCGTTCTTTAATTCGAAGGGCATGATCCTGTAGCAGTACAACCCCTGTTCGGTAGTGAATGGCGTTTTCTCTTGATCAAATTCATGGAGTTGTATCTAGTTATATCTGGAGAAGTCGTCCATAAAACTGAAGAGTTCATGTCCAACTGTGGAGTCGACGAGAGTGTCGATACTTGGGAGGGGAAGTTATCCTTGAGGCACGTCTTTTTTAGATCCGTGAAGTCCACACACATCCTCCACTTGCCACTAGGCTTCTTGACCATTACTACATTCGCCAACCACTCTGGTAATGGACTTCTTGGATGAACTTAAGTTGCAATAACTGCTCCACTTCCTAAGCTATGGCCTGGTGACGCAGGGCAGAACTAATATTGTTCTGATAGCGTATGATAACAGAAGAAACTATGAATTAAATATAGAAAAGAGAATTTAGGAAGAGAGACAATAACAAATAGGGAAGAGTAAACCCCTAATTGCCTCAAATAAGCAAACCGAGAAATAGCTCTGAAAGATTTAAAATTTAATTGATACTTCAAAACTTGAATGTCAAAGACTAGAGACCTTTATATAGGCTAGGTATCTCCTAATTTAACAAGGAAAAGAAAAACAAATCCTAATTGGAAAAGAAAACATAATCCTAATTGGAAAAAGAAAACCTAGTCCTAATGGAAAAGGGAAAAGTCAATCCTTATTAAAAACGAAAACTAAAACACACATGCATAATTAAAATAACACTAATGTCGATTTTCTCCGGCATCACTTGGTTTCTATCTGGGGTGAAGCTTCTACACTTTTGTTTGACGGGTTTCTCCGTCTAGTCCTCATTTATGCGATGCACGTGTGATCAGTGTTGATATTCAACATGTCCTCGTGTTTCCAGACAAATATGTCCTGGTTCTTGCTTAGGAAGTCTATGAGCCATTCCCTCAGTTCTCTTGTCAATGGGGAGCCTATTCGAACCAATTGCCAAGTTGAGTGGTCATTAACAGGAACATTTATCAAGTCTTCCACAAGTTCTCCTTGTATGTGGGTACACTCGCAACTCACCTCGCATCCCCCCACCACCAATGTTTGCTTGAACAAGGGATCCTTAAGGGTAGGGGTGAAAATGCGGGCGAAAATGCAAGCTTGAGTTGAGAGATTACCTTTTAGGCCCTTGAACTCCCAAAGAACAAAGAAAAGAGTTCCCTTTTCTTTTCACTCTCTCTTTCTCTCTCTCTCTCTCTCTCTTGCACGTTTCTAGAGGTTCCCAAATGGTCGCCAAGGTTCCATTAAGAGCCTTAAATAAGCCCCTTCCCATTTTTGCAAGTTTTAGACTTATCTAAATTGCAAATTGTCTATCACCTAGGATTTCAATTTCATCTAAAGTGTCTTCACACGGCATTGATTGATTAGTTACTTCAGGTCCATAGATTGGTTAGCTTTTTTAAAATAAAAATTCCACAGTGTACGATCAGCTTGACCACTGATTGATCAGTATCTTTCGCCGATTGATCGGTAGGGTTTTATTGAGTTGGACAATTAATCAACTGATTTTTTAAAAAAAATTATTTAGTTTTTAGTTCATATATAATTTATATATTTTTTATTTTGGGTGACACGTGTCATTAGATAATTGGATATGATGTGGCACACTAATGGAATCGGTCAAGATTTTGGATGAAAGTTGATAGTAAGGGCTTGTTTGTTATTTTTGCATATCACATGGAGCTCTCAAAATATTTTTATACCACAAGGAGCTTATTGCAAATCTGTGTAACCATAGATATTGATTTTACATTTTTCCCTTTTCATTCTTTTGTTTGTAAGATAAGGAGACATTAAATAGAAGAGGGGGTGTGTGTGCGTGAAAGAGAGAAAAAAATCATGCTTAATTTTTTTTTAAAAAAAATACAAAACATCTAAGTGTCCCTTTCATTTAAGGATAGAAATTTCCTACGAACCAATTTATAGGAAATTTTCTACAACCCACATATAAGAGTGACATGTGTCCTTTAAGCATGTGAGAATCACATATTTTTTTATTAATCTTAATAAAAACACATGTTATTAAAACATGTGCTTCTCACATGCCAAGAGACACATGTCAATCTTATATATGGTTTGTATGAAATTTCTTACAAACCGATTTGTAGGAAATTTTTGTCCTTCATTTAATCATCTTGACAACACAACAATTGTGTTGTCATTAGGTGTCGTGACTCAGTTTTACTTCTTCTTTTTTCTTTTCTTTTTTTTTTTTTAAAAAAAAACTTTAGTCTCTTACAATCAAAACCATAATGATGTTAGCTCCACAATTCCTCAAGATTTATGACTACCTGGTCTTAAATCAACTCTAACAATTTAATGAGATAGAAGTCCGAAATTAAAATTTATTTCTAGCTTATCGAGTCCAAATGGATTAGAAAATCTATTTTCTAAGCCCATCGTTAAATACTCTTATTGGATAATTATGAGCTAAGGTATCACATCCTCCCCCTATAAAAATTTCTTTCTCGGAATTTCACTTATTAAAATCTTCTAGGATGAAATTTATCACATGAGACCACAAATTTTGCAAAAATCATTTTTAATGATAGAGATGTATTTCTTGGCCTTTCAATATTGTAATCAACAAGAAGTGTACAATACCCATATATATTAGATCCAAGATGTGTTATATAATTGGATTTGATGTGACACACTAATAGAATCCGTCATGATTTGGAGGCAAATTGATAGTAAGGAATTATTTGTAATTTTTTTAATAGAAAAAAGCCTTAAAGAGCTTTTTTAAAAAGCCTCATTTTCAAGCTTCTCTTAAAATGCAGTTTTGACCTTTTTTAAAGCAAAAAAGTAATAAAAAAAGAAGTGATTTTTAAGTTTTTTATACCAAACCATTTTTACTTGGCACAAATTTTTATGTACTAAAAGCAGTATTTAAACTCATTAACGCAATCTCAAACAGGCTCTTGAATTTAGTCAAAAAATGCACATTTAAGTGTCCTTGACTGTCATAAAGCATACTAACATAATTGTTGTTGCGTCTCATTTATACCTTAGCCATCGATAGTTTAAATGAATTAATCATATCTCAAGTGCCCAACTAAAACTCTCTCTCAATATCCTTATTTCATCACCATTGTGCTAGTCCATAAAAATTTCAATGACTCAATATTATTCATACTCAAAGATTACCGCCTATGTTATTATACCTCAAGTGTCCATTAATATGGAATTTCAAAACTTTCTATGTCAATAATTATGGTCCAATAATTGCTCACCATGTGATCCCTTCAAAGAAAAAAAAATTCTTACTTGCAAAATAGATTTGAAATCAATTTTGAGGTAATTTTTCTCCCTCCCTCTTGTCTTTCTCTCTCGTTACTGCCTATTTCTCTCCCTCTCTCATATCAGATTTTCCCCTCACTCAAATCCCCCTTTGATGTTTTTTTTTTGATAAGTTCGAATCCCTCTTTGATGTTCTTATTCTCTTTGTTCTACCATTGAGGATAATTGAATGGGTATCATTAATTTTAATTTTTGGGTTTAATATTAGCTAAAATTTGAAGCTTTATTTTTGTAAAAGTTGGTTGATTAGGGTTTGAATATTGGATTTTTGGTTGATGATTGAATGATTGGTTTATTAGGATGTAAATGTTTTGGTTTTGCTTTAGTATTTTTTGTGTCAGCCGAAATAGGTGTTAGATTATATTATGTGTACATATGTACATTGTCCCACACAGGTTATTCGTGTGTATATTTGTGTTGCTAGCCTATATATATAGGCTCGTACAGTATTATGTGTGATTCAATATACAACCTTATTTTCAATATGGTATCAGAGCACAGGTTCTAAATCACCTTTATTTATTTATTTTTTCCGGCATCTTCCCCAAACTCTTTCGGCACTGCCTTTGCTTCCACCAAATATCTTCGCTCTGTCCTCTTCAGTTCCTCTTCCAATCCTCGTCTCGAGCAAGTGACTATACCACTTGATAAGTGCAGAATGTTACTCATTCAAGCCCAGTAATTCACATATGTTAATCTCTTAGTTTTGTTATAGTTTGATGTTTTGTATTGGTTTTGTGTTTTCTTGTATTTTACAGGTTTTTGAAGAAAATCCATCAAATTCTAAGATTAGAACGAAGTCGGCAAACTCACTTTTGGAAAGATTCAACTCCAGATCAATTTTGAATTTAAGAAAAGAGAAGTTGGCAAAATCCGTTATTTTTTTGAAAGAATCCAAAATGAGAATGTCTCTGTATTTTAATCATAACTTTTTTCTCAAGTATCGGATTACAGTGAAATTAACGGAGTTGGAAAGCTAATACAAAAGGCAAAAAATATGACTGAAATACGTTTTTCCTAATTCGGACGTTTACTATGCCAAAATCGCACCCCAATAAAAGACAGCAAATCTGGACGAACTTGAAATCTTTTTCCTTCTTAGATTGGATTTTCAATCTCCTACTTGGACTAGGAAACTGACTTCCAAATTTTTTGAGATTCCTAGGGCTTCTAGAGCTTCTTTAATCCCTATAAATAGGCATCTAACCTTAGAAGAAAAAACACACAAGCTTTGGGGAAAAATCAAATGCCACTCAAGAATGTGGTTTTCTCTAGTTTTTCTTTTTTCTTTATTATTTTCTTATGAGGATGATTTTCATCCAAATTATGTGTAACTAATACTTTAGTTATGGCTCGATTGAAGCCCTAATCATGTCTCTTTAAGGTTTCCAATTGGCGTCTTTGCTACAATTCATATACTAATGCTTAACTTGATTATTTTCTGTTTTCTTGAATTAGTCATATGTTTATGCTTGATCATCATATGTATGTGGTATGGACTTGTTATTTATGTCAAGTTGGATGGCCAGTCTTGGACATAATAGAGTAACAAAATAATCACATCAGAGGTTCTTGGATTAATCAACATGAAAAATCAGAAGTAGATGCCATGCTCTAGGCTCCATGTGTTTGTCGATCTCCACAGTTTTATGCTTTCTTTTTTTTTTGATAAGTAATGATAGATTTATTGAAAGCGAAAGGCGCCCCTACGTACACTAGAAGTATACAATAGGAAACACCTAACTAGAAAGCGAAAAAGAAGCAAGAAATTCAGCAAAGCTGATAGATAAAGGGTACAGATAAGCCATCGACCAGACATACAAGGTATGGAGAAATAACTCTAGCACCTCCTCTAGGGAGCTCTCTAGGTTCTCAAAATGCCTAAGGTTTCTCTCTCTCCAAATATACCAAAAAGGCAAATAGGCACCATCTTCCATGTAGTAGCGCTCCCAGATCTCCCAGACTTCCACCAACAATCAACTAAGTCAAGCACACTCCTAGGCATGACCCACGAAATACCAAAGCAGGAGAAAATGTTGTTCCAAAGAGAAGAGGCTAGATCACAATGCAGAAGGATATGGTCCACTGATTCCCCATCCCTCTTGCAAAGACAGCATCTATCCACAATAATAATGTGCCTCTTCCTAAGATTGTCCAAGGTAAAAATTCTGCCTAGAGTTGCAGACCAAGTGAAGAAGGCTGCCCTCGGGGGAGCCTGAGACCGCCACACACACTTCCGTGGGAACCACGTACCTCCAGAACCCATCATAGAACCAAAATATGACTTCACCCCGAACACACCTTTCTTAGACGGGACCCATTTGAGACAATCAGCCCTCTCAAAGTTCACCTTGGTAGCGCCCAGAACCTGGAAGAAAGAGGCAAAAACATCGACTTCCCAATCATGAGCCTCTCTAACAAAGCTCACATTCCAATGAGTGGACCCACCCAAACTCTCCAAATTATCAGCCACTGACGCATCCTTCACCCGAGCAATGCCAAAGAGATCAGGAAACACTTCTTTCATAATCGAATCTCCACACCACAAGTCATGCCAAAATCTAATCCTGCTCCCATCCCCCACCTCGAATCTAAGGAGTTTGGAGAAATTCTCCCATCCTTTCCTTATAAACTTCCACAACCCTACTCCAAACGCCCCAGTCACCTCTCGGGAGCACCACCCACCCCACAAACTTCCATATTTGGAATCCACCGCGACTCTCCACCAAGCATCTCTATCCATGCCATAGCGCCATAACCATTTACCTAGCAATGCTCGATTGAACTGAACCAACTTCCTAATGCCTAGTCTCCCCTTCGAAATAGGAGTACAAACCTTCTCCCAACTCACCAAATGGTATTTAAAATCATCACCCATTCCACCCCAAAGAAAATCGCGTTGCAACTTCTCAATGCGAGAAGCAACACTCACCGGTATAGGGAACAAAGACATGTAGTACGTAGGCAAGTTAGAGAGCGTACTCTTGATAAGGGTCACTCTCCCTCCCTTAGAGAGGTATAACTTTTTCCAACTAGCCAACCGTTTTTCAACCTTCTCAATAACTCCATCCCAGATACGAATAGACTTGTAGGGAGCCCCCAATGGAAGACCCAGATACATCACAGGCAAATGAGCAACTTCACACTCTAAAATCTCGGCTAACCTTCCCACGTGAGCGACATTCCCCACTGGAATAATGCTGGATTTGGCCAAGTTAACCTTAAGACCCGATACAGCCTCAAATAAGAGCAAGAGAGCTCGCAAAGACCGAATCTTTGAGGAGCTTGCATCACAGAAAATCAATGTATCATCAGCGAACAAAAGGTGGGAAAAAGAAGCTTCGCCCACTCTGAAACCATCCAACACACCCCCACTCACTGCCGCAGTAACCATCCGACTCAGCGCCTCCATAACAAACACAAACAACAGGGGGGACAAAGGGTCTCCTTGCCTAAGGCCTCGCGAGCTGCTGAAAAAGCCATATGGTGAGCCATTAACTAGCACCGAAAACTTTGCAGAAGAAATGCACCGAGCTATCCACGAACACCACTTACCCCCAAAGCCGCATCTCCTCAACATATACAACAGAAAGTCCCAATTGACGTGATCATAAGCTTTTTCTAAATCCATTTTGCAAATGACTCCCGGCTCCCTTGATTTAATACGACTATCAAGGCATTCATTCGCAATAAGGATTGGATCAAGAATCTGCCTCCCTTTGATGAAAGCACTCTGGGATTTGGAGATAACCTTGTCCATAACCGTCTTCAATCTGTTGGCCAAGACTTTAGCAATAATCTTATAGATACCTCCTACAAGGCTTATAGGCCGAAAATCTTTGAGAGACAAGGCTCCTGGAGTCTTAGGAATAAGAGAAATAAAAGAAGCATTCAAACTCTTCTCAAAAACTTCTCTAGCATGAAACTCAGAAAAAACCTCCATAATGTCCAGTCGCACCACCTCCCAACAAGCTTGGAAAAAAGCCATTGTGAAGCCATCCGGACCCGGCGCTTTGTCGCCATTCAAAGCAAACACTACCTTTCTAACTTCCTCCTCCTCAAAGTCTCTCTCCAACCACCTAGCTTCTGACTCTAAAATGGCATCAAAGGAAAGATCATCCAACCAAGGCCTCCAACTGTGCTTCTCAGAGAAGAGATTATGCTTTCTTAAAGACATTAGAGTAGATGTCATCCCTATCCTTTAAGAAAGACAAGAATTAGAGTAGATGTCATGCCTCATTCGTTGCTCAGGGAGATCAATAGTCTAAGGAGTAGATGTCATGCTCTTATGTTGACAAACATTAAGTATCAAGTTATGAATTGTAGCATTGGCATTGTGAATCTTAATTGAGTATGATTAGCGGTGGATATCAAAGTCCTACCTTTTCTTTTTGTTATTTTAATTCAATATTTCATTTCACTTCATTTAACATCTCTTTTAGGAATTTCTCTTTAAATACAATTTATACCAATCCTCGTAAAAATGATCTCGTATTTGCCTGCTATACTATTGTTTTGATCTTGTGCACTTGCGAGTAAAATGTACAAGTAATTGCCTATTTATTTAGGTAGATATTTGCACAACACCACTCGAAACCTTGGGAGACGACCGTGCAAGAACCTTCGAGACCAACCTCATCGGAGTCATCACGCGCCACCTAAAGATTATGTCGTCCCACCGTGCACTGCTCCCGTTAGCCGATCAACTCGGTTGCAGCTCCACCATAGATCTGCCGCCGAGCTGTCCAGTGACATCCAGACGTCACCATCAGACGTCTGACGCGCCGCCAGCTGTTACCACTACTACTGAGAGTGCTTCTTCTCCGGCTGCTACCTCTGGCAAGTCTCCACGATTTGCTTCCACCTTATCTCCAGCCGACTTGAGCAATTGTCAACGAGGTCTTCTATCGTTCTGGTAATGCATCTTCCTCTGTCCTCTCCGTTTTGCCAGGTAAATCTTCCCCTTGGCTTTTTGATTCTACCTGCTGCAATCACATGACACCTTATGCCTCCTCGTTTACCACCTTTGCCCCTCCACCACATACCTCCTTAATTCACACAGACCTTTCCTTTCTGTTCATGATGTTTTTCATGTGCCTAAATTGTTGTTTAACCTTCTATCTGTTGGGCAACTGTGTGAATTAGATTATAGACTTGTTTTTTATTCTTAAGGTGTGTATGTGCAGGATCCTCAGACATGCCAAACACTTGGGACCGAGCGTAGAGCTGGGCAACTGTTTGAGCTTTCATCCTTACACCTTTCCATCTCTGGGGTCTCTATTGTTGCCTCTTTGTCGCCACCATCTCTTGCTCTTTGGCATCCACGTCTTGGTCATGCCTCTGTGTCTCGGGTGCAAGTTTTAGTGTCTAAGGGTTTAATAGGTTCACTGTCCAATGGTTCTTTTGATTGTATTTCTTATCAAATTCGAAAACAACCAGCTTTGCCTTTTGTTGTGTAAAGTAGCTCAAGTTCTCTGGGGGCTTTGGGCTTTTATGGTTGGGTTGGGGTTTTTTTTTTTTTTTGTCTTTTGGGTTTTTTCGAGTGTTCTTCCTTTGTTTTATGTTTTTCATTTGTTTTGGTGTCCTTGCATACTCCTTGTATGCTTAGGGGCGTCTTTACGCTTTTTTAATGCTATTTTTTTTTTCTTACCTATAAAAAAAAAACTAATACGTAAATTGTTTTTTTTTATTGAGATGTCATTTTGAAAAGAAAAGTTTCTTATACTATAACATGAATTGTTTCCTTATTGAGATGTTCAAATTATAAAATATCTTCCAGAGTTCTAGTTCTGAAATAGTAAAGAGAAAGAGAATGAGTACTTGCAAAACAGAGGTTGAAAAGTCGTATTGCGCTAGAGAACAAGCAACTGATTGAGCTTTAGAAAGCCGTTGAGCGTTAGCACATCCGTTTTCTTCCAACTTTAAGTTTTCTTGCTGCCACGTAGTTTTTCAGCTGGCCTCTCCTTCTAAAAAATCCTCATCTGCTTTGGTTTGAAATAATTGCCAATGTCGAACTATGCCCTTTTGCCTGACCTGATCTTCTCTTGTTTGTTCTCCACCCTGCTCACTTGTTGACTATTCCAACATTGGCTGAACTCTATGGATGGCTCATAGTTGCAATCGTTTTATTTCTACAGTTCAAAATCTTATACTATTACATGAATTGTTTCCTTATTCAGATGTTATTTTGAAAAGAAAAGGTTCCAAATTATAAAATATCTTCCAGAGTTCTAGTTCTCAAACAGTAAAGAGAGAGAGAGATTGAGTACTTGCTTAACCGCTGAGAAAAGATTCCCATTCGAACGGGCACGTGTCGATAGTGAAAATTCGGCGCTGAAATTTGGACTTAGTGATTAATATCCTATTTGAACGGGATGTGACCTGATTGAATTCATTCCAAAATCTTCTCTCTAGAATCATTTTTTAGGTCAAAGAAATTGGCTTCATTCGGTGATCAAAAGTATGTTTGTAAAATTGTTAAGAGCTTAGTCCCCTTTCTGTAAAAACCTTAGATGGACGTCTGATGCAAGTCTTGACGAAATGGCATATAGAATGTTTCGTCAGATTCAAGTCTTGACGTAATTGAAGACTATGTTTCGTCGCTTGGACGTCAAATGCAAGTCCTGACATTTTCAGCAATGTCAGAGGGTTAACGATGAAACCCTAGTTAACGTCTTGGCATAAGTGTGATGTCTTGACGCTATTGCGGATTCTAAACTTAAAAATGCAAACTTTCTCCTCTTCAAAGTATCTTATCTATTTTGCCTATAAAAGAGAAAGGACGTCGCTTTGCATGGTGTGGAAGAAATAGCTATTGTTGGAGCCTCGAATCTCTCTGGAAGTTTTACTTCCTTCACCATTGTTAACCCAAGTGAGGATTCCTAAAAAGCTTGAATCTTTCTCTCACTTGGAACTTGTTTCCTTCAAACCACATCATACACAACCTTTTACCATTAAGAAGTCTACTGGAGGGTTGGTATGGAGAGGCGGTCATAGAAGATTGGCTAGCGAATAGCTAGAGCTGAGGCAAGTAAGGAGCTTGTTGTTCGTATGCAGTCTTATCGTTACACAAGGTTGTAAGTGTCTATGTCTATATTTTGAATCTTCTTTAATATAGTTATTTTCTAGGTTTGGCTGCTCTTGAGTGGTTTTACCTTTGGGGTGCTTAAAGGGTTTTCCCTTTGTAACCAAAATATTTTTGTTAAGGTTGTGATGTCGTTATGTTTATTGTTTCAATAATTTCTTTTGTGATAATTATTCATTGCTTGCTTGTGTTGGGGTTAGAACACGATGCTTAGTCTTTCTCTTTGATTTAAGTTTTTTGAGTGTAAAGGAAGGGTTCTTAAGTGGCAAAGCCCTGCGGAAGTAGATTCTTGGTGTAGAAGTTCGAAATATTCAGTGAAGCAGAGTTTCTGAGGTATAATAACTGAACTCTAGTTTTCCATTTAGTTAAAGTTATTTGATTCGCAATTGTAATGCTCGTATAGAAATATACAATGAAATGTTATTTTTTTGTAAGTGATATGTTACAGTCATCAAAGCATTGTTATGGTGCTCCTGGAATGTTATATATTATGCATGTATAGTTATACCATAGGCATATTGGTGATATTGTGATAACCACGTAAGTGATAGTATTATTATTGAGATTATTATAAATAGGGTTTTAGAGTTATTTTCATACAAACTACTTTAAAAAAGGCTTGCATGCATTTTGTAATCATGTGTTCATAAGCCATTATGTTGACCAAAGTTTGTTAAGAAAAGAATGAAGTATAAACATTGATATGCATGAGTCTACATGTCACTATTCGAATTCTAGAGAGCTTTGGTCGATATTCGTTCGACCGGGCTATAAGACAAAATTAGGTCTAAGAGCACCAATCAAAATCTGGTCGAAGACCTTTTGATCGGTGGAGCGACAGAGAGCTCCGATTGATGTATGGGTAAAGCTCATTCAACCAAGACTACTCATGGTAAGAAAGGTTAAAGACTTTATGATGAAAAGATGAAAAATGAATGACCAAAGATCTTAGACCCTTAGGGTTTTAGAAAAGCTTAAAGAAGTCTAAATATAGATATATTGAAATGTAGAGAAAGTATGGAGTCTGTACTCAAAAGGAATAGATCAAAAGATTAACCCCAAGTTGTAAGTATAAATTTATTGACCCTGCATTATTTCGGGTTTTGGGTTTTTGGCTATTCTGGACGGGATGATAACTCACCAAAAGAGCCTTTGCCTTTGTGATACGTTCAGATTCTCCTAGGGCTAGGTGGCACTACCGTAGCCACCAAGCAACCCCAAGCTGGCTAGAATAAGGATTTTAATTCTCCATATTTTATTTCCTTAAGTATTTAGTTTAATAAGGAATGTATTTTCCATTAGTTATTTCCTTCGTAGTTTATTTTCCTGCATTGTGTTATGACGGCTAGACCTAATGGTTATGTCTTATGACCTAGCCGTCATCTATTTAAGTATAATCTTTCTCAATGAATAAACATGTTGAATATTATGAAAACCTAGACCTTTTTGGTTGTTTTGGAGATCAAGGCTCTCTCGAAGTAGCCATTGAAAATCACGGCTCTCTCGAAGTAGCCCATATCATTTTCTTTTATTTCTTTTTATTATTTGATTGCATCAAGTGGTATCAGAGCGAAGGTTGATTGTTTTCTACAACAATCTCCGATCCACATCATCACCATGTCTTTTTGGAATGAAGAGGAACGAGCGAGGCTAGACAAGATGCGGTCAGAATTCCTTGCATACAAAGAAGAAGCGAGCAAATGGATGGAGGAGATCAGGAAAAGAATTGAAAGTTTTTCTCCACCACGCACCTCTCCGGCAACAAAAAGTGACCGGTTGATGCCAAAGCCCCAAGCGGTGTTAGAGATGCGAACAAGAAACAAGAAAGCTGAGGATTCTACAAAACCTTCGGTTGCCACAACACTTTTCTTTGGGGCTAAGGATGCAGCTCTTTTGGGGAGAACCAGTGAACGACAACATGGACAACATGTTCCTGTTGAAGAGTACAAGCAGAATGCGTCTATTCTTGTTCCTGGTGATATAATTAGTGTTGAAGGCCTTGGTGATAGTGTTTATTCAGGTTCGACATGCAAACAGGGAGAGATAGAAGCCGTGGTCCTTGCTACTGGAATTCATACATTTTTTGGCAAGGCTGCTCACTATGCTAGACAAGACCTGGTGCTGAAATTCAGAGCTGGTGAGCCATAGAAGAAGGTTTTTGACCCAGTATTTATCTATCATAATTTTGCACCTATCGGAGATGATCCATTTTGGCTATGGAAGGATGCTAAAATACAGATGATGAATGAAGTCCAAAGCTGGCCTTATAGTTTTCCAGCTTTTGAGGATTTTCAAAAGGTTGTTCTTTGCGATGTTCTTGACAAGGAGATACTGGAGCAGAATGTGAAGGAGGAAGAAGAGATGAAGCCAAGGTTGGAAGGCTAGGGACTAATTTTTGCAAAACCAGAATTCTTCCTTGGGGACAAGGAAGATGTTAGGGGAGAGGGATGATACGTTCAGATTTTCCTAGGGCTAGGTGGCACTATTGTAGCCACCAAGCAACCCCAAGCCGGCTGGAAAGGGATGATACGTTCAGATTTTCCTAGGGCTAAGTGGCACTATTGTAGCCACCAAGCAACCCCAAGCCGGCTGGAATAAGGGGTTTAATTCTCCATATTTCATTTCCTTAAGTATTTAGTTTAATAAGGAATGTATTTTCCATTAGTTATTTTCTTCTTAGTTTATTTTCCTGCATTGTGTTATGACGGCTAGACCTAATGGTTATGTCTTATGACCTAGCCGTCATATATTTAAGTGTAATCCTACTCAATGAATAAACATGCTGAATATTATGAAAACCTAGACATTTTTTGTTGTTTTGGAGATCAAGGCTCTCTTGAAGTAGCCCATATCCTTTTCTTTTGTTTCTTTTTATTATTTGATTGCATCAAGTGGTATCAGAGCGAAGGTTGATTGTTTTCTACAACAATCTCCGATCCACATCATCACCATGTCTTTTTGGAATGAAGAGGAACGAGCGAGGCTAGACAAGATGCGGTCAGAATTCCTTGCGTACAAAGAAGAAGCGAGCAAATGGATGGAGGAGATCAGGAAAAGAATTGAAAGTTTTTCTCCACCACGCACCTCTCCGGCAACAAAAAGTGACCGGTTGATGCCAAAGCCCCAAGCGGTGTTAGAGATGCGAACAAGAAACAAGAAAGCTGAGGATTCTCCAAAACCTTCGGTTGCCACAACACATTTCTTTGGGGCTAAGGACGCAGCTCTTTTGGGGAGAACCAGTGAACGACAACATGGACAACATGTTTCTGTTGAAGAGTACAAGCAGAATGCGTCTATTCTTGTTCCTGGTGATATAATTAGTGTTGAAGGCCATGGTGATAGTGTTTATTTAGGTTCGACATGCAAACAGGGAGAGATAGAAGCTGTGGTCATTGCTACTGGAATTCATACATTTTTTGGCAAGGCTGCTCACTATGCTAGACAAGACCTGGTGCTGAAATTCAGAGCTGGTGAGCCATGGAAGAAGGTTTTTGACCCAGTATTTATCTATCATAATTCTGCACCTATCGGAGATGATCCATTTTGGCTATGGAAGGAAGCTAAAATACAGATGATGAATGAAGTCCAAAGCTGGCCTTATAGTTTTCCAGCTTTTGAGGATTTTCAAAAGGTTGTTCTTTGCAATGTTCTTGACAAGGAGATACTGGAGCAGAATGTGAAGGAGGAAGAAGAGATGAAGCCAAGGTTGGAAGGGTAGGGACTAATTTTTGCAAAACCAGAATTCGTCCTTGGGGACAAGGAAGATGTTAGGGGAGAGGGATGATATGTTCAGATTTTCCTAGGGATAGGTGGCACTATTGTAGCCACCAAGCAACCCCAAGCCGGCTAGAATAAGGAGTTTAATTCTCCATATTTTATTTCCTTAAGTATTTAGTTTAATAAGGAATGTATTTTCCATTAGTTATTTCCTTCTTAGTTTATTTTTCTGCATTGTGTTATGACGGCTAGACCTAATGGCTGCATTGTGTTATAACGGCTAGACCTAATGGCTGCATTGTGTTATGACGGCTAGACCTAATGGTTATGTCTTATGACCTAGCCGTCATCTATTTAAGTATAATCCTACTCAATGAATAAACATGCTGAATATTATGAAAACCTAGACTTTTTTGGTTGTTTTGGAGAACAAGGCTCTCTCAAAGTAGCCATTGGAGATCACGGCTCTCTCGAAATAGCTCATATCCTTTTCTTTTGTTTCTTTTTATTATTTGATTGCATCACTTTGTGGGGCTTGTGGTGTCTTGATTCGAGTTTTGGGTTTAGTTGGGTTGTTTTGTGGGCTCTTTCTTGGGTGTTCCTTTTGGGTTTGGGGGTTTAGCTCTTTTTGGGCTTGTTGGTTTCCTTTGTGGGTTGGCTATGGGTGTTCCTTTGTATACACCCTATGTCTTTAGGCCTTACACTTTTTTAAAATAAAATTTCTCCTACTTATAAAAAAATAAAAAAAATATAAAAAGGTTATTTTACAAAAGCGTGATATATATGATTTCATTGAGCCATATTATTTGAATATACATATGAGTATATTTTGAGATGATTTGCATGTGTTAAATGAAAATATGTTTTCAAATAAAAATGATTTATGAAAAGAGGTTGAGTTTTGGAAGGAAAATGTGATTTGCGAAAAGGATAATGTGATGAAAAGATTTATGTTATGTTATGAATGCATGTGAAAGCCCGACGGTTAATTGGAGATTATACACTTAATACCCAAATGTTAGGAATGAAGAAATAAGTTGCCTAACAACCCAGCGGTTAAGTGTGGTTATACAGTAAACACCTCGAAGTTTTAGGAGGGAGAAAATAGCAAACCCAAAGAGGAGGGGTAATATGCTTAATAAACTCTAGCAAGTGGGAGTATAATTACACTTACATATGCAAAAAGATATGTTATGTTATAATGAAAAAGTTTATATGTATGAAATATTATGTGTTGTTTATGATTTAAACTGTGGCCTCCATTATCATGTTATGAATTATTTCACTGCTCCATGTTATGGGATGCTAGGAGTCGTATACATGTATAGTAAAAAGAGTGTAAAGGAAAATATGAATTTTTATTATTATTTATTGACTTCTCTACTTTGTGATTTGTTTAACTATAAGTTTATTAAACTCTTGTGAAAACCCTGCATAAATAATTGTTCAGTAAACAATAGTTCGAGATATTTTTCAAAGATAAAAATGGAACTCAAGTTATAAAATGGTCAGTATGCTTAAACTTGTTGAGTTGTAGACTCACACATCATGTTAAATTTTGGTAATTATACACATGCGACTTTGGAAGAAGAGGATGAAGACCCGTACACGTGTTTGAACTAATGTTCCTAAGACTGACATGAAGCCTCCATTTTCAGAGGAGGCTGAATTACTGTAGCCAATACTTATTATTTTGATCTACTACATGTGACAATTTTTGGAAACTTAGCATAGATGTTGATAATGTTAATGTAATGGCATTGTCTAAGTAATTATATAATGTAAAGTTTAAATTAGATGCACTAGTTCATTTATGATGAGATTGTAGCATCAAAAAATAAAAGAAAAATTTATACATGATATTTCTGCTGCAAGTGTTACAATTATGTAGTAGCATCATGTGGGAATTCAGATAATCCCAGTTACGGCTTGTATTAAAATTCGGGGCGCTACATCATCGCCATCTCGATCCTCGGTCCAGCTAAACAGATGATGATGTAGAAGCCAAACTTAACAGTGTCTGTAAACAAAGTTTACAGGTGAAAGGGGTGAGCTTCACAACTCAATAATTAAACACAAAACATGAGATAAATAATATATTGAAAACATTTACCAAAAGAAATTTTGTATTAATAATCATAATAGATGATGAGAATGATTACTTTGAAATATGCAAAAAATGAAATGTAATCAACTTGAAGCATAAACTTCAAATCATCTGCGACTTGCAAATCAATTAAGGCCGGTAAATCAATCAAAGCTTTCCTTCCATTTTTCATGAATATTATTCTCTTATGGAACATATTTACCCTTTGGATCATTTCCACATCTCTAAAACTCTGAGCGGCGCAAGTTGGCATGTCCTTAAGGATCTCATGAGCTCCATCCTGTGGCCACAAGAGAGCTGCCTACAGTGGGAATCTTCCCTGATCAATTGACCATGACCGAGCAAAAGACCGTCCCCATGAGTGTACACTCAAGAGAAGGTCACCTGGCTAAAAGCCCACACCTTCGCATAAACGTCATTTGGTGTGGTGCACTATGCTATCCGTAAATCATAAACATCATCATATCATAATGGTGCCGGGGGTTAACTTATTAAAACATGATGCACATGCCCTTTCATAAACATAACATAATTGAGCTCATAATCTTTTGTGCATAACTTGGAATGAACATCTTCATAAATCATGATAATGGCCTAAAGTTTTATTTACATATGTTTATTTGTCCCACAAAAATAATTGTCATGTCCAAATTGTCTTTATATCATAATGGTAAAATGGTCCTTTTGTCTGAATAGTGTTGTCCAAGTCCAAGGTAAAAATGCCCCTTGTCCATGTTCAGGTAAAGATGTCCTTTGTCCGGATAGTGGTCTATTCAGGTAAAAATGTCTATTGTCCAATTAATAGTTCCAAGTCCAAGTAACAATGTCATTTGTTTAAGTGTCAAGGTTAAAATGTTCATCCAATCATGCATCATCGAAGCTAGAAAAATATTGAAAGAAACCAACACATTCACCCTACATTTGGTTCCAAAAATTGCAAGGTTGAAAGAAAAATTCTAAATTTAGTGTCACTAGGATCACCTAAGTACACTAGAAGAGATAGGTAGAGATTTTGTATTAGAGAAGGCCTTCGCAATCTCATATGTCTTATAGCACTAGCAGCAGCTTCTTTTAAACTTTTCCTTAATTTAAGGAATTAAACCTCTTTTTGCTTCCCTATTTAAATGTACTTCACAATAACTTCCTTTATCATTTAAATATTATTTAAATTAAATGCTAAGAGAAAGGAAAATGTAAGAGAAATCATTTAAATATTGTTTCACATAAATGTTAGATGAATGAGAGAGGAAAGAGATAATTTTTTATATTAAAATAATACAAAGGGAACCACTTTTGCTTCCCTAGATGTAGGGTACAACTTTTGGTTCCTTTGATGTTTCTTTATTTTAGGAAACAACAAAGGAATCTGATTCAAGTGATTTTTTAAGAGTTTTCCCTACATGTAGGAAAGGGAACGAGATTTAGGAAAGCTGCAGCTAGTGCTCTTATAGTGAAACCCTTAATAAAAAAACAAAGCAAAATTTTATATCATCCAAATTTCAAGGAAGGTTGGCTGCCTCAGCTCTTGAAAAAAGTCAAAAGCCAATGATTCAAAATGTTTTCCCACACTTTCAGAGTAACCAAACAGAGAACACCAACTAGCTTTTGATATCAATCAGCATATCTTTTCGCCAAGAGCAAAACCTCAAACTCAAAAAGCATTAAGAATCCGGGTTCAAGAGACCACAATAAAGATACCAAGTAAAACATCCTTGGAAAGACTTCAAAATATACCACTTATACTAGGTCTCTAACAACCACACACTCAGCCGATTACGACTGTGTTAGAATATATGATATGGTTCTATAATAATAATGGATATAAGTGTTTAACATCGAATCACTCGTACATAGTTTATTACTAAGATTTTCTTCACATATATCTTTCCAATTTTAAGCAAATCAAAACTCAATAAAGCTACGTACTAGTCACATGATTTTCCTAAAAGGCAAAGAAAAGACTAGGCAAAAAGCAAACACTGAAAAAGCAGACAAAGCAAAGACTGAAAAAGACAAAAGTCAAGACAGGACTCATGCTAGATGGTGGGTTAATCCTATGTAACTAACTAGTGGTCCTGGTTGGCTTTGCAGGCTGCTTGGATGCTCCCCATTTTTTCACCTTTGCAAACCTTATGAAGATTGTATCATATCACGACACCGACAACATCACCCACCTCCAAATTGATAATCTGCTCAAATACCACCATATATTCAAAATAAGAACAAAGAACCCCACCTTAATAAATAAGAATATTTCCTCCACAAAGAAAGCAATCTTCTGAGGATCAATCAAATCTGTGGAACCTAAAAAAAAAAAAAAAAAAGAAGAGTCCCTTAAGCTGTCTATAACCAAAACACAACCTCCTAGTCCAAATAAAATTTGCTATTCAACCAAAAGAAAACTTCCAATACCCAAACAAAGAAATTATTTAACCATATCAAAGAAGATCACCACCGAAAAATCAAGCAAAAACAAGGAAATCACTATAACTAATTGTTAAATGAGAAACATATATTAGTATTATGATGTAGTGGTTTTTTTTTTTTTGTGTGTGTAGTTGGTGGAAGGGATTGATTGTAATTAGGTGTTTGGTTTTCTGCAGTGTTTACTCTGTAGTTCTAATTTTTTGCTAGAGAGTGTTTGTAAGTGCTCAAGTGCATGATGGAGAAAGAAAAGCTTAAAAGCTAATATCTGCACGATGGTACGTTGCTTAACTGTATAAAATATTTGGAGAAATAAGAATGAAACCAAACATGAAAGCCAATCCAAGACAGAGGAGCAAGTTCTGTAGAAAATTATATGGCAAGTAAGAGCAGAGCTCGGATCTTGGGGGAAAGGAATTATTGTAATTGGAGAATTGATAAGGGGATTATGGTGTAGATAGCACAGGTTTATTACTGTGCAGTGAAAAACCATGGGCTGTGTTTGTTGAAGTGGTTTGTAAAAAGAGTTGATTGTTTGAATAAAAAGTTTTTACCCATTCCATTCACCCAAAGAAACAATCATGGAAAGCAAGGTCAGTTTTGTTTGTTTAATGTCAGTTGGTGGGGGAGTAGGATTTGAAATACTTATTTGTATTGTCAGTTAAGGTGAAAGCACAAAGCTATGGGTGTCAAAATGAGTAGAAAAGAAAAGATGGTGCCTTTATTCCATAACCAACCGTCTAAAGATACAAAGTTTTGAAGAAAAATGATTTAATCTCCCCCAAAGTCCTCACACGGTCCTCACAACATCTATCATTCATTTCCCTCCATAAACACCATAAAAGACACATAGACACCATCTTCCATACGATAGCACTCCCTACGTACTGTCGGCAGTCCACCAACAAGAATACAAATCGACTACATGTCTAGGCATAACTTAAGACAATCCAGAACGACTGAAAAAGGCAACCCAAATGGCATAAGCCACGTTACAATGAAGAAGAATGTGGTCTATGGACTCCCAATTCCTCTTACACCTGCAGCATCAGTCCACCACAATGACGTGCCGCTTCTTAAGGTTATCCATGATAAGGATCTTATCAAAAGCCGCAGACCAAGCAAAGAAAGCCACCCTTAAGAGAATTTTAGTCAGTCAAACACTCTTCCAAGGGACAGCGACAACCTTTAGTGCAAGCCAAGGCACAATAGAAAGATAAACATTAAAAAACCATGTTTTGAAGGGGAGCCACCACAGCTTATCTTCATATCCTCGTCTCACTCTAGCTGCACCCTGAAGAATGAGGCAAAAATATCCACCTCCCAATCATGAGTCACTCTAGCAAAGCTCACATTCCACTAATTGGAACGACTATGAAGAATGAGGCAAAAATATCCACCTCTCAATCATGAGTCACTCTAGCAAAGCTCACATTCCACTAATTGGAACGACTATAAAGCCCAAAGTGAGCTGCAACAAAGGCATCCATTGCGTAGGCAATACCAAATAAATATGGAAAGGCTTCTTGGAACCATCTCCCTCCTCAAATCTGGTGTGACTCAAAAATTTCCCCCAACTCCTCTTAATGTTCTTCCATAACCCCACCCCAAACGCTCCAGAAGGCTCATTAGAACACCACCTACCCCACAAACTGCCAAATTTAGAGTCCACCATTACTCTCCACCAAGCCTCTCTCATGCACATAGCACCAAAGCCATTTACCCAACAAAGCATGATTGAACATTAACAAGTTTCGAACCCCCAACCTTCCCTCAAATAGTGGGGAACAAACTTTGGACCAGCTACATAGGTGATATTTGAACTCTTTGCCTAGCCCACCCCATAAGAAATCATGTTAGAGCTTCTTAATACGGTTTGCAACACTCACAGGGAAAGAAAGGAGGGACATGAAGTACGTACGCAAATTGGATAGTGTGCTTTTAATAAGAGCAACTCTACCACTACTGAACAAATACATCATTTTCCAACTAGCCAACTGACGCTCTATCTTCTCAATGACACAGTCCCAAATATTTTTGGCCTTCTTGGAAGGCCCCCGACGGTAGACTGAGATACTTCATAGGCTAAAAGGAAACCCCACAACATAGAGTACCGGCCAGCCTATCCACATGACCAACATTTCCCATAGAAACCAGTTCTGACTTAGACAAGTTAACCTTCAATCCCGACACAGCTTCAAAGCATATGAATAAGTAATGCAGCTGACGAAGATGATTTGGATTAGCCCCACAGAAGATCAAGACTAATCGGGCGAAAGTCCTTGAGGTTAACAACCTCTAGAATCTTCGACAAGAGGGCGATAAAAGTAGCATTAAGGCTCCTCTCAAACTTTCCTCTAGCATGGAAGTCACGGAAAACTTCATGATGTCCTCTTTAAAAACAACCCAAGAAGCTTGGAAGAACGCCATAGAGAAACTGTCAGGGCCCGACGCCTTATCATCATTCTCAAAATCTCTCTCCCACCAGCTAGCCTTGGCCTCATCAATGGAATCAAATAAAAGGTCATCCACCACAGGCCTCAAACTAAACTGTTTAGTGTACAACTTTTGATAAAACTGGACAATGTGTTTGTTGATCTCCGCACGGTTGGTAGAAATTATATCATCAATCAACAAGAAGTCAATGGAATTATTCCTTCTGTTGAAATTAGCCATAGTGTGAAAAACTTAGTACACTTGTCACCCTCCCTTAACCACAACACCCTAGATTTCTACCTCCAACTCACCACCTTCATGAGAGTACATATTTCTAACTTGCTAACAATTTCTACCTTCTTCAACGCCTAAGGCCCTATCTTCTTCGAGGACATAAAAAACAGGTAACTCTTCTAAAAAAATCTTCTTCATTTCTTCATTGGCAAACACCTCATAATTCCATCTCTTTAAATCAACTTTCAAAGCCTTGAGCTTGTTGGCTAAAACGAAGCTCGACGAGCCTTGGAAATTATAAGAGTCTCACCATTGTTTCACCTTGTCCACAAAACCATCAGACTTTAGCTACATGTTTTCAAATTTGAAGGACCTACTACTCCTTGGAAAATCACCAAAGTATAGGAGGATTGGGAAATGATCCGAACACAGTCGAAAAAGCCTCCTCTGGGATAAACCACGAAACTGGCCGGGATTCCCACACCAAGAGTCAAGGAATCTATCAATTCTGGATCAAGCAGAAGAATCCTGATTTTATTCGACCACGTAAAAGATCCACCAACAAGAGGGAGGTCCATCAGGCCTTGATAAAAAATAAAATAAATAAAGTCAGAGAATAGCGAGCAATGCCAATCCACATGATGACACCCCCACAAGCTATGCACAACACTACGAGGCATGACTTCAAGCTTAGTTTCTTGACAACAGACGATATCAACCTTCCATTCTCTGAGCAAGTTCCTCACCCACAGACATTTATAAAAAAAATCGATAACCCCTTATCCTTGCCATTTTCACGGCTTCAACTCTCACCTTAATTTGGCATCATAATTGATGTAACACTCCAACCTTCTTAGCTCCCCGCTACCTTTAATCGTTAACAAGTTTACAAAGAGAAGCCGCATCCTCAAGACGACGGCAAGAATACCAGCGAGATCAAGATCTCGAGCCTAAAACTAGACCCGTGTTTGCCATGTTCGAGCCCCCCCCCCCCCTCGGATGATGATGGAAGCTGACTTCTGACCCAACGTGACATCTGCATTGGATTGCTTCTTACCCAACGGTCCAGAGAAGAGCACCGCCATCACCTTCACTGTTGCTGAGTTGCACACCGTCGTGCGTACCATGCACCTTCGCATACGATGGGTAGCCCCAGCTTCCACGTTGGGACCTTTCCTGCCACATTCAACCCTTACCACTACCATCGCTTGTGGGCATTGGAGTCCCCGAGATGTTGATGCAAAAGCACGACGAGGATCTTGCTGGGAAAGGAATTCAAAGAAATCCACTGTGATACCCCAACTCATAATTACCTTATAAGAGTATTTAACAAAGGACTTAAAAAGTAGATTTATTGCAATCGATCGATTTATGAATAATTTCGGATAGGTGTACGTGAGGGGAGTTATGATTAAAGGTATCAAACAATTTTAGGTTGCTGTGATTTTGGATATATTGAGGGCCCTTTAAATAATGAGAATTTCAAGACAAATTTTTATAAGCTTCAAAGATCAAGCTGTCAAACAATCATTAGCCTCGAATTTATTGGACATTGTAGCCGTTGATTATAGTGCCGAGATTAATTGATGATTTATTCTAAGGTTATAGAATAAAATTATCTGAAGAGAGGAGGAGAGCTGCCCACAAAATAAAATTCTGGACAATATGATTCTTTCTTAACACCTGAAAAATTAGAGATTTGAGTACTTCAGGTGAAGAGGAACATTTCCACATGTCAGCAACCAATTAAGTAAACATTTGAAAACTCATGACAAATGCATTCTATTAAACTAAAGATGTTTTTATAAATTTTATAATCGATGCATACATTTTAATACTTCCTTCCGTTATTTGGAAATCACGATGAATGACATGATTTACATGTCATGCTATTTAAAGATGATATGATGTTTTATGATATGAATCATGATTATGATATTTCATGAAATTGTTATGAGACCACGAGCATGTTGGTAATGATTCATGAAAATGCACGTGAAATGTTATGCACAAAGTTTATAAGCTCTATGATGTATATGAGTTTATGAACTCAATGATGTTATGTTTGCGAAAGATGCATGTGCACTTCGTTTTCCCACGACACCATTATGATGATTCTATGACCAGTATCGAGTATATTATGAGCTCATTATGATGATATGTTTATGATTTATGGATAGCACAATAACCACACTTATTGTACAAGTGGGCTATGAGTCGGGTGACCTTCACCTAAGGAAGCTCCCATTCTAACAGCTCTCCTGTGGCCACAGGATCGTGCTCATGATGGTCCTTTGGGACAAGCCAACTTGTGCCGCTTAGAGTTTAAGAAATGCAGAAATGGCCCAAGAGGTAAACATGTTACACCAGCACATGATGTTATGAAAAATGGAAGGAAGTTTGTTATCGTAAAAGCGTAATGAAAGATTTTGATATATTTACAAGTCATAATGACTAAAGATAATTATGAAATCATGTTTCCAAGTTCAATTTCTTATTATTCAAAGTAATGATTTTGCATGAACTATTATGACTTGTAATATGGATTTTCTAAAAATAAAATGTTTTAGCATATGTTTTGTGTTCTTACTTGATTTGTAAAACTAACCCCTTTTATCTGTAAACATTGTTTACAGACATTGTTGATCATAGACCCTGCATCACCTGTCTAGCTGGTCCAAGGTTTGGGATGGGAATGACCTCCCTACATGCGGTATAGTTTCTTCTTATCAACTCTTAGACATTTTGAGATGCTCTAACAGAGCAAAGAAACTCGGGTATCATTGTATTAATAAAAAGTTTTAAATATTCCTATTGTAAATTTTATTGCCCTTGGAATTTGTATTTGAAATTTTTTACTCTAATCATAAACGCCGGAGTTTTCGCGCCCTATAAATTTACCAAAATTGGAGGCAGGACAACCACCACCTTCCCCAACTCAGGGGCGAAAATCTTTCATCCATAACTTTCTCTTCCCTCCGGAACTACAAAGAGCCCACAACGACCAACCACTATGTTTTTATTTATTTTATTTATTTTTTATATAAGTAATGTTAATTCATTAATAAAGTGCCAAGGAGCGCAACTCTAATACATAAGAAGTATAGAAGAGTACCCTTAATAGGAATGAACAGAAAATAAATTTAAAAAATCTGAATAAGTAAAAATACTCAAACTATGATGAGCCGCTATCCAAATATATAACGTGTTAAGCAAACACTTTCGTAGTTCCAACATCGATGTCTCTACATCTTCAAAATGATGTGCATTCCGCTCCCACCAAATACACCACATTATACACGACGGAACTAACCGCCAAACTTTCTTATTTGAACCATACCCAAACGACGCTTCACAACTAATCAACAATTCCATCACCCTTCGTGGCATAACCCACTCTACCCCAAATAGTGTAAGAATGTAGCTTCATAGATCGCCGGCAATTTTGCAATGAAGTAGCAGATGTTCAATGGACTCCCCACTCTTTTTACACATACCGCACCATTCAATCACCACAACACTCCTCTTTCGCAGATTGTCATGTGTCAAAATTTTACCTAAAGTTGTTGTCCATACAAAGAAAGCCTCCCTTGCTGGAGCCTTAACACGCCAGATACTCTTCCAAAGAAATGGAAGGGCATCTTTCCTATTTAACACTTCATAATAGGACTTCACTTCAAATAGACCCCTTTTGGAAAGGTTCCAAACTAACCTATCATCCGCTCCATGTCGAACCAAAATAGAATAAAGCAGAGCGAAAAAATAAAGTACCAGCTCCATCTCTCAATCCTAGATTGGACGCATAAAAATAACATTCCGATGAATAACTTCATTTTGAACAACCAAGTTATCTGCTACCATCGCATCTTTATTCCTCACAATACTGAACAACACTTGAAAACATTGATTCAAAGATCTATCTCCACACCACCAATCATGCCAGAAACTTTCATGTGGCCCAACCCCAACCTCAAAATGAGCAAGGTTACGAAACTTATCTCACCCCCTCCTAATTTGTTTCCACACTCCCACTCCAAAAGTACCCAACACCTCTTTAGAACACCACCCACCCCTTAAAACTCTCAAATTTGACGTCCATCACCAATCACCATAATGCCTCTCTCTTCCTACCATACCTCCACAACCATTTCCCCATAAGAGCTCGATTAAACTGAATGAAATTATGAACTCCCAACCCACCTAATTTTAATGGAGTACAAATCCTGTTCCAATTCACTGAATGAAATTTTGCCTAATTTTCAATGCCACCCCATAAAAAATCCATTTGAAGTTTATCAAGTCAATTAACCACGCCCACCGGAATAGGGAACGACGACAGGTAATACGTAGGAAGGTTGGAAATAGTACTTTTAAGAAGAGTCAACTGACCACCTTTCGACAAATACATCCGCTTCCATCCAGCCAAGCGTCGTTCCATTTTCTTAATGACACCAATCCAAATAGAAACGGCATTGTAAGAAGCACCCACCGGCAAACCCAAGTATGTCATAGGCAAAGATGTGACCTGACACCCAAGAAGTTCAGCCAACCCTTAGACATCCTCCACCTAACCGATAGGAACAATTTTTGATTTTCCTAAACTAATCCTCAATCCTAAAGCTGCCTCAAAGCATAAGAAGATATAGTGCAAATGTCTAATTTGTTCTGCTTGCACACCACAAAAAATCGGCGTGTCATCGGCAAATAGTAAATGATTCACAACTAAAGCATTAGAATCCATAGATCCCACTGAAAACCCTGTCAAGTTACCATGATCAATTGCCACAATCAGCATTCAGCTTAATGCCTCCAAAACCACCATAAACAATAAAGGGGAAAGTGGGTCCCCTTATCACAATCTATGAGTGTTGCAGGACAAGCGGTCCCCACTGAAAAAAAAAATAGTTTTTATTTATTTATTTCGTAATCTTTTCATTTTTTAGGATTATGTTTACCATTGCTACTAGGATTAGGTTTACTTTCTCTACAAGTATTTCTCTTCTATAAATCGGCTTGCTTATTATGTAATCCAGAATCTATTGAATTATTATCAAATCAGAGAATTCTCTCTCAAATATTCTGCGGAGTTTTATCTTTCATTTAACTTGCGGGCTTGTTTTTATCTTTTAAGGTGGAAGACGAAGATGCTTCTCCTTGCAGAATCAAGGACGTTGCTCTTTGATTAGTTACGTTAGTCTTCTGCTACATCAGTTGGTATCAGAGCAGCCTTTATCTTGATCATGACTAATCAGCACAACAGTGACAATCCCCTTAACCATGTTGTTCGTGACAGGGAGACTCATTGGAGAGCCGAATTCCAAAAGTTCCAGTAGATCCAACAAACGATGCAACAAGAGATGTGCTAGATGCGGGAGATGATGGAGCGCATGCACATAGGTCCTAATCGTAATCACAGTGACAATGGGATTCGAGTGAGGCCTATTCCTCACCAACAACTTGCACCCATAAACCAACCACCGGTCTATAAAGATCTTAGTGACAATGAAACGAAGGAGTGTTCGGACAGAATGTTGGAGTAGATCGATGGGGTGAAGGACGTAGGGGTGGCGGTCGTGGCGGTGCAAGCTTCAAAGATTATGAGCGCGGTGAAGCTGGCTATTAGGATGCTTATGGAGAGCCAACCCAAACGTTAGGATCACGGTAGGGAGGAATCCCACGAATACCAAATGAAGATTGATCTCCCATCATTCAACGGGCATCTTCAAATTGAAGATTTCTAAGATTGGCTGATGGAGGTAGAGAGGTTCTTTGATTATATGAGTATTCGCAAGGATCACAAGGTGAAATTAGTGGCATCCAAGTTCAAGGGAGGAGCTTCTGCTTTGTGGGAAAAATTACAGATTCCCAAGCCCGACAAAGGAAGGGACCTGTAACTTCATGGTTGAAGATGAAGCGGCTATTCAAAGCACGGTTTTTACCACTAGACTTTGAGCAACGACTATTCCAACAATACCAAGAGTGTCGACAAGGAGGACAATCCATCCAGGTGTATGTCAATGATTTCTATCGCCTATCTGGCCGAAATGATCTCATGAAGACAAAGGATCAACAAGTTGCAAGGTTTATTGGTGGACTGCGTGTGGCAATACAAGATAAGGTTTCTAGTTTGGCAACTCGAGCAGAGAAGCAACTGGAGAGGCCTAGAGCACCAATCTGGGAGCGAAACCCGAGCGATTCAATGAGACCAACACAATGTTGGGAAAAACAACTACTAGTCCCGACAATCACACCAAGTCAACCAGTGACTTCCATGGGAAAAGGAGCTAGCAGGAGTTCAAACATCCCGAGACAACCAGCCAACAATCCGTACGCACAGCCCGATCTAGACAAGTGTTTCAAATACAACCAGCCGAGACATAGGTCACATCAATCCCCCCAGAGGCTGATGGTAAACTTGATCAAACCTGAGTTAGAAGAAGGATCCAAGAATGGAGATGATGATACACCCAAGTATGAGGAAGAGGAGTTGGCTGACGCTGATGAGGGAAATCCACTTTCCCGATCCTTAGTAATTCAATGTTTACTCTTGAACCCGAGGCAAGAAGATCAATCTCAAAGGCACAAGATTTTTCGTACTTGCTACACAGTCAACCAGAGGGTATGTGATGCAATTATAGATGGTGGTAGCGGTGAGAATGTAGTGTATAAGGAGATTGTTTCGAAGTTGGGTTTAAAAACTGAGAAACACCCAGCCCCATACAAGATCAAATGGATCAAGTGGGGAATCGAGACACTAGTAATCGAGAGATGTCGTTTCACATTTTCAATCAGTAAGCATTACTCGTATTCTATTTTGTGTGATATAGTGGATATGGACGCATGCCACTTAATCCTGGGAAGACCTTGGCAACTTGACGCGGATGCCCAGTAGCAAGGAAGGGCTAACGTTTACACTATCTTTTGGGATGGTCGAAAGATAACATTTCGACCCTTGCAAGAAGTCAAAAATTCAACTCATTCCAAGGGTAAGCCGGTCCTCCTATCCACCTGATCAGAATTTATAGAAGAAGTTAAGGAGGCCCAAGACATCATAGCATTGGTGACCGAGGGAAGACTTCGTCTCACAAGAAGTTCCCGAGATAATGCAACCAATGTTAGAAGAATTCTAAGACTTCATGCCTGAAGAGATGCTCAAAGGAATGCCGCCTATGAGAGATATCCAGCACTATATTGACTTAGTGTCAAAAGCAAGTCTCCCGAACTTGCCACATTATCGAATGAGCCCAAAGGAGAATGTTATTTTGCAAGAGCAGGTAGAGGGGTTAATTTGGAAAGGACACTTGCGAGAGAGTATGAGTCTAAGAACACTGCTCAAAATACAATTTGTTGTAATAATATACTATATGCACATGTATCTCCACAGGATTATTGGACATTGGACCATTTATATTAAAAGAGTCCATAGATTGAATTTACAATGTGAGTTGGCCACCCTGAGAAAAAATCGTGTTCTTGTCCCCCTCCTCAACCATAAAGCTCGTGATTTGTCTCCAGTTCATTTCCTTAAAAATGAGAGTTTTCTCTAGCTCTCTCGACATATCTATCTTTCGAAGCATTTCCTCCTCCTCTAAGCAACGACACTCTTCAACTAAATTCAGCTCTCGAATACCCTCCAATAATTCATTCTTTTTCTTCCCTGCATCACCAAACACTTCCTCATTCCATTTCTTCAAGCCCGCCTTCAAAGTTTTCAACTTATTAGCGAAAACGTAACTTGGTAATCCATAAAACTCATAGGACATCACCATGTTTTAACCTGATTAACAAAACCATCCGATTTCAACCACATGTTTTCAAATTTAAAATATCTTCTCCCTCCTCTTGACGCCCCACAATCCAACAGCAAAGGAAAGTGATCGAATAGAAGTCTTGGCAATCTCATTTGTCACTTCAAGAAAAAGTTCTTCCCACTCCAGAGAAATTAAGAATCTATCAATTCTAGACCATGTTTGATCTTCCTGATTATTTGACCAAGTAAACTGGCCACCTTCAAGTGGTAGATCCACCAAACTCTACATGAATATGAAGTCTGAAAACTTTTCCATTGCTGCAGAAAAGCCGGTAACACTTGACCTCTCGCTTGGAAATTGAACCACATTAAAGTCTCCCCCAATACACCATGACATCTCCCACCAACTCATCAACCCAGCTAACTCATCCCACAGTTCCCTCATATCCCTGTCATCATTCGGACCGTAAACCCCCCCAAATGCCCAAACAACATTATCATCAGTGTTGCGCAGAGAACGAGCAACTATATATCTTCCCACACACTCCTCAATCTTCTCCACCACCCGTTTATCCCACCTGATGCTCCACCTCCCTTAAGATAACTGGCATCTTCATCTCCACCAAACATATAATATCCGCCTTCCAATCCCTTAGTAGCCTTCTAATCCGCAACCTTTTATTAATCTCATTTAGCCCTCTGACATTCCACATTAAGATTTTAGGCTTCATAAAAAAACGAGATGAGCCCCTTCCCCTATGTCAGCCTCTAATAGATTGTTCCCCCTTCTTCTCATAATTAAGGGACCAAGCCAACCTATTTAATTCCCGTTGAACTTTTGCCCCTGGTGTAGACGAAATAGTATTGTATATTCTGCCATTGATTGATCTAGGGCTACTTCAATCTCCTCAAATAATGCCAACAGTTTATCCTCATAACCTTCACAAGATAACCCTACAACTTGATAAAATCCCTTAACTCTTTCCACCACCCACCTAGGTGACACCCTGGGATGATGCCCATCTCCCACATCCACTGGCAGGGGTGTGAGTATCAACGGTTCACACCCCTCCAAATCCCCCTTATATCATCTTCTTCATACTGTAACAAAAGGTCTTCAGGTAGATACTCCTGCATGTCCAAAGAATACTGATACAGAACTCCCTCCTCCTCTCCCACCGCACCCTTGGACGTAGACCCAATCTCCATTTTACCACCACCGCTCTCCCGGAAAAAGCTCTCCACATGCTTCCCCACTAAAATGATTTCTCCTGTGTTACCTCCCACCTTGACCTCTTCTGACGAACTATTTGATAGGAACCGATCCCTTAGGGTTTGGTAGATTATATTTATCTTTATCTTTCTAGGCTATGTTTATATTTCAATAATGATTAGAGGGGTGAGAGACCTGTTAGGAGTAGTAGACGTAGCTGGTTTAGAGGTGGAGTTGGAATCATTAGGATTAGAATTTATTGAATTTGAATATTAGAATTTAGGTATTATCACTTTCGGCTTTATCTTATTGTATTTCTATTTAAAGATCATTGGGTCATTAATGAAAAAGGAAGAAAAGAATTGATATAGACTTTTGTCTTGTGGTTTGATTCCAGCCTTAATTGGATTCACTTGGTGTCTGTCTCCAGCCATTAATTGGAGTTCACTATCATCTTTCCATTCCATTTCTACATTCATCCCTATTTTTCATACATCCAATCAGAAATCACGCATCAATTGGTATCAGAGCCATGTCGACCCAAAAGGACCGAATCGAAAAGCTGGAAACTGACGTTCAGAAACTTGTGGAAGAAAATACCAAAAGGTTTGCAGATGTGGACAAAGCATTGGAGAGTATTGCAAGTTCAATTAAGGAGTTATCAATTGGTTTTTCAGGGGGCCTAAACAAGAATAATGGGGAAAATTCCCAGAATTCCAATAAGGAATCCAAGGATACTCACCATTCTTCAGGGCAAGGTCATCATCGGGATCATAAGGGAGATGGGTCCTACGTCCGCCCATTGAAGATGGATTTTCCTCGATTTTTTGGGGAAGAACCCATTATTTGGCTGGATCGTGTGGCTCAATACTTTGAGCTTCAACAAACGCCGGAGGAGCAGAAAGTTACATTGGCGGCCTTTTATCTTGAAGGTGAGGCAAACCAGTGGTGGCAGTGGCTGAAAAAGATTTATGCTCAAGACGCCAAACCTCTCGTTTGGGAGACCTTTGAGCAAGATTTGTTAGCACGTTTTGGACCTACGGATTATGAGGACTTTGATGAAGCTCTATCACACATTGAACAGAAAGGAACGGTGCGAGAATATCAGCGGGAGTTTGAATGTCTTGCAAACCGCGTGGTGGACTGGCCAGAAAAGGCTTTGGTGGGCACTTTTTTGGGTGGATTGCAACCTGACATAGCTAATCCCGTCAAGATGTTCAAGCCTCGGACTCTACGAGAAACTATCCAGTTTGCTCGGATGCAAGAGGATCAAATGAAGCGGGCCAAACCATTCTTATTAGAGCAAACAAAGGAAGCACCAAGGGACGACAGCGTGCAACCCACTTCAATTCAAAGGTCTAATGTGTCCCTACCTCTAACGAAGAAGCTATCATGGGAAGCAATGCAAAAGCGGAGGGAGAAGGGTCTTTGTTTTAATTGCGATGAACGATTCACACCAGGCCATCGATGTGAAGTGAAACATCTGTTCATTATTGAAGCAGAACCTGGAGAAGGACAAGGGAGAATTGGGGAGAATTTTGAAAACGAGCAGCTCGACGAAATTTAAAAAAATAAAATAAAATCTCGACCTTGAGGACAAGGATCGTGCTCAAGGAGGGGCGATTGATAGGAACCGATCCCTTAGGGTTTGGTGGATTATATTTATCTTTATCTTTCTAGGCTATGTTTATATTTCAATAATGATTAGAGGGGTGAGAGACCTGTTAGGAGTAGTAGACGTAGCTGGTTTAGAGGTGGAGTTGGAATGGAATTCCAACTCATTAGGATTAGAGTTTATTTAAATTTGAATATTAGAATTTAGGTATTATCACTTTCGGCTTTATCTTATTGTATTTCTATTTAAAGATCATTGGGTCATTAATGAAAAATGAAGAAAAGAATTGATATAGACTTTTGTCTTATGGTTTGATTCCAGCCTTAATTGGATTCACTTGGGGTCTGTCTCCGGCCATTAATTGAAGTTGACTATCATCTTCCATTCGATTTCTACATTCATCCCTATTTTTCATACATCCAATCAGAAATCACGCATCACTATTGACCAGCTTGAGTTACGTGATTCCTCCACCAACGTCCAAATTGTCTTCTGCAAACCTCTGATCGAACTCTGAACCAGACCCAAAAGATTCCATCACTGCAATCAGCGGCGAACATCTGGAGATCTATGGATCTTGCGGTGGTCCTCCCCAAGCTTCCGAGATCTCTTGGGCTGGTCCCTCTTCGACGACAGAACCAAACCCAAACATATCGGTGGCCTCATCAACTTCCTCTGAGCCAAACCCAGACTGGCGAGACTCTACTACAGAACATTCTGAGTCCGACCCATTTTTTCCAACCATCAACTCCTCCGGCGGACTTCTGACTAACAACGAGACATTCTGTTCTCCTCCTCCATCACGCAACGCACCCTAAGGTACAGGAACGATGGTCTTTGCCCCAACTATAGAGTGAACCGCAACCTTCTCCCAGCTCCGACTCGTTCCCGCTTCGGAATTGTCCATCCCCTGCTTCACTCTCCAGAAAGCCTTCGATTGTGGGTTGCGACGTTGATAGACCAGGCTAGAAAATCCTGGCTTTTGACGATGGGCCAACTCATCCTGTCCTAACTTGGACTGTGAAACTGAAACATCCCCACACGGGCCTTTACCTTTAACCCCAAAAGGCCCACAATTTTTAGTACCCACTTCCAGTTCCAGTTCACATGCATAACGGCCTAGTCCGAGATGCTCCATACACCTGCCCACATCCTTCTTGAGCGTTAATAACAGATTTTGTAACGCTCCCTGACTTCACTGCCGACGGCTTGTTTTGAGTGTGTTTTTACTTTGTGTTTATGCTTATTCTTGTTTATGTTTCACGGTCTACCGTTTGATAGCCGTTTTAAGCTAGATTTTTTCAAAATACGGGAATGACTTGTTGCTAGGGGTGAAAGGCCAACCAAGATCGGATATAACTGGTTTTCCGCGAAATCTATTTCAGTAGAGCGTATGATAGAAATTATTTATCTCTAGTTCACCACTATGGCCTTTGAGATCAATTTTCTTGTCATTGGGCGTTGTAGTTGTATTTGGTATTCTTATTCTTTGTATTGTTTCTCTAGTTGTGTAATCTTTTGGGATTATTTTTTAGAAATGAAGAAGGCACTATTTAAAAAATATATATATATATAAAAATAACAGGCTGGATGGCGAACCTCCCCACGCTACCCTTCCTCAGTGACTCGCTTTCCTTTTCTACCCTCTGCCCTGCCACCACTTCCGCGAAAGTCCGACGGTCCTCCACAGGCCGCAACAGCCCCTGAATATGATTGCTTTGCTGAGCTGCAATTCCTGCCGGTGCAAAATGTTTCACCAACCTCCTCAATTGCGAAATAGAAAACTCCCCCCATCCACAACTTTATCGTCCTTCCGGTAATCTCCTAAAATTGCCCATAGTGATTCTGACGTTTTTGAAGGATGAACACCGAATCTCCCACTCGACGAGACCTACAAAACTCCTTCGACGTCAATCCATTCGTCAACTCCTCCATCATGTTTAGCATCCATACCACGCTCTGGAAACCCATGACCACCGATCGAAATAATCCTAATTCAGCAAGACAAAAGCCCCCGTTCCCGATTCCCAATCTTAAGTCAAAGGACTTCGATTCAACGTAGAAATAACCCAAATAACCCATAGATAAAACTCACAAGACCAATCTAATGATAGTTTTTTAGAACTAAAATCTCTAGTCTATGATGAAAATGAAGCAGCTAATCAGTGTCGATAAATAAATCCATGAATCTTGTGACAAGGACAACTCATCACCATTAAAAGTCTCATTATTCCAAGAACCGGCCTACTTTATTAGAGCCTTTTTGGGCAATTTTTAAAGCCCTATTACCCCCCCGCCCCCCTCCCCCTCCCCCTCCAAAGGCATAGAAAGGTCAAACACTTTAGGCTCAACATAAAACCAACTACATCATATTATTCTACATCAATCTTACATTATGTGTGAAACCCATGTATATGGGACCCATATGCATGGGTCCCACATCCTATGTGTCTTAATGTAGGAATGATGTAGGGTAATGTGATGTAAAAAATTCATTTCCCAAAACTAACTCATGTAATTCATCTTCCGTTAGCTCCAACCCAAGCGAAAGACGAGCTTCAAGTCTAAAAGAATATCAAATCTTAGAACTCGAAATTGTACCAAATATCAATCTGTTCTAAAACCAAAATCCATTACTATCACCAATTCACCATTGTGAACCAAAAAAACAGAGGTAATCTATATATGGTAAAATACTCTAAATTTTTTATTTAAAATATTCGGGATAACAATACAGCTGATAACTAATTTGTAGTAATAATAATCATAAGATTAATTGGGATGACATGCATAATTATAGAAGAAAAGTAAAAGAGAAATAAAATGCATGTACTTAAGAGAAAGAGAAAATAATTATTTTGAGAGCACAATAAAATTTGAAATGACCTCAGAGATAGCACGGTACGGAGTTCAAACGACGGAGTACAACCACTATGTGCGGTCCATCACTAGGATGTTTTCTATTATGAGTGCATCGATAGTTAATCGATAGACTCATGCCTAAAGTACTCCACTTGTGGTCAAAGGTTGAGTCATGATCGCACAACCCTCACACACAGGGCGTAATAGTGTTTAAGGCCACAAAGCAAGTGAAAAAACAATACTTTAATAGATGTTTTTTTAGAAAGCAGTTTTTTATGTTTATGACCAAAGAAGGAAAAATTTTAAAGTTCCTTTTTTCTTTTTTTGAAAAAAAGAAAAAAAATATATCCTAGAGAGGTAAGAGTTTTTGCTTTAAAAGTAGGGTTAAATGCTCCACAGATACATGTGGTTTGGACAAGAATCAAATATCCGCCTCGGTTTCAAAAAGTGTCATGGATAATACCTGTCTTTAACAAGAAAACCTAGTTGATACTTACGTCGGGTTCGTCCCTTTTTTTAACGGCAGTCCACGTCACCCCGCTTAAAATGCTAACACCTGTCTCAAATCCTACGTGGCGGTGTATCACATGTGATACCTACGCTTTTATTGCCAAGTAGACGAAAAAGTACTAAAAAATTACATTTTTATTAAAAAATAAAATAAAATAAAATAAAAAACTAAGAGGAGAATATTGCTACCCCCATTTTCGCCATGGGGGTGGCCAGCCACCCCCATTATGGCCAAGGGGTGGCTCGAACCACCCCCTATGGGCTGCCAGGGGGTGGCCGAACCGCCCCCAAGGGCCATGGGGATGGCCGAGCCACCTCCAAACCCACCGATCTGAGGTGGCCGAACCCACCCTCATTTTGACTATGGGGGTGGTTCGGCCACTACTTGGCCAAAATGGGGGTGGTCAATATTTTCCTCTAAATTTTGTTTTTTAATAATTTTTTGTCTACGTAGCATTAAAAGCATGGGTATCGCCTATGATGCACTGACACGTAGGATTCAAGACAGGTGTCAGCATTTTAAGTGGGGTGACGTGGACTGTCGATAAAAAAATGGACGGCATCCAGACGTAACTGGGCTTTTTCATTAAAGACAGATACTATTTGTGACACTTTTTGAAACCGAGGCAAGTATTTGATTCTGTTCCAAACCACAGGTACCTGTGGAGCATTTAACCCTTAAAAGTATTACATAAATTATTGAAATATTTTAGAGTTTTCTATGAATTTTTTTTTAGAAATGTTGGGATGTTTTAAAAGAGGACATTATGGTAGTACTTAAGGAATTTCATAACCGTGGAAAATTCGAGAAGAGTCATAATGCTACATTTGTATATCTTATTTCGAAGAAAGCTGGGCGGTTGAGATTAAGGATTTTCTCCCTATCAACTTAATTGGTGGGATGTATAAAATTATTTCGAAAGTTCTGGCAAATAGGTTGAAATCAGCTTTGGGGAAGATTGTCTCAAGTTCTCAGAATGTGTTTATCAAGGGTAGAAAAATTTTGGATTCTGTTTTGGTGGAAAATGAATGTTTGGATAGTCTGATTCGCTTTGGAGAACCGAGTATTTCATGTAAATTAGATTTGAAAAAGGCATGACCACCTCAATATAAGGCTTCCACTATTTGGAGTGGAATTATTGAGAAGATGGAGCATATATTGGCAGGTTTGAAGAGATTGTATTTATCAAAGGAGGTAGGTTAACTTTGATAAAAAGTACTATCTCTAACTTACCAACATATTGGTTCTCCCTTATCCCTATTCCAGTAGAAGTGACTAATCGATTGGGAAAACTTAAGAGGGACTTTCTTTGGGGAGGAATTGGTGATGAATTAGCTGAAGATATGTTCTCCAATAATTTCTGGGGGTGTTAAGCAGGAAAAATTTGATTCAATTAAACTGGCCCTTTTTGGGCAAGTGGTTGTGGAGGTTTGCTACAGAAAATGATGCTTTGTGGAGAAATGTGGTAGACATTAAATATGATAGTATGAGAGCAGGTTGGTGTTCAAAGGAGATTGGGGGACCCTATGGGTGGGTGTGTGGAAATGAATAAGGAGGAAGTGGGACGGTTTTGCTAATCATGTGAGTTATGAGGTAGGAGATAGCTTTAAAGTGTTGTTTTGGCATGATGTTTGGTATGGGGAACAACCGTTGAAGGTCCTATGTCCCGAATTGTTTACTAATGTGTATGGTAACGATGCATGGGTGGCTGAGAATATGCAGATCCATCATGGAAACATCCATTGGAGACTTGGAGTATTATATTTACTAGACTCATACACGATTGGGAGGTGGAAGTGGTCTCTAGGTTCTTTGAGTTGTTGTATTCTCAAAGAGTAAGGCATGGAGGCAAGGATACAATTTGTTGGATTCCATCTAAAAGGAAATTATTTGAAGTGACGTCTTACTATCAGGTATTATCTAATCTTGCAATTTCTATTTTTCCTTGGAAGAGTATCTGGAAAGTTAAGGCTCCCCCGAGAGTGGCGTTCTTTATGTGGATGGTGTCTTTAGGTAAAATATTAACTTTGGATAATTTACGAATTATTGTGATGGAGTAGTGTTGTATGTGCAAGATTTATAGAGAGTTATAGATCATTACTCCTTCATTGTGAGGTTGCCACATAGTTGTGGAGTGCGATTTCTCAATTGTTTGGAGTTGCTTGGAATATGCTTCGCAAGGTGAGCGATTTGTTGGGAAGTTGGAGGGGACAATTGGGCAACTATAATGTTTTGAACATATGGAGGTTGGCTCCTTTGTGTTTGATGTGGAACCTTTGGAGAGAACGGAACACAAGAAGCTTTGACGATCCTGAGAATGGATTGTTAGAATTGAAGAAGATGATGCTACACACCCTGTATATATATGGAGAGTGCATGGCATAATGTGCCTGTTTCTAATTTTTTTGAGCTCTTAGAATTAGGTTCTTCTTTCTCTATGATTTAGGGGTTCTTTTGTATACTCCATGTATACTAGGGTTGCACCCCGTTGCGCTTCTTTTGAATATACATTACTTGGTTTATGATTTCTAGTCTAAGTGCAAAGCTTAGTCTATCAAATTTAAACTTACAACAAATTGTTTTGGACACTGAATTAACCAACATAAAACCTAACAAAACAAACCTATTTAAGAGACTATTTAGTCTAATTAAATGAGGGAACAAAATACGAAGGGTTTGGATGTCAAGAGACTTTAGAACAATTAATAAGTATTCATGAATTCTAGGTCAATTCTTGAATCTACGTTTTTCTCTCTTTCTATAAATTATTGTCTTGTATTGTCTTTTGGATTTATCATACTTTATCAATTGAATTTCAAACATTTTTTTTGCACTCTGTTTTCCTCTCCTCTTCTACTTTTAGCAATTACAGCTATAGTTTAGTTGAGTTGAGACTTCTATCCTCCTAGCAAATAATGATCTGCCTGGAAGGCTACTACAACTAGATGACATAATTATACAGGGTGAAAGATTTCAAAGCCATAAGTAAACTAACTTTATATAACCTTATCCAAACTAGATATTTCTCAGAAGCCCTGGAAAAGACAAGCCCTTCAACCTCCCCCTGAATGCCAAACTATAGGTTAGTTACCCAAAAAGCAAGTGTAGATCAACTAGCTCCGTTTGTTTCAATGTAAAATGTTTTTAACGAAATCATTTTTAGAAAAAAAAAAAACAAAACAAATTCCCTAAAAAAAAATTTCGATGTTTGACTCGTACGTAAAAACTACTAATAGCAAAAAACCACCAATGAAGAAATTCAAGCAATTGTGGCCGAAATTCGGCAGCACTGGCCAGATTCCATCGCCGATAGGCAAAATTCAACCAATTTCGCCGAAATCCGGCTACTATTGGCATATTTTGGCGACGGGGCTGGAATCCAGCCGAATTTGCCAGATTCTGACGACAGCAACCAGAATCCGGCAAAAGTTGCCAGATTCTGGCGATAGTGGCCAGAATCCGATAGCCATTGTCGCCAGATTCCGGTGCCCGATCCTTCGGCGTGGCTTCTTTCTCCCAGGCGCCGCGGCTCTTCCTCCGTCAGAAGTGGGTGTGGTTCCACTCTCTTCGGTCCAGTCTGTGCTTCGGTGCCCGCCTTTAATGACTTTCTCAGAGGTGGGTGAATCTTCGCGTCAGAAGTGGGTGTGGTTCCACTCTCTTCGGTCCAGTCTGTGCTTGGGTGCCCGCCTTTAATGACTTTCTCAGAGGTGGGTGAATCTTCGCGGGGAGGTGGTTTTGAAGAGATCGGTGGACCTCCCGAGGCAGCGATTGATCTTAGCTTTTTTTTTAATACTTTGGGGGTCTCCCATGAGGGGAATGTGAATCGCTTTTTAGACTTCATGACTCTAATTGATGGGGAGCATCGTCTAGAGGCTCCAGTTTCCTCTTCTAAGTTTAAAGGGAGTCGTGAAGTGAAGAACCTAGAGTGCGCGATTAATTATGATGCCTGATAAGTGGTGAATGTTGCACATTCAAGCTCCTTAACTTTCATATATTAATTTCTTAGAAGATATGTTTGAGCTTAACCAATCATAATAGAAGACCTATATGATGTGGTTAAGTTTAATCAAATCAAATGAAGTATTAAATCGAAATTTCTCCAATAAGAGTCAAAATTGGATTGGATTCAAATTTGGATTCTGCACACGTCTCAGTATTTTAATTATAACTTTTTGCTCAGATCTCGGATTGCAATGAAATTGGTGGCGTTGGAAAGCTAATAAAATATGCAAAAAATATGTCAGAAATAATTTTTTCCTAATTCGGACGTATACTACCAAAATCACCCCTGCAATAAAAGACCGCAAATCTGGACGAATTTGGAATCTTTTTTCTACTTGAATTGAATTATCAATCTCCTACTTGGACTAAGAGACTAAGTTTCGATTTTTCTTTGATTCTTATGGCTTTTAGATCTTTCCTAGTCTCTATAAATAGACCTCTAAGGTTCAAAAGAATGTGTGCTTAGCTTTATACAGAAAATTCTTCTTGGAGGCTTAACAAGTCGAAGAGGAGAAGAATAAGGCAGGAGGCCATCCCAGCACCACGATGATCGGCTAAATTCCTAATAGGGTGTTGATGTAGCCCTTTGAAAGTAACAATGGTTTAATTGCATTTTAATTTGGGATTTTCTATATGCATGATAGTTGTATAACTATGAGAATTGATCTTCATGTTTATATTCAATCATTATGAATTTCTTATCTTGTCTTAGAAAGTCTTTTATATTAATTGAACTCAATCCTTCATATTTTCTGTGATTATGTGAATGATTGTTATACAACGGTTTTAATTGATATATAATCAAGAGAGTTAGATAGGCCACACCTAGGGAAGACGGATTGTATTACACCCTAGTTTAGTGTAATTTAGGTAGACAGTTCGTACCAACCGAAGATGAGTTATACTATTCCATTGATTGTGTGTATCCTATTAAAGACGTAGCTAATCCATACCTAGGAAAGACGGGTCGTACCGCATCTTAGTAGTTAGGTGGACGGTCTGTGCCAACTGAAGATGGATTATACTTATTCTTTAGAGGTAATTTCTTGACTACTCGAGTGAGACGAGCCCTATATCATGCATGGTATGAATTTTCCTTAATAATTTATAATTGACCATTGTTATGCGATGAGTGGTGAAATCAATCCCCTATTCTTTAATTTATATTTAATCTTGAAAAACTTGATAGCAATTCCTACGCAGTCCTTGAGGTTCGACACCCTCAATATAGCTCTATCCTACAAGGATTCATACTATTGCGAGTGGTAATTTTATTATTGATATTTTTGTACACAAAACGACCACATCAATGCCAGAGGTTTTGGTTCTAGCCGGGGCAAGGCAAAGCAGCCTAATGTGATGTATTAGTCTTTGGGTTTTGTGGGATGGTTTTGTAGGGGTTTCTGGGTTTCTTTCTGTTTTGGGTTTTTCGGGTGTTTTTTCCCTTCCCTTCTCTTTCCTTTTTTGGTGTCATTTTGTATACTTCATGTATGCTTAGGAGCGTCTTTACACTTTTTATAAAATTCTCTACTTATAAAAAAAAAAACCGTAATTCATTTCTCAAAAATTAAAGAGGGTTTTTCGGTCAAACTGAAAATGATTTCTGTTAACTATCATTTTTTGTTGCACCAAACACTGAAAAATACTGAAAATATTTTTCAAAAAATATTTTATGCCCAAAAAAACGGAGTATAAGTTGATAACACTTTCAAATTGGATTAAATGTCACACCTTGAAACAAAATGAGACATAACCCTATGAAAATTTGAAATGCATCAAGTTTTCTGCAGGGTTTTTGAAACGTTCACTCACATACTCTATGAAAGCTGTCTCAAATTTTGTTCCTATCTGAGATGCACGATTTACTGTGTCAAATGCAAAAAGTTTCACATGAACAATGAGTCAGAAAGGCATACCTCTTCATCGACTGCTTTCACAGCTTCCATCATTAGATGTGTCTGTGTACCATTACAACTCGTGAGTATTCTGTGTTGTTTTTTGTCATACTACATAACTAGTGTGTGTGTGTTTGTGTGTGTGTGTGTGTGTGTATTGAATAGAAAGACAGATTAAAAATCATAACAAACTGTATCTTAAGTTCTTTTCTACAAGATTGGTGAAAAAAATGGAACTCTTGCAGGTCTGTTTAGTGTGCACAGATCCATTCATTCTGACAACTACAAACATAGTCTAGTTTCTTGCCTTCAACTTGTGACAGGTGTTTAAAGTTTATTTTCTTTATTTGTTTTATCAACTGTGTTAAGAATGCTCAATTACTGCAACAAAATTTGAGACATATAATCCTAAATTCATGTCTGCCTGAACCTTTCCCAGTCAACTCTTCAATATAACAATGTGAAAACCTAAATAAGTTTGTCTAAAAGTGTTAAATCAACACTTATCTCTCTGATAAGAAATAATAAATTTAATCATTTTCGTTAATATTCTAACACTTGCTTTCACGTGTAGGCTTAAATTCCACCTCAACAAGTGAAGTTCAACACATGAAGTTCAACACATGAAATATTTAATTTAAATGGGAAGTGAATGACAAGATGTGAAAGTGTTTTGGTTCAACTCACCAAAACAGAGTGAATTTTTATTTATAAACTCTGTACAGTACTCTTGATAACCGCATATGACGCAAGAAGACAAGAAGCTGTTGTAAATGCAGGCCTCATTTCTCATCTGTTGTTGTAAATACAGGAGCTGAACTGTTGTAAACACAAGAAGACAAGAACTGTTTCTAATCTGTTGGAATTATGTGCAGAAATCTCGGTTGATGTCTGTTTTAGTTCATGATGGTTAACATAAACACCAAAAGGGCATAACCTAAGTCTAGAAATATTACACAGCAGAAGCACCTCAAAATCATCAATTTGCGTTGCCCCCTATATATACCTTTTGATTGATGAGTATGCATATCAAGCACGTTTCTTCCCAGCTTATCAGATCATGTTGAAGTCATCATATCATGTATAAACATCTTGTGCAATTGGTTTTATTGTGCAAAAGACCACCATTATGGTAAATAAAACAAAATAATCACACAATAATATCAAGATTTATGTGGTTTCTCAATGTGAGGTACATCCACAAGCGGAGACAAATAAGACAAAATAATTGCACACAATAGTTCCAAAATTTATGTGGGTCTTCAATGTGAGGTACATTCTCAGGCGAAGGCGATAGTGAAGAAAAAATTCCTTAGCACTCCCAATACACCGAAATCTCATTATCACCTTAAAACCGACTCTTCGTTTCTTCCCATACACAATACTTGCAGAATCCCAATTCACATGACTTCACACAAATTCCTAAAACATACTATGCTCACCTAAATGGCTAAGCTGCGTATACCACAAAGCTGTATCATCACTATTTGGATCTGCCAAAGTGGATGCTGCAACTCCACCTACAACTGTGCTTCCTAGTAATTTATACCAATTGCCAGTTTTCTTCTTTTCATTACTACCAAAGCACCTTTAGTTATTTTCATAACTCTATCTTTGGTTAAAAAACCATAGCCTAAAGAATCCAATCTGCCTAAGGATATCAGATTTTTCTTAAGGTCTGGAACATATCTAACATTAGTTAGTGTCCTTACAACCCCATCAAACGTCCTGACTTTTATGGTACCTATTCCAATAGCCTTACACCTAGCATCATTACCCACAGAATCTCAAACAATTGCCTATTCAAACACATATAATGAACAACCAGAATCCAAAAGCCAAGAATCTATGAGTATAAGAACTCTTAATATTATGCTGCTGAATCAATATTCTCTCTTGCTCATCTAAGTGAGCTTGTATTGATAAAAACAGAGATTATATGATAAGATGATAAGATTGTTTACAAGATAACTCTAACTCTGATACAAACCTAGATAGGATTCAGTTTTAATGATATACAACTAGAACTCTTCTTCCTAAACTTATCTCCTCATGCCTTATCATTCGAATGCTTATCATGAGGTTCACTTGGACACTTACTCTTGACTTGATCATTACAAAGTAGGTTAGATATAGTAGAAGTCTTATGTGCGTTAATACCCTCCCGTAAGTTCAGCGGGGGAGAACGGACGTTGAAATTGAAACATAGTAGATGAAATCTTTTGGAGACTAGAGGCTTGGTAAGCACATTAGCCAGGTGGTTGAAACTTGGAATAAAAAGGATTTCCAATGACTTGGCAGCAACTAGTTCCCGAACATAGTGAAAATCAATTTCCACATGCTTGGCACGTGCATGGAAAACAGGATTTACTGATAGATAGGTGGCACCAATGTTATAACACCAAAGTTTTGGTGGAGAAGGCAATTTTATTCCAAGATCCCACAGGAGAGTTTGTATCCAAAGTAATTCAGCTGCCGTGTTGGCCACAAATTTGTATTCTGCTTCTGCTGATGAACGTGAGACTGTGGGATGTTTCCTAAAACTCGAGGAAATGAGGTTCGAGCCAAGGAAAACACAATAAGCTTGTGTAGAGCGTCGGCCATCAGGACAACCTGCCTAATCTGCATTGGAGAAGACTTGGAGGGATGTTTAAGGACTTTTGTGAAGGAGCAACCTATGAGATATTGTGTTCTTGAGATATCAGAGGATCCTCTTGACAGCTTGCCAATGGACTTTAGTTGGTCTATGCATGAATTGGTAGACACGATTTACAGCAAATGCCAAATCTGGACGAGTGAGGGACAAGTATTGGAGTGAGCAAACCGTGTTGTGGTATAGAGATGGGTCTTCCATAGGGTCACCATGAAGGCTGACAAAACCGAAGATGAGGACATGGGAGATGTGATTGGCTTTGCCTCCACCATGTTGGTTTTGTGTTGTAAGTCACGAATATATCTTTGTTGAGAGAGCAAGAGACCAGACTTCATGGGTAGGACTTCAACTCTAAGGAAGTAGTGTAGATTTCACAAGTCTTTAACCGCAAAATCAATACACAGAAGCTTTAGTGGTTCATCAATTGCGGTAGGAACGGAAGAAGCTATGATAATATCATCGATGTAGATGAGTAAATACAGTCACGGATGCTGTGCGATAGATGAACAAAGATGAATCAGCTTTGGAGCCAGTGAAGCCAAGCTTGAGTAGTTGTCCACTTAGGCAAGAGAACCAGGCACGGGGGAAGGGGGGGGGGGGGGGGGCTGTTTTAGTCCATAAATTGCCTTATGCAATTTGCAAATGTGGTGAGGATGGGCTGGGTGTACGAACCCCGGTGGTTGAGCCATATATACATCTTCAAACAAGATACCATGAAGAAACGCATTCTGAATGTCTATTTGCTTGAGTGACCAGCCTGCAGAGTATGCAATGGACAATACAGTTCTTATAGTAGTAGGTTTTACAATAGGACTATAAGTCTCACCATAGTCCATACCAGCGTGTTGATGAAATCCCTTAGTAACCAGGTGTGCCTTGTGGCACTCTAAAGAGCCATCAACCTTTCTCTTGAGTTTAAACACTCATTTGCAACCCACAACATTTTTGGCTGCCATTGGAGGAACAAGAGACCATGTGTGATTTTTGAGTAAGGCATTGAACTCAACTTGCATCGCAATGCGCCATTCACTAATCTTGACAGCATTAGAGAAGCAAGTCGGTTCTATAAGTGTAGATTCGGATAGTAAAGCCCAAAGTAAAGGATATCTGACAGTGCCATCTGTGAGTTGTCGTAGTTGTCTAATATTATTCTGAGATCTTGTTTGCATAGGGTGTAGTCTAGGAGGTGCCGAGTCCAGGGGTTGGACTGGAGAGACATATGGCTCTACTTGAGGTGAAGAAGAGCTAGAAGGTGAGTGAGAGATGCTGGAAGTATTAGGTAAAGATCAGAGGATTGGAGGAGTAGAACCCGAGACAATTGGAGAAGTTATTGGAAGAGAGAATAAGCTGTAAGTGGTAGGATGTGGAGTAGAAGAAACTGAATGTGATGGTTTTGGGAAAAAGGGGAAAATAGTTTCGTGAAAAACCAAATCACGAGAGATATACATGCGACCGGATTCATGATAATAACATTTGTAGCCTTTATGATGCGAGCTATATCCTAAGAAGACACATTGTTTGGAGCAGAAGGAAAACTTTAGTGAATTCTAGTGTCTAAGATTAGGAAAGCAAACACATCCAAAAATTTTAAGCAATTTATAGTCAGGGGAGCAAGAGAAGAGTTTCTCAAAGGGAAAAAGATTTTTTAATAAAGGAGTGGGTAACCGATTTATTAAATAATATGAAGTGAGACAAGCTTCATCCCAACAGGTTTTGGGAAGATAGCTATTAGCAAGTAGAGCTAAGGTTGCGTCAATGAGATATCGATGTTTCCTTTCAACGCACCCTTGTTGTTGATGTGTGTGGGGGCAGGAAACTCAATGAACAATTCCAATGGATTGAAAATATTTATTGAGGTTTCGATACTCTCCACCCCAATCAGTTTGTACACTTTTAATTTTGGCATTGAGTAAGTGTTCAATCATGGTTTGAAACTTAATAAAACAAACATAACATCAGATTTTGATTGAATGGGAAATACCCAAGTAAACCGACTAAATGCATCAGTAAAAGAAACATAGAAGCGATTTTCATTGATAGAAAGAGTTAGGGAAGGACTCCAAACATCTGAATAAAGTAGTTCTAAAGGATTACAAATACTGGAATTTGAAATTGAAAATGGCAATTGATGGCCCTTGGCCTGGGGGCAGGCAGTGCAAGGATTGATTGCCTTACGAGTGGAGACTGGTAGATGAAACTTAGATAGCACAAGGTTCACAATCCGAAGGGCTGGATGTCCCAAGCGTTTGTGCCAACGATGGGCAGTAGTCCTCTCACCAACGAGTACTTGAGGTTTGGATGAAGACACATGCGAAGGAGAGAGTTGATAGAGGCCATTGTTAAGTGGGCCTTGATGGATTTGAGTCCCGGTCTTGCAGTCCTTGATAACAAAATAAGAATGATAAAACTCAAAGAAAACTGAATTATCAAAAGCAAATTGACGAACTGAAAGAAGATTTCTGCAGATTAAGGGAACATGAAGCAATTGTTTGAGCAGAAATTTGTGACAAGAGAGAGAAAGAGACGCAGAGCCAATATGTTTAATAGACAAACTTGTTCCATTGCCTATGCGAATCTGATCCTAGCCAGTGTAGTCCTCAGAAGACAGATTCAGATTCTGGACATCATTGGTGATATGATGAGTTGCTCTGGTATCAGGATACCAGTTTTCCTTAGAGGGCAACGGTGTTGATGAGTAAAACGCCTGAGAATTAGGTGCAGCCACTAATGCTGGATCAGGGCGTTTGTAGCACCTAGGAGCAGTGTGTCCGATCTTTCTACAAAGCTGACAGATAGGCCGAGAGGGTGATGCTGGATCTTGTGAGAAGTATAAGCCATGACCATGGTTGCTGGATGGAGAATCGCGTCCACTGAAGGGGGAACCACGACCCCGATAGCCACATCCACGAGGCATGGGAGCCCAAGCATAAAAATGAGCTGCTAACGGTGAGGGCTCATTGGATGAGAGATGATGTTCAATACGCATAAGGATAAGGGATCCAGACGAGTGGTTACAAAAGTAACAAAGGGATCATACTCTAATCCGAGGCCAACAAGAAGGTAGGAAACGCTTTCAAATGCTGTCCGGCAGCAGCTAAGTTGTCACTCATGGCCTTGATAGTTTGAAAATATTCAATGATGGAGGAATTACCTTTCTTGGACGTGGCAAGTTGGTAATGAATCTGCATAACACAAGATCGTGCTTGGGAGGCAAACATGGTGACTAATGTTGTCCAGAGATCATGGGCAGTAGCACTTCCTACGGCATGAACAACGAGGGACTCTATGAATGTGGAGATTAGCATGCTGACGATCATCTGGTCCCGTTGACACCAGGCAAGGAATTCCGAATCGACCATGGTGACGGGAGCACCAGGATTGGTGCTTGTGTTGGGGATGGTCTGGGTTGGAGATCGAGAGGTGCCATCCAGGAAACCATACACATCTTGGCCTTTGATGTAAGCCAGAATCTGAGTTCTCCAACCCGTGAAGTTGATGTTAGAGAATTTGATATTCAACGAGTGGTTCATATTGGGGACAGTGAATATGACATTGGAAGAGGAAGGATTCATGGAGTGGGGTGGTGATGAGGCGTTGAAGGATGTAGTGGATCCAGATTGAGACAAATTGATGGAGAGGAAAAAAAAAGGCGTTAGTCTATGTTTGGCTCTGATACCATATGAGAACTCTTAATATTATGTTGTTGGATCAGTATTCTCTCTTGTTCATCTAAGTGAGCTTGTATTGATATATATAGAGATTACATGATAAGATGATAAGATTGTTTACAAGATAACTCTACCTCTAACTCTGATACAAACCTAGATAGGATTCTGTTTTAATGATATACAATTAGAACTCTTCTTCCTAAACTTATCTCCTCATGCCTTATCATTCGGATACTTTTCATGAGGTTCACTTGGCCTCTTACTCTTGACTTGATCATTACAAAGTAGGTTAGATATGGTAGAAGTCTTATGTGCGCCAATAGAGAGAATCGTTACCTAAGGAAACTGAAAGAAGATTTGTGCTAACCTCACTGTCATTAGACTCGTCATTGGCCACATTGATTGAATCTACGGAACCATTATGATTCTTTTTACCATCCAAATCTTGTTTCGACATCCTACAAAATCTTTTGTAGTGCCCTTTCTTGTGACAATAATAGCACTCCACATCTTTTGCATCTGATCGAGATTCTTCATCATTTGCCGAACGTGGCTTAGATTGAGATTGCTTACCTCTGTTATTCTTCTCCTTAGACTTATCCCTAACACGCTATAGCTTATATGTAACGGAATCACCCTCAATGACACAATATTGTCCGCTTTTGGCTCTCCTGAACCAGATTTCCCAAGAGGTCACCATGTTATCATGTTATCATATGAAGGAGGAAGCGATGCCGACAGAAATATTGTTTTATCTTCTTCTTCAATCTTCACACCAAAGTTCAACAACCGTGTATTCAACATGTTGAAATTGTTGAGGTCAACAAAAATATATTTTCCTCCCATTTGTAAACCATATAGCTGCTTCTTCACGTATAACCTATTTGTTAAATTCTTTTTCAAAATTAACTCTGATTTTTCCTCATCAATCACATTGTGAATGACTTTATCTGACAAATTAAGTCAGATCACAATTGCAACCTCCACATCCATCTCATCATCGCCCATCTTTTGGGGTTTCTTCTCCTTTCCTTCATCCTCCTTTGTCACAAAGAGAAACTGTTCTTTCCATTGAACTTCTCTAAGTCATACTTGGTACTTGACATATTTATTGTAATCGTCAATCTGAATACCGAACCTTAGATCTCATGCCACATATTGTGCAAAAGACCACAATTATAGTAAATAAGACAAAATAATCACACACAATAACACCAAGATTTACACGATTCCTTAAATGTGAGATCACAGACGTAGGTGATGACAAAGAAATTTACTATCAAATATTGAATACAAAAACTATGAAGAGAAAATTACACATACCCCAACATTCCAATAACACTTAAAGCTCACAATCAAACCATAGAGATTCTTCTTAAAAAAAAATAAAAATAAAACACAAACTTCTATTTTGCAGAAACAAACCGCGACCGGTCTCTCTTGCCATCCAATGCCAAGAAGAAAAGACCGCTCTCTGTTTTGTCGTACTATAACGTGACTATTTCGGCAACAAAACTAAATACAAGGTGGTCTCAAACCCTAAACACAACTCGGCTGATGGGAAAAGACAGAGAGCCAAGAGTTTATTTTGCTAAACTCAGAAAGGGAAAAGACAGAGAGCAAAGAGTCCTGCGCCTTTCACATTGTTTATGCAATTCCCTCAGGCCATGATTCTGTAAACTCCGTAATTTTCTTGTCAATGGTCTTCGGATCTAATGGCATTTCCTCTTCACAGGCTGGAAGGAAAAGTCACGAGTTCAATTTTGCACGAATCCATTAGTTGTGCTTTCTTTAAAAGAGAAGAAGAACAACCCTGCATCGTGCAAGCCTGCAGGTAAACAGTGCCCATCTCTTCTTTTCTACGAAGATATTCATTGAAATTTCATATATTTTCATTGTCATAAACTACCATTTCCTGAATTACTATGCTGCTTTTTAACTTTTGATATGAAGTCCGTTGAATATCAGGAAACTTTCTAAAAGTAGTTCCTTCTTCCTTTTCTCAATTAATAAGATTTTATATGTATACGACTTAGATCCAGTGACTCTTCATTTCTGATGGCACTCAGGATGAAAACTCAGAGGAACCGTGTGTTGGAAATCAAGCGGGCTAGAACACAATCAATATTCTAAGAAAGATAAGTGGAGAAAAGGATAAACACACGAATATAATTTTTAATTCCACTCACTTGAGAATAATAATTAGAGTAAATAGGTATTTAAAAGCTAAAATGGATGCTTCTAGTCTTCCAGTATTCAAATCCCTCGTTTACATCATATGTATGAAAAATCTCATGTAACTTCCAAAACAATTATTCCCTTATTCCCTTTACTTTTAGACCAAATACATGTAAGACCCTTTAACTCCATAATTCTAGAATAATTAGAAATGAATATTACTAAATCAAGTTTAGTAATCAACACCAATGTGCAACATTTTACGTTAGTTTGAAGGAGATTTCCTCTCAAGTGGTAAGGGCTTTGGTCTTTGTGGTAGTCCCATAAGGTTTAAGGTTCGAATCCCCTTTTGTGCAAACAATTCCTTGAGGACTGCCTGCCGGCAAAGCCGGAGTAAAAGGAGACTTCCCCGCCCACACAAAAAGAGAGGTTAAAACAGAACTTTGTTAGGGAGAAAACTGGTCATACTGATTTAATATCGAAATGGCTTTAAGTAGCTTAAGGCAGGCATTGCCCTTGCCCTGTCATATTTCTCTATATGGTGACATCCTCTACAGACCATGAATGCACTGCGCACACACTTGTAGTTGGTTAAGGTACCTGTATTAGACAACCACCATCATATGTTCTCAATACTATAATTTTGTTTTTGTGTATAATAATTAGACACCACTAACCAAAGGGATGTTAACACGATTTATGGAAACAACAAAAACAATTTTTTCAGGACGAGCTTGTTTGTTCATCTGCTCTCATCTCTAAAGATTATTTGCCTTTTTCCCTTCTTTTTGTTAACCATCATAAATAAAACCAGACATCAACCAAGCTTTCTGCAGATAATTCCAACCTATGATAAACAACTCCCGCATTTACAACAGCTTCTTGTCTTCTTGCGTCATCTTCAGTTATCAAGAGATAGTTCAATCGCTTTGGCTTTCAAGTGTAAATTTAAAGTGTACAGTTGTATCAATGTAACTTATCTTCCGCAAATGTAACTTTTCAATAAGACTAAATTTACTTATAAAAAAAAATGTAAAGAGATTATAAATAAAAATTCAAGGACCCTGTTTTGGTAACACTTTCACAGAAATTTTCAGTTTAGACTAGGTTGTACACTACTTATCATCTCAAAATGTGAAGAATTTTCAATCGTGTTGATGCATGATGCTACAAACGTTTAAATTCATTAATGCTTGTCTTAATTCTTTTGAGTGTTGCAAGGGGTACTACATCTTTTACTATAGGTCCCTTATTTTTTTAATTTTTAAGTACTACAAGTCCCTTATAAACTGAAGTGACAGTCCATGTGGTACTTACCATGTCAGCTACTAAATAATTAAATTTACCTGTCAAATTTTTTCACCATTAAGATATTACCACTTGAGTTTGTAAGAGAACTGTAGTAAAAGTTGTAGTATCCTAAGCATTTTTCAATTCTTTCGGGAGTAATTCACTGCCATCTAGTCTCATTTTCTGTTAAACTTTTCAACACTCCCCATTCAGGAACTGCTGATGCACTTCCAAACCAACAACCCATGACCATCTACCACATATGCTGGACAATTTCTTAGAAGATCAGGTAAACATCTTTCTTGTTTATTTTTACACATGAGAACACAACTTTATAACAAATCTAATTTCCATTGTACTTGCATTCAAGAATTTTGACTACTGATTACGTGACACCTCATGGGTACAGCTTGTCACTGATCACAGTTTTTTACTATTGAACTCCAATAATGCTACTCAAAAAAGAAATAAAAAAAAAACAGTTAACTTGTAAGAATTACCTTTCTGAATCTGATTTCGCTTAATATGGCATCCAGTTCTGTCTCTAGTTGTGTAAGCTCTGTTATGTTTTTCTGTTCCATGTTTTGTGCATCAAGATGCCTGCCAAAAGCACAAAAATAAAGGCGCATTAGCTGGTCCATTGAAGCAAATCTACATAGGTCCCAAAGATTTAATTCAACAAATGGACAAGAGTCTCTGCAGATAGCATGTTAATAGAGAATCATATAGTTTGAGAAAATATCATGTAAAAAGGGAAACTGATCTTCAAGATGTTGCCTATGAATCATGTAAAAGATGAACCTACAGTTTTCCCTGTTACATGAGTCATTTATTTCCTCTGTGTCACTTGCAGCTCATGTATATGGACCTCAAAGATGGTACCTTTGAATCATTTGCAGTGGGTTAGCACTTGTCTGAAGATCAGGACACTCAGCAAGATTCTGCTGCATGACAAGACAAAAACTGAATAAGAGAGAAATTTCATAAAATTAACCATCAAATATACTAGGATGAGATTTAGAAGTTAATAACCATAGATGATAAGTAAACTCATGTAACACAAGCAGCATTGACAATGCCATGTTCCTTTGCCCATCTGACTTATTAGGTTAGTACCATATCCAGTTCTGTCCTCACATGAGGCATAATGTTACTCAGTTTTTCCAGGAAAAAAAATAAAACCTCTAATATAGAGTCAACATAGCATCTTTGTAGGTCTGGGAAAATAAATTTGTTTGACGAATGTAATGGATATAATGACCCACATGTTGTAGTGTGTTGATGTGACTTAAACCCATCAAGTCCTGTAGGTGTTCTTCTTTCTCCTAAAGAAGTGGTCTTCTTGTTCGTGAAGGACAAAGTTGTCGTTGGAAGCCTTAATTGCGTTAAGGTAGCCTTCTTTTAACGAACTCTTTAGTAGTATATATATGAACTATGACTCATTGTTATGTGTGAAAAAAGAGTGAATGAGCACACTAAAGAAGAGAGACAAATAAAAATACATGTTATGGATGACTAAAGTAGTAGTTTTTGATTACTATTCATTAGATTTCAATAAGAAATATTCTAGGAGTGGTTTTTTAATCTATTTTACCTCAATTCCATGATTTGTTATTGATTTTGGAAAGAGTTGTAATTCTTGTGCTTGTTTGTCATTGCGATCCCCTACGTCAAGCTGCATCAAAAAGGCAAAGAGAAACATGATCAAAAAGTAGAGATGTATTGTAACGCCTACGAAATTAATTAACTGGTAATTAACTCGAAGTGTTACCACTAAACCATAGTCGAGATTAAAGCAACGAAAGTATATCATCTACTAAGTAAGTTAGTAACCATCACATCAATTGTAATCATTACATAATATTTATCACAACCACAAAGTAGATCTAAGTTATATCTTAATACACGAAATCAAATTAAATCATTAAGCCTGTAATCTCCACCCGAAGACACTAATTACCATGAGTGGTCTATAAGTCCTCAAGTGATATAGGGTCGATAATATCACGTCAAGCAGCCGCATCTATCTTGCTATCTTCATTGCTCAAATCCTAGTGATGGCTATGTTTTATAGGTGAAAGGATTGAAACGGTAAGTCCACGACTTAGTAAGTATAGCACCGTGAAACACAGTTATGTAGCGAACTCAATCATTTTGAAACATGGGAGTAAAATTACACATGCAACCATATTTCTCAATATGGGAAGGCAGAAAATCATGTTGATACACGAGTATAGTATATAATTATATTACAAGTCATAACTCTCATCACTATAGCCTATCCATGCTCTTTCCCCTTCACGGTAAGGTTTGCGTGTCCAAAAAGACATATGGTACAACCTCGGTGCCTCTGGTAAAGTACATAGCTAGTCATCTCTAGTCGATCGACCAAATTCGACCCTGAGTGATCCACTCAGCTAGTGATGTCGTAGGGTGTGACCCTCATCCCGTGGGTGGTTGCGCCGATTACGATAACCCTCTGAACCAGGGTAAAACTCGCTCCTCACACAATTAGCCATAGGGTCAGTCAATATAGTCTAGTATGCACAAGAAACAGATTTCTTTCACAATAAGTTTCACATGATTTAACAATGGTGGCCATGTCACACGATCAAATTATCATTTCCTTTTCCATGTATGTAAAATAGTGTTGAGAGTCCCAACATTAAATCACAATGCATTTTATAATAGTACAAAGATGCACATCTTATATCAAAAGAAGCATGCTAAAAAATCATTGTTTAGAGTTTCACATAAGTTTACTCACCTTGGTCGTAATATTCTCCTCAAACTCTCCTTCAAACGCTCCGGTTCCTTCGTCTGCGGGATATCTTATCATCAATAGGTTTCCTAAGAGATAGCCCTAATCATAGTACTTAACTCTCAAATTTTTGCATTCTAACCCTAGTACTTAACTCTCAAATTTCTACATTCTGACGAGTACCGATGGATCAGTCTTGAGTGTCGATAGATCGGTCCTGAGCTGCGTGTTGATAGATCAGTTAGCACAGCACTCGGACCACTTATCGATAAGTGTCAAATAGTTATAGATCAGTACACTGTTCGTTGTCTCCTACCTTCGAAAAATTCAATTTTCACCACGTATAACAAGGTATTTTGGCATGAACTGAAATTTTTTCTTCTTTTCTCATCCACTTTTGTGTTAAGACTAGAGAATTGTGTAAAAGAAGAATTATTTCTTAACCTCAAGGGGTTGGCTCAAGTGGTAGGGCTTTGGTCTTAGTGATATTTTCTATCAGGTTTAGCGTTATTTTGGCATGAACTGAAATTTTTTCTTCTTTTCTCATCCACTTTTGTGTTAAGACTAGAGAATTGTGTAAAAGAAGAATTATTTCTTAACCTCAAGGGGTTGGCTCAAGTGGTAGGGCTTTGGTCTTAGTGGCATTTTCTATCAGGTTTAGCGTTTGAATCTCCGTGGGTGCAAACAATTCTTTGGAACCAACCTGTCGGAGTATTACCAAATCCGTGTAGAGGGGGCGTTTTGCACAAATCCGAGGTTTACCAGACAGGGGTGGGTACACAAAGTGGCCCTACCTTGGAGGGGTTCCTCATCATCAAAAAAAGAAAAATTATTTCTCGTGTGCGAAAGGTTTTGAACTTGAATAATTTCATTGATGTTCAAAACAGTATATATAGAGGATTAGACTACATGTAATCCTATCTAAGTTTGAAATTCAAAAGTGTATAACAGAGAATATAATTTAAAAATACCGAATATCTTATCTCTAAGTTATCTGTTAGTTAGAGATTGTTTGAATGAGTCTTCAAATGAATCTGGACATGAAGTTGATGTTGCACGTGTATGAGATGAGGTGGCAGATATATCATTTACAGACCCCTCGCAAGCTGATGGGGACGGAACAAACCATAAGCTTGTCACGTAGTAGCTGAAATCGTGCCGAACTGAGGCCCGTAATAAAAATGTCGGCAAGTTGGTCGTGCGTGCTAATGTATTTGATGGAGATATCACCATTAAGCACCTTCTCACGAATGAAGTGATAGTCGATTTCGATGTGCTTGGTCCTAGCATGATAAATAGGGTTCGAAGCAAGGTAAGGACCCCAATGTTGTCACACCAAAGACAAGGAGTAGAAATACCAAGATCCTTAAAGAGCATTCTCAACCAAAATAGATCAGTGGTGGCAAGAGCCATGGCACGGTACTCAGCTTCTGTACTAGAACGTCCAACCACTGATTGTTTCTTGGCTGTCCAAGAAATGAGAGAAGAGCCCAAAACAATTCCAATACTCGTTGTAAAACGTTGGTCATCAGGATTACCTGCCCAGTCCGAGTCACAGAAAGCTTAAAGTGATAAAGGGCCTTTGGTGTACCATAAGCCATAATCAATAGTGCCTTTGAGATAACGAAGGACCCGTTTTGCCGCTGTCCAATGTAGAGTAGAAGGATGATGTGTTGGCATAAATGGTTGACAGAAAAGGTAATATCTGGACGTGTCAAGGTAGAATATTGTAAAGCTCCCACGGTTTGACGGTAGGTAGTAATGTCGGTAGGAGATAACGGGTCACCATCAGCATTGGACAATTTTGAACCAGCAAGACAAGGAGAAGAATACGGCTTTGCACCCAACATTTTGGACCTGGACAGGAGATCAGAATTATACTTTGATTGTCTGAGATGCAATCCTTGAGAGGATCGAACAGCGTGGATGCCTAAGAAGAAGTACAAGTTTCCGAGATCCTTAAGCTTAAAAACCTGTTGAAGTTGATGAATAACAGAAGCCATATGGGATGAAGATGTGCCCGTAATTAGAATATCATCCACATATATCAATAAATAGAGATGCACATTTCCATGATGAAACATAAACAATGAGTTGTCAACAGAAGAGGAGACAAATCCAAGCTCCAAGAATGTTTGAGAAAGGCATGTAAACCAAGCACGTGGTGCTTGTTTAAGGCCATACAAAGACTTGTGTAACCTGCAAACATGAGATGGAAATTGGGGATCAATGAATCCTCTAGGTTGTTCCATGTACACTTCTTCAAGCAAGTGTCCGTGGAGGAAAGCATTGGAGACGTCAGGTTGATGGATATTCCAATTAAACTGGACAGCAAGAGCTAAAAGAACCCGGATTGTGGAAGGCTTCACCACTGGGCTAAAAGTCTCTGTAAAATCTACTCCACTCTCTTAATCAAAACCCTTTGCTACCAACCTAGCTTTATAACGTTCAAGAGATCCATCTTGCTTTTGTTTGATCTTGTAAACCCATTTATTCCGGATAATATTGTGGTTGGAAGGCCGAGGACACAAGGACCAGGTCTGGTTTGCAATGAGGGCATCAAATTCATCACCCATTGCAGCTCTCCATTGAGGTGACTTGGCTGCTTCGGAGTAGTATGTAGGTTCTGGTGGAAGAGAGAAACACTGGCAAGAGCAAATAGAGGGTGCTTGGTGGAATAGAAGGAAGTGAAATTAGGGAAGGAGCGAGTCCTTAAGTTACCTGTTTTGGAACAATTGAGGAGCATGGGATGGGTAGAAACATGAACTAAAGAGGTCTCGGGTGGGGGTGAAGGAGTAGGTGATGCATTATGATGTGAAGAAGCCTGTGGAGAAGAAGCTGAAAAATTAGGAGAAGAAACCTATATCAGGAGATAAGTCAAGGGATGATGCAGAGAGTGAAGTATCACTCGGCAGAGGACACGGTGTGTCGGGTAGTGCAATAGAGTTGGCTGTGGGAAACTGCTATAACTGGACAGAAGAAGAAGATGAAATGTTAGAAAAATCTGGAAAGGAAACAGGAATGACTGAACCTGTAGTGGCAGGAGTGAGGACACCTTCATTTGCTGGAAATCAGGATTCGTCAAAAACCACATGCCTTGACACATACACCTTGCGAGATATAGGATCTAGACAGCGATACCCACGTTGATTAGTGCTATAACCCAAGAAAATGCAATGTTTACTCCTAAACATTAACTTATGAGTAGAGTAGGGACGTAAAAGAGGAAAACATGAGCACCCGAAGGAACGAAACAGGGAGTAATCCAACTCTTTGTTGAAGAGTTTGAAGTAGGGTGATACATTGTCAACCGTGGAAGAAGGAAGACGATTAATTATAAAAACGGATGTAGCAAAAACATCAACCCAAAAGAGAGAAGACATATGAGATTGGGCAAGTTAAGACAAACTCATTTCCATAATATGGCGGTGTTTACGCTCAGCCACACCATTTTGTTGTGGTGTGTGAGGACAAGAAATTCGATGAAGGATGCCATGATGGATTAAAAAGTTCTTAAATTAAGTGGACATATATTCACCACCACCATCACATTGAAATTGTTTAATAGAAGTAGAAAATTGATTTTCCACGAGATTTAAATTGCACAAAAACAGAAAACACATCAGATTTATGATGGATGGGATACAACCAAGTGAATCTGGAAAAGTCATCAATAAAAAGAACATAATAACCACCACCACCTAAAGACTTAGTAGAAGAAGACCAAACATCCGAATGGATGAGATCTAAGGGACACAGAGACACCAGGAGAAGATTGAAATGGAAGCTACTTGCTTTTGCCGAGTTGACAAGGTTCAATTGTTTGACTCCACTGACTGGAAGAGAAAACTGCTACAGAACTTGAGAAACAATTGGCTGGGAAGCATGACCAAGGCGGGAATGCCAAACAGCTGCAGAAATCTTGACACCTAAGAGAGCAGTCAAGGCATGCTGCTTATTGACAGAAAATGATTTCAGTTGAATTGGGTAGAGACCACCCTCACTCCGACCTACTAGGAGGGTTAGACCCGTGCGGTTGTCCTTAACAAAATATTGAGAACCAGTGAGAATAAAGAAGCAATTATTGTCAAGACAAAATTGATTGATTGAGAGCAGGTTAGCATAAGCTTGGGAACAATGTAAGACTTTTGAGAGATGAAATGAGGATTGAGGAGTGTGAAAAACCATAGAACCAGTGTGTCGTATTCTCAAACCTGTACCATTTCCCACTGCTACATCCTCAGAACCTAAATACGGCTGCTGTAAGGATAGATTCTCCAGGTTGGCAGTGATATGCTGATTTGCAGTACTGTCAGCATACCGAGGGTCATTTGCAGGAGCTGAATTGGAATCAGCAACCATGGCAGATAGCTGGTCATGAGGATGACGCCCTTGGAAGGCATGATCCATCCTATGAAAGCAGTCCAACACCTGATGAGAAAATTTCCCACAAATTTGACATGCTGGTCTGGTCGGAGCAGGATAGGAGGAAGCTGTTGGGAAAAATTTGGGTGAAGAGGCAGCAGGTTTGGGACCAATCCAATGTTTTCCAGAAGGCTTGGACTTACGGTGTTGAGGATGAGTGTTCGACTTTGAGGAGAACATGGCAAAATGGTGAGAATCAGTTGTGGTGGCAGCATGTTGGCTTTCCAGCAGGAGCTCATAAGAGAGCAATTCATCCTGAAATTCACTGAACGTCAGTGACTTGTAGCAAGAAGCGACAGAAGAGAGGTAACAATCAGGTTGAAGGATGGATGAAGTCCACCAACCACATAAACCGATGAGTGCATCATCAGTTACTGGTTGTCCAACAGCGGCTAGTTGGGTAGAAAATTGCTTGGCAGTTTCAAGTTAATCTATGCAAGACTTGGAACCTTGATGCAGACTTTGAAGTTGGCGCTGAAGATGAGAGATCTGGGTCTTCAAATGAGAAGCAAACCGGCTGGAAAGTGAATTCCAGACTTCCTTAGCACTGGTGACACCAAAAGTGGTAGACATCACTTTCTCCGAGAGATAGGCATTAAGCCAAGAAAGAACAAATTGATCTTTCTTAGTCCAAAGCATAAAATTTGGACTGAGGGTAGCAATAGCTTACCCTTCAGCATCCAGAACGTACTTGGGAGGGCATGGCTCAGAACCATCCACGAAACCCATCAAGTCATTTGTCTTCAAAATAGGAATCACTTGATTGGACCATGTGATGTAGTTGGGTCCTTCCAATTTGAAGGTCATCAATTGGCCAATGTTAGGCGGAATAAATGGAGGAGAGGCAGAACTGGATGCCATGGATAACAAGATAGGAAGTGAGCGGAAATAATGTGGCAGAGATCGAAAAGTAGCGTGAGCAATTAAGGCTCTGATACCATGAAAGGTTTTGAACTTGAATAATTTCATTGATGTTCAGAACAGTATATATAGAGGATTAGACTACATGTAATCCTATCTAAGTTTGAAATTCAAAAGTGTATAATAGAAAATATAATTAAAAAATACAGAATATCCTATCTATAAGTTATCCGTTAGTTAGAGATTGTTTCAATGAGTCTTCAAATGAATCTGGATGTGTCGATGAATCTCAACATGAAGTTGATGCTGCACGTGTATGAGATGAGGTGGCAGATATATCATTTACAGTGAGTGAGATTTGGTTGTCTTGGGTTTTGGATTTGAGTGATTTTTATTTACTACAATTTTATACTCCATCTTCGATTAGTAAATTTCTTTGTGATCGGCTCCGCCTGTGAACATTCTTCACATTGAAGGAACTACATAAATTTTAGTATTCTTGCTTGTGATTATTTTGTGTTATTTACTCTAATCGTGATCTATTGCACCACACAGGAAATTGTCATGTGTCAGTGAGCTCAGTATTTTTTTTGTCTGAATTCAACGGCCTCATTTTTTTAGCAAAGAATCTGTTGTTGACTTAACATTATTGGGAGAGGTTCTCTTGCTCTCTTGATTTGAGATTTGGATGATAGAAATTCAAATGCAGAGCAATATTCGTGACATTGTAACTACTAACATCAAACTACTGTATACATGACTGTTGAAATGTTTCATTCTACTTTCATTATAATGGAGGATGATCTTCCATAGAAGCCAATCAGACATTACCTTGAAGATGCAAAAAAGGCCCCCCCCAACAGAACATTGAAGGAAGAAAAATAAAAATAAAAAAGAAGAGAGAAGTCCAGTGCCCTGTTTTTCTCTCTCTGAAATCAAGCTTCACCATTATGCATGGTCGAGAATCTTTTTAAAACACAACATGTGAATGAGTTATTCATTCAGGATTCAGTTCTGAAATAGCAACTGGTTGCATAAGGTCAGAGCTGAAGTTTCAATTTTTTTGGCTAGAATTGGACACCTCTAAAAAGATGGAAAAAATTACAGCTACTATTGGTCATCTGTCACAGATGCAAAATCTTTTTAGTACTATAAATCTACAGTCACAGATCTACTACCTCTCTAAAAAGAGGAAAATTTCAGCTAACCTTTTCTTCTTCAGCTCTCTTGCGAACAGCAGCTTCTTCAGCTACGTGTATCCTGTAACGCTCAAGAATTTCTTCTAGACTGTACCAGGAGGAACATATAGCGTTGCAGAATGTCAAAAACATTATAGTATAATAGTTGCATAAACATAACAACAATCTTAAATAAACAAGGTGATTAGGTGCTATTTGAACAAATAGGATTTTCACTTTAATACTTTGCTAATAAGGTTCACCAAAGCATTGAACTATGTAACAACAAAACTTATTGGTAACAATGAATACATATACGTGAGGATCCTTTTGTGCTATAGTTATTTTTCTTTATTTATGACCAAATACTACAAAGACACCAAAACAAGACAAAAACAGAACAGAAAAACACCATCAAAGGAGAAGCAGAAAAGGAAAAGGGGTACCCTAAGGAGGGTTAAGGTCAGTAATACAATAACAATTGAAACAGAGACAAAGAGACAAAATGAGAATACTTCTACTACATTTTTATATATATATATAAGTAATTTCATATTATTAGTAAAGTGCGGAGGGACACAACCTTAATAATCAGGAAGTATACAAGAGAACCTCTAAAAGGAAGAAAAAGAACATAAATTCAAAAAATCTGCAAAAAGTAGAAACAATCAAGCTATGATGCGCGGCTATCCAGCGATGTAACGTTTTTTTTTTTTTATTAAGTAACCAGCGATGTAACGTTTTAAGCAGAAGCTTCCTCAATTCTATCATCGATGTCTCTACATCTTCAAAGTGTCAAGCATTCCTCTCACGCCAAAGGCACCACCTTAAATACAACGGAGCCAACCTCCAAACTTCCTTAACGGTATCACACCCAACCGAACTGTCCCAGCTGTACAGCAAATCGATGACTCGTCTCGGCATAACCTACTATACTCCAAACAAAGTAAAAATATGGCTTCATAGTTCTCTAGCGACGTCACAATGAAGCAATATGTGATCAATGGACTTCCCATTCTTCTTACACATACAATACAACTCGATTCCTGTCTGACGGTACTTTAAAAGTTCAAGTAAGATGATTTGAATTTTGTTATACGTTTTCACCCATGTTTTCAATAATTTGACATCTAGCTGTACTTGAATGGCGCCAAACAGAAGTTTAAAAAGAATATGCTTGCAGCGAATGGCCATTGTTACAAGCCAAGGACTTTTGATATCTACTTTTAACAGAGCATCCAACAATGCATAACTTTGGATTTGGAACGTACGTAAGCTAAGCCACTATTTCTGTTTTTAGTAGTTTTAGTTGATCTGAATGTATTGTCAAGACCTCCTATTTTCAACCTTATTTGCATAAGCATCTCTTTCATAAGCAGCATAGCACTTGAACCTCACCTTCTGAAAAGGAACCTAGATTATGCAATATTACTTCTATATTTTCTGTGTATTTGGACACCTTATGCTTTTAATGATACTTTAATTACTTATAAAAATAAAATAAAAAATAAAAGCTTACTACTTCCTCAAATTACTTTTCTGTATTGCTTTCGAAAGGCCTTGTTTAGTGACAGTTTTGAAAACACTTTTCTATTTTCTAAACCAAACACACAATTTTCTCAAACCCATTAACAATCAATTCAAAACACTTATTAAATATAGGTCCCACAAAAAAGCACTTCTCACACACTTTTCCAAACTAAAACCAGAAATCACTTTTCAAAACTATTATAAAACATACAAGGTTATAAGCACTTTAGAGGATTGATTATCAGCAACTTCCTTTACATTTTCCTTAAATTTAGGGAACCATGCTACCTTTTACTTTCCTATTCAAATAAACTACACAATAACTTCCCTCATCATTTCCCTAAACCAGTAAATATAATTTCAAATCAATACTTTCAGAAAGAAAGGAAAGAGAATGCATGTTTTTTAAAATAAAATAATGATAAGGGAAGTTTATGCTTCCCTAAATATTGGGTAACACTGTAGCTTTCTCTTGGTTTAGAAGAGAGAAGAAATATCTGCAGCAGGTGACTTTTTAAGAAATTTTTTTAAAAAGAAGAGAAAGGGATTTAGAGAGTACTGATAATGCTCTGACAAGAAACAAAAGCGTGCCACTTGCTCCAATAAAACCATGAAATTATTTTGTTTTCCTAGATCTACTTGTCCACCTACATTAAACTAGTTCTGAGGGTTAGAATCTTGTTGCATCCCACGTAAATTACCCAAAAGGATGAAAGTTTCTTTAAATTTGGAAGAAACTCTCAACTTTGAAAGAGAAAAAATAACATGTCTCTCAAACAGAGTAAATAATGTAACATTGATGATATCATAATATCATAGAGAAAGAGACTGCACGTGATAGCGTCCGTACTAGGTGGATAAAGACAGGCCGCATCAGAATCACAAGTTCCAAGACAAGCCCGTTCAAAGGGATAAGAATTTTAACCGACTCAAATCTGACCTCAGTAGTGAATTATTATTGTGTTTTTATATTGTAAATTGCTATTAATTTTTTATTTTTAACACAGCATCCAACTATATAGAAAAACAGATCTAGTTAGTTTGAAAAAAAATTATGCAAAAGTTGTACAAAAATTGTGAACGATTCATATATCTCTTATTCTATAATGCTTTTTGTAGCTCAACCGAGTCAGCTCAGGAGTGGAACTAAAATTTTAGATTTGGGGGCAAAACTTCAAAAGGTAAAATTTTGGAAGGGTAAAAATTTAATTTTAATAGAGTTACAAGGGTATTTTCAAAAATATATATATATATATTTGAGGAAAACATTGTGGCATGGTGGTTTCGGCCACCCCCATTTTGGCCATTTGGGGATGGTTCGCAGATCGGGCCTGGGGTGCCCGGCAACCTCCATTGGCAAAAATGGGGTTGGCATGAGCCAAAATTTGGCCCAAAGGGGTGGCTCGAGCCACCCCTTTATATTTTTTTATTATTTCTTTAATTTTTAAATTGTTTTAATTTTCATTATTTTTTAAGTGAATATATGACACGTAGCAATGGTATTATACGAATATGTTGACAAAATAGGCATTTTTGGCACTCTTTGGTAGTTTGGAGGGTCATATTAGTACACTTGGTGGTTCAGGTGGCTACTTTAAAAACGACTGGTAGTTTATGGGGCTTTTTTATATTTATCCTTAAAATTTTAATTTTAAAAGAGTTACAAGGGTATTTAAAAATTAAAAAATTAAAAATGAGGTAGACACTGTGGCTTGGGGGGTGAAATGCCTGTAGTTCCGCTCCTGGCTCAAATACATTTTACATTGGAGATTCTTAAGGTTTCTATCTAAATTTTAGATAACAATCTAATTTACACATGCCTAATTAGTACACAACCTTTATGCTTAAATAGGCCTCAAACTAGGACATAAATTTGTTGCTGAAGTTTAGAAAGCAATAGAAAAAAAAGAAGAAAACTCAAAAACAATCTTATATGCAAACTCCTTAAAGGACTAAACTACTAACACTACTATGATCACCTATCAACAGCATCATCCATGAGCATTAATAGCAACTGATATACTTTTGAAATTGTATTTGATTTATCAAGATTATAATTTGTAGAAATAAGTAGTCATGTACGTGTTTTGAGTTAAACCAAATTAAAGATTTTTTTTTTTTTTTTTTTTTTTGAAAGCAATGATGCGTTCTCGGCCCTCCATATCAAGCTAACCCATATGCCAACCTATAACTATCCGCTAAAAGGCTAAAGCATAATCTTTAAGCATTTTCAAATGCAATTACTACATGGTGATATCACTAGTTATAGGATTTTTATTATTATTATTATTTTTTAATAAATAATTGAAATATCATTAAAAGCGCAAAGCATAATTTAGATACAAAATATGTAAGAAAAACTCTTAATCTAAGAAGGAGAAAGTACGTATAGGATTATTATCTCTATCCAAGGTATTTCTAATTTTTTCAATAGACTTATTCGTTGCACCTCTATGGTCATAATTTTTAAGAGTTTCTTAAATTTTAGAGAAACGTTGTTTTGCATTCTCTCGGCATACTAAGCTGACGTGGCATGCTCAATCCAGCCGAAAATCAATCTTCATTGAAAATGATAAGCAATTCAAAGGTAGATTGATCATGTCACGTCAGCTGAGCATGCTCGGAGAACACGAAATAACATTTCTCTAAATTTTATAAACTAGTAAATGGACTTTTTAGCAGTTTGGGAAACACCATGTTTCATAACGACTTTGTTTTCTGTTCTTAAGTCAAAAACATTAACAAACAACCAAAAATTCAAGAACTATTTAACTTCTTTTAGTTTCAATAATCACATAGGGGTTCACAACTTTGTGGAAATTTTTTTTTTTTTGATAAGAAATTGGAGGTAATTTGTGGAAATTCTAGGATTGGGATTATAGTAATATAGGAAAAGAAAACAAGGGTCAACTTCTTTTTTTTTTTTTTTTTTTTTTGGTATTTTCAGTTCAATACAAGGACTTCCATATAAACAAAACAAAGGAGGAACAATTTCAAGCTGGAGTTCTTAGGTGGTAGACAAATAGCCATTTTCCATCATGCAGCCCCTTTTGCAAGATGACCAAATTTAAGTGAATCTAACCAAACTCTAGAGACCTGTAATCAGAAGAAAAGGTTAATATACATTCATTAAGCAAACAATAATTGCTTGATAATGTATTTAAAGCCAAAGCATAACTATAAAGCTTGCTTCATTCTTTTGGAAAACGAATTACTAATGGGAAGCTAAATCAGGTTCTGTTCTTAATCTCTCTCTCTCTCTCTTGATGCTAAATGAAGGTTTTATATATATATATAATAAGTTCACATATCTTTTATTTAGGGATCAACAAATAGATAAGACACTAGAAACTTTTGTATAATTTATATTCTACTTTGATCGGTGGATTATAACTTATAATTTAGAATCCAAAATCTTATTCGATAAGCAATTCTTATAGAGGGTGAAGGCACCATATGACCTGTAGACTATTAATACTTTCTTATAATATTCATGAAATTTGAAAATCCTCTTCTAGTAACAATAAATATACTTGTGGTTTCTAGTCTTATAAGCAATTGAACTAAGGCAAAGTAACTTAGATATTTGGTGCTTTGGAGATTTCTTTTTATAGGTAAAAGGATTATTTAAGAATTTTTTGTACATAATTAGATGAGTTCCTAATATAAAGTATAAAAGGAATGTAACTAATGCGTTATACCCCATAAGAACTAGTTAATATTACAATCAAAATGCCCTAGAATCACTTGTATAGCCCAACCCTATTTGGGGACTTGGCACATATATGCTTTCATAATTCATCAATCCAACGTGGGACTTACGTTTCACAATCCGAGGTATCAAAATCTCTACCATTCAAATCTATGACGTCTTTGTGAGGGTCCACATCATACTGTAGTGCCCAAACACTATATGGTGTTACTAGATCGACTCCAATACCATTTGTCACATCTTAGGGAAGCACTAGCCACTAGCCATATCTTAAGTTTCAAATTTGGGGTATAATATACAATCAATGTCGGATTTGGCACATACATACTTTCATAATTCATCAATCCAATATAGGCCTTTAAGTTTCACAATCCAAGGTATCAAAATCTCCTCCACTCAAATTTGTGACCTCTTTGTCAGGGTTCACATCAAACTATAGTGCCTCAGCACCATATGGTGTCACTAGATTGGCTCTGATACTATTTGCCATGTCATAGGGAAGCACTACTCACATCTGTTATATACACCAAATAGACTAGTCAATATTATAATTAGAACACCCTAAAGTCATTAATACAGTCAAATCTCATCTAGTATACCCCCAATGTGAGACTGGTATATATATATACGCCCCTCCATAATCCACCCGTCCAATGTGAGATATTGCACCTAGTTACAGGTTATGGGAAGGGCCCAAGTATTTTGGTTCCGACGTGGTAATACATGGTCTTCATCAATTTGTCATATGCTTTATGCTGATGATGTTTCAAATTTTTGTTGTATAAACAGAGTCAGATAAAAATTGATGTTTCTTATGTATTTTTAAGTTGCTTCAAGGTTAGAAGATAACATTTACCATATAAACAAGGTTAAAAAGAATAACTAAGCAAAACGAGTATAAAAGCATAAAATATTTTTCTAATGTCTAGTCTCTCTCTCAAGGCCTTCGCATTGCTACCTTGGCCAAGTCCAATATTGGTTTCTAGTTGGGTTAGAGTGGACAATATAAGTGACTCCAAGTAGTTTCAATTGTAACACTGATAAATTAGTCGCAAAAGGATAATAGAACAAATGTACTTAGAGCTTTTCTGTTCGTGAGAAATGGTATCAGAGTCAACCTAGTAACACCATATAGTGTTGGGGCATTGCAGCGTGACATGACTCTTGACGAGGATGATAAGGATGATTTGAATGGAAAATGTCACGTCCCACATCGCCTAGAAATGTGGATATGCTTATATGTATAAACGCACAATCTTGACACAACGCGTTTAAAAGCCGTGATGGCTATAAACCTATCAAAACTCCGCAGTTAAACGCGCTTCTGCAAGAGTAGTACCAGAATGGATGACCTCCTAGGAAGTCTGGTTGAGAGCCAAAAGCGGACAATATTGTGTCACTGGGGGTGGGTCATTACAAATGGTATTAGAGTCATTGCCCAACCTGAGATGGGGGGAGCTTGCACAAGTCCATGAGGATCGCCAACGGGCACTTGCTGGGACGCCAAGAATGGGGTGATCCCATGAGGATAGCCAGCGGGGACGCTGGGTCCCAAGAGGGGGTGATTGTGACGTCTCACATCGCTTGGGAATGTGGATGTGCTTATACGTATAAACGCACCATCTTGACACAACGTGTTTTAAAACTGTGATGGCCATGAACCTATCAAAACTCTGCAGTTAAGCGTGCTTCTACAAGAGTAGTTTCAGGATGGGTGACCTCCTGGGAAGTCTGGTTCGGAAGAGCCAAAAGCGGACAATATTGTGTCATTGGGGACGGGTCGTTACAGAAAAGATGGGGAAGATTATGACACTCTATAAGGTTAAGTCTCAAATTGGGTGGGTGAATTATGAAAGTGTTGCATAAGTGCTAAGTTTTCCATTGGTTCCTCACTATATAAGCGCTTTTCTGATCCTTTTGAAGTACTAATACAAATGTAGCTAGCACTTTCCTAAGTCGTGATAGGACTTCCACATAAAAGAAATTCATTCCCGAAAGAAAAAAAAGGACAAACTTCTCTTTTGCGGCGCCTCCAACAAGAAACAAAGATGTTACCTCTTGTGCGATCACGCAACCCAAAGAAAGAAGCTAAGAGGCGCTCTTCTTTGCTACAAAAATAAAAAGGACCGAAAAGATGCTTTTATAAAAGCATGAAAGTGCATTTTGAAAAAAGAAAGCCAACATCGGTTAAAGACTCCTAAGCCAAAAGAATAGTGAGTGAGACCCATTGACTTAATGTTCAAGTCACAAATGTCCAACAAATCTCCACCTTAACTTGAATCTCATCAAGTCTACTAATACGAATCGTCTCAAGATGTCTCCGTCAAAGCTCCTAAGGGCAATCACAATTTACAATTACCACTCTAGTTCAAGCCTGCTATTATCTCGAGTATAGGACCTGGTTCAGTAACTTATTTTTTGTTATAAATAATTCATATCACTGAAAAGCGTTGAGGAGGACAACCTTAATATACAGGATGTATACAAAAAGAATCCCCATCAAATATTAAAAGAAGTACAAGAAGGCACAAATTCAAAAAAGTTAAAAACTTGAGAGATATCATACGCCCCAGTCCAAGTAAAAAGTGATTTGACCAAGATGTGCTTAAGCTCTTCCATCAACTTCTCCTGATTTTCAAAACATCTTGCATTCCGCACTCGCCATATGCTCCAAACAGCTCAAACTGAACGACTTCCCACCTGACCTCACCAACAATTTAACTCTATCACCCTTTCAGGTATAAACCATTTCACTCCAAAGAGGGTAAAAATCGCACACCAGACATAACACCATGCTTCTATACCATTTTTGTTGGCCACAAAGCTTTCTCAGCTAACTCTGTCTCTGTGTATACCCATTTGCACCCTATAGCCTTTTTTTCCTTCGACAATTCTACCAAATCTCAAGTTTTACAATTCTGTGTTTACTTTACCTCTTTCGGCATACCATTCTGAATAGAAGATAGATCTCCACTATTAGCTAGTAAAGCAAAAGAAACCATATCTTCAAATTCATACCTTGTTGCTTTTCGATCACGTTTCTCTATGCCTTTTGCTAAAGAATAAGGTTATTCTTGGTGTTGTGAGTCTCTAAAAAACTGGTCATCATCACTCTTACCTATGAGTGAAATTTGATCATCAAACTCCACCTCCATGACTTATTTTACTTTCTGGCTATCACAGTTGATGTTTCATCCTCACTTTTTCTTAACAAATAGGCTTCATCAAACACTGCATCTCTACTAACAATTTTCTTCTTTAAAATCGGATCTCATAGCATATAGTGCTTAACATCAGTTTGCAAACCAAGAAATATACACTTTCTTGACTTTGGATCTAATTTTGACCGCTTTGCACTTTGCATGTGAATGTACGCAAGATAACCAAACATTTTCAAAACTGAATAATCAATCAGTTTTCCTCAACGTACTTATTCAGGAACCTTGAAATCAATTGTTGCAGATGGAAATCGGTTGGTGACCAAGCATGCATAATTAATTGCCTCAGCCAAAAACTCTTTAGCAATCCTGCATTCAACCTTAGGCCTCTCAACTTTTCCAGTAGTGTTCTATCCATCTTTTCAACAACTCCATTCTGTTATGGAGTCCCTTTAACTATGGGCTTTTTTATAATTTTGGGTTTGTATTTCTGTTGGGTTTGGGTGCTTTTGGGCAGATTTGGGTGAATGTTGGGGGGCTTTTTTGGGCTTTGGGCTTCTTGTGGTTCTGGGTGTTGTGGGTGCTGCATGCGGGTTTTAGGGTTGGTCCTTATGGATTTGGTTGGTTTTTCTTTTTATGGGTTAGCTTTGGTTGTTCCTATGTATACTCCCGGTGTACTTAGGGGAGCCTTACACTTATATATAAAATTTTCTTACTTATCAAAAAAAAACTATGAAGTAATGACTAATGCCTTCTATTTTGTAGAACTCCAACAATCTAGTGTCCCCATACTCCAATCCATTATCGAACCTTAAATATTTCACTTTTCTTTGTCTCATTTTCTACCTAGACTTTTTTTTATTCTTTTTATCTCTAAAATCTTGGTTCAACACCTTGCAAAATCATATGTAGTGTCATTTATTATGACAATAATAGTACTCCACATCTTTTGCATCTAACCAAGATTCTTCATCCTTTGCCGATCATGGCTTAGACTAAGACTACCTAGCTCTGCCGTTCTTCCCCTTAGACTTATTCCTTCTGCACTTTGGCTCAAACCTCATCACAAGCCCATCAACCTAATCATTGACAGGTTTTCTTCTCGTCTCATGTGACAATAGAGCTCGAGTCACCTCTTCCAAATTCAAAGTTTCTTACCCAAACAATAATGTTATAGCCAGGTGATCATAAGTATAGGTTTATACTCTTCTTCCAAGGCCCACGTGAAGTAGGCCTTGGCGGGTTGTTTTTCCGGTGCTTTTTGGTATTGCTTTGTAGTTCGGCTTCGGCTGGCTTGGGTTTTTGGGGTGTCTATTGTGGTTTAGGTCGTCTTCAATAGGCTTGGTCTATGGGTGTCTCTGGGTTTTGTTGTAGTGGGTGTTTTTTTTTTTTCGGGGGGGGGGGGGGGGGGCGTTTTAGGGTTTTGTGGGTGTTGTTAGGATGTTTTGTCTTTTGGGCTTGTTCTTGGGCTTTCGCTTTCTAGTTAGGTGTTTCCTGTTATATACTTCTAGTGTACGTAGGGACGCCTTACGCTTTCAATAAAACTAATCTTACTTATCAAAAATATTCACTCCAACGTTTAACTATGTATTCAACATGTTAAACTTGTTGAGACGCTTAAGCTGATCTGTATTTTCCTCCATCCATAATCCATATAACTTCTTCTTCACATACAACTTATTCATCAGTTTTTTTGTTATATACAGTCTCTCTAATTTCTACCAACTTGTCTTTGCCTTCTCTTCATCAATCACATTATGAATAACTTCATCTAACAAATTAAGACAGATTGCACTGGCAACCATGGCGTCCATCTCTTCCCACTCATCATCGTCCATCTACTGGGGTATATTGGCTTCTTCCAATGTCACCTTATAGACTCCTTGCTGAATCAAAAGATCTTTCATACTTCTTCGCCAAAGATAGAAATTGTTCTTACCATTGAATTTCTTAACTTCATACTTGGTGTTTGCCATATTTACCGTAATCGTCAATCTAAATACCGAACTTGGCTCTAATACCACTTGTGGTTGCAAAAGAACCACAATTACAATAAACTTTTGTTTTTGATAAGTAAGAAAAACTTTATTAAAAAAAGCGAAAAGCGCCCCTAGTACACAGGAACAACCCAGCTACCCCCAAAACCCTAAACCCGAAATACAAGCAAACGCAAAATACAGAGGAAAAAACTCACGAACAACAACCCTCGAAAGATCCCAAGCAAAAACCAAAAGCTCGAGGAACGACCCACAAACCAACCCAAGCATACAACTCTACAACATAAGGTCCTTTCCTTTCCTACGCCTAGCGGAAGGTTTAGCGTCGCCATAGTTGATAGAGCTATGCAGATTCATAAGCTCCCTCTTGCCTTTAGACTTTTAACGCAATATCTTGTCACGCTGAAATTCTTCTTCCATGGCATCCCGAATTGCCAATGCCTCCTCCCCAAAAGCACCCTCTGACGCCCAATCCAAAGGCAAAATGTCCCAAAGATCAACGTCCTCATCCCAAACCACAATCTCCCCGTTATGATCAAAACTGAAAGGCCAATTCCGAGATTGGGAGAATCCATTACCCTCAAAGGGTGAAGAAATGGAGCAACCTCTAGAATTTATGCGGTTCCCTCAATGTGAGATACATCTACAAGTGGATGCGATCACGAAGAACTTCACTATCAAAGATGGAATACAAAATAGTAAAGAGAAAACTACTCAGAACCCGAAGCCCAAATACACTCAAATCTCACTGTCACATAAAAGAGATTCTTCAAACGAGAAAACAAAAGGACAAATTTCTCTTTTGATGAGAATAAGTAGCGGCTGGTCTCTCTATTTCTCTCGCACCATCTCACAGTCTCTCAGTATTCTCTTGCTACGGCACCTCCGACAAGAAACAAAGACGTTTTCTCTTGTGCGATCCCACAACCCAAAGAAAAGAAGCTAAGCGATGCTCTTCTCTGAATCATGCTTTTATAAGCATGAAAGTCCGTGTGAATTGAGAAAAGAAAGCCAACATCGGTTAAAGACTCCTGAACCAAAAAGAATGGTTTAACTTGATGTTCAAGTCACAAACGTCCAACACAATGATATGTGCCTGATTTATGAAAAATCCTTCTGTCATTCGTAAAATTTGATTAAAATGGCTACCAGTATGGTGGAGGAAACGAAAAATTAAAATTTGTTAAGAGCATATTGATTTTAACAAGAGAATTGCTTGGTGGTCTGTAATGGTTGATTAGAGATACTGTGGTTGGTGATGCTATTGTGCTAATGCATTCACAAAGCCAATCATGACATGACACAAACATTTAGAACATATGAGCAAACAAGGACCAACGGTATTTCTAGACCATGGAAACCAAGAATACTATAAATGAATTCTTTGAATTCATAAATGGTGTGGCAGAACGCATGAATCTTACTTTGTTGGATCATGCTTGGAGTGTGTTAAGTGTTGCCGAGTTAGAACTAACACAACTTGCTTTATTGTTAATCACTCCATGACTAATACATTTAACAGTAAAGTTTATGAGGAAGTATGGTCCAAGAAGTTTCTAAATTATTCCATGTTACGAGTATTTGGTTATGATGCTTGTTTGGATTCCTAAAGAGCAGAAAATTAAACTGGATACAAGATCCATAAAGTTTATTTTCCTTGCCTGTGCAATTGGAACAAAGGGGTACTGATTGTGGGATACAACCAACCACAAAATCATTATTAGTCTAGATATTTTGTTTAAAGAAGATTCATTACAAAAAGAGAAAGTACAACTAGAGCCAATTAATACAAGGTTTGAAGTTAAATCTATTCAAAAAGTTCAAGATGTGCAAACGAGTGAAGATTGTAAGTCAACTAAAGCTATTGGCAATGTTGAGCATAGAGATATTTAAAGTCGTCCTAAGAGAGCTTATAGACCTTTTTCCTGGCTTCAAGATTATAAAACATCTTATGATTGAAATTAAGCCCCATATTTCTCAAAAACATTTCTTTTTATTGTCTGAGGAACACATGCACCATCACGATGAGAGTATTTACCTAATACAATCTTTATCGATACTTTCCTATATACCCATTCCTTTTCTTTTTCTTTTTTCTTTTTTTTTTATAAGAAAACTTTATTAATAAAAGCGTAAGATCCCCCTAAGTACACAGGAGTAGCCAAAGGTAACCCGTAAAGCCCAACAAAACCCGCTAAACCTAAACCCCAGAAGCCGAAAAAACACCCAAAAGCAAACTACAAAATAGCCCAACTAAGATACAAGGCACCCTACCACCCGCCAAGGCGCACCAACCTACACCCACCCAACTATATACCCATTCCTTTTAACAATCACTTCTTTATTTTTTGCATTTATAGTCATAAAATCGACTTGTATACCAAATTCTATATCTTGTATCTTTTAAGTTACCTTTGTTTTGGCATAAAAAAATTTCCTTAAAAAAAAAATTATGTCTTTGTGTTTGATTTGGACATTGAAAATGATTTTATAGCGTTTGATTACACACACAAAAACAAAAACAAAACAAAAAACAAAAACAAAATCTCTATGTTAAAATTAAGAAACCCCATAAAAGGTCGATAAGAAATGGTGGTGGAAGAAGTGGCCCGACACAGTTATGGATAGCATATCCCCAAGTCATACAAATGGATACCAGCCAACTTAATAACATTCAATGGCTCAGACACAACATCGAAAAACGGGCTTTTATTATGAGCCAAACATATACCAAGTCCTATATCAAGCATATACTAAGACGTTCTAAGTAATATAAACGATTACAGAGAATCTCAATTATGATTAGTCCTTTTGGATACTGTTTATGCATCCCAGGAACATATGTCTAAGGGAAGTTCAAGATGATGGTGGACATCTAAGGGAGGACAAAGATGATGGTAGTGGTAATACAGTGTGTTAAGGAAGGTGGTGGTGGCCTTGCAGGGGAGTGGGGAAATCAAACTTTTTGTTTAATTTTTATCATAATTTTTTCAATTTTTTTTAGTTAATACTTGTTAGAAAGACAAACAATTTAGGGAGTCTTTTCAATGAGACTATTATAAAACATGTTAGGCCAACACTCGATCAAAAGCTTAAGCCTATACGTTTGAACTCAACTATATTATATTAACCACTCATATATGTGACATATTTTCAATATGAGACTCAAGCTTTCTATACTCACACATATATACTTAACAATCTTCCTCTTGCATGAGTCTATCACCAAATCGCTACACTTCCCCTTGAACGAAAACCTAATCAATCTTGTGTGAACTATGTGGGCTTTATCTATGTCATGCACCTTCGCCCTTACTTTAATTGCAAAAGAGATTAATAGCATCCATCATACCAATACATTCTCCCTCAAATTTTAGATTTATCAATCTTACAGGTCATCTATAGGCTCACTTGTGAGGGCTACATGGACTTTATCCATGTCATGCACCTTCTCCTCATTCCAACTGCGAAAGGGACTCCCACTCATACATGTGCACTGTCTCCGCTCCAATTGCAAAGGAACCACTACCATCCACTATAAGCACACCATCATTGGCTTTGATATCAACTATTGCCGAGATTGATACATTTGGGAGCTTTTTTAAAATGTGAGACCCAAGAGCACTAGCAACAAAAACCCTAAATATAGAGAAAACTCCCAAAAAGCCCTCTGCAACAGACTCCCTTAGTATTCACTAAACCAAAGGAAACTCAAGAAAACCAAAAGTGCTACCCTAGATCTATGATCACACTTTTGCTTCCCTTACCATTATTTTATTAAAAAAAAAAGGCTTTCTCCTTCCTTTCTTTCCTCTTTTTCTCCCAACATTTATTTGAAAGAATATTTTAATAATATAGGAAAAGGATAAAGAAAGGCTAGAAAATTTATTTAAATAGGAAAGCAAAAAATAGTTTTATTCCTAAATTTAAGAAAAATCTAAGAAAAGTTGCGACTAGTGCTCTAACATTTCTAGGCTCACAAACATATAGTCAACAAAAACATGCTTGTCATTATTTAACAATTTAATTATTAAAAATAAAGATATGGTGCAGGCAGCAAAAAGCTCTCCAAAAAAACCATTATTATTTGGCCTAAATTTAATGTCAGGACTGAGATGAGACGACCCGCTCTTGAAGTTAAAGACCATGCGCATCGCGTGCTCACTAGTAAGAAGGCGTGTTCAAGCTCTCCTTTAGATGGAAGCTGAAAGAGTATCTCAAGCTTCTGGATTCTCTATTTATGAAGAACAAAACTCGCTAGATGGCATAAAATCCTTATAAGTCAAGTGAATAGGCGGCTATAAACGGATGCATGTGAGTCTCATCTCTTACATTTCCGGAGTACCGTGCCAGTAAGCAAGCAAGCAAGCAGGCCGGAGGGGACACTTGCGAGGGGAAATTGCCAGTGAGGAAGGGCTCAAACGGAGGCATTCTCAGGTATCGTTTGTGGCAGGTCCAATCTATGTAAAGCAAGGGGCAAAGCATCTACGGAAATCGTCGGAATTGGGTTGTAGCTTTCTTCCTGGCCAACTGTAAGGTTATGGTGGTCTTGTTGGCGCATACCACGGTGGGGTTTTCGACTGGGGTGTTGCCTCAAATGGAGTGGTGAGAACCGTTCAACCTCCTCCAAATATTGGTCTAATAGAACAAAGACTAGTACCAGAGTTTTTTTTCTATATATTTTTCCAGTGGCTGCGCTAAGAAGCAGCAGAAGGCCGGAGATCAGCAACATCTATTTCAGTTCTTGCCTAGTTTTAGCCTATTTAGTTTTACTCTTTACTTTTTATGTTTATTTGTCGTCAAAAACTAGAAGTTCTTGTTACTAATGAACTCAGGGTTGCTATTTTTCTCCAACTAAATTTGGACCGTTGTAGTTTCTTTTTACAGCACCTAAACTAAAATCCTTTCAAAACGCATCCCAAGTCATCAAAATTGAGCCATGAGATAACAAAGTCCATGGAACTTCCCACGTCCAAAATGACAAAAGTAGAGGTGAGCAGCAAAACTGGCACGCCCGGCAGGATCTACCCACACATAAGGGATATGGGGGCGGATAGCAGGGTTGGGTATATGGAGGCGGATAATATCCGCCCGTCCGACAAATTAATATTGACATACATGCCAATACAAAAATCCCAAGCCTGAAACCTAAAACACGAAAGCACTCTACCACAGAGATACGTCTAGGCTTACATCATGATTCATGGTCCAAGGGAAAAGACACCACCACAATCACAAGAACCACTGCATACGCGGAAAGTCGTAGAAATTACACTTCTGCGGCAATAATTTGGATTATTCGTTGTAGATACTCCAGATACTTAAGATTTATAAGTATGGCGAACCTCAAAATTACATAAATTAATAATCTTTTATTTATGAATAAATATATAATCTTGAATTCACGACCTCATCCTCCATCTCTTTCTTCAAGAAACAGAGCATGCCAATCACAATTACAAAAAGAAAGTTCACAAAGGGTATATTCAGCCCGGCAAGGGGAATAAGAAGAGCATTCAATATCATAATTTCAGAATAGCAGAAGACAATTTCATACTAAAATCAATGAATTAACAGGTGCTCTAGCATGTTCATAACAAAAGCCCCAAAAATTGATGGGCGGTCCAAAAGCAATTACAATTATGAAATAACTATGTATTCCAATATTTCCAAAAACAAAGACAAAAATATATATTTCCAAAGGCTTCTTCATATGAAGATATTTCCAAGTGGAGGATAAGCATATTGCTGGAATTGGTTCCATAAGAAGATTGCAAAGGCTTCCCTGCGCATCCGACACCGAAACCCAACTCCAAGAGACTGATATTTTAGTGAGCGCGTGGTGTCAAACAGTGGCACATGACCGAAGAAGACCATGCGCGATTAGACCCACCGCCAACCCGAACTGATTGCTCCATCAACCAGTGTTTGGCGCATACAAAAGTACGGAATATAAGGAGCAAAATATCTTCGAGCAAGATATTTAAGATATTTTCCATTGTATCGTATCTGACTCAAAGCTAAGACATGACCGTACAGAAATCAGAGACGGAGCACAGAGGGACATGACATGGAAATTGAAGAAGCAAGGACTTCGCGAGCTGAGAGACAAAAAAATGAACTTTGTGACAGTGTGTGCAAAAGTTCAAGAAAGGCCAACCTCTCTGCACTACAGAACTCGTAGAGCCTGCCTCGGTCGGAGAAGATCAGGAGCGCTACCTCGACGTCGCAGAGCACGGCGAGCTCGTTAGCCTTCTTCATCAGCCCGCTCTTCCGCTTCGAGAACGTCACTTGCCGGCTGATCTTGTCCTCGATTCGCTTCAGCTGCACCTTCCCCCTCCCCATTTTCGCCCTCTGCGAGTCCGCGACCTCCGAAACCCTAACTCTCTGATCTTTTCCGGTGACGATAGGATCGAATCGTGATCGAGTCCACGATTATATTTGTTAATATTTTTTTTAGGTGTATTTTATGGATATTTTCAGTATTTTAGATATGTTTGAAAAAAAAAGAAACAGTAGCATCTTTATCGCTAGGTCCATGTTCTTCCACGTGCCAACCACCCTTCTTTACGTCCTGGATTGACGATGGGAAAACTAGCCAAGTGTCGTCTTATCGACGAGTGTCGGAAAACCTGCGTCAGGCTTTAGTCCCCGTTTGGTGAATATTATGGATAAGTTTTTTTCTCAACAGTAATAAAATGTAATTTGACATAAAAATATAAAAAAAATTGAAATAAAAAAATTTAATTTTGCAGTGGATTTTTTTTTTATGTGAAGTTAACTTAAAAAAAAAAAAAAAAAAAAAAAAGATAGAAGAGAGAAGAGAGGGGTTTGCCAAACAAGCCTCCACTAAGCACCGCCACGGCCCACGGTCTGTTTACAAAACACACCTTAAGGCTTAAACAGATAATGGTTGGGGGGCTATTTAAAAGAAAGCCGAAAGCTTAGAAGAAAACATATAATAATCAAACTGAAGTGACATTGAAACCTACTACGCAGATATTTTTTGTTACATAAAGTCGTTGTTGATTCAAACATTACGGCCGGATGGAGGATGGTCTGTTTGGATTCAGAATAGAATCCAAATTCTATTCCGAATCCAATTCTACCTTCAATGATGACTGGGACCCGCATTTACTTAATAAAATAATAATAAATTATTTTAAAAATAATAATAATAATAATAATAATTTTTAATTTTAAAAAAAAATAATAATTTTTTTTTTTTTAAAAGGCAGGTTGACTGCCGATTGGCAGCCACCCCTCAAAGGGGGTGGCGCACTGCCACCACCATAGGTGGCCGGGGGCGCCACCCCCGACACTTGGGGAAGGCCGCGCGGCCTCCCCCGACCACTGGGGGTGGCCGCGCAGCCTCCCCCGACAACTGGGGGTGGCCGCGCGGCCATCCCCGACCACTGGGGGTGGCCGCCAACCGGCAGCCACCCCTTGCTTCTATATTTTTTTTTTTAATTTTAATTTTTTTTTTTTTAAAAGAAAAATTATTTATTTTTTAATTAAATTATTATTTCACATAACTTTTCACAATACCAATCATTATACACAACTTTTCAAACTTCCAATCATTTATTACCATTAAAAATAATATTTTCTAATCTAAAAATTCAACACCTAAACACAATTTTTTGCCTCGAAATTCAGCATTAACTGAATTATTGGGAATAAATTCTACTGTGGATCCCACTCAATAACACTTACGTGGGAGATGGGTTAGCTGTTAGAAATAAGATAAATCAAAATCCTCGAATAGAATCTTACTCAAATGCAAAGGGGTCTTTTAAGGAAGAACACAAATTGTAAGAGATTGGTGACTCTGATATGATAATATGAATTTTGATTATTGCATTACACCATTACAACAATAGCACAATAACCCTTCACAGGAGGGTGGGTCTCAATGTGTGGAGTTCACCCTCATGTGAAAGGTTGTTGTAAATCTAACATTTTTATGATAATAATGTTCTATCTTTATAGATACGTAGGGTTCAAGAAGAGCTCAACTGCAAAAAAAATCCAATAAAATGAACATAATGTATCCGTTAAAGGGAATGAAATTTCACTCGAGAACCGTTCAAAATATATGCTAACCTAAGTATCGGAATGTCCACAAACTAGCACCTCTACTATTTTGCAGGTAACTTATCGCCAGTGAAGTCGTACCACAAAATGCTATGTGTCTTGTATATATTTTAAGGATTTCCTATACAACCCAAGACACATTTGTGAGGTTTATGCATGTGAAATCTACCGTGCATGGATCTTACCAATATATTTTGAATTATGTAAAAATTATGTAAATGAGTTGTGCAATAATCATTTTTTTATAGTTTATGACTAAAAGATATGAAAGGAGAATTTGCAAGTGTGGATGGATATTTATAGGCCTTGTTTGCTAAGGATAGGGACGGTACATAGTAGTGCATAGCACTATTCTCATTATTTTTTTTCACTTTTTTACATTTTTCAATGACAATTAACATCAAAACATTATCATTTTTTTCACTTTTTATATCACATTAATAATTTTTTATTACTATTCAAATAAAAAAATTCATTACAATACAAATTTTTTTCACCATTTTATATAAATTATTTTCATTTTATATCACATCATCACTTTTTATTAATTTTAAAATTAATAACTTTTTATTTTATAGATAAAATTAACAATTTCTTACTCTGATTTGCACGTGTCTTTGCCAAACAGGCAGCCACGTACTGACAGGAGCCTGGATAAGTATTCAAACTCGGAAATTTAATTAATAACTAGAGAAATAATACAGCAGAAGTGGGAAAGCATGCTTTAGGAAATAATATATTAAAAGAAATATACAAAAAGCAGGAACATGTACGGAATACGAGGAGGAAAATATCTTCGAGAAGGATATTTAAGATATTTTCCATCAAGGATATTTAAGATATTTTCCATTTTATGATAATTTCTATCTGACTCAAAGCCAAGACATGTGATCGTACAAAAGCAGAGATGGAGCACAGAGGGACAGGATTCCCACTTCTGACTTCCCCCACTTGAACAGGCAATTTGTTGTCCTGTTCTTTGGGCCATATTTTTTATGTGGCACTGATCGGGGCACATCGTCCTATTCTATGATGGGTTGTGTTGAAGTTATATTAAGGTTGTTTTTTTAGTATTTTTTTTTATGGGCCTTCTGAGAGATACACTGAATACGAGCCTACAAAATCTTATGTTGTCCCACTTATCCGGCTGTTTGTTGTCTTGCTCTTTCGGCCTAGATATTTAGATAGGGATAGAAGTTTTTTACAAATTAGTTTGTAGAAAATTTCATATAATTCACCTATAAGATAAACATGTGTCCTTTAAACATGTGAGAAGCACATGTTTTTTTATTAATGTTATTAAAATAGCATGTGAGAATCACATTTTATTAAAACAACAAGTGCTTCTCATATGTCAATGGATACGTGCCAATTTTATATGTAGGTTGTATGAAATTTTCTACTAATCGGTTTGTAGAAAATTTATGTCCTTTAGATGGGCCTTCTGAGATACATTGACTAGGAGCCCACAAAATCTAATGTTCCCCCACTTGACCTGGCAGTTTCATTATCTTGTTCTTTGAGCCCAGATTTCTTGATGGGCCTTCTGAGATACACTGACTAGGAGCCCACAAAATCTAATGTTCCCCCCCACTTGACCAGGCAGTTTCATTGTCTTGCTCTTTGGGCCCAGATTTTTAGATGGCCTTCTGAGATACACTAACTAGGAGCTCACAAAAGTTGATGTTCCCCCCACTTGACCCCGCAGTTTCATTGTCTTGCTCATTGTGCCCAGATTTCTCGATGGGCCTTCTGAGGCCCACAAAATATGATGTTCCCCCCCACTTGACCCGGCAGTTTCATTATCTTGCTCTTTGGGCCCAGATTTTTAGATGGGTCTTCTGAAATACACTGACTAGGATCCCACAAAATCTTATGTCCCCCCCCCCCCCACTTGACCCGACAGTTTCATTTTCTTGCTCTTTGGGCCCACGTTTTTAGATGGGTCTTCTGAGATACACTGACTATGAGCCCACAAAATCTTATGTTCTCCCCCCCCCACTTGACCTGACAGTTTCATTGTCTTGCTCTTTGTGCCTAAATTTCTCGATGGGCCTTCTGAGATACACTAACTAGGAGCCCACAAAATTTGATGTCCCCCCCCCCTACCCGGCAATTTCATTGTCTTGCTCTTGGGCCCAGGCTTTTCAATGGGCCTTTTGTATACATTGACTAGGAGCCCACACATCATCGAATTTTCGACATTTCAAACAGTACTACACCCTCAATCATATTCATTGATTTGGGTACAAAGTTATCTTTTTAATTAGGTTTGAAGATTTTTTTTTTTTTTAAAAAAAAATAAAAAAACTGTTTAATACACATAACCTCGTCATGTTATTACAATTCTACCACTAATGTTATTATATACATGAAGTTGCCATAGTTAGCATACTAAATACTAAAAATGTAAGAGCCCATTTGGATGTGTGATTTTTTGAAAAAGTGCAAATACTGAGATAATTTGTTTTTTAAAATTATATTTGGATGGTTTAGAAAACTTGAAACAAAATTAAAAAAAGTTAGATAAAATCTGAGTAGAATTTGATATTTAAAAAATAATATTTTAAATTTTTTCTCACCCAAACATGCCTTTAAACCACTAAAACTGATTGAAAGTAAGTAAGTCCTCTTAAAACAGAGCTTCTTGTTATCCTTAGGACTAGTAGTTCAGATATGCTTACAAGTCCTCATCCTCTTCTTACTCTTCGGTCGCATCTATAAAATTACTAAAATTTTATTGAAAATGAAGTGAAGTGATTACTTTTGCCACATTTTGGATGGGGTATTTGGTTGGATTATATGTGGAAGAGGATAAGCATGCAGTTGGTCAAGATGATCACACGCAGGGACGAAACTAGGATTTAGGATTTGGAGGGGGCCAAATTGAAAAAAATAATAATTTGGGGAACTAAAACTAAAAAAAATACAAAAATTTAGGGATAAATTTTAATTTTAATTTTAATTTTTTAAGATTTTTTTTTTTGGAAGAAACCCCTGGCCTTGGGTAGCTCCACCCCCGATCACACGGCTTCTGAATACAACCAGAGGATGGAAGATAGCTTGTATTATTTGTAATTCACGTCTATAACTATAACTTGAATTGTAACTTATCAGTTGTAATCTTTTAGCTTAGTCGATGAAAAATGACATTAATCTCTCTAAAACAAACTTGTTTCAAACAAATAAAAAATGACATTAATCTCAAAAATGATAGATATGGAGAGTAATAGAGAGATTAATGTCATTTTTTTCATTTGTAATGCATAGTTGTTTTAGGAATTTTGCTGTAATGTTTTTAGTATATTTTTGTGTTGTATTTAACTGGCATTGGCAGTGAAGTCGGTGTAATATATGTTGCCCTGCCATTTATCAAGGTAATAATTATAATGATGTAAAAATGCGACGATTTAATTAAATGGTTGCTTTATTGATTGACCACTTTTCACAATGTTGAATAAGACACAGAGTTCTGCCTACGACAAGGAAATCGAAAGAAAAAGAAAAAAATAGAGAAGGCCTTACTCCTTTTGATGGCTGGACTCATCCGGTGGCAGTGGTTCGGCTGGGCTTGTTGGAGCTGTACGGAGGGTAGAGATAAAGATGGGTCATCAGGTACGGTTGATGGAGACTGCACAGTATCTTGTGGTTGGAGATGAAGATGGATGTATTGGCAGCCATGGTAGCCGGTGGTCAACGGTGCTACGTTGCGTGGCGGTCGGTGGGGTTGAGATGAATTTGGATTCTCTTCAGTTAAAACCAATTAGAGAGAAGCTGGTATTTTATAAGTGAAGGGCAATTATAAAAGACCTTCACTTATAAAAAATCGGCTCCTCTCAAATTGGTTAAAAGACAATTTTACCTTTCACTTATAAAAGATCGACTCTTCTCAAGTTAGTTTCAACCGGAGAACATCCGTCTCCTGTGGAGGCAAGAGGAAAAGATTTGGGAGATTCTGAGTTCTGATTTCGTGTTTAAACGCTGGTGTTGAAATTTTATTTTATTTTATTTTTAAATGGCCTGACGTGGCGTGGTGCCACGTCAGATGCGGAGGGACTCTGGATAGACTCCTGAGCACCGTCCGTATAGAATTACTCCTTATAACAATAGAACATCTAGTTCTGCTCCCAGGCTCCCAGCTGCTCCTGCCACAGTGAAAGTAGTGGAACAATGAAGAGGGTTCATGGAAAAGAACAAAAAAGAGCGAGTGGGTCTTTCTCTAATCTTGTTTTCGGACATGTTCCATCCCAATTGGAGGTTGAAAATGCGATTAATGCTCTTTTGAAGTGAGTATTAGTATTACAATTCTGCTTCTTTTGTGATTACACACTTTTCTGTTTTTAGATTTTCTTAGTTAAAATTGAAAAACTCTGCATCTAGTGCCAGTTTTCATAGAAAATTCATCTATTTCTTAGTTAAAAATTTTAATTTTCTGCTGGCAAAAAAATATTTGCATCCTTGTGTTACTGTGAATGACTCCAGAAGTTGATAAGATCATCTGTGCTCTAGCACGAATATCTGTTTTTCTTTCTCAAGTTTTACTCGTCTCGGAGATGAGTCATAAATTAATAGCAAGGCGATTGTAGGGACAAATTGGTTTTATTTCTTGGGTAAAAAATTTAAACCATTTCAGAATTTCATATGATTACCTTCTAGTTCAGACTGGATAGTTCTAATCAAATTGCTATGCCAACCAGTTTTATGATTGGGGAATCCTCATCTGGGTCAGCGTTGAAATGCCTCCAGCAGAAACTGGATTGCTCTGATCCAAGACAGCTGCTATCTCATGGATGCAGAAGAGTTTATGATGCTTTTCGATTGCTGCAAACAGATCCTTACATTAAGGTGATTGTCCCTTTGGATAATCTTTTACTTAGAAACTTGTTTTAAAAAAGTAATTCTGTACATAAACGGGGAAGGAAGGAGAAAATGATTAACTCAAAGATGAGTCCTTCAGAAATGTTTGAATCTTACCAAAGTTCCACAGCAAAGCCTTTGTTCCTGTTAATCCCTCTCCTCTTCTTTGCTGATGATGATTTTTCATGGGATCTAACTCGTTTGAATCTATGTTACTCGATCTGTCTTTAGATATCTTTTTCTGATTATAAGGGGACAACATCATTTCAACTCTACAAACTTTTTCCTACGCAATTTTTTATAAATCAAAAGATCGATGGGTTTTCAAATACTTCAAATTGGGATTTTTTGCTTTTCATTTTTTTTTTTTCTGGACAGACAGTCATAATTTTTCTGTTAATTTACGTCTCTTCAAGGGATCTGACTTAAATGCAGAGACTAGTGCTTTCGCTAGCAACTGATAAAGCTGTTTGGGATGCGATTATGAAGAACGAGTTGGTTCGAATGCTTCTAGAGTCGCCCTACACAGGTTTGCACTTTGCTCATCACATGTTTGGTTTTTGTTGATACTCTTTTCAAAGAACAAATTTCAAAGAACAAATTTCTTTGCCCAAGTGACTCTTTCAATAGCAAAATGGCTGTACTCTCTTATGGCTGGATGCATCTCAATCGTTAAATGGCTTTAAGATATTATCTGTTGTGGGTGGGGTTATCAATTATGTTAATAAAGACATACAACTTTGGAGTAGACGTGCAGCATGGCAGCATCCACAAAAATGAAATGGAATAGAACTATGGGAACAAACACGGCTGTAGCCCTTTGACACCACAAAGCAGCCAAAATAGTAGTGCCCTTGTTGCTATAAATCTGGATTGCTTGAAAATTATTTTTCAAGGATAAGTCAATATAACAATTCATGAAGAAGTACCAATAAAAGACCTCGACAAAAGTCTCAGCTTTGGTCTTTAGGTTTTATTTGTGTATGTGGATGTTGTTTTGGTTAAGAGGATTTTGTTGAATAGTCTTAAGGTTGTGTTTTTTATAAACAGAAAAGTAGACCTAGGAAATCATTCTTCTTCATTCTTGCACTGCAATTGTGTTTGAAGCAGAGAATGTGGTCGTTCAAAAGAGATTCCTTTATATTTTCTTATGGAATGTACAAGACTATTTCTTGCGAGAATTGCTTCTTAGAGCACAGGCAATGGAAGTTACCAACCTAGTAAAGGAGCAAACCAAAACCAGCTGAAGGTAGGGCTTCATAGCATTACTTTACTATTAGAGAAAGGGGATACTATTATCGTTATATATATATATTAAGCTAAGGGGGCTGAGAATTGCAAGGATTTTCTGTTTCAAGAAAGTTTCCTCCATGCAATGCATTCTGTCCAAATCTTCTCGAGCAGCAGTTAAAGAATTGAAGGTAGACTGGTTGACCATATATATTCTTGAGTCATCTCTCACCCGGCTGAAAAACTACAGGGCAGCAATCAAACTGCTGCAGTCGTTTTCTTGCTGCAATAGTTTTATGCAGAACACAGAAAGTTCCAATGAAAGAAAGGAATCCGATATTAAATTTTTTTTAAAAAAATGCAAAAATAAAAGCAATCTGAAGATTATCCGAATTCCTGTATCTGTTTCCTTGAAGTATTAAACATTGTCAATATGGACAATGAAAGTTGGAGATCAAAAGATGTGATGGTGAATATTTATACATGAAAATAGGAATTAGTACTTGCCTTTTCTTTTGGGTTTGTGAGACTTGAGAGTTAAAACTTAATACAACAATGTTGGGATGCCATCTTAACCCAAAAAGCTTAACCCAGTAGTTTCAGTTTAATAATGTTATGTTCAACACTCATTCTTATCACTATTCTTTTATATGGGACTCAACCATTTAACCAATCACATCGCTCACACATGAACATTACAAAACTTTCCCTTTAGTTTCTATAACTAACTCATTCACATTTTGCACATGTAGTTGATTATGAAAGGCTTCAGTGCTCTAATGAAGAACCAGACTTGGTTACAAGCATTGTGAGGTGGATTTTGGATGCCACAAAAACAAAAGTTGTTGAGCTCATTGAGAAATTTCTGTCCCTAGTGAATGAGTTATTTCAACAACCTCCAAAGGGGGAGAAACCCACAAATGGTAACAAGGAAGAAACAGAAGAAAAAGTTAGATCCGCATTGCTTCTCTCCATTGTGATCCTCATCATTGTGGTTGTGGCTCGAGCCCAAAATGCTTGATCATCGAAAATCAGCAAAAGAATGTTCTAGGTATAAATCGCGTTTTAGATTGATCAACATAAAGAGGTGCCGTTAATATTGATTTCATCCTCTTTTATATATATTACTTAGATTGAAGAACAGTTTTGTCTTCTGAATAATATCTTGAAGACCTACATTTGTATTAGTTGTTTGTGATTTAGACTGCAATATGAAAAATTGATGTGGTCGTTTTGTACTTCAATAATAATAATATCCCTCGCAATAGCATGAATCACTGTAGGATAGTGTTTATATTGAGGGTGTTGATCTACGAGAATTAGATTGGTTGTATCTATTAAGCTTTAATAAAATCAATTATAATTTATCCCTAGAAAATGATGTTTTTGTGATTTTTAATTTATAAACTAACAATGAAAATTAAATGCTATAAAATAAATTAGAGTTAAGCTAAATGAGTTGGAAAATAGGGAATTGATTTTACCATTAACCTTGTACCAATGACTATCATATTAACATGAAAAATTCATTCTAGGCATGATATTACTTATGTGTGTTTGTCAGGCGCATAATATAGTGTCAAGAAAATACCATCATCAACAAATAAGTGTAATCCATCTTTATTAAGCATGGACTATCAAATTCATTAACTCAGTTACACACAAACAATGATTAAGTGTAGCTCATCTTACGATTAGTACAAATTTACTTAAATTACACTAATCTAAAGTGTAGCATGACTTGTCTATCCTAGGCATGAACTATCAAAACCCCTTGTTGCATGTTCAAATAATATCATTGTATAACCATTACATTTATCATCTTTTGAACAATAAATATAATTTGAGTACAATCAAAATAAAAAGCTTTCTCGTAGACAAAATAAACATTTCATCATGATTGCATTTAACATTAAAATCAATTACAAAAATGTAATCGTCATAGTTATACAATCATCAATACTTAAAATAAATATCCCAAAAAATAAAGCATAATCAAGCTGTTGATACTTAGATAGGATTTATCAAAATCCTAAAAAGAGCTTTAACCACACACAAAGATCTTTTGATAATTTGAAGTTGATAAGCAATCCCCATGATGCAGTCCACGACCAAAATTTTGAGAAAAATAGAAACTAGACACTCTCCCTTTCTTTTTACACGTTCACTGTGTCTGTATGTGTTTCTCTTCTAAAAGCTAAACTAAAGATCTAAATTATAATGAATTGATCATCCGCTCTCTTGTTTGAGCTCTCCCCTCTTTCCTCCTGGAAAGAAAACCTAGGATTTATTTGTTCTTCACTGTTTGTCTCCCTCGACTACACTTCCTTCCCTCTCCAGCTCTTCTTTCCTGTTATCATTTAGCCATGACTTCCCAGGGAAATTTCCATGCTTTATTAGATGAAACCGAAGCTCTTGATTTTGATTTTCCTGTTCTTGATTCAATAGCCGAGTTTCCTTCCAATCAAAAACCGGTTGCGCTTATTGGAAAACTCCTCTCTCTGAAGCCCCTAAACACCCAGACCGTTAGAGCAACACTGGCTGTGGCTTGGAGTTTTGCAGCACCTTTGACAGTAGAATTTCTAGCTCCGAATAAGTTTCTTCTAGGAGTCTCTAATCCGGACCATGTTGACCGTATACTCCATCGTGGTCCATGGAATATACGAGGTTCTCTCCTTCTTCTTCAACAATGGTCTCCCGAGCTTGCTCTAGCCGAGGTGGAGTTATCGCACTGTGCCTTTTGGATTCAGGTGCATGGTCTTCCTCGCCAAAATATGACCGTGAGGAATGCGATTATGATAGGTAAAGCTATCGGGTCTCTTTTGGAGGTAGAAAATTCAGAAACATCTGGCCTTATTTGTCGTCAATTTTTACATGTTAAAGTTGAACTCAACACGGCTAAGCCATTACCCCCGGGTTTCACTTTTCCTCGTCAAGGCAAAGCGCCCCTTTGGATAAGTTTTCGTTACGAAAGGCTTGGAGTCTACTGTAAGACTTGTGGTCTTTTAGGCCATAAAAATCTCAACTGTCCAGCTCCTCCACAGGTGTTCACGCAGAATCAGTATAGTATCCCACTCCAATCCATTCCATTTTTAGATCCACGTTTGCTTTCTCTTGGACCTCGGGTTGATTTGCATTCAGGTTTGTTGTCGGAGGGACCCGATCACTTTCGTTCTGAGGAAAGATCCAGCTTCAGCCATGGTGATGAGTCGACTCCCCTGCTAATCGTCCCTCCAATTAGCCAAGCAGATTTTGTTAGCCACGTGTCGTTGCCCCCTTCACTGCCACGTACTCAAGTGAATCCTCAGTTTTTACCTTATCAGGCGCTCATATCTTCTGAGATGCATGAATCGGGTGTTATCACTCTACCAGCTGGCAGTTTTGTCCACTCTCCAAAGGCTCAAGATAAGGGCCAGCAATTTCAGACTTTCTCGTATGCAGACGGTTCTCCAAAATATCGGCCATTGATCATTGCACCAGATATTATCTCCTATGGTAATTACAATCCTATCTCTTCCCTTTTGAATTCAGTTCTTATAATTAGATATGAGCTGTCCAGTACCCAACCATTTTCCCACCCGACCCACTTCCTATCCCTGTGGGCCGAGGCTGAAAGCCCATCTCCAATGGTTCATCCTTCCAGGCCGTTTCAATTTAAACCACCTACTGAGGCCATTTACTTAAATCCTGACAAACCCAACTATCATTTTAACCCATCTTTTTGTAGCACGCCTGCCATTACATACCACTTGCTATCCACATCAAGTCTTCATCATACACGGCCCATCCAGCTTCAACCTAATCCTCTCACCCAACCATTTCAGCTCAGCTCCACTCCAGCAATGTTGTCCATAAATCCTTATTCCCGAATTAGTAGAAAGTCACCACGTTCACCCTTGACTACACGTTTCCACCCCTACTATACCAGAAATTCCAACCCGAGCTCTCCTCCTGTACCGTCCATCAATTCGCCAGATGCCTCTCATCCTTCGATCCCATTGAAATGTGGATTGGGTTACTGTGCTGTTTGGAAGAGGAAGTCAAAAGGGGTAGAAGGGGTTTCTTTTTCGGCGGTTGTGCGCAAACGACACTATGAGGACTTGCACCTATCACTCCCGGCTATTCAAGGGTCGGGTTTTAAGAAGTTCAAGCTTGAAGACATCCCATCTGATATGTTGGCAATGGCGGTGGCTGATTTTCAGCCCCGCCTGCCACAATGAGTTGCCTCAGCTGGAACTGTCGAGGGCTTGGTAACCCTCAGACAGTTCGTGTCCTTCATCAATTGGTGAAGGAAAGAAAACCAAGTTTAGTGTTTCTTATGGAGACTCTTTGCTCTCAAAAGAAGATGGAATCTGTTCGGTGTCGTCTTGGGTACGAAGGTTTATTTGTTGTGGATCCTATTGGCAGAAGTGGTGGTCTTGCTTTATTTTGGAGACATAACCGGGATCTCGAGATTTTTAATTATTCAAAATCTCACATTCATGCTGTGGTTAAAGATGCTGAAGGACTGCCTTTTTGGCAATTTACGGGTTTTTATGGTAACCCTGATTCAGCTCGAAGGGGGGAATCTTGGGCCTTATTACGACATTTGAAGACGCTACTTCCACTACCGTGGTGTTGTGCGGGAGATTTCAATGAAATCGTGGAACAATCGGAGAAGGAAGGGGGGCTTTTCGGCGCGAATCACAAATGGTGGGTTTTCGTGATGCTTTGGAGGCTTGTGGTTTATGTGATCTGGGGTTTTCGGGTCCACGTTTTACGTAGTGTAACCATCACTCCGACGGTACGTTTACTAAAGAACGTTTGGATAGGGCAGTAGCTGATCGAGGTTGGAATTCTCTTTTCCAGTCGACTGCTGTTCATGTCTTACCTGCATGTGCCTCGGATCACCATCCTTTGGTGGTGTCTTTTTCTGTGCATCCTCCAGACCGAAGGCCGTTCAAACGTTGTTTTAAATTTGAGGCTGGATGGGTGAAGGATGAGGAGTATCAAAACATTGTTCGAAATGCTTGGGAGGAAGAAGTGTTGGGGGTGAGACCTATTGTGGATGTGCAAGCCAAGTTGTCTAATTGCCAAAGGTCCCTCACTACTTGGAGTAAAAGGAAATTTGGAAGGGATGCTGATATACTCAAACAGAAGAAGGCTCAACTACTACTCCTTCAACAGCGTGTAAGGCCGGCTTCAGTTGTGTCTATTAAACGTTTACAAGCTGAAATTGAGGAAATTTTGGAGCGGGATGATATGCGATGGAAGCAACGTTCAAAACAGAATTGGTACCTTAAGGGGGACCGGAATACGCAGTATTTTCATTCTTGGGCGAATCAGCGCCGTAAAATGAACACGATTCATTCCGTTACTGATGGAGAGGGCCGGGTTTGGAGGAATCCTAAGGAGGTTAGCTTGAAATTTCTCTCTTATTTTGAGCTTTTATTTCAGTCTCAAGGTCCTGTTGGGGTGGATTTTTGTTTGGAAACTATGGAGTCTCGTGTTACACCCGCGATGAATGCTAGGCTTCTTCAGCCTTTTCATGGGGAGGAGGTCCGTTTGGCATTATTTCATATGCACCCTTTGAAATCTCCAGGACCGGATGGATATTCTGCGGGTTTTTATCAACAGTCATGGGATATTGTTGGTTCAGATGTTACAAGGGCAGCCCTCCACTTTCTTAATGGAGGACTTTTTGAATCAGGTTTGAACACTACCAATATTTGTCTAATTCCTAAGGGTTCCGCTCCCACATACGTTTCGGATTACCGGCCCATTAGTCTTTGTAATGTGCTTTACAAAGTTATAGCTAAGGTGCTTGCAAACCGGCTAAAACTTGTGCTACCTTCTATTATATCCCCGGAGCAAAGTGCTTTTATCCCGGGTCGTCTTATAACGGATAATGTTTTGGTAGCTTTTGAAACACTCCATACTATGGATTCACGGTTGAAGGGAAAGGAGGGCTTTATGGCTTTGAAGTTGGATATGAGTAAGGCGTATGACCGCCTTGAATGGGATTTTTTGGAAGCCACGATGAGGAAGCTTGGTTTCGCCAATAGATGGATTCATCTTCTAATGTCTTGTGTTCGTACTGTCTCTTATTCAGTACTTATCAATGGCCAACCTCACGGTAATATTGTGCCTACTCGTGGTATCCGACAAGGTGATCCTCTATCCCCCTATTTTTTTTATCATATGTGCGGAGGCTATGAGCTCAATGTTACAACGTTCCGCACAGTTAGGGGATATTACGGGCGTGTCCTCATCTCATAGAGGGCCTATTATCCATCACTTGCTATTTGCAGATGATAGTCTATTATTTTGTCGAGCAAATCTAAGGGAGTGGAGGTCTATTCAAGCACTTTTAGATAGTTATGAGATTGCCTCGGGGCAGCAACTTAACCGTGGTAAGACCTCAGTTTTTTTCAGTCGCAACACTAAGGGGGATGCTCGAGAGTCTATTCTTCAAGCAATGGGTGTTAGTTCAACTAATTCTTATGAAAACTATCTTGGTCTACCGGCTTTAATTGGACGGTCGAGAATTTCAACGTTCAATGGTATTAAAGGAAGAATATGGCAACGTATAAATGGGTGGAAGGAAAAGTTCTTATCACATGCCGGAAAGGAAATCCTTATTAAGGCTGTCCTCCAAGCGATTCCCACCTACACTATGAGTGTTTTTCGGCTTCCTAAGACTCTTTGTCGCGAAATTAATTCTATGCTGGCAAAGTTCTGGTGGGGGCATAAGGAGAATGATCATAAAATTTCGTGGATGGCTTGGAAAGGTTTAGGAAGGAAGAAACACTCGGGTGGTTTGGGGTACCGAGATTTGGACAATTTTAATGTATCTTTGCTTGCAAAACAAGGTTGGAGGTTTACTAAGTTTCCTGGAACTTTAGTAGCAAGGGTTATGAAAGCAAAGTACTATCCAAATGGCGATTTCCAGGGGTCTTCTCTTGGTGCTCGGCCATCATTCGCATGGCGCAGTATTTGGAATTCGAAACCTGTGTTACAAGAAGGTTTAATTTGGCGCATTGGGGATGGATCACAGGTGAAAATCTGGGGGGATCGGTGGCTCCCATCTACTCAATCTCATACAATCCAACTTCCAGCAAATGTTTTACAACCGGATGCAAAGGTGTGTGAATTAATTAGTATGGAGTCAAAATGGTGGAATATACCTTTATTGGAACGGATCTTCCCTGTGGAATTAGTGGAGACCATTTGCAACATTCCCATTTGTCCCCATTTGATGCATGATCGGCTGGTTTGGGCAGGCACCACAACAGGTCACTTTTCAGTACGTAGTGCCTACCATCTTGAATGTGAGAGGAGGACAAGGTTTCAAGGGAGTTGTTCAAATGCTTCAACTATTAACCCATTTTGGCAATTCATTTGGAGCTTGAGTATCCCTCGGTCGGTACAGTTGTTTATTTGGCGTGCTTGTAATGAGATTCTACCAACTAAAGAGAAGCTTTGTCATCGGCGAGTGGTGGAAGATCCTATTTGCCCAATGTGTGGTAGGGAGGCAGAGTCGTGTTTTCATGCACTTTGGAGGTGTCCAGCTGCTCAAACGATTTGGGCTGAATGTCCCACCCCTATAAGTAAGTCCTCATCCTCTGCTAATGATGTCTTATCTTTGATGGGTGCTTTATTTCAACGATTGGCTAAAGAGGAGATGGAGCTAGTTGTAATGGTTGCTCAGAGGATCTGGTATCGCCGGAACAAGTTTGTGTTTGAGGGTTTGTTGACTCCTCCAACGTGTTCGATTAAATGTGCAAAAGAGTCTTTGGATGAGTACCGCAGCACGAATAGTATGATTGTGGCCTCTCTGTCTAGGCCTCGGGTTCCAATATTAACACGATGGTCCAAGCCTCCTGTGGGTTTTGTCAAAATAAATTGGGATGCAGCAGTTGATCGTTCGAAGAAAATGGTAGGATTGGGGATTATTGCCCGTGATTCTAGCGGAATTGTTGTAGCTTCAAGGTGTTCTTTTCACCCGTATGTATCTGATTCCACTATGGCAGAGGCCATGGGCGCTCGACAGGGAGCTGAGTTCGGAAGATTTCTGTGTCTTCAATCAGTGTTATTGGAAGGGGATTCTCTGGAGGTGGTTCTTGCTCTTCAACATGAAAATGTGGTTGATGGATATTATAGCAATCTGGTTCTGGAGACCAAAGCTATTCTTCAAGATTTTATGTCGGCTACTGTTCATCATGTGGGTCGTATGGGAAATCAAGCTGCCCATTCTCTTGCACAGCATGCTGTCTCTAATGCTTTCAACCATGTTTGGTTTTCATCTGTTCCTTTATGTCTTTCTAATATTGTATCTGATGATTTATTGTTATCTGATCATATATGAAATGAAATTTCTTATCAAAAAAAAAAAAAAAAACTAAAGATCTAAAAAACTAAGCTCCTCCTCCTCCTCCTAAGCTACTGACTTTTAGCTACTTAAAAGGGGCAATGATTGTTGGGGACGAAAAATCGTCTCCCAACAGGCTTTTTTTTGTTAAAAAAATTAAATTTAATTAAAAATTGTCCTTTGATGTGATATTAAAGGACAGTTTTTGATTAAATTTGATTTTTTTAACAAAAAGAGCCGGCAAGTGGACGGTTTCCGTCTCCTGCATACCAGCTCTCACTTAAAAGAGAAGAAAAATGCCTTATTAGAGCCCTTCTACACATCCTTCACTCATCCCCTTTATCACTCTTTTATAATAAAAAAATTAATTTTTATTAAAAAGTTGTCTCTGATTTCACATCAAAGACAACTTTTTAATAAAAATTAATTTTTTAAATAAAAGAGGGTGATGAAGAAGGATAAGTGGAAGATGTTTAGCATTTTCTTTTTATAGGGGAATTGATCGACATGCATTTATAATAAATAAATGTTTTTTTTATCAAAAAGTAATTCTGACGTGACATCAGAATTGCTTTTTGAGAAAAAAAAAAAACTATTTTAATTAAGGGGGAGGGGGAGGGGGACGGGTAACCCGTCACCATCAGCCCTCATTTTATAGACCCGGAGGTTTCTTCCAGGAGAGGAAAAACACCTCCATCATGATTTCGTGCCGCCCTCTTGTTGAATTACAGCCACAAAAAAAAAATGTAATGATGACAAGATGTCGTCATCCTTCAATTTCCAATGTACAGCACTTTGCAAAAGTGGGACGCATCTCTCTCGGTGCAAAGTGCAAGTGGGCCAGTGGGCTGATATCAAAGGGAGGGAAAAATCGGTGCCCACGTCATCTAAACTTCCAGCCGCACAAGTTAATTTTTCTAGCAGACTTGATGGCGCTGGCTCAGTTTGGGACCGACTTCTTTTTCAGTTCGGATCCGGATCCGGTTGATCGCTAAAGAGATCCAAGGCCAAAAACCAGCCACGTGGCTCAAGAAAAAAAATCAAAATTAAACCATCCAGCCTGTCGTCTATCACCCAAAATAAACTGAAAAATCCTGTTCTCTCTTCAGACCGCCATTTCCCTGAAACCCATCTTCCTCGTCTCTCTGCAGCAGACCCACGAACACAAAGTAGGAAAAAAACTCAACAGGGAGATGTAAAAGAGAGACAGGCTGGTTTTTTTCTTAAAAGCCCTATCCAAACCCCTTTAATTAGAGCATTTTTACCTGATGGAAGTTGATAACTTACATAAATCAGTTTTCTTTTCCTCATGGGAGATACAAAAAATTTGTTTCTCCCCATGGTAAAAGCCTCATCGGTGCGTGGATCCAAGAAATGATTGTTAATTATACCATGATAATCGGGATAAAGACCAGTAACGATGGAATAATGGTTAGGAAAAGTCAAGGTCGGGAAACCAAATTGGAAGTTTTGAAGTCAATTGGCCGATATTCGGCCTCGAAGTCTTAAACTGGTACCCAAATCGGAACCCACCTGAGGAAACCAGCAAAACCACAGTGCCGTGGATGGTGGGTCTGTTGGTGAAGAAGAAGAAGATGAAGAGTCGGTGTTGAAAGAGAGCAGTGCCTTGGATGGGTTCGATAGGTCTTCTTCTTGGGTTGGTACTGGTACTGGTGTAGGCTTTGTTGGAGAATCAGAACCCATGTTCCAAAAATTGGAGTTTGTTTGGCAAATTGGTTTTTGTTTTTATTTTTTAGGACTGTTTTCAAGAACAAAATCAGAAAACCGTTTTTTGTTGGTCTTTCATTAAAAAAGCGTTTGGCAAATTGTTTTCAGAAACAGTTCTTGAAAATAGAAAACAATGATTAAGGCGTTTGGACAATTATTTTCAAAACAGTTTTCACTTTTGAAGAAAAAATAAAAATAAAAAATATTTAAAAATTTTACCTATTTTTTGTTTTCAATGTTTTATTTTTTCACCTTCTCAGCCATTTCAAGTTTAAGAGATCAAAACCATTCTCAACATCATAGCATCAATTCCTAAGAAAAAAAAAACATTAGTAGCATCAAGTTATCGAGGGATGTCCTTCCCTTCTTTCCACTAAGATTTAATGAACATGAGAAAGTGACAAGAGAGATAAACGAGAGAGGAGGGAGAGTGGAGAGTGCTCCAGTTGGAACCACCCCCACTGCTACCACTTCATCAACTACCACATGCCCTTAGAACAGGACAACCTCAACCTTCTCAGCATAGACCTTCAAAGAATCAAAATCATATCAAAAATAGTGAGCGAAAATGTGAATTCCGCATAAACTCTAACGAGCTCATCCCAAACAACAAACGCCGAGTAATTGTTTCTACAGAGATCGACCAATTCGTTCCAATAGCACGTCCGAGAGCTTGAAGGAAAGGTCGCCGAGGGCATCTAACCGTCGGAGGACGGCGTGGCGAGAGATCCAATCAACTAGTTCGGGTCGGGTCAGCTGCTATTCGTCCTGGCGTTTCCAGTGGAGGGGACGAGACACATGGAGTGATCTGTCTGAGTGGAGATGACAGAGCAGGAAAGGAGTGGAGGTCGAAAAGTACCTGAGCATCAGAGGCAACGACGGTGGAATGGTTTCGCAAAGAGAGTTGTTGTTGTTGTTGAATCCGTATCATCGTAGCTTCAAAATTCTCGGACAACCGTTTGCATTTTGGGGGGCTTTTCAGATTTTAGGAATGTGTGAACAAGTGAAACAGTACTGGTCTCTGAGCTCGAGGTTGGGCTTTCAGAGATAGGCGACTGGGCGTGGGAGTGAAGGAGAACTGGAGAAGAATGATGAAAAATACCTTTGAAGTTTCGAACCCACGATCTGAGATTGTATTATTTACTGTGCACTTAAGTTGGTTGTTGTGTTCCCCGTGTTTTCTTAAGAAAACAGAAAACCGTTTTTGAAAACATCTTAAAGATGTTTCCATATTTTGTGTTTTTCCTGGTTTTTGTTTTCACTTGTTTTTGTTTTCAAAACATTTACCCAAACGGCCTAATCGCATTTGAAACATGTTTCGTTGTTTTGAAAACAGAAAACCTGTTTCCGAAACAGCAACCAAACAGGCTCTTGGTCTTTCTCTTCCAACTCTTTTTGGATTGCGTGTTCTGTAATCGGGTTTGTACAGAGCGAGAGAGAGAGAGAGAGAGAGAGAGAGAGAGAGAGAGATTGGAGTGAGTCAGTGAGATGCAAGGGTTTGGTTTGGCTTTGTTTGATTTTTTTTTTCTTGAGCCACGTGGCCGGTTTTTGGCCTTGGTCCAAGCCATCAATCGGCTCCTCTCCGGTTCTAATGAGCTGGGAAGGATCCGGATTCTTTCAGTTCAATCTTCGGTTTCCTTGATGCTTTTTTAGGCCAACTTTAATAATTTTGCTTTGTATTTTTCATTAGGACCTAAAAATAAAATAAACACTTAAACAAGATAAAATATTATATTACAATGAGGCTAAGAGTTTAGCAATAACAAATTAAAAAGCTTGAATGTGCAATATTCAAGACCTATCAGTACACTTAATTAAACAATGACATGAACACCACAGCTTGCAAATCTTGCACCTGTCAAACACAGCCTGTCAAGTGCAGGGATCACTCTTTTCTAGATTCATCTTTTTTCTTCCATTCATACGAACGAGTTAATGATCCGTTTGGATGTTGAATCCGAATATTATTCGAATTCAATGTGCGAATTACGAGGTTTAACTTTGTGAGGTAAAATTTGAAAAATTTGAATAAAATATGATTTTTTTTTTTGAAAAAAGTAAAATATCATTCTGTATATTATTCGAACCAAAGATTACTTTCATTTTCTTAGGTGCCAAACTAGAAGCTGTCCTGGCCAAAGAGCCAGATTCATTTTGTCATGAGGGATTCGACTCTCATTACGTGCGATGTAACAAAATTCTTTATTGTTAAATTACGAGTTGTCCTAAAAAGTTTAAGTTAATAAAAAAATGATAAATTTAATCATTTAATTAATATTCTAATATTTAAAAATACAAAGCCCTTTCTCCTGGTTCGAGGTGTGAGAGTAAAACAATTTTTTACTAAAGGACTTGTGTTTGTATTAGAGGATGAGAGAAAGAAAGCTTCATGTTGGTTTATGAGAATGGAAATGAGTTTGCTGGTGGACTAGCCAATGAGCTTTTATAGAGATATAAGTACACAGGTTTGATTTCAAATGCATCTTAGGTCCTGTTTGTTTGGTGTAAAATGATTTTTGTTGGAAAATATGTTTAGTTGAATAATTTTCTGACATTTGGCTCGTAAGAAAAATCAATAAATATTTCTTATTTTTTCATTCAACCATATTAACATATATCATTTTATTCGCAACATAAAAATATTAATATAAAACAACTGGAAAAAATAATTAAACCTAAAAAATGTTTAATTAAAATATACACATATTAACTAGCAATGATAATATATTTTCATATAATTTGAGGAGTTATATAAGAAAAGAATGAGAGAATAGAAGGCTTTCGGGAGTAAGATTGAGATCCAATGTAATTGTATGTCCATATCATTTGCAATTTAGGCAGGTAACGATGAGATGACCCATGTGGGGACCGACTTGCCCAGGTAGGTATTCGGGTAGCCCGAGACCTATTCGGACATGTAAGGCTACAAGGGATCTTCTCACAATTGCCTGCCCAGGGGTGTGGAAGAGTGGCGGAAAATGGCTTACGCAGATGAGAAGCATAAACCATTTTATGCCTTGTGAATGTTATTTTCCTTGTTCAATTAAAAACATTTTAAGGTTAACCAATATTTTACCCCGCGCCAAACACTAAAAAATAAATAAAACCTTTTCTAGAAAACATTTTATGTTAAAATAAACAAAACCTTAAATTGATCCCACTGACATTGTGTAATTGTTGAGTCGTATGATAGCGGATACTATAGCATCAAGTATTGCTACATTTTTTGTTTTTATTTTTAAGGTTGAACTTGGAGAGGCTTTTCATGACATGTCTCAAACGATATCCTAAAAAACAAAAAAGGAGAAAGAAAAAGAAAAAGAAAAAGAAAAAGAAAAAGACTTTTTAAAGTGAAATCTGCATGTGGACCTCTCCTATCATTGTCGAAGCCTTTAAACACTCACTCACGTGGGGTTGCCAAGCCATGGATATTGACAACTTTGGCATGTATATGCGGAAGTGGGCTAGCAAGGATCTATATTAAGTGTAATGAACTGTCTATATTGCATGCAATAAGAGCAGCTCATATGAGAGGTGGGCTCCAGCCTATTCAAGTATCTGCTCTGGCTGCTCGGTACCCGTCCTCTCACATTTGAAGAACTCTTACATTCAAATGGAATAGACATATATCAAGAATACAAGTAGTTGTTTCATGGTCAAATAAGAGTATGACATTGTCTACATCCCATTATGAAGGAAATCGTTTGATAAGAGTGACAACTCAGTTGATGATTATTTGGTTTTGCGTTTCGACTCGGGGGCTTGTTTATAATCTTCGTGAGCTCCACTTCCTCCTACAAAACATTGTTTATAATCTTGGTCAAGATTTTAACATTGTACACTACATGTAAAAAAAACAAAGCCCAACAAAACTTCAAAGCCCAACAAAACTTTAGCATAGTTAAGCAAAACCAGTTCAAGAATTATTAGGCATTCATAATTAATCAGGAATTTAACTAATTAATCGGAATGTTGAACCAGATTTTTGGACGGCCGGACCGGTGACGGGACTCTTGCAAATCAAAGAAAATAGTTACCGAAAGTCCGCTGGTCCTGGGAACACCGAAGACACTCCGATGCTTAAGTCAATAAAAGTTCTGTAAGAAAACCGAATAGAGAACGTGGGTGAGGAGATAATGTGTATCATCTCTACCTAGGAGAAAATGATTGGTGGGGGACAGTTTGTCGTCCCCCACCCGTCATTTTTTATTAAAATAATTTTTTTTAATAAAAAATAACGGATAGAGGACGGTAAACCGTCCCGTTCCCTGTAAATCACTTCTCCTACCTAGGGGTGTACCCCATTTTAGTGAAGAGCTTTTTGGCTTTGGAAGTAGACGGTCACACAACATATTAACATCATAACAACAATCACAAATTTTGCTTTCAGGTTACCTATGTAGAATGAATGGTGTGATGAGAAGTTTAATTCTTCTTGATGCTAGTTGAATACATAGGGATGCATTAATACTTTCATGGAGTGAAGAAAAAAAAAAGAAGTGTTTTCAATAAAAAAAAATTGGAAGTAATCTATCAAGATCCGATCATTCATAATGGATGTGGATTAACTTTATATATTGGGGATGGGGAAGGATCAATTAATTAATACAATTTAATAATTACTATTATTGTGAAAAAGATTTTTGAAACTTTGAAAAGTGGAATGTGTGCTTCTTTTTTTTTTTCAACATGTATGTCTCAAACTGCATATTAGAAGGTTTTTCTTTCAACTTCTGCGATTCAAAAAGTGATTTTTGGATGGGGGCCTAAGTGAAAATTGAATATTTGATGAATTATCCCTAAAAGTAATTTTTGACCATTTATGTGACAAATTATTTTTACCTTCTTTACTAAGTGCATCCAGCTGGGCCAGCTCGTCTATTCCAATCTTGTCCATATGAACACTCAATCCCATCCGTCCAGCATGGTTAAGACTTTTAAGTACACCAAAGAAAACATAAATGCCTTTTTTTTTTCTTTTCTTTTTTTTCTTTTCTTTTTTACTGAACGTCCCAGAATTTTATATATATAAGTAATCAAAATTCATTAAAAAGAGAAAGGGTGTAATATATATATAAGAAATACCTAATCAGAATCTCAGAAAAGTTAAAAGGATAAAATGGAAGAACTTGTGTTGAATAGCTAGCTTATTTGGAAATAAAAAGAGCAAAGGCTCGATGCAATGTCTTTGTTTTTTCGGTGGAAGAAACGGAGAGACAAAGTAGGTTTTGGTTTGACCGATAGTGTTGTAGGTAAAGTTTACAAATTTTGACACGAACCCAACATAAAACTAACAAGTTATGCTTAAAAAACCTAACCTATTTAATTAAATATGCTAAGTTAATATTAACTTATATAATCTTATATTCATACTTTGATACAACCCAAACCTGACACCTAATTGTAGGCATAGGTGCCATAGCGGTTGCAACTTGCAATTGTAATAGGAAATCTTTATGTTTTCTATTTTTATTTCTGGTTTTAACTCATTAAAGAAAATATCAAAAGTTCTTTATCATACGTTTTTAAAAACTATCTTCAGATAATTATTCATGAAAACATTATGCTTTTAAATAAAAACACAACAAATCAGTAAAAATGCACTCTTTTTTCTTTTGTCAGACGACTACAAATGCAAGAGTTCAGAGTCTGGGTTCATTTCCAAGGTTGTTTACTCTTTCAAAAACATAAAGGCATTAACAGACATCTGCATACATAAATATTCAGCCTATAACCCTAATTATGTCTCATCTTCTAAAAGTGTCAAGAAGTTCAAGATACAGTTCATTTTCACGCAGTTAATGTCCATGCCCAAAACCCTCAAATTGAAGGCCTCTATGTACACATTTAACTATTGAGCTTTAAGGTTTTTATAAGCATATATCCATTGATATAACCAAAAAAATAATAAGCGAAAGAGTTAAAAGAAACATATACATTTTACACATGACGGCAATAGGCATGGCCATCCATTTAACGAGGGAAGGGTGCATGTTAGCATAACCTGCATTTTTTGCAGGCAGATTCAAACAGAAGAATATTTCAACAGATGGCTACAGATACACTAGCCATTTTCTACAGAATTCCACTGCTAAACATCCCAAAAATGTTAATAGAGACAGAATATCAGTTCCTACAAATAATAACATCCATAGGCACTACAAATGCAGTCTATCGCCCGAAAAACGGAAGAGTTGTGTAACAAAACCTTTTCCTATACAATTACTAATCTTCACCTGGTAGAAGCAGGTTTTTTAAATGTTGCGGTAGTTTTACAATTCCAGAGGTCAGGACCTCCAGAACTTTGGGCCCATCAAATCACGATCTGCAGTCGAACCTTGGCTGGCAAGTTTCTGAATGCGTGAAGAAAATTCCCCTGCCTGATAACATCGAGGGCGGTGAATGGTCTGGCGATGAATTCAAGTTGTATAAACATAATCCATAGAGAGAGTAATGATAAATTCATGTGAAAAATGGATGTATCCACGACATTTTATCTTTGTATTTTTTGTTCTTTATTATTATTTGTTTTTCCATTGGGCACTGAGGGAATGACAATGCCTTGGACCATTGGCATAGTAGCGTTTACAAAATGTTTGCAGTGTCTCAATTTTATGTGAAAAGTACAATTAAAGCAGGACTCCTAGCACAAGGACTTGCCAGAGTACTGCTAGAATGCCTTGGAAAGATGTATATGCTCCGTTTGTTAATGCTTTTTAGATGGTGCTTTTTGTTTTTTGTTTGAAAAAGTGTTATGATTTGACATAAAGGTGAAAGTAATTTTGAATGTTTTGTGTTTTAGAGTGTTTTTTAATGTTTTTGTTTTGAAAAGAGAAAACAAAAGGGAGAAGGAAAAAGTTTTATCAAACAAATGTTTTCCATTTTACGAGCAAACAGTAAACAAGAAGTTAAACGATGTACACTAAAATATTAGTAATCTTTTTCTTTTCAGAAAAGTAGGGCAGGGTTTATTCGAAAATTGAGTTTATGAAACCATTAGTAAACCTCAATGGTCACAGTATTCCAAACAAGTACATGCGAATCACTGAATTACACAAACGCGCGCGCACACACAATAAGAGCTAATCTACATGTCATGAAATTTTCTAACAAGCATCGAGTTCTGTCTACAACTGATCTCCCTTTTTTTATTCCTGCTAAGACTTGAATTCTAAGACCAACAAACCCCACCTCATCCCTCACAACTTGAGCTTAAAGCTCAAAGCTGTCCACAATGAAGAAAATCTTAGCAAGTTTATTATATTTCTACACGTACTAATTACTTATAGAACTAGCAAGTGCAGCTATTGACATGACCAATAAGCTATAGCTCAAATGATGTTTCCTTTCCTTATAAGAACAAAGTGGATGTGAAGTAGTGGATTGAGTGCGAAACTTATCAACAAAAAAGAGTGCATATTCCATAGATAATGAAATGAAAAAAAGGTAATGCAAAAGAAGATACTAACCTTCTCATCAATCCACATCAAAGAACTTAGTTGATTGTTTAAAATCCTGACTACTACATCTAGTGGTGCCATCCCATCAATTGCATCAAGTTCTCCTCCCTAAAGGAAACAAGAAGGTAGGTTTCAACTGTTGGCATCTGTTGGAAAAAACCTAGTTAGGAGTGGAAACATTGAATTAGAGCGTTTACCTGGTTGGCATTTAGGGTCTGAATAATTGATTTGATCTGTTCTGTCATCTGCTCTAATTCCCTCTCTATAAATTCAGACTGCTCATACCTGTATCCAGCACCCGGGAAAAAAAAAAGAACAAAGGTGACATCAATATAAATCCAGAAATTTTTCCTTCAAAAAATATGTAGCTTCTGCAAAGATATAATGGCAACCTGAATCAACCCACTTTTAAACCGGGCATACAACTGAGCTATATGCGGCAGTGGTATAGCCCAGTCATGTACTTGGGTCCATCAGATCAACTCAAACCAAATCAAAGAACTGAGTACTCACATTGCATCTCTTGTGGAAGCAGCTTCATCATCAAGAAGCAATCCACGCTCATCCTTATAAATACGCTCAGCTTCTTCTTCCATACTTTGCAAAGCCATATCAACCTTAAAAAAGACGAGAATTATATTCGTTTATAAATGTTCATGATTTTCTTATCCTTTTTGCCCCTACTAGTTAAGTGGCTTTTTTTGTATACTTTTTGTGAACATGGGGTTACTTTCGCTTTTAATAATATCTTGATTCTTTATAAAAAATAAAAAATAAAATATAAAATAATAAAAAGATTTATAATATATATATTCTTCAGGCCTCAAAAAAAAAATTAAACACAAACATTTATACAAGAGATTTTGTTTTTTTATTATGGCCAAAGAAAGGATTTACACATTCCTGAGAATCCCCACAATAATAACTTATGGACAATGTTCTTACTAGTACATTTTGGTAACTAGACCAACATAGACAAAACACTTTACTAAAATACCTCTTGTTGATGAGTCTCAATTAACTCCAGTTGCTGCTCCAAGTTAGTTTGGGTCTCAACTACTTTTGCCACTTCAATCTAAATTACAGATTATTTGCAAAACAAAACGAGTAGCCGTCAATGATGTAAATTAAACCATTTGCTATTCATAAAACACTATCACACAATGAAAATGTGAAGATAACACCACAATTTTTCCTTTTTCTTTTTGAGAGGGGGGGAAAGAGAATAATCAATCTTTTATGACATATACTATGCCTTGTGACAAGTCATTTTCTTGCCAATGTAAGGCAGCATCAGAACTCGTGTTTCAATATCAACAAGGCATATGATACACTATCCCAGTAAACTTGTCAACCCTTTGAAATTGAGGGCAAATAACTTCCCAAGAAAATCTCATAAATGGTCTTCCAACATAAAATAGAATTGTTATCAGGGTTACGTGAAAAGAAAGAGGAGGCACGTTATATTGTCTTACGTAGCCTACCTCACACATATTATTATATAGGCTTTGGAAAATATTACAATGACCACAATACCCTCAAACCCTAATATATTATTATTCTAACACTCCCCCTCAAGCTGGAGCATATATATCATATAAACCCAGCTTGTTACAAATACACTCTAACTGGTTCCGACACAAAGCTTTTGTAAACACATCAGCTAACTGGTCTCCAGACTTCACGTATGCTGTAGATATATTTCCATCGAGTATCTTGTCTCTGATGAAATGACAATCAACCTCAATATGCTTAGTCCTTTCATGAAAAACTGGGTTAGATGCAATATGTAAAGCAGCCTGATTATCACAAAATAACGGAATAGGAGTAGGAGCTGAGAACCCAATCTCTTGAAGGAAATGTTGTAACCAGGTCAATTCAGTAGCAGTATGAGCCATTGCCCTGTACTCTGCTTCAGCACTAGATCGTGCCACTACTGTTTGTTTCTTACTCTTCCAAGTGACAAGATTACCACCAAAGAATGTGCAATAACCTGTAGTAGACCGTCTATCTGAAGGAGAACCTGCCCAATCTGCATCAGTAAAACCTTCGACTCTAAGATGTCCATTTGGTCTATATAGTATTCCTAGACCAGGGGCTCTCTTCAAATACCGAAGAATGCGAGTAACAGCTTTCCAATGTGAAACCCGAGGAGCCTCCAAGAACTGACTAACAACACTAACTGCATATGAGATATCTGGCCTGGTGATAGTAAGATAGTTCAACTTCCCAACTAGACGGCGGTACCTGCCAGGATCTTCAAATAATTCACCTTCATCCTTCAATAATTTCTTATTTGGATCCATCGGAACATCAACTGGTCGAGAACCCAAGAGACCTGTCTCTTCTAATAAATCAAGTGCATACTTTCTCTGAGATAAGTTGATACCTGTTCGAGATCTTGCAACTTCAATACCTAGGAAATATCGAAGTTTGCCCAAATCCTTTGTATGAAACTGCTGCTGTAGAAACTGTTTTAAACGAGCAATGCCTTCTGAATCATCTCCAGTAATAACAATATCATCTACATATACCACAAGAAATATATAGCCTGCACTAGTGTGTAAGTGAAATACTGAATGATCCGTCTGACATCTCTGAAGACCAAACTTCAATACTGCTTTAGAGAATTTTCCAAACCATGCCCTCGGTGATTGCTTGAGACCATACAATGCCTTTTTCAACTTACAGACACGGCCTTGAGACTCCCCCTGAGCAACAAACCCAGGTGGTTGCTCCATATAAACCTCCTCATGCAAATCCCCATGCAAAAAGGCATTTTTGACATCCAATTGAAACAAGGGCCAATCCAGAGTAGCAGCCAAAGAAATAAGAACACGAACATAAGAAATTTTGGCAACGGGTGAGAAAGTTTCATCATAATCAATACCATACGTTTGTGTATAGCCTTTAGCAACCAGCCGAACTTTCAATCGGTCAACAGAACCATCAGGATTAAACTTAACTGTGAAGACCCATTTGCAACCAACAGTCTTCTTATGAGGTGGTAAAGGAACAAGCTCCCACGTCCCATTTTGATGCAAGGCGCTCATTTCCAATTCCATAGCTTGCCTCCAACCGGAGTGAGATAAAGCATCATGCATTGTCTGTGGAACGGAAATACTAGAAAGGTGGGAAATAAAACAAGATAGTGAAGGAGATAAAGAACTAGCGGAGACAAACTGACTGATAGGATGGTGAGTAGTGCAAGAACGTGTACCTTTCCGTAGGGCAATGGGCAAGGAGTCTGATGCAGGTGGAAACACTGGATCTGAAGACGGTGAGGATGATGGTGGAGGAGCAGGAGCTGATGGGCGCGGTCGACGCGTATAAACCTGGAGTGGGGCAGGCGAGCGTGGTGGCGACAAGACTGGAGGAGCAGAGGCAGGCGTAGAGAGAAATGGAACAGGCAGCGGAATGGACGCAACATCAGGTGCGAGAGAAGAGTCACCCAAAGAAGTTGTAGCAGGAAAATGGGGGAGAGACTCAACAAATGTGACATCGGCGCTAGTGAAGTAGCGTCGAAGAACAGGACTATAGCAACGATATCCTTTCTGAGTGGAGGAATATCCAAGAAATACACATTTAGTAGCACGAGGGTCAAGTTTATCAAAACCGGGACCTAAATTATGGACATAGCAAACACACCCAAAGACCTTAAGTGGCAAGGAGAACGGGGAGGAAGAAGGATATAAAAGGGAATGAGGAGAGACACCATCTAAGACCGAGGAGGGCATCCTATTAATGAGATAACAAGCAGTGAGAACAGCATCACTCCAAAATTGTTTGGGAACATGCATATGAGACAAGAGACAACGTGTAACATCCAATAAATGACGATTCTTGCGTTCGGCCACACCATTTTGTTGTGGAGTGTGAGCACAAGAGGTTTGATGGATAATGCCTTTATCAGACAAATAAGAGGTAAAAGGACCAGATGTGTATTCTTTGGCATTATCCGAACGCAAGAGACGGATTTTCTGAGCAAATTGAGTTTTAACCATATTGCGGAAAATTTGAAAAATAGAGAAAAGCTCAGTACGATTTTTCATTAAAAATAACCATGTCATACGGGAAAAATCATCCACAAAAGTCACAAAATAATGGAATTTATTGGACGCGATATTAATGGGACCCCATACATCAGAATGAACCAACTCAAAAGGACTCGAAACCCTACGGACAACTCTAGACGGAAAAGAAACACGACGATGCTTACTAAGCTGACAAGCGTCACAAGACACAGACAACTCAGAACGAAGACTTGGGACTTGATGCTTCAAAGTAGGAAGAGACGGATGACCAAGACGACAATGCCATTGAAGAGCGGAGGCCAAGGACTGCAAAGCGCGAGAGGCGGGTTTAGGTGCGAGGTCCAGATAATATAAGCCACCAACTTCATGCCCCATACCAATCATCCTCTTCGTCTTGAGATCCTGAAAAATGCACAAAGAGGGGTAAAAACTAACTGAACAATGAAGGGCTTTGGTAATTTTACTAATGGATAACAAATTAAAGGGAAAACCGGGAACATGTAGAACAGACAACAACTCAATGTCAGGACTCAAATGGGTAGTGCCTGAGCCGGCCACTTGGGAGAGGGAACCATTAGCAAGAGTGACACTTTGAGGTGTAACAACAGAATGATAATCAGAAAGGGAAGTGGACGAACCAGTCATGTGTTCATTGGCGCCAGAATCGATAACCCATGGGTTGCTAGTGTAGGATAAAAGACAGTGAGATGTAATACCTGACTGAGCAAGAGTAGCAGTGGAAGAGGAAGAAGCTTGCTTATGGGCCAAGAACTGAGCATACTCATCTCTCGGAATGGAGATGACATCACACTCCAAATTGAGGCTGGACAGAGCAGGGGGTCCAGTAGTAGTAGTAGTAGTCATGCTGAGTCGAAACTACCACAAAGTGTACCAAGAAGAAGAAGAAAGCCCAAAAACACAACACAAGCAATAAAGTGTGTAAAATGGACAAAAAAGGGCACAAATAAACCTGGACCGAGGCTGAAATGAGCCGAACTGAGCCAAAAGGGGCCTGAACCGGCTTAAACCAAGCTGAACCGGTCTAAAATGAGATGAACCGGTAGGCCACTCCAGAAATTCACGACACCCACGAGAAGAACACGCAAAATAGAAATTCTCACAGGAATTCACGAAAAACTGAACAGCAAATCTTCACACCACGCACAGAATCGCTCCGACGAACAAAATCTCTGAACATAACCGAACAGGATCTCTGATAGCACCGGGATCCCTCAAGAAGAGCACTAGACTTTAAATCGCCGAACAGATCTGTGAAGAACCTGCTCTTCTTATCGAGGTCGTGTGAGTACTCGCAAGTCACACCACACACAGAACAAGGTTGCACAAAAAAAAAAAACCACTGCACCCACGACGCCGATCCACACACGGCTAGAGCAATGGAACCACCGAACCACTGGAAAAGGGCACAGACCCACCAGAGAAAGCCGACAGCCCAAGACCACTAGACCAAACAAATCTACCCAGGATAATCAGAAACGACCGACGCCGTTTAGAACCCACCGGAAGTGTCGACCACCAAAATAGTCTACCCAGAAACCCAGACTCAGCCGACAGCCACCAAACCAGAGACAGCCGAGAACTACAAGAGCAGAGAACCACCGGGAGAGCTACACCACCACTAAACGCGGCTCCGGCAACCGCAGACGACGTCAACCTCCACAGACTGCACCGACGCCACCACTAAGCACAGCTCCGGCCACCGCAACCAACACCGACGACAACCAACGGAGCAAACCAACAGAGCAAACCAACGGAGCAAACCATGACGGCGAGATCACGCCACTAATAACCGTGATTGCGCCGCCGCCGCTTGCCAGACACGGGCATGAAGCCCAGTGCCTTAGATTCCTTCGAGATGCAGCACAATCAGGTCTTTGGTTCTGTCGTGAATGACGACAAACAAGGGAAAAGAACAAAAAAAAAAAATTTAAGGAATAGGGTATAGTATGAAGAACGGAATTAAACCCTAGGATTAAACCTTAGGCTCTGATACCATGTTATCAGAGTTACGTGAAAAGAAAGAGGAGGCACGTTATATTGTCTTACGTAGCCTACCTCACACATATTATTATATAGGCTTTGGAAAATATTACAATGACCACAATACCCTCAAACCCTAATATATTATTATTCTAACAAGAATAAATGGCTTTGTGAAGTTCATATATTTCACATTAATCTACAGTATACACTATTCTTTTGATAAAGGAAAATCAATTACCTCGATCCTAAGAAGAACATCACGATTCTGCAAAATTCTCCGGTCCCACTCAGCTATTGCATTAGCCTGCTTTCGGAACTTTCCAGTACGCTCTTGTAGTTCGGCATTCCACTCCTTGATGATCTTCAAATAAAACAAAAAATTAAAAATTAAAAATAAAAAAAAATACACCCTTACATGGAATAGGAGCGAGAACAGGAAAAAAAATTAGAAATAAGTCTACTTATCAAAAATAAATAAAAATTAGAAATAAGTCTGACGAAAATGGTGTCCTAGGTTTGCTGAAAGAGATCTCTCACCTTTCTGCTTACAAAATAAAAGTTGATTTTGATAAAAGCTATGTGTAAGCCAATGTTATGGACAGAAGGAAGCAACTATTTAACCAAGTTTTAAATTCATTTGTATTACAGATTAATCTTCCTTTTCCTTTTTCTTTTCCACATCTAGATTATCTCTTTAACAAACCAGTTTCCTTATTCCCTCAGTTCAAAGACAAAAAGCAACAAAGGATTAAAGGAAAAAAAAAAAAAAAAAAGTAGAAGAAAAGGTAGTTTATAGTTAAGTGTCCCACTTTTCTCTCGCAAGGTTACTGCCCACCAAGACTATATCTCTAGAAGTACCATTGTCCAAGATTCGTCTTTTCATAGAAAGCAAAACTACTGCAACTGGTATTTCATCTAAAATATCGCAATATATAAACGACAAGACGTGAAAACAAATTTATGAAATGAAGACATGAAATACCTCTTCAACAGTCTTCCCTGTGATCTCAGACGGTAATTTTGGTGCAGTAGATACTGTAGTGCTGACACTTGAAGTTGTCCAACGGGACAAACAGAGCAGAAGAGGATAAGCAGCAAACTCATATTTCTTGGAAAACCTTAATATATAATCAACTACTATCATCTATTCTCTCAATGGTACATAGATTTGAGAGACTTTGAAAAGAAAATATATTGCCCTCTGATATATATATATATATATATATATATATATATATATTTTTATGAGTAAGAATTTATTGAAATAAAAGGAAAAGCCCTTATACACGAAGAGTATACAAGAGATACAAACACCCTAAAGGTGTCTAAAATCCAAAAAGTTAACTAGATCCAAAATATTCAAAGAGGTGAAAATTAGGAACATAGATTACAACCCAATCCAAAATCCAAAAGAGATCTCAAAAAGACAGATTTTAAACTAAGCACATTAGGCTCGCAGTGCTCAAAGATGCTCCCCATTAGGGCACTCATAAGGGCTTCCCTAAACCAGATTAGCTTCCCTAAATTTGGATAAAACCCCCAAAATCTTATTCCAATGGCTTCCTTAGAGATTCCCTAAACTACCATCCAGCTACAGTACCACCCTCTATTTGGGGTGGCAATGTAGCTCAATCTAAATATTGTTTAATGCAAAAAAAAATAAAAAAATCTCTCTCCTCTCTCTTTCTTTTAAAACAAAATAAAAAATTTACAAAAGTTCCATTTCCTTCCAACACATTTCCACCATGTTCCTACTCACCGCTGCCTGCATCGTTGTGAACGGCACCACCATCCCTAGCTCAATCCCCACCGGCACAGCCGCAGCCGCTAGAGGACCGATAGGCGCCACATTAGAGGAGTAAACGAGGAAAAGTTGACGAAGGCTTTAGACTTGGCCTCGACAATCTCAGCCTCGGACTCTGCAATGGCGGAGCCGACGGGGGCGATGCCACCCTCCTTAACCATAATGGCGGTGAGGTAGCCGTCGTGAAGGTTTCGACGTCCATGACGGCCTTCTCGGACTCCTCCAACATCACCATCTCGCCCTTGGACAGCTTGTCTCTCTCTGAAGTCACCCACAACGCGATCTTCCCCTCCATCATGGTCGAGCTCAGCACCGGCATGAAGATCTCTGGGATCTACACCTGGATTCGCGTCGCCCCACTGCTTTGGTGGCGCCCCAGAACATGGAAGCCAAGGGACTTCTCTAGGCACACAACGATAGCGGTCTTGCCAATGCCCTAAGGTTGAGTTTGACGATGTTGGAGAAAATGAAAGAATATATGTATATATACATAAATGATTTAGAGAAAGAATAAGGAAGTTGATGTGGGGTACATTTGGATATAGAAGCAAAAAAATAGCTTGATTCCCAAAATTTATATTGAAATCTAAGGAAACCATTGTGAGTGCTCTTAAGGGTGTAGGAATAACTTTCCATATAGCCTCTTTGGGATGTCCCAACCTTTGAGTTTTCCAGTAATGGAGCAATTTTAGAATATTGCTAGGCATAGCCTACGAAACTCAGAATAAATTGAAACCAAGTGCCAAAGATCACTAGAGTACTCACAATGAATGAGGAGGTGGTTAACTGTCCCCTCATCTTTTTTGCATAGGCAACACCAGTTAACAAGGGTGAAACCTCGCCTTCTAAGATTATCAACCGTGAGGATTCTACCCAAAGCTGCCGACCAAGTAAAGAAAGCAATGAAAGGTGGTGCCTTAACCTTCCAAACACTTCTCCAGAGTAATGAACTAGGCTCTCCATACTATAAAGATTTATAATAGCCATGATTACAAGCTAGCATCCACAACATTCTATCCGCCTCCAAAGAAATGGATTTTTGAGAAGCATAACAAATTGAGTAAAGAGATGAGAGATTCCAACTCCAAATCCTGGATTGTCCTAGTAAAAACTCGGGTTCCAATGGATAGAAATGCCCGATGAGTCCAAGTAACCCAACACCAAGGCCTCTTTGTCCCAAGCTATCGAATAAAGTTTTGAGAAAGAAGACTTGAGAGTAGCTACTCAACATCACACATCATGCCAAAAGCGGATACTGGATCCATCCCCAACCTTGAAGGAAACAAGGTTGGAGAAATACCCCCAGCCATTCCTAACATTCTTCCAAAGGCACACCCCATAGGGCCCACGAACTTCCTATGAACTCCAACCCCTTCTTTGTACCCCATACTTCTTATTATATCAGATATATCTTTATCTTCTGATAAAGATAAATCTGTCCAGATTTAAAAGAATTTGTTTTATCCTATTATCTAGGCTAGAAGTTGTATAGCTTATCCTATTGTCTAGACCAGAAGTTGTATAGCATTAAGTTTATAATTCTCTGCTATTGATAAGCTTAAGTGATAAAGCTTAATCTCAAATATTGAACAGTCCTACTAAAGGACTAACACCATTGTTATTATATAAAGAACTCACTGCCCTACGGTTGAAGCAGGCAGTCAATCAAAACTACTCTAAATTCTATACTTCTCAATAATCACCTGTTTGCATAACGAATTCTCCTCTTACACAGATCTCCAAAGCCATTTCCCCAGCAGAGCTTTATTGAACAACATGAGATTCTTAACTCTCAACCCTCCTCTAGCAACCAAAGAGCATATAGTCTTCCAGTTATGCTCGCCTCCTGGTCCATCCCAAAGAAAATCTATTCGGAGACGCTCCAATCTCCTAGCTATACCAGCTAGTAAAGGAAAAAAGGACGAGTACGTTGGTAGACTGGATAACATTGTCTTGATAGTTAGGCATCCACCCTGGGACAAATAGATCTTCCAACTAGCCAATCTTTTTTTTTTTTTCCATCTTCTCAACTACTCCCACCGAAATAGCTTTTCACTTAAAAGAAGCACCCAGAGGAAGTCCCAAATATTTCAAGGGAAGAGAAGAGATAATACAATTAAGAATGTCAGCCAGTTCTTGATGCGGAACTTCCCCTACTACGACTAATTCAGATTTTTGAATATTGACCTTCAAGCCCGAAATGGCATCAAAACACATGAGTATGTGACTCGAATTATAGATTTGATTGCTATCTGCGCACATAATAAGAGTATCATATGCAAAGAGAAGATGGGATATTTCCAAGGAGGCAGTGTTTTGGGTGGCTACCTAGAATCTTGATAGATAACCCCCCAACCATAGATCTAGATAGCATCATACCGAGAGCCTCCATGATAATCACAAAGAGGAAAGACGAGAGAGGGTCCCCTTGGCGAAGGCCCCAGGATAGTCCAAAGAAGCCATGCAGACTACCATTAATCTAGATAGAGAAACGGGCCGTAGAGATACAAGAAGACATCCAATTCCTCCATTTAGAACAAAAGCCAAGACGGCTCATGAGATAGTTAAGGAACCCCCATTTGACATGGTTGTAGGCTTTTTCCAAGTCTTGTTTGCAAATAACACCAGTGATACCTGATTTCAGCTTGCTGTCCAGACACTCATTAGCTATAAATATTGAGTCTAGAATGTGTCTTCCCCGTGTGAAGGCATTCTGATTGTTCGATATGAGCGCTCCCAACATTTGCCAAAATCTTGTAAACACTCCCCACCAGGCTAATAGGTCTAAAATCCTTTACTTCCAATTGCCCAATCTTTTTGGGGATGAGAGCAATAAACGTAGTGTTGAAGCTCTTTAGAATAACTCATGCTCATGAAAATTATGGAATACCCGCATAAGGTCATCCTTCACTATAGCCCAGCAAGACCAGAAAAAAGCAATAGTGAAGCTATCAAGGCCCGGCACTTTGTCATCATCCATACTAAGAAAAGCCTGAAGAACTTCCTCCTCTTGGAACGATCTCTCCAACCAATTTGCTTCTATAGAACCTAAACAAGGAAGCTCCAATCCATCTATTTTGGGCCGCCAAGTAGCAATTTCAATAAAAAGATTCTTGTAATACTGGATGATAGTGTCATTGATCTCCCCCTTGGGCATAGGTAACAGTAACATCAATACATAGACTGAAGATAAAGTTATTTCTCCTATGAGAGTTGGCAAAACAATGAAAAAATCATGTGATGTGATCCCCTTCTTTTAACTAGTTCGTCGTAAACTTTTGCCTCCAACTAACTTCTTGCATAAGGGCAACATTCTCCAAATCTCTCTTCTTCTTCTTTTTAAATTTTTTTTTTATGACGAAGAGCCCCTTAAAGGCAAAGCCACTTCGTGTACCCACCCTTATCAGGTAAACCTCGGACCCGTGAAAATCGCCCCCTCCATACGGATCAGGTAATACTCTGGCTTCGTCGACGGGCTAGCCTCAAAGAATTGTTTGCACTCAAGGGATTCGAAACCTTAGACCTCATGGGACTACCACAAAAACCAAGGCCTTACCACTTGAGCCAATTCCTTGGGGTTAACATTCTCCAAATCTACAAGGTATCTATCCTCTTCTAGTTGATCAAGAGACTGTATCTCTAATAAGGATTTGTTCCACTCCTCAACATCACCAAAGACCTCCTTATTCCAGCACTTTTAAGTCAATTTTCAGCCGTTTTAACTTACAAGTAAAGACAAAACATGGAGTGCCTAAGAACTTATATGAATCCCACAACTATTTCACCAGGTCTACAAAACCCTCTAATTTTAGCCACATGCTTTCAAATTTAAATGAGCGTGGTCCTCTAGCTACACCCCCACTGTCAAGCAAAATGGGAAAATGATTTGATAAAGGTCGAGGAAGATGGCGTTGAATCAGATTTGGGAAATCCTCTTTCCCCCCTCATATTGCTTGTCCACTTCACAAAATCCAGCTAGACATCATTTAGTGCATTATTTTTCAAATAAAAAGGAATAAATTTTAAATACTACCTCCCGGTGAAGCAAACTAATTAAAATAATTCAAACCATTGAACTTTCAACAAAGCAAAGTGCATTTAGGAAAGTTAAAGCTTGTACCGATCGACTTTGCAAACTAGAAATTTTTTTGGACATTCCAAAATGCTATACTGGACAAACAATATTAGACGAAGAAGTAAAATAGCAAAGCATTATAATCTTTTAACTTCATTTTTTTAAGAACTTTTCTAGAAGTAATGACAAAACCATGGAATAAGGCTCAATTTGTTATGTTCAAAGTGATTTTCAGTTTTGGCAGCTTAAGAACTTTTCATACGTGGGACCATCATAGAACGTCTGAATAAGCAAGACCTATATGATTTTGAAGCTCAAAATATAAACATCTAAGGGTCAAAATAGTTTTTAAATTAAGTTACTAGCTTATGAATTATGGCCATAGCGCACAGGCAGACCTGAAATCTTATAAAATTCTGCACATAATTTACCTTTAGAATTATTTCTTAATTACGTTTGGCCTACAATTGATGCAATGATTACTGTTTTGAGTATTAACATGCCTTATTTGGCGCACTGTTAGTGTTCACTTTCACATGGCGCACTGTTAGTGTTCACTTTCACATCAAGAAAATTCCTCTTTTCTTCTCTTTCAACCCCAAATCAAACCCTCTCCCTTGTTGAAATCCTAAAAGCCTGCCTACTTTTCCTTATTATTTGTCACCGAATAACCCATTGAAACAACCCAAAAATCCTGATCACATTGTCCTGAATTTCCGGCAAGCAGATTCTTGATTCCCAGCCTCTTTCAGCAACCAACATTCAATCTTTTCAAACCCTAATTCCAAACCCTAAAAGACTTCTTCTCGCCATAACAAACCACAAGATCATAACTTTTCCAATCCTAGAGTCCACCACAAGCAAACAGATTCCCTAATATGTCCCATGTCAAGGGAAGTTATGTGGACACAGAGAGCAAATATACTGCCAAGAAAGCAAGATGAAAATGTATCAACAGTGTATATGTGCATCATAGCACTGATTAATAAATACCAGATCTAAAAAATAAAAGCAGTAATCTACCAAAAAATATTAAAAAATGAAAAGTTAATAGGTAATCTTGATACCAGAAAGAAAGAAAGAAAAAGTGAACAAGTTTACTATTAAGAGTAAGCACACATACCCACTACTGGAGGCCACAATAAGAGATGATGATGTCTGAGCACCAGTTGTGCCCAAACTGGAAGTTGCTGCAGCTGCAGAAGTTGAAGAGACACCTACAAAATCAATTTGAACGATCAAAGGATATTTGAACATCAAACACAAGTAACTGCTGCTTGATCTAGGCACTTCAGCATTTAAACAAGTTGTTATTGGAAGAGGATATCACAAGTTAATAACTTCAGAATCTGAAACACAATATAAAGCAACACGCAGATGCATAGAAAGGCGATAAGCCATACAGTCCCACCAGCATAAACAAAGACACCTCCGTTAACAAAAACATCATAACCACCTACTACAGCAGAAAAACAATAACATCTGAAACTTAAAAGTGCTAAACTCACCAAATGCAGGGGCGGCAGTAGTTGAACGTGATTGCAAGGGCGAAGCAGGCGTTGACTGTTTGCTAAACGAAAAGCTCGTAAAAGATCCCGCAGCGACCGAAGAAGCGGCCGAGTTGGCTGCTGCTGCTGTTGAAGCACTAGTTGCAGCTGAAGAAGAACTCACACCAAATGCGGGCAAAGAAAACGAAGCTTGTGTAGCAGCAGTAGTAGTGCCGCTACTACTAGTAGCAGCCGGAGTGGAAGCACTCGTGGTGGTGACCGTCGAGAACAACGGAGCCGTAGATGTTCCAAAGGACAGAGAAGAAGCCTTTGCTGCAGGTGCGGTGGAAACAGCGGTGGCTGCCGACGAGGTGGAGAACCCAAATGAAGGCTGAGAAGCTGGGGAAGAGGGTGGGACGAATGAGAAGGCAGAAGAGGTTGTTGTTGTTGAAGAGGAAGATACAGTAGCGGAGGGTGTAGTGGGTTTTGAAAAGGCTGAAGCAGTTGAGAGTGAAAGCCCGGTAGAAGAAGCAGAGAAAGGTGAGGCTGTTGTTGAACTTGAAGCTGAGCTTGGAGCGAATGGGAATGCAGGAGGAGTTGAAGCTGAAAATGGAGAAGTGGATGATGATGTTCCGAATAGGGATAAACCTGTACTCGCTGATGAGGCTGTTGTTCCAAACAGGGTGGAACCGAAACCAGAAGTCGCCGCGGCGGACGGCGTCGTTCCGAACAGAGACGAACCAGAGGTTGGTGCCGCGGAGGACGACGTCGTTCCGAATAGAGACGAACCAGAGGTTGGTGCCACGGAGGACGGCGTCGTTCCGAACAAAGGTGAACTAGAATTTGGCGCCGCAACGGACGACGTCATTCCGAACAGAGGTGAACCAGAAGTTGGCGCGGCAGAGGACGGCGTCGTTCCGAACAGAGGTGAACCAGAGGTTGGTGCCGTGGAGAACGGTGTCGTTCCGAACAGGGGGGGAGCAGACTTCGGAGCGAAGGATGACGTCGTTCCGAACAAGGGCGAACTGGCACTTGACGCCGATAGAGACGCTCCGAACAAGGATGAACCGGAACCTGCCGCGGCCGAGGCCGAAGTACTAGTAGATGATGCGGTACCAAACAAGGAAAAACCAGAAGCAGCTGAACCGAATGGGGACGAAGCTGAGGTCGCCGAGGATGGGATTGTCCCAAACGGGGACGGAGCGGAAGTTGCAGAGGACGAAGACCCTACTGTTAAGAACAACGAAGGAGCGGAACTAGAAGCGGAATGGGAGGGGAACGAGAAGGAAGGAGCTGAAGAAGAAGAGGAAGTGGAAGTGGAGGATCCGAATCCGAATCCGAACGGGGAAGAAGAGGTGGTGGTGGCGGATCCCAATGGGGAGGCGGAGGAACCGAATGGTAATCCGGTGGGGGGCGGGTTAGAGAGGGAGAATGCGGGCGTGGATTGTGAAGAAGAAGAGGCGGATGAAGATCCAAATGAGAAGCCCGACATGGTTTTTCTCTCTCCCTCTCTCGCTCGCTTCTGGTGGGTCTGTGCGAGTGATTGGGGGGCTTTGAAAGAGAGCAAGTTTTATACGGTTGTAGGCTTGTAGCAAAAACAAGGCATTTTCTGCATTCCTATGAATGGCCGACACGTCAGCTGAAAAAAAAAATAATAATAATGTTAAAACACTGGATCTAGTCTCTTCAAGCTTTAGCTTTGCTTGGAAAAAACTCTGGAACATCACTCTCCTTCGCACAGGCACAGCCACCGTTAATTAATCGTCGTCATCTACAAGTCTTAACAGGATGTATTGTTATTTTATTCAAATCCATGAATTTGCCTTTTGGGATTTCTTGTTTTTGTTAAAGTCAGTCTCCATCGTCGTACTTTTCTTCTTCTTTTTTATATGCAGTCAAAGAAAAGTCATATTAAGTGCTCAACACACGCAGCGAGAGAGAGATTTGTTTATGGTGTTGTTTTGTAAATCTAGGGCCTCAATGTCAGTGTCGAAAGCTGCAGAAATCAAGAAAATAGCCGAGACCCAGATGAATAAACAAGGAAAAACTCACACAGAAACCGTTCTAATCGGACATGAAGACCAGATGAGCCGTGCTCAGATGAAACGCCAAAGCTCTGCAAATCACACCTGGAAGCCGAAATGAACCAGAGAAAACAAGGAAGGTGGAAAAAACCAACGGAAAATCACAAGGTGATGGGTGAGCCTCACAAGGAGGTGGAAAAGCCTCACTAGAAGGTGGGTAAGCCTCACAAGGAGGCCGAAAATCCGCACAGGGAGGAAGAGGCGAAAGGGAAAAAAGCTAGGGTAGAGTTTTGGTTAGCCCATATAATCACTCGTTCCGTCAAGCCAAGTATTTGATGATAAACTGATGAGGACAAGTCCTTCGTCCATTGATTTGCTCTCTCAGGTGCTGTGCTTAGCCAGTGTGGGAGACGACGTGGCGGTGGCCTTGGTGAGCGGCGTTTCTTTTCTATAGAGACGCAGAGTAAATGAGCATTTTGTGGATGAAGATGAGTGATAGAGAATAGGATCTGGTGTTTTTGTCTCACTTTAATTTGTTGTTCTAGGCTGATGTGGCATCCTCATATTGGAAGGCATAAAAGGCCTAGTTTCTGCCATGACCTATAGAAGTCCTGGCCGTTTTGAAATTGAGGGTTTTGGGGGGATAAGCTGTCTCTAAAAAGGGCTTTCTTTTGGCTGAAGCTTAAGCTGTAACTGAACCGGGATTGCCCGGTTCAACCGGCCTACTTCGTCTTTCGTTTTTTTTTTTCTTTAATTTTTTTTTTAAACTACCGGCGCTTTCTGCCGACTGTCGTTTGCTCCTCCAATGCTAAGGCCTATAATTTTTTTTTTTTTTTTTGGAACGTATAGCATTTGCTACCATATATAACTGAAAGCCCAAAGACCAGTACAAAGAAAGGGAAGTCAATAAAGACCCATAAACTCAAAGTCAGAAGGATCTGACTTAAAACAGCTGCCGGAACAGAAACATCAAATTTACCAGAATTACATTTGAGCATATCTTACATTAACGCTCACTCTCAAATAAAAGAGGGACAATTTAGCAACTAGCCAACATAAATTTCGATAAAATTTGAGTAATACACGGACAGACTGTACCGGAGGAAACAAGAATAATACACAGCACAAAACAGGAAAAACCCAAAAAAAGAGGCTGCCAACAGTAGAGGAAGAAGCGGAATCCACCGGAGGTGGCGGCGCGCGGATGACACGCGCCGTCACCTGTCCCACCCAGCCGTAGATCAACCGCCGTAGACCTCAACCAGCACGTGCACGGCCAAAAGAAGAGGGGCGTGGCCGTCACGCGCGCCAAAGAGCAACAATCTCTCTGGCGTGTACAGGCCACGCGCCGAACACCGACAACCACCGTGGCCCGAGCTTCCGACGACTGGAGCGAACGATGACAGGGAGCACGATTGAGGGGCGCGTGTCTTGAAAAAAACAACGGAGTTGTGTAGATCTGGCTCCAAAAGTGAATAGGAAATCTGGAAAAAAAAACTGGCCAACAACCACCGTTAAAGACACAATCACCACCACACCTCCAAGCTAGAAACACCTAGATTTGAGTTTTCCTGCCATAAACAAAAGAAAGAAAAAGAAAAACACAAATGTAAACCACCATAGCCTATCAAGGCTAGGGGAACAAAAACTCCACAGCCCTAAACAAGCTGGGAGAAAATCTAGCCTCCACTGAGAGAGGCTCAGGGAGGGAGCAAAACACCTTAGTCCTAGAGGACTAAGGGCAAGACAAAAGCCGGGAGGAGGGAGGTTGACCTCCCTCCCTCCCTCGACAAAACGACGAGCACTCCTTTTTTCTTACTTCTTTTCTCTCTCGCTCTCTGAGACCACAGAACAGTGAAATGATGTTGGTTTTAGTTGGATGATGCTATGCCTATAATTATTTCTAAGAATGCTATTTAGTATTTTTTTTTTAGGTATTTTCAACTAATATGTCATGATTAATCCGCTCTTTAACTTTATTTCTTTATTTATTAAAATTAATTTAATGATTGATTAAACATGTCACATCAGCTAAAAATATTAAAAAAATACTAATGCTTTGTTTGTTTTGAAGTAAAATGATTTCTGTCGTAAAATATTTTCGACGAAATAATTTTTAGAAAAAATGATTTTCTCGAAAATATTTTCCGGCGTTTAGTACGCATGAAAAAATTACAAAAGGCGAAAATGCAACTGCCGTCGGAATCCGGCAAAGTCCGGTCGCCGTTGCCGGATTCCGGCGAGCATGTTTGGCCGGACTCGTCCAAAATAGCCTGATTCCGGCCGAACTCCTTCGGATCCGGCCAAATCTTGTCTATTTTGGCCAAATCTGGCCAAATCTCAACTATTTTGGCTAGATTCCGCCGGATCAGTGGCTAGATCTGACCAGATTATGACCATTTTGGCCAGATCTAGCCGGCTTCTGACCATGACTGGATTTCGGCCAGTTTCAGTCGGAATCTAGTCCGCCGGCAACCAGCGACGGTGCCCGGATGTGCCATCAGCGCCATCAGTATTCCAGTGGCCAAATGTTGCCGAATTCCAACGATCGACCATTGCTGGATTTCGGCAATCGGATATCAAATATGCATGCAAGGACCAATAGTTTAATTTCAGAAAATGATTTACGGTTTTTAAAACTGTAAATCATTTTCCAAAAATTAAAGAAGCTTTTACGGTCAAACCGAAAATGATTTTCATTGACTATTATTTTCGCCCCTACCAAACACCGTAAAATGTCGAAATCATTTTCCAAAAATCATTTTACGCCGAAATAAATATAACATTAATAACATATGTCATTATTTTATATTTCTTTATAATTTGTTAACACGTATTATTATATGATTAGAGTCATATCAATTATAAATTTTTTTTTTTTTACAAAAAAAACTTTAATACTTTTTCATTACATCTTAATATGTGTCAATAAATTAAAAAAAGAAAAGTTATAAGTATAATATTTTTTCCTTAAAATTAGTCGTTGATACAAATAAAATAGACAACTAGCAGTAAGACTTCAAAATAAACTACAAATATTATTTATCTTTTGTTTTCCTTTTTTCTTTTTTGGTGAGCCAAAATAACATGAGTAATGTTACATGTCACCCTCATGTCCCTCTTGAGTCCTCCAAAATTGATGCATGTTGCTCTTAAAATCACCATTGAATTTACGAAGTACATCAATTTTGAAGGATACAAGAGAAACATGGAGGTGACATGTGAATTGGAACTGGTATTTAAAATGTCATCAACATAAACATTGTTAGAGATAAGTTTCATAATATAAACAATGAAGTGTTAGACTTAGATACATGAAAACCCCATCGCTAGCAACTTCAAGGTCAACCGTGAATACCACGCCCGTAGGGCTTATTTGAGTTCATATAAAGCATTGCGCAATTGGCACACATGATTCGGAAATTATGAATGAATAAATCCTGGGGGTTGAGACATATACACATCTTCATGGTATGCTCCATGAAGGAATGCATTTTGGACATCAATTTGGCGGAAGTCCCATCCTGCAGAAAAAGCAAGGGATAATACAGTGTGAATTGTGATTTAAAAAGTAAAAAACTAAAAAGCAATAAGTTGGATAGAGTTATCATCTTCTCCATTTTTATCCATAAGCGAGATACTATTTACCATACGAAATGAATCACATGAGACAAAAAATAAAGTCTTTAAATCACATGAAGTGAAACATAATATAGAGTACATTTGTCCTAAATTTATGTTTAAATTCTTGGAAAACAATGTTAGTGCGCTAAGGATACCTTACTTTTGTTTGTTTGGTTTTTTCCGGTTCAACATAGGTAATGCAATTGCTTTTTCCTTCTTCTTTATTTCTTTCTTTCTTTTCTTTTCTTTTCTTTTTCTTTCTACTTTTTTTTTTTTTTTTTTTTTAAAAAAAAAAGCTTAAGGTTTTGAGTATACATAATCTATCACATCTATCACTATATTTCTCGTCCTTTTTGCCTCTTTTCATCACATTGAACTTCACTGTGGTCTCTTTATGGACAAAAACTTTACTCTCTCTCTCTCTCTCTCTCTCTCTCTCTCTCTCTCTCTATATATATATATATATATAATAAAATATATATATATATATATATATATATATATCATGTAGTATTTTGGTAAATAACCGTATTAGTTAAAAGGAAATTGGAATTTGCAGTATTTTGCTAATTTTTATAAACAAAAATTATGTGCATTGGGTGTCTGTCTTGAGGAGGGAAAATTACTCCTATAAGATTGTAGACCGTAGAAAATAAAGGTGAGAATAAATAAGTTCTGCGCATTTTGCACGATCTCATCTTCTTAGCTATTTAGGTTGCTTCTCAAAAAAGAAAAAAAGAAAAAAAAAAAAGGTATTTAGGTTGCCAGAATAGAAATTTGGGTAGCTTAAGAAAGAGGGTTGTGAGATGAACCTATTTCGGATAATGCAGCATATTTGTCCGAAACAAGTAGATCCTGCAACTCCCATATCTTAGATTGCTTAAATTTTTGTGAATTTCGGACAGCTTAAAATATTTTAGATTGTTAAAAATTGCATTTTTATTTTTCAACTATCTCACAATGTTGCCGTAACAGTATCGATCGACCCTTAGATCAATCTTTGTGAAAAATTTAAAAATTAGTTGAAACTGCCCCATTTACATTGTAGGATAGTAGTGAGATAGAAATATGAGTTTTAGTATTACTCATTCTCTTTGTGCCGCATTGATGCCTCGAAACTTGTAATGACTACGTTGGTTTTCTGTCTTCGGCCATGTAAAGGAAGATCAAAGGAGAGAAACGTGGATTTGGTCTCTTCAATGGAAGTATAACAATGGGAAAACAATTTGACGAATAGAAGAAAAATGCTGGAAAAGAAAAAGTAAGAAACTTCAAATCTCAAACCGAAGGAGAAACCAAAATTGATAGACGAATAAAAGAAAATCTAATTTCAGCATAAACTACCATGCACCTCCCTTCCTAAAGAGAGCATGTTTTGCTTTAAAAAAGAAGGGAAAAAAGTAAACTCAAATTTTTTCTTTAGTTTCTTTCCTTTTCCCAGTGATCAAACAAACACACTCCATTAAAAAAAGAAGCAATAAAGCTAGAAATTAAAGAGAGTACTTAGTTTGAATAAATTATTAGCCTCGATAATAAATTACCTTCTCCTTTAATTCTGCTACCATTTTAGTGTTTACACGACTTAAGTTCAATCTTAACCATGTGATAAAAACTCATTCTCCTTGCAAGCCAGTTTTTAAGGGTGAATTTTATTTGAAGTATGTATCATTTGGTATCAGAATCAAGCTCCTCGTCATAGAGGAAGCAACTTATGGGAATGGAGTGGGCTTTTATAAATGACAAATTCGAAAGCGGATCTTAAGTGTCTCACATGGCTTAAGTACAATCTTAAGCATGTGTATATAAGTTTGTAAACACCCTTACCTCGCAAGCTAGTTTTACTTGAGATTTGTATCAAAAACTATTTACCACTAACCTCATGGTATTAGCAAATAAGAGAACACCACAACAAAAAGAAAGAAGAAGGCCATCTAGTGCTGTTTACTACTAGCTAACAAAAAGAAAGAAGAAGGCCATCTAGTGCTGTTTACTACTAGCTAGCCTCATGGGTTTTTAGCCTCATGGGTTTTTAGCCACAACCAAAAAACAGAGGGGGAAACTATGTTCAAAGTCCATTTTTATATTCCATTCAAAAATCACACCCCACACCCCATAGGCCCATACTAGAAGAAACTAATATCACAGCAACCCTTCACTAAGGTCACAACCCAAAAGATCCTTTCCTTTAATTTCAGCTTTAATGGCCGCAAAATCCCTTGCCAAATCCTCCCGTCGCAGCTCCATCTCCAACAGAGATGTTTTTGTAGCCTCTATTTGTTTGTCCAACTCATCCAACTCTTTAGAACATGCATGGTATTTAGCTGCCTTGATTTCATCCAGCCTTTGCTGTAACCATTCCACGCTGAACCCAACAGCAAGTGCATCGAATACTTTTTCATCCATGAGTTGAACTTCATGTGAACTAAGGGTCTCCAAGGTATGGTTGCAAAGTCGATTCACTACATCACCAATCAAGTCTAGGAAAGCCAATTTGGCATCCAAACTCCTCAATATGCTCCCCATTGTGATGTCCCCATGTTTCTGCAAAATACGTTTGATTATTGGGACATTCCGAGGAGAACGGACATGCCTGTCTACTTCTACACATAGAGAAGATAAAGGGGAGGTCTGAACACTTTCATCATCTACTTCACTCAAAGCCTTAGAAGCTGCAACAGCAGAATCATTCATAGTCTCCTCTACGGAATTTGGAGACATGGGCTTCTTTACTACCTCAAGTCCCACCTGCTCAACCTCGTCGCCTCCGTCGCCTACACAAATTTTGAATGGCTTAGCAGAATACCCAGCACAACTTGAGCGTGAAGATTCTCAAAGAGAATTCCCACAAGCATAGAGAAAGACAGAGCCGTCAACATCAACATCATAACCATTTTCCTACTACAGAAAAACCATAGTAATGATCAAACAAAATGACGAACTCACCTAACGCAGGCGCGACAGTGGTCGAGTTTGAATCTGAGCTCGAACCGAATGTGGATGCACGAGTGGTTGAAGCTGAAGACGTTGCAGAAGAAGAAGAGGCAAAGAGGGTAACCGAAGTTGAAAATGGAAAAGCGGGTGATGAACCTGTAATCGCTGATGAGGCTGTTGTTCCAAACAGGGTTCCAAATAGAGACGAACTAGAGGTTGGTGCCGCGGAGGACGACGGCTTTCCGAATAGAGGTGAACCAGAAGTTGGAGCCGCGGAGGACGACGTCATTCCGAACAGAGATGGACCAGGAGTTGGCGCCGCAACGGACGACGTCATTCCGAACAGAGGTGAACCAGAAGTTGGCGCGGCAGAGGACGGCGTCGTTCCGAACAGAGGTGAACCAGAGGTTGGTGCCGCGAAGGACGGCGTCGTTCCGAACAGGAGGGGAGCAGACTTCGGAGCGAAGGGAGAACTGGTACTTGACGCCGATCGAGACGCTCCGAACAAGGATGAACCGGAACTTGCCGCGGCCAAGGCCGAAGTACTAGTAGATGAGGCGGTACCGAACAAGGCAAAACCAGAAGCAGCTGAACCGAATGGGGACGAAGCTGAGGTCGCCGAGGATGGGATTGTCCCAAACGGGGACGGAGCGGAAGTTGCAGAGGACGAAGACCCTACTGTTAAGAACAACGAAGGAGCGGAGCTAGAAGCGGAATGGGAGGGGAACGAGAAGGAAGGAGCTGAAGAATAAGAGGAAGTGGAAGTGGAAGTGGAAGTGGAGGATCCGAATAATCCGAATGGGGAAGAAGAGGTGGTGGTGGCGGATTCGAATGGGGAGGCGGAGGATCCAAATGGTAAACTGGTGGGGGCGGGTAAGAGAAGGAGAATGCGGGCGTGGATTGTGAAGAAGAAAAGGCAGATGAAGATCCAAATGAGAAGCCCGACATGGTTTTTCTCTCTCCCTCTCTCGCTCGCTTCTGGTGGGTCTGTGCGAGTGAATGGGGGGTTTTGGCCCTTTTGAGGGGGGTAGAGCTGTCTCTAAGCTGTAACTGAACCAGGCAATCCCAGTCAAGCCGGCCGTAATAGGATCCTCTCTAGTTCTAAAGAACAAAAATAACTCTAAAGCGATCCAAGGCCATCAACCAGCCACGTTCTCAAGAAAAAACATAACTCTAACTCTAAAGGGCAGGAAAAAGAACTTCAGAAAAAGCACCTGTCCTGTCACTAGTTCCTCTTTTCTGAAAACGTGATTTGGCGCGCCTGTGGACTGATGCTCCCTTTTCCGAAAAATAAAAACAGGCGGCAACGTGTGGAACAAGGGATCCAACTCAACGTGAATGCCCTCTTTACGGTAACAGCAGATTTTTAATTATTTTTTTTTTATATTTTGGAAACAAAATTATGTTGTACCTTTTTATAAAAAAATACTCTACAATAAATTTTCTTACATTTCTTTATATTAATTAAATATCATTTTTTTACTCTAATTTTATTTTTTTCTCTCCAATCTACTTTTTCTCTCTTCCCTATATCAATTAATTATACTTTTTTTATATTAAAATAATACATAGGGAATGAATAGTAGACATGTATACATAGAGAATTACTATTCATTCTCAACCTCCTCATCAAAATATAGGGTATCTGCTGTGGGATATTTTTTGATGTTTTTATAAATTTTTTCCTAAATATAGGAAAGGGAACCATTATAGGGTAATTGCTACTAGTACTCTTACAAAGAAGAAGAGAAAAAAGAAATGCAAAATATGTGGTCTCCCTGATTTTTTTTGGTTTTCTCATGGTTTTTTTCGTAACTCAGTTCCTCTTCCTAACTCATTTCTCTTTCTACAGTTATCAACTCCTCGTCAAGCCCGCTGGAACAAGATTCAAGGTATGGTTATTATATGATGTTTCATATTTTAAGGCTTGGTTTTTGTAGTTTTGATCTTCCGAATGCAAAAATAAAAAGATGGCTTGGGTTTTGTAGTTTTAATCTTCTGAATTCAAAAATAAAAAAATGGCATTTTTTTTTTTGTGTATTTAACTTGCTTGCATTAGTTTTTATTATGTAATAGTGTGACCAATTTAATATATGTACTAAAAAAAATTAGGCAAGCTAAATTCTTGAAAGAAGATACAATAAGGTTTTTAAGTCTTAAAGTTTGAGATGTTTGTCTTATTCGCGTAAGATTTGAAAAAAAGAAAAAAAAAATTGGCTTTTAGTGGGGTGTAGCACATCATTGGTTAAAATTTGAAACCTTTGAATTGATTTTGATGTAAAATATTGTTTAAATAAATATCAATGAATATTATTATTTAAGAACAATAATTTGAATTAATGTTTTTGCTTGGTAATGTTATTTCTTTTAGGGATAAAAATATATGGATGTCTCGATGGAAGATTTTGTGTCCCCAAATATGCCTATGGAACTAACACCATCAAAATGCATGGAATTTAACTCAGATGAAATTGCATATAATTTTTATAATGAGTATGAGAGAATGACAGGTTTTAGTATCAGAAAAGAGTATGTGAACAAATGTAAAAAGACCGAAATTGTTACTTCAAGGAGATTTGTGTGCGAGAAAGAGGGAATTCGGGGCATAGACAAGCGAGATAGTAAAACAAGGAAACCTTGAGCATAATCATAATCTCCATCTCTCAACAACTGTGCACATGATGCCATTACAACGGAAAATATCTATAACTCAAGCTGTTGAGACAGATTTGAAATATGAATTAGGTTTAAGACCGAAGTATTCTTATAATTAGCTTATGAGTAAGCAAGTTGGTGGAGGTGATAACCTTGGTTTTACAAAGCAAGATCATAAGAACTATCTACGCAATAAGCGACAAAGAGCCTTGAAGTTTGGGGAAGCTACTAGTTTGGAAAGATATTTCAGGGGTCTACTTAAAGAAAATCCTTCATATTATTATGCTTTTTAATTGGATGTTGAAGAGTTGATTACTAATATCTTCTGGGCTAATGCAAGAATGATCATTGATTATGGCCACTTTAGTGATGCAATAACGTTTGATACAACATATAGCACAAATAGAGATGCAAGGCCATTTGGTGTATTTTTGGGACTCAATCACCATAGAGAGACTGTTGTGTTTGGAGCCACTCTATTATTTGATGAAACAATTGAGTCTTTTGTATAGTTATTTGAGACCTTCCTAGAAGCAATGTCCAGAAAGAAGCCAATTACTATTTTCATTGATCAAGATGCAGCAATGTCAGCTGCTATCAAGGAAGTGATTCCTGAAACGTATCATGCGTTGTGTAGTTGGCACATGTAGCAGAATGCTAATAGGCACTTGGGCTATTTACTTAAAGGTGGTCCCGATTTAATAAAGACTTTTTCGCATGTGTCTATGAGTATGATGATGAAAATGACTTTCTATCTGCTTGGAATATCATGTTGGAAAAATACGATTCTCGTGAAAATAAATGGCTATTGGATATATTTAAATTGAAGGAGAAATGGGCTCAAGCATATGTAAAGAGGACATTCACGGCAGGAATGAGGAGTACACAACTAAGTGAGAGATTCAACTATGACTTGAAGGATTACTTGCGTACTGATCTCAATATACTAGAGTTTTTTACTCATTTTGAAAGAGTTGTCATAAAAAACGTGATAAGAAGTTAGAGGCAGAATACAACTCTAGACAAAAATTACCAAGATTGAATCTCAAGTGCTCACCTATTTTGAATCAAGTAGCTAAATTGTACACGCCTAATGTGTTTGAGTTATTTCAAAATGAAGTTGAAGAGTTATTGCCACTCTTTATTATCGACCACAATGCAAGTCAAGCGGCACACACATATGTTGTTGGAGTTTTCAATGGACATGGAGGATACAAAATCATGTGGAATCCATTAGATCAAACTTTGTCTTGCAGTTGTAGAAAATTTGAGAAATTTGGTATTTTGTGTCGACATGCTCTAAAAATTCTTAATGTATTGGATATTAAGTTGATTCTTGACAGATATATTACAAAGAGATGGAGAAGAGACGCAAAAGATGAGAATGCAAAACATTTCACAAAGAAGGACATTGAGTTAGATATTCGATTGGAAGATGCAGATAGCCAGATAGGTATTGAGCTTTGTATCCTAAATATATTCAATTGGTGAATGAGGCATGTGAAACTGAAGAAGGCTTTAATATTCTAAATGCAGTTGTTGTAGATTTGAAGAAAAGACTTTGTGATGCAAAGAATTGCCAAGGTAATGCAAAAGAAGATTTGATGAGTGCCAAATATTGTGTATTTGGACCCCTTGAATTGCACTAGTTAGACCTTTAGCCTTGTTATTTTCTAATGTTTTGGTTAGTTTTTGTGTTTTCTGTTTCTGTAGGACAATAAGAGAGGAATGACAAATTTCATAAGAAGATAGCTGGAAATTCGGAGACCCTGACAAGTCGATCGATCGAACTTAAAATTCGATCGATCGAATATTTTCCCGAAATCGATCGATCGAAATAAAAGTCGATCGATCGAAATTTCCCAGAAACTGCTTTTGCAGAGCGCGCCAGAACACCCAATCAGAAGCCAAAAAGCAGTCCTCCCTCTGATTTCCGCTGCAGAACACGCTGGTTTCGTGTTTGGGGTTGTCTCTAGCTGCAGAGGAAGGGTAGAAGAGTCATTTCTTGCCATGGCTTCCTTCTATAAAAGCCATGGCCATCCCCTTGTTGTAGACTAGTAGAGAGAGTGGTGAAAAGAGTAGGATAGAGCAGAAACTCTGTAATTAGTTTTAATTTCGTGCTTATTGTAGTGTAATTCAGTAGTTTATTTTCAGAATACTTTCTCTTTGTAGAGTTTTTCTTTCATTTCCATGGTTGTTCATCATTTTATTGTGGTGTTTTTAGTCATGGAAGGCTAGTAACCTCAACTAGGGTTGAGGATGAAACCTTTCCATTGATGACACTCACAACCTTGCTGTACCACTTGCACATTTAATGATATATCATTTTAGTTGTTCAAGTTCCATTCATTTAATGCTTCATCTTTTGCAATGAATGTGGTTAGTGGTGGTTAGAGGACATTTTATGTGTTTCAACCGACCAATACATTGTTTTATCGGTTCGAATGATGATATCCATTGTGATTGAATGATACATTGGATGTTTTGATTTCAATCGGTACTCTTTGTGATTTGTCAATGTGTTGGATTCATTTAATGGTTCTTGGGTTTATGGTTAAGAAACTTGAATAACACCCTAAGCTTAATGTTCTTTGGGTGTTCAAGTGGAAACCAAGAGTGTGAGTTGTAGTATTTGGTTTGGTGGATTCCTTAACCTTAGTCCCTTTTAATTTACATATTCCATTACATCTCTTTAATTTAGTCTTTTGTTCTTGAATCAATTCTCAAACCTTTGGAACTAGGTTAAAATGAGGTTGATTAAGCAAGATACCAATATTTGACCATTTCCCTGTGGGATCGACCTCGCACTTGCATAACACTATATTGCAAAATGATTCGTGCACTTGCGAGTACTATTTAAAACACATCACGGCACACACATATGTTGTTGGAGTTTTCAATGGACATGGAGGATACAAAATCATGTGGAATCCATTAGATCAAACTTTGTCTTGCAGTTGTAGAAAATTTGAGAAATTTGGTATTTTGTGTCGACATGCTCTAAAAATTCTTAATGTATTGGATATTAAGTTGATTCTTGACAGATATATTACAAAGAGATGGAGAAGAGACGCAAAAGATGAGAATGCAAAACATTTCACAAAGAAGGACATTGAGTTAGATATTCGATTGGAAGATGCAGATAGCCAGATAGGTATTGAGCTTTGTATCCTAAATATATTCAATTGGTGAATGAGGCATGTGAAACTGAAGAAGGCTTTAATATTCTAAATGCAGTTGTTGTAGATTTGAAGAAAAGACTTTGTGATGCAAAGAATTGCCAAGGTAATGCAAAAGAAGATAATATTAGGCTTTCGACTAATATTGTGGACAAAGAAGATCAATCATGTGTTTTAGTCACGATATGACCAAAATGAATAAAGAAAAAAGAGACTTATCGTAATAAGAAACGTCGACCCAAATCATGGATAGAAAATATGAAGAAACCAAAAGAAGGCACATCAAAGAATCAAACAAAGGAAATCAAAGTGTCAAAAGTAGTCTACTAAATTATTCTTATTGACTTCTCATGTTCAACTTTATTATTTTACTAAACACATGATTTTTACAGGGTATAGAAGCACATGATTGCATGGCACAGACGAGTAACAATGATATCACACATGCTCATGTTCCTAACTTTACCCAAATATCTAAGGTAATATATTCATAAAACTACTTTTAATTACAAGGTTGCATAATTGACTTATTTAGTTAATCTATTGCTGAGTTTATCATAAATTCAATTATGTCTTGTCTTCTTTATGATTTTTTTTTTCTTAAAATATTTTCTTTCTAGATACTTGTATCTCGAAGTTTCCCTAATCCAAGCTTTATACAAGAGGAAACAACTAAATAAGTCCAAAAAATGAAGGTATATTATTTTCTGACTAAGAAGAATGCAACTAAAAAAGAAACTGAATCATGAATACTATATTTTGAATTTGTTTTTTAAATTCTTGCAAGACCTCAGTAGTCTCATGAATGAAGGAACTTTGTGGAAGGTCTAGGAGCTTGGTGGTTATGTGTTGTTGATTTTATTTGATGATGGTGGATATTGTACCAATTTGTTATGTTAAGATGGTTTATTTCTTAAGAATTTTTGGATATATGTGTATGTGGTTGGTTTCCTCACTTGAATTGTTTTGGTGGATGTTTTGCTCTTACAGGATGGTACAAAGCTTTCTCTCATCATTTAAGAGGAAAATTCTTTTAGGTGGATCTTATTTTTATTATGATTTCAAGGAGGCCACCTTTGCAGGCCAACCTTTGCTGAATAGTTGGAAGACAAAACCATGTGATACTCGCATTGAAAGTGAAAGTAAATAATATAATGCTCCATAAGGCAATTATCAACCAATAACGTTCCCTTTTTACCTCCAACAAACACACCATTCAAATTTTAAGATAAACAAAAAAAGTGCTATCAAGAAATAGTTTAAAGCATCATTTACATTGTAAACAAATGGCTTTAACTAATGTACATCCTAGTATTGGTCCACACCCAATTACTATCATCACAAGTGTAGATATTCTAAAATTATTAGGCAAGAAATTGCCATAAATTCAATTGCAAGCCGATGTGAATTGGTCTTCACCACATTATGAATGTTGTCCACCTGATTAGAAGCCATTTGACAAGCTAAAGTAGACCACCGTAACATTCAATCTAACAAAAAATTCTCAAGGTGAAAACTAATACCGGAAAAAAATTGACAAACAAAAAATAAAAATAAAAATAAAAATACAGTTGCACATACCTTGCTCAAGTTTTGAAATTACTGAAGCATCATTGTAATCGGGAAAATCTCTTTGGCTTTCCATTTGATTGCCAATAAAGATTAAAAGAAATTGAATTTTAAAAGAAGAGGAATGTATAACATTACCCTCATAGCTAGTTTGGATGCATGGTGAGCAAATTGATGTGGATAGTCTAAACTCAAAGTTTTAGGGGCCTTGTTGGGTGTAGTATTGGATTTAAGCATTGGAACATAGGTAAATGTAAGAAATACTGATGGAATAAGGATTGAATTAATTATACGTGCTTATTTTCCCCCTCGATTTATAATTCCTGTATTTTGGTATATGAGATTCTTCTTTTTCTGATTTTATGCAATTACCACAAATGCATGCACAGCAAATGAAAGTGTACACTGCTGAAACGCATACCATACATATGTTCATAAATGAAAAGCAAACATAGATCATATTGTTGATACTACCACCATTCATCATAAAAAACATAGTAAGCTAAGCCAAACATGGAATACAACTAAGTCAGAGTGGGTCATCATTTGCATCAGCTTCTGGATGCTCATAGGGGTAATCAACAATTTCCAAACCATTCAATTTATGGGGTTTCTAGAAAAGCTGGAATTCAAATAGATCTGTAAACAGAGAAGAAACAAAGGAATTTCAAAATTTGAAATTTGGATATTGAAATTGGTTTTTAAAATTGTTAAAAAAATATAAAATAACAAAAAGTTATTCAAAAAAAAAAACTGGTTTATTTATTTATATATATATAATTAGAGAACAATATATATTTATTTTTTGATTAAAAAAAAACCTTTATAGCACCAACCAACCAGAAACACAATCCCACTATTACAATCTACACACAGGCAAGAACGAGCAATAAGCTCAGCAATCCCTTACAACAGCAAACAAGGAAACAAAGGTAGACAAACAACAATCTGCCTAACACCTAAAAAAACATCAACAACTAACAACCAAGAAGACTATAAAAAAGGAAGATTCCAAAGCTGGGCAATCTTCAGATTCTCTCTTGTCCTCTTGAAATTCCCTTTAACCAACAATCTTGCTCTAATTTTCCATTTAATCTTTGACAGTAAAGCTTCCTCAGTAGCAACATTACTGTTATGAAGCAAAACATTCCTCTGCCTCCACAAATTATAGACTGCAGCACCCAAACACAGAATCCTCAATTTGGTTTTAAAACAGTCTCTACTCAATTCAATAATACACCAATAAGTAATCTCTTCCCATGTCTCCAAAGAACGATGCTCCAAACAGAGGACCATAAGACTTCTCCATATACGTTTACTAAAACCACATTGGAAGAAAAGATGAGCCCTATTTTCAATACTACCTCAGCAAGAAAGACACAAACAATCACCCTCATACCCCCACTTACACATCTTTTCTTTGGTTATTAAAGCATCCTTGAATACCAACCACAAAAGAAAAGAGTGCCTAGGAATAGCAACCGTGTGCCACACTACTCTCTACCATTTCACCCGAGGAGCCCTTGTCCTTAAGAAATCCCAGGTATCAGCACAAGCATACTTGCCTGTTCTGCTATGCCACACAGGGAGATCAACTTCCCCAATATCAACCTCCAAAAGCTTACTTTGCAGCTCCACTAGCTTATCCGATCTAGCATAAGGCCAAAACCAATCTCCATTCCTTATCACAGTGGATAACTTGGCACCAAGAGAGCTCCCTGCATCATACACTGCTCTATGGCCATACTTTTCCAGCAAACATCCATCCGGATGCCAAACATCCAACCATAAAAAAAAAAAACGACTTCCATCCCCCACTTTGAACCTCAACAGCCTCTTAGCTAATTCCCTTAGCTTAAGAATTTGTTTCTAGCTCCATGAACAAGATTGAGGAATTGAGATTTGCCAAAAGCTCCCCCCCCTCAACCAATTCTCATTCACCCAAGCTACCCAAATGGAACTAGCTTGAGCAAAAAGATTCCATACATGCTTCAACATAGCTGATTGATTCCATACATATAACCTCTTAAGCCCCAAGCCACCTTCCTTCTTTGGCAAACAAACTCTCTCCCAAGAGACCTTAGCCTTAGCATGTTCATCCTTGCCACACCAAAGGAAACGGTTAAGCTTTTGCTCAAGCAACCGAATCACAGCCTTAGGGAGGATGAAAATATTAGACCAGAAAACTTGGAGGCTGAAAAGAACAGAAGAAATCAGCTGCAATCTTCCAGCAAATGATAGATGTTTAGCACACCAAGAATCTATCTGTGAAGTAAACTTGACCACAAGGCCCTCACAATCTGCAGCAGTAAGCCTTTTAGTTATTAAAGGGACTCCCAAATACCTCACATGGAGACAACCTTCAGCCATCTTCAAGGTTTCCAACAGACACTGCTTCTCTTCAACAGGGACTCCAAAGCAAAAAAAAGAGAGCTTTTAGTAGGATTAGCCTTCAATCAGGATAAATCTTCAAAATCCACAAGGACCCCTTGAATGACCCTAATTGAGCAGCTGAAACAATAAGTAGATCATTTGCAAAGCATAAATGAGTTAGTCCTAAGGAATGGCATTTAGGATCAAAGCTAAACCTCAGATCAGTAGTAGCAGCCTCAGTCAACAATAAAGAAAACATTTCCATAGCAATAACAAAGAGATAATGAGATATAGGGTCTCCTTGTCTCAGCCCCTTCCTTCCCAATAAAAAACCCACTAAAGAACCATTCAGGGCAATAGTGAAACAAGGACTGGAAATGCACTCTTTAATCCACTTAACAAACCTCAATGGGGCCCCAAAACAACGCAAGCAGTGCAGAATAAAAGCCCAGCTGATTGAGTCATAAGCTTTCATTAAATCTACCTTTAGAGTACACCTTGGCCGACCACTATCCTTGTGATAATCACTCACTATTTCTTGTGCTAGAAGGATGTTTTCAGCAATGCTTCTGTTTGGAATAAAAGCTCCCTGATTAAGGCTTATAATATCCTCAAGCCCCGGCCTTAATCTATTAGCTAGGATCTTTGTAATACATTTATAGACCACACTACAGCAAGAAATAGGCCTGTAATCACTCATGGAAGAAGGATTCTTTTTCTTAGGCGCAAGAGTAATGATTGTAGCATTAGTTTCTTTAAGTAATTTGCCTGAACTGAAAAATTCAAGCACTGCATCAACAACATTCTCTCCAACTACCTCCCAAGCTGAATGATAAAATCCAGCCGAGTATCCATCCGGGCCTGTGCCTTGTTCTTTTTTAAAGAAAACATAGTCTTCCTCACCTCCTCTCTAGTTACAGCAGCCTCCATTCCCATAATACAACCAGCAGAGAATCTCTTTTGGACCAGCCTAGAGATGCGCTCAGCCTTGTTAAGAGTAAAGGAATGTGAAGTTTCACCAAGCAACTTCTAATAGAAATTAATCACAATCCTCTTAATTCCCTCCATGTCTTCAACTGAATTCCCTTAAGCATCTTTAATAGATTTCACCAGATTGTGAGAATTCCTCATTTTCACCACTTTGTGGAAATAACTATTATTCCCATCCCCTAAGTTTAACCACTGGTTTCTGGATTTTTGTTTTAAAAACTTCTCCTCTGCAGAAGAAATAGAAACAAACTCATGCAAGCATTCTTTTTCCTTCCTATAGCACCCTTCCGGCCCATGAGAAGCACGGAAAGCTGATTGTGCTTCAGCAAGTGCTTGTCGGGCACATTCCACCCTCTGAGCTAGACCTCCAAAGATCTCCCTGTTTTTGACCTTCAGAACTTGTTTTGTAGCTTTCAACTTGGCATACAACCGAAATAAAGCATAGCCAGTTACCTCAGTAGATCAACTCTCCTTGATCCAATCCAAGAACTGAGGATGATCTGCCCAAAAATTGAAAATTTTAAAAGGCTTAGGGCCATAGCTAATGTACTCCTCTACTGCCACTAAAGCAGGGGAATGATCAGAAACACCTCCTTCAAGAAACTTAACTGAGGTATTAACAAAAACAGTGAGCCACTCAAGATTAGCCATAACCCGATCAAGTTTTTTGGAGACAAAGTCATCCCCACTTTGTTTGTTAGACCAAGTATGATATAGTCCAGTAAAAGCCAAATCATCCACTTCCAGACTATTAATGCAATTGATGAAACCAAGTTCATAACAAGAAAAGCCAGACTTACCCCACTTCTCTTGATGGAACCGAATGACATTAAAATCACCTCCTAAGAGCCAAGGAAAGGAACCCAGTTTGGACTTCAGATAAATGAGTTCCTGCATCAACAATCTCCTTTCTATCCCATTAATAGAACCATAAATTCCAGAAAAGAACCAAGGACCCCTCCCATGAGTGGCTACCTTACAAGAGATACTTGTTCATGTAGGGAAACCAATTTACTAGATGTGAGACCCGGATTCCAACAAATCCAGATCCTACCCAAACGATGAGTACCATAGTTATTAATCCAATCCCAACCAGGCACCAAAGCATTTACTATCTCTTGAGCTTTATCCTGTTTCACTCTTGTTTCAATTAGGCAAAGTATTGACACCTTTAGCCTATTCACCATCTTTCTGACCTCTCTTTGCTTGAAGGGGTTATTTAAGCCCCATATATTCCATATCAGGAGCTTCATTAGTGAGTGGGAGAAAAGCCTCTCTCAACAAAGGCCCCATCACCTTGATTCCCCATGACTCTCTTCCCCTTGTCTCTTGAAGATAATACATTCTCAAAAACTTCCAGAAACGTAGTTGGAGTCCTTGGAGCAATCTGGTCCTCCATTTCATCTTCCACATCATTACTCCCAAAGGCTCCAAAAGAATTAGACATTCTGTCACCCTGCCTCCTAGTATGAGCCTTAGAAGGGCTTGATACAGGGAATCTCCTTGTTGGAACAGGAGGTTTCCTTCCTGGAGACTTGCATGTTGCTTCTGGAGAAGTCCTTGCTGCAATTGGAGACTTCCTTATGGTGCCTACTGCAGGCCGACTAATTGCCCTGTCAAAGACCTTAGTAGTCTTTTGAGGCTTAACAACTGTCGTCTCTTTTCTCTTAGGCACCCATATCTTCTTGTCCTTCTTATTAGTAGCACATGCATAGGAAACATGGCCAAACTTACCACAACCTGAGCACTTTGGGGGGAGCCAAGGATACTCCACCCCAATGCTGATAATAGTACCATTAGCTCTCCTAATGTGTATCTCCTTAGGACAAACAGATTTAGTATCAATCTCCACTAGGACCCTTGCAAAGCCTAGTCTTTGTTGCTCCTCTGTAACTCGATCTGCATAAAGCGGTTTCCCCACTCCACTTGCCGCAAGACTAAGACCTCTTGTGGTCCAAAATTCCAGAGGAAGGTTCATCAATTTCACCCATATAGGGATAGAGAACAATATATTAGATGATAAATGTTAGAATATTAATTAAAGTATAATGCTATACACCACATTTTTATCAAAAAAAAATTATAATAAATGCTCACTCTCGTCTGTATTAACTGGCTAATCTCTCTGTTTTTCACTTTGAATTTCCACCATGAATGCTAGAAGTGCAAACACGGTCGCTGGTTAATGCAGAAACATGAAATAAAATTGAAATGAGCCGAACAGGGGACAGAACAGAAAGCAAAAATGGTGGTCTTGGGCCAACAGGGAGTCCTAAAGCAATGCTCTCAACAGGTTCTGTCCAGCTCATGAGAGCCCCACAAGGACGCACCTTCCACGCTACGATCAACAGGAAGGACAATAAATTATATAATTAATTTGGTTATGGTTTTTTTATTTTTTATAATTTTCAGTTATTATTATTATTATTTTTTAAAAAAAGATCGTTCTTTTTTGTTTTCTTATTTTTTTTCGTTAATTTCTTTATTTTTTTTTTAAAAAAAAAACTTTTTTAGTTTTTTTTTTCTCGAATTTATAAGGACATTTTTGTCTTATTCAAAAAAATTTAGGGTCATTTTTGTCATTTTTTTGGTCTTAGGGAAGACATTGCCATTTTTTTTGGTAATTTGAGGAAGACATTGACACAATTGGTAGTTTGTGGAGACATTAACTATTAAGTGGTAGTTTAAAGAAAATATGTGTACTTTTTCCCTTTCCTTTTCTCCTAAGCCAAATAACCAATCCTTTGGTTATGGTTTTTCAATTTGTTAATATGTATTAGCATGTATTAAAAAAAAAAAAAACGATTAATGCAGTTGCAATCACATGCTAACATATGTAAGCAAGTTTTGTAAAAATAGTTATATAGTCATAACGTTACTCATTTGATTCATGAAACATGAAGTGGTTTGTACCTTTACATGACATAAATTAGTCTTTAAAGATTATGGATGTTGAGTTTGAATTTGCAAAACCTAGACTTTGATTTTGGTTGAACCCCTAAATTTATAGGACCAACTCCAATTGAGAAGAACTAGAAATGAGCCGATCCTTGTGTGAAATTACAAAATACTTTTGCGTATAAAGGATCGGCTCCTCTCCAATTGAAATCAACTAGAGCGGATCTTGATGCAAATTTATCGCATTTGTTTGACAAAAAATTTGTAACCCAAAATCTAGAAATGGATAAGTTTTGCAATTGACATTAACATAGGGTTTTTTTTGACTTTTGAGCATCTACAAACCATTAGTCAACAATCATCTCCACCACATTTGCATTTGCAATTGTTATATGCGAGTAAGGTTGGCAATTCATATTTTTGTGTCGGGTTCGAATCTTATCAAGATATAGGTAAATTATAATTTGACCAATTTAATTAAATATGTCAAATTCTTTAATCATAATCTCCTAATTTCATGTTGAGTTTGTGTTGGATTTGCAAGTCGTGTAAAAAATTGTCAATCTTAAATGTTGTGTGTCAGGTGTTAAAGTATTTCACGTTGCCAAGAGATACATGATTTGGGTACTTTATAAGCCATGAACACCTCTCATCTCTCAAGGCGTTTTTTGAGAGTAAGGTTCATAGACTTTTACATGGTATCAGATCGAGCAGGTTCCTTGGACGATGATGAGCCTTTCCTTCCTGATGTTGAACAAGTGTTTGGCCAAAAGTTGTCACACGTGAATGGGTGTATTAATTAAAGTGTCCTACAACGCCAATAGATACATGACCTGTGCATTTTATAAGCCATAGACACCTCTCTTCTCTCAAGACATCTTACATGGTATCAGAGCTTCAGGGCCTTGGACAATGTTGGGCCTTCCCTCCCGTTGTACACGTGTCTAGACAATAATGTCATACGTGAGAAGGCGTGTTAAGAGTCCCACATTGCCAAGATATACATGACTTGTGCACTTTATAAGCCATGAACACCTCTCACTCTCAAATGTCTTTTGAGAGTGAGCGAGGCCCATTGACTTTTATATCGAGTTCAAGTTATATCGATACATGAATATCAAACTATATAAGTCACTTCTATGTAAAATATTTCAATCCTAACCCACTAATTTCATACTTAAATTATATCAAGATCGTCATTCATGTTAAAAATTACTGACCATTTACCACATTTCTTCTGTGCATGCGTAGAACATATTTGAATGCGACAACCATAGGAAGAGAGCACTACTTTATTATATGCTTATGCTGCTTTTTTTTTTCTTTCCTGCGACAACTATAGGAAGAGAGCACTACTTTATTATATGCTTATGTTGCTTTTTTTTTCTTTCCTTTTTCCTTTTTCCATTTTCTTTAATTTGTCCTTTTTCCTTTTCTTCTATTTGTGTGTTTACTGTCACGGATGCAAACTTGCAATGACTTTGGATGTGCAAAATATATACGTTGGACTTTGATTTTGGTTGAACCTCTATAGTTATCACCTTTGTTTGATCAGATTTTAATAAACTCATGAGGCCTGGAAATAGGGTAATTAAGCTCTAATTATAAAATGAAAGGATATAATGTTTTGAAATTCTGCTACCTCTTATGCATACCCCTATTTGGGCATCCGCCTATGACAACGGTAAGAGACGGAATTAGAAATTTTCATCCGAATAGACCAAAATATGAATGATTTATCGAAAAAATGCATTTAGAATTTTAATAAGGGCCAAACTTAATTTTTAAACTTATATATAACTTAATAAAAAAATGTAAAAGAAAATTTAAAAATCAAAGGAGGCAATAGCTCCCTTTAATCTGCATCTAGTTCCGGTAAGTAATTTCATATATGCCCCTGATGGCACATTAGTAATTATGATAATATGACCTTTTTCATTCAGATTGACCATGAGAGATCATGGGAATTCATTGGTAAGAAGAGAGTACATTTGTATTAGATGACTATATAGCCTTTTTTTCTTCTTTTTGTGTGTTTACCATTTCTTCATTTATGTTTTCTTCTCAAATCATTGTATTAATGTTAAGCAATATAAAATTCAGACCAAGGAAAGAAATAATTTCATATTAACACTAACAATATTGAGACTGTACAAGTAGATAAAAGTCTCAATCTATCAAAGAACATGACTAGCCCTTCTGCATGGGATTTGGATATTTTTTTTCAATTTAAATGAATTCGTGAGAAGAGCCAATAATGTGAAATGATAATTTTGTCCTTCCGTTTACATGAATCGGCCGGCTCCTCTCCCGTTCAAATGCATCCGGAGCCAACAGAAGGATTTTTATTTATCGCAAGCAAATAAAATTACTTGTCATCAGAGGCCCAAAAGCCATGAAAGCCAAGAGGAAAATTCAGGTGCTTGGGGACTTCAAGTCTTGCTACGAGTGCATCGTCTTCTCCAATCCTCTTAGGATCCAGAATCACAAGATAGCACCTCTGTATTGAAACCGCATACTGCAAAGTATGGGGAAAAAAGAAAAAACAAAACAAAATAAAACACATGCATGCATTTATATTTATATATATACAACTCAATATAAATCCACAATGAAATATTGTCACCATTGGCCTATAATTACTATATATATATAGTGACAAAATGTCTAAATTAAATGTTATGTGTCACTAATTACGTGTGACGAATTCCAATTTTAACGGCTAAATTTGACCCAAATTAGTGTCACTTAGAACAAAATAGCAGTTTGTAGGAGCGAGTTGCAGTGAGTCAAAGTTTTGAAATGTGTGAATGGATAAGGATCCTCTACATTTCCTTGTAAAGATTTAATATTAGTACATCTAACGGTATACATGATTGTACATTAGTTAAATTTTTTAAAATACATGCTAACATTGATTTCATATATATCGTTAAATATATTAATTTTAAATTCTGATCATGAAATAGTTAGATATTATCAATTTCATTTGAAACAGGGAGGATCGATCCTATTCCATTGTGAAAGAGGTGATAGTTATCTTTTAGATTCAAGTTAAAAATGCATTATTTTACAGGTTAAACTGTAATTTTGCTAAACATTTCACTGCATTTTTAAAAATCGCACGTTTTATTTTAAAACTGCAAATCGAAACAGACTTAAGTATGGCTAAAAACATGTGCTATATTCGTATGGAAAGTCTCTAAGCCTCTAAGCTTTGAAAATTAGGAGTAGGGCTAGGCATTAATTATCACATCTCAGTGGAGTTTGGTAAGATATATATAATGATGAAGGCATTGCTCACCTCAACCACAAGAAGGTATCCATCGTCTTCTTCATCCCCTTTGGCAACGAAAATCGGCTCGCCGATAAATCTCCGGCTACCGACGGACCATGTACGGACAGAATTGTTTAACAAGTTGAGCTTCACCACACTATCAAACGGAAAATGTGGTAACGTTGGGCGAGACCCAGAAGAAGTTGCTGCATAAATGTATGTGTTTTTGCTCCCAGAGAAGGCTGGGTTTATTACAGGGAAATCTGATGACCTTCTCCATTCATTCATGGCCTCCACACTACATTTTTGGCTCTTCCCATCAGCGTCTAGTTGAATACATACCTGCATGCATGCATGATGATATATTTAGTTTAATTTGATATTAATTATTAATTAAATAATTAAATTTGCTTCTTTCTTATCCGCTTAAGTGTAGTATAGTTGATGTAGTTATATATAGATTAGAGATTTAGAGCACTAGGAGCAGATACTCAACCATTTT